>CP131459.1:38147500-38772500 GCA_030664755.1 Microcos paniculata | reverse complement strand
GAAGAAAATTAAAAAGTAAAAAAAATAAATGTCAGTATAATTTTTAAGACATTGAATTAAAAAATATTAAATTCTCACATTTAAATATTTTCAATAAATATAAAAAGTATTTAAAGAGAAATTTTTTAAACAAAATTACAAAAATAATCTATTTCTAAAACTACCAATTATCAACTTAAAGGTCAAAAAAAAAATTTGATATAACATTAACTTTTTTAAGTACAAAATTATAATTCAACCAAGTAAATTACTTTATAAAAAATTAAAGTAAATAAGCGACCTTATACAAGACTATTAAAGGGATTGAAAGGAAATTTATTATAATATAAAAATAAGAAAGAAATTTACTATAGCATAAAATAAGATATAAGTATGGAGTAGAAGTATAGATTAAATTAAATAACAAAAAGGGGAAGTGCAATGGCCCCCAAGTCCAAGTCCAGATTCTCCAGAAGTAAAAATAGACTAAAGTAATGAAGCTGGAAATCGACGGGTTCATATAGAGAGGCGAAAGAAACCAAGAGAACTCATCACTCATCACTCATCACTTTCAGCTTATTCTGGCAGAAATGGGAAGCAAAGAAAAGCTTGAAGCCGCCGAGAGGTTAAAGTTTAATTCTTGCTCAATTTCAAAGCCCTTCCAAAGCATTAACAATTTGACTTTCATTAATACGACCTGGGCTTTTTTCTGTTTTGTACATGTAGGTATGCAGTAGTCACCGGAGCAAACAAAGGCATTGGGTTCGAGATTGTAAGGCAGCTTGCGTCAAATGGCGTAACGGTTGTTTTAACAGCTAGAAATGAGGTGAGAGGAAAGGAGGCGACGGCGAAGCTCCACCAGCTGGGATTCTCCACTGTACTCTTCCATCAACTTGATGTTCTGGATAAGCCCAGCGTTGAATCCTTGGCAGATTTCATTTCCCAAAAGTTTGGCAGGCTTGATATCTTGGTAAGGCTGATACATACAATCATTTCCTCATCAATCAGATCTCTAGTTTGCTTCTTCCTTCTATTGCTTTTAAGTGATCTTCTTCATTAATATGAATCTTAGTAGTTGATGATTAATTCAATTCATAGATTGCATTTTCTCTGGCTACTTACTTTTTTTTCTTTTTGGTATAAACGGTCCGACTAATCCGGATTCGAGCCTAAAGGAATCTTGTCCATTGGGCCTACTTGCTTGCCCTGCCCTCAAGAGTCAATAGCCATATTCATCTGAATATAACTTAATGACAATCTTATCATATGAACAAATATCATCTCCAAATTTTGAAAGTGACAATATAGATTTAGATAAATTCTACTTTAATATTAACTTTTCTGTAACTACAAACAAAGCATTAAAATGGAAATTAGTTTATCGCTGTCCATTGCATAAACCCTAACTAGAGTATTTGATTTGCTCATCAAACAATGTTACTCTTGACAGGTTAATAACGCAGGAGTTAGCGGGGTTATAGTTGAGGAAAACGACCTCAAAGCCTTGGGTATAGATCCTACGGCATGGGTAACTAACTAGAAGCTCTAATTCTTTCTTTTCTTGGTTTTGTTTTGTATTTTAAAATCTAATTGTATGGCTAAATTGTTATAAATGCTCTTGTTGTTGTGATGCAGCTGTCTGGGCAGGTGGCCAAGTTGATTCAAAGTGTGGTTAAGTATACCTATGAAGACGCTGAAGTATGCTTGAATACTAACTACTATGGTGTCCAAAGGGTAACCGAAGCTCTCCTCCCGCTGCTTCAGCTTTCCCCTTCTGGAGCTCGGATTGTTAATGTTTCTTCTCTCAGAAGTGAATTAAAGGTAAGTTCCCCACCCCAAACAAAGCAAAATCAAAGGCTTCAAAAATGCCGATAGCAGGCCTTGTCTCAATGGCTAGGAAGAGGCCCTGGAATGCATATAATGCCGCCACAGATTGCGTATAATAGAAAGCTTCAATTTTGCAGAGGATTCCTGGTGAGCGCATCAGAAATGAACTTGGTGATGTAGAGAATCTGACCGAAGAAAAACTGGATGCCATACTGCAAAGGTTTTTGAAGGATTTCAAGGAAGATGCACTTGAAGCCAACGGGTGGTCGATAATGATACCGGCTTACAGCATTTCCAAGGCGGTCCTTAATGCCTACACAAGAATTCTTGCCAGAGAGTATCCTAACATGCGCATAAATTGTGTTCATCCTGGTTACGTTGATACAGACATTAATTGGCACACAGGGCAAATCACCACGGAAGAAGGAGCTAAAGGTCCTGTTAAATGTGCTCTCATGCCAGATGGAGGCCCAACCGGCTGCTATTTTGATCAGACTGAAGTTGCAGAGTTCTAATCACCACCAATCCTCTTCTATCACCCAATTGAAATCTGGCTGCAGTTTGAGAATTACGCATTTGAATGCAAAAATAAATGCTTTTTCTTGTATGAAAGTGAGATTTTATTCTTGGACAAGAACCATTCCGGCTCTGTTTCCATTGGATTATGGAGTACTATGTAATTCGAGTCCAAACTTCTAAAACTATGATTAAATTTGCTGTTGGAGCGGTTACCATACACATACCCAAAATGGAACTTATAGAGATTAAATTATTAAAAGCATTATTTTAAAGTTTCCATGACTAAAAGGAATTAGTGACACCCAAGCATTTGGGTGACACTGACAGCACAATCAAAATCAGAAGGAAATCAAGCGATTAATTATTCTAAATTAGTCATCCAATTTGTAATCACATCATCGTTTGCTTGCTTCCATATAGAAATTCACTCCACCGAAGAAGTTTTGTCAAGCCTGATTCTGAGAAAATGGCGCTTATGAATAATCTTGTACATGTGAAAGTGATTGATGATACTGTTAATATTCTACATCTCTGTTTGTTAGTGAGCTAAATATGAACATGGCGAGAATGTTGAGTTCCTGTCCGCTGTCCATCTCAACTCTCAAGTTGGCTAGGGAAGAGAGTTTAGAATAAAAAGGTGGTACTGACTTACACTAACGCGGAAGGGGCACTCAAGCATTATATATAGGAAGATCACCTAAATGATCCTAGCTATTGAGCTCCCCACCCTGACCCTGTTCCGAGTTCGACAGCTACAATGGATAGAGAAATCCAAACTCCAAGTTCAGGCCGCAAACCAGGAGGCGGCTGGATCACCTTCCCCTTCACTATTGGTCTCCGCCTTACTCCCGACTTAACTCTGTTAATTACATCGATATTTCTTCTAATTTATGCATGAACAGTAATTATATCATGATGATGTTTATATTTTCTATTGTTATTTCAAATTTCCAGGGGCATTGGCAGGCTTGACACTTGCCGCTGGAGGATGGACGGCTAATCTGATCGTCTATCTGATTCAACGATTCCATCTAAAGAGCATTGATGCTGCTCAGGTTTCGAATGTAGTGAATGGAGGCTCAAGTCTGTTTCCTATAGTTGGAGCTATCTTAGCTGACTCTTTCTTGGGCTGTTTCTCTGTGGTCTCCATATTTTCCTGCATCTCTCTACTGGTAATCCTTTCACTAACCCCTCTTTCTTCGCCTCCATGCAGACATAGATGCTTAAACTTCAATTAGTCCTTGTATTATATGGTTTTGTTCATTTTAGTCCCAGTACTCCAATTTTGTTTAATTTGGTCTATGTACTATTCTAAAAAGTGACAAATTAAGGACAATCACTCACTATAAAAATCTACTTTATTAAATTGGATGATATAGAGGTGAGATAGCAACATATAATAACATGTTTTAATGAAAAGTTGACAGTGACATTAATGAGGATTTAAAAACACATTAATTTTATTAATCTAAATTTTTTTTTAGAAGAAAAAGGATAATATATGAGGACACGTACTGTACAAAAAAATTAGAGATTTACACCCATACTATATACGTAGATGTCATGTGCCAACTTCTCGATGGCATGTCTTCAAAACATTGCCACCTAAGTGCTATATCATTAGATTTAACAAAATAGATATTAGTTGTTTTTAATTTATCACTTTTACAAGAGTACATGGACTAAATTATACAAAATTGAAACACAAGGACTAAAATTAACAAAATCTTATAATATAGGGACCAAATAGGTAGCTTCACTGACATATATGCATGTATTTTCTATGAGCATACATTGATCTCTGGATCTGATCAGGCTGCTTTACTATAGATAACAAGAGGAAGAGAAAAACTATCTATTTATATCATCAATGTGAAGTACTTTGTGTTATTTTCTTATAGACTCAAAAGCATGCATTTGAACAAACAGTTTTGTTGAGGATCAAACAATAACATGCGGCAGCATTAAGTTTTCATCAGCTATGCTTGTCAATTAGCAGGAATAGTTCGTTTTTGCTCTTTGTTTATATTTCTTCATTACCAACTCTTAATTAAGTATCTAGCTAATCATGTTCAAAGTAAGTGGACATTACCTGTCACCAAATCTCTGCCATGCCTACCTCCAGACTCCAAGTTGAGAGCAGCTTACCTTTCAACTTTTCAACTTTGCACTTTGCAGGGCACAGGTATACTTGCCTTAACCGCTACACTCAACTCATTGAAGCCTCAACCCTGTAATGATGGATTCAACAGCTCTTGCAAACTCCCATCAAAGCTTCAATTACTTGTCCTTTATGGAGGAATAACTCTGGCATCAATTGGTCAGGGAGGTACCCGTTTTAATTTAGCAACAATGGGAGCGAA
Organism: Microcos paniculata; assembly: GCA_030664755.1. Classification (NCBI taxonomy): domain Eukaryota; kingdom Viridiplantae; phylum Streptophyta; class Magnoliopsida; order Malvales; family Malvaceae; genus Microcos; species Microcos paniculata. The sequence goes on along the minus strand of CP131459.1, from coordinate 38,767,812 downwards.
CCAATTCCACAATCCCCAACACCAGGCCACTTTCTTCAATTGGTACTTTTTCACCCTGTACACTGCCAGTGTAGTAAGTGCCACGGCTATAGTGTACATCGAGGACAATGTGAGTTGGGATTTGGGTTTTGGCATTTGTGTTGCTGCTAATTTCATTGGCTTGGCCATTTTCTTGTTGGGAAATCGCTTCTATTTACATAACAAGCCACAGGGGAGTCCATTCATGAACATAGCTCGTGTGCTAGTGGCTGCATTTAGGAAAAGGAACTTGCTGCTCTCATCCATGGCCAACGATTATTGTCACAATGAACATAATCAACCAATGAATTCACCAGAAGCTGCCGCACCACCTGAAAGTAGTTTCAGGTACGATTCATATTACTACATATATATATATATATATATATATATTTTGGTTCTCAAAACTATCCGGATTAGAACCCTAATTAATTACTAAAATTAAGAGTTCAACATATTACCAATATATAGAGCTCGCACCACATGGCCGCTGGCATATTACAACATATTTTCCATTTTTCCTATGTATAGCTCTAAACTTAATTAGCATTTCTATTATAATTCATAAAGCCAACTACATTCCATGCATCAAAACTAGAAGTATATTGGGACATGGACAACCAGCTAGGTTACATTGCTTATACACAATAAAAATGGGTGTGGAAGTGAATAAGAAATAATTATGCCACAATTCTTAGAATTAACTTATAAAATATAACTATATATGGTATCATTAAAAATTATTATTATATAATAATGTTCAAATGAGATCACAATATCTTACTAATCAAAGCAATTTTATCACAAGTGTGAATCAATCAAGTTTTCAAAAATAGCAAGCACATGAGATTGCCATACTCTCAAACCCTGTTCAACTTTTTTTGCTGCTTCAAGTGTTCAACATATGGTCGAATAGGAGAGAGCCGTGGTGCGGGCTATCCTGAACTTTTGTAGTGGCGCTCAAATTAAAGAGCCGCCAAAACCAGAACTTCGATGCAGCAACTTCCTCTCTGAAATCACCTGCAATGACACCCATGCCCCCGGTTGAAAGTTTATGTTCACCAGCCAGGAATCCTTTGCAAAATTGAAAGTTTATAGTTTTACTTACGTTTATTTTATTTAATTAAATGGATATGTTCCAATATTGAAATTTATACTATATTATAACATATAAATTTCCAATTTCTGCTTTTCAGTAATTATGAATTATATTTTGAATATTAATCAATTGATTGATAATTAATTATGTAGAGATTTTTAATTTTATTCAATTTATTATCTATAAATTTTAAGTAAAAATTTAACCCTACTCTTCTCTTTGCCCTGTAGTTTACATTGGAGTCATTTTGCTCACAGCTAATTGCTCAAATTAGGACTTAAGCCTTTAGAATATGCTCGAATAAGGATCCAAATAAATAATCAGTTTAAATTAGGACGTAAACTTTTAAGATTTACTTAAATAAGAACCTAAACATATAATTGACTCAAATTAGGATCCGAATTTTCAATATCTACTTAAATAAGAACCTTAAAAAATAATTATAATGAATTAAAACTTAAACTTAGCAATTTGTAATAAACTAAATCCTCCTAGATGAAAAATCAATCATGATCATGCACGCACATTAATTTTGATAGAAAAATAAGGTTATTATATTAATTAAAAATTAAATAAATGTTAGTTAATCTAATAAGGAAAATACTAACAGATGCCATAAGGTATCCATTAAATGGAAAAATTGACAAAAACTTTTCTTGAGAAGACAATACAGATTATAATTATATGATTTTGATTTTTTATTATGACTAAAAATTCTTTTAACAAAGTTTAGCCCCCAAACAAAAAATTTTAATTTTAAAGGTAAGTTTTAAAATTTAAAAATATATTATTGTGTGGTTTAAAAAAAAACTCCACTAATTTGTTAAAATTTAGAATAAATAGAGTACTATATTTTTAAAAAAATTAGATTAATCACAAAGTTTTATATCATGACATGTGTATTGAATTTATTATATAATTATTAGATTAATTAATATAGTTTAATTGTTACTTAATATAATGACATTATTTTTTTTGTCAAGATTAACGTGCATACATAACAAGCTATGTTTCTCATTTAAAGAGGACTTAATTTATTAATAATTATTTAGTTTAAATTTTAATTTATTGTAATTATTTTTTTGAGATCTTTATTTTAACAAATTTTGAAAATTTGGATCTTAACTTGAGTCAATTATTTATTTAAATTCTTATTTAAGTATATCTTGAAAGTTTGATTTCTAATTTGAACTAGTTATTTATTTGAATTTTTATTTGAGTATATCTCAAAAACTTAAATCCGAATAACCTTTTTACTAACTCAATGTTGCTTGCTTAAGTATAAGCTAAACAACTAATAAAAGCAATAAAACCGGTATCTTCAAAAAAAAAAGCAATAAAACAGGATAATTAAATTCCTTTTCTTTGGGTGGAAAGTTGGCCACTTTCCTTTCCTCATCATCTTTTCACTCTTTGTTGCTTTGGGAATCGGGATAATGCTCACTTCAATAATTATAGTACCACACTTACCACACTACCACAGTACTTACTATTTATAGTCAACCATAAGGATTCCATCAATAATCTTATTCGCAGTCAAACAGAAAAAGAAGTTTGTAGTGGAGATGTAGCCCCACCATGGACTCCAAAACGGCAAAACCCTTCAAATATTGATTGCGTTTCCTGTTTCTGTAAATTTTTTTCTTTTTGGTTTTTGACAGAAAGCTTTCTCTGTCGACTCTCATCTCTTGCCTCTTACTGGGTTATTGGCTTATTGCGCAAAGTCTTTGATCTGCATGATTTCATCGAACGTGCCCATTTCTCTCTCTATATATAGTGATTGCAACCCAACCAGAGTGCCTGACCTGGTGGTGGACTGGTGGTGTTGGTTCGTTGGATGCACTTTAAAATTTTCTGATAGCAGATAATAAAGTGGAAACATTAGGGTCCGAGGTGGCGCACCTCAACCTCATCGACTTATGATTGCTGACCAACATTCAGCTGTAACAGTAGTATTTTTGGAGCCATTGTGCCAGGGAAGATCACCCATTCATGAGTGACCCACATCAGATTCTTTATCTCCATAACTAGGAAGTGATAAATGTTGGCGACAAAATAAGGGTTGGCGATGAAAAATGATTGACCATTGTTAAATTATTCTACATTTATGATCTGTAGTTCGGTGTGTTCGAATAGATAAAATGATATATACTACTAGTAAAGAAATCAAGACAGGATTAAATGCTAGTACTTACACTTCTTTTCTTTTAGGTTCCTTAACCGTGCATCATTAAAAGCTGAAGGAGACATTGGATCAGATGGCTCAATTGCAAAACCATGGAGGCTTTGCACAGTGCAACATGTAGAAGATGTGAAAGACTTGATCAGAATTTTCCCACTATGGTCTTCAAGTATATTTCTCAGCACCCCAATAGCAATCCAGTCCAGCCTTACCATACTGCAAGCTCTAACCATGGACCGCCACCTTGGACAACATTTCAAAATCCCTGCTGGCTCTATGGTAGTCATTGTGTTCATTTCCACATCCATTTTCCTGACCCTGATTGACAGGTTCCTGTGTCCTATGTGGAAGAAGCTGACTAGGAAGTCTCCATCAGACCTCCAACGAATAGGCATAGGCCATGTCTTAAACGTGCTTGGAATGGCCGTGTCAGCATTAGTGGAGTCAAAACGGCTCAAAATGGTCCATACCCACAAAGCCAACATGTTGGCCCTGTGGCTATTTCCCCAACTAGTTTTGGTTGGAATTGGCGAAGCCTTTCATTTCCCAGGACAAGTTGCACTCTATTATCAGGAATTCCCTGCTTCCCTGAGAAGCACAGCAACTGCCATGATTTCCATGATTATTGGGATTGCTTTCTACTTAGGCACTGCTATAATTGATTTTCTTAGGAGGGTCACAAGCTGGTTACCCAGTAACATAAACAATGGGAGGCTGGATAATGTTTATTGGACCTTAACTGTGGTGGGGTTGCTTAACTTCGGCTACTATCTTGCTTGTGCAAGGTTGTATAAGTATCAGAATGTTGAAAAGGAAGATGATCATGGTGGTTCTGGTTGAGAAAATGATGTTTGATAGCAGAGAAAATTTAATGTAATAATATCTTACAGCATCTATTACTACAAATCGATGTAATAGTATCTTTTTATATGATGGATTTGAGTGAAATCCAGCAGGATTCGCAACAAGACCAATTTCGCATAAGATAAGATCCTCCTGCTTCCTATAACTTCACAGTGGTCTTCACTTTTGAACTTTGAAGTCCTTATAGACAAAATCTGCTCTACTGTTGATTGCAACTTCCTAATGAAGCATGTCTGCTTAGTGTTCAAAGACACAAAACGAAAAGTTGAATCCATAATTTAAACTGATAAGGTGTCAAAAGGCAAACTTTTTTCCTTTTCTTAATAGATTTCTGACTGCATCTTGAATTGACATCACTGAACGTTTATAAATTGTGAAAAATATTCAGTAATAAAGCTACCCGGAGAAATGGAGAATAAAAACTAATTTGCTTTTAGAGGCATCTGATTCTATAAGTAGCATTGGCAATTTGGCATCTCTCTTTGTCAATGGTAAGAAAAATGGAGGCTTAATTGTATGATTGTTGTCAAATATATTCTGATAAGTGAAAAAATCAATAAAATTCTATCGTCATCCTTGAAAAAAGGCCAACTTTTCAGTTGCAACTTCTACACTGCTCAGTGTTGAGGTTGAGAGTCACAACGATCGTTGGATTCTTATGCTCCCATATCTTCGTTTGATGCGAAACCATAGGAGTCCGTGAATGACTTTATCTTTTCTCTGACGCGGAGAGAAGCTGGGAACTCAATTGGTGGAGAATTTATGACAGCATTTTTGCATTCTATATAAAGAGTTCCATGAGTTGAACGTTAACATAGCTCAAAAAGTTGCAGCCAAATATTTGTTTTAGCAGCAAGATGAGCAGTGAAGTAGTCCCTCGCGATGGAGAAGCTGAAGCACAAATATCGCCAGATTCTGCGCGCAATCTAGGCGGTTGGACTACTTTCCCCTTCATTGCTGGTTTGTGTCTCTCCTTATCTCTCAGTCTCTTCTATCTTTTGAAGTGCTGAGTCTGTGTCATGCTGTCTTGGACTATCAAAGTTATAATTTTTTCCTTCTGAATTTCTTCACTCAAACCAGGGACATTGATGGGATCGAGCATAGCATTATCAGGATGGGCAAACAACTTAATTGTGTATCTGATCGAAAAATTCCATGTGAGGGGCATTGAAGCTACTCAAATTTTTAATATGGCAGCTGCTTCCACTAGTCTACTTCCAGTGATTGCTGCAATCCTTGCTGATTCCCTTTTAGGATGCTATACGGTCATCTGGATATCTTTTCTTATCTCTATCCTGGTAACAAACTTCCTATACACCAAAACAGTTTAATTATTAAACTAATTGAAAAAGAAACAAGCATGAGAATGCCTTTTTTCACTTTCTTGCTAGCTCATCATACTATAATCAGTCAGTACACAATTTCAAGCGCATAATAAGAAAAGAGAATTGTCTTGTCTCTTGGTTTATGCTTTATGAGTGGTAAATTACTGAAGTCAAAACATGAAAACAGAACAAAAGCCGATCTGTTTCAGCCCTAAGGTTGAAAAGTTCCTTTGAATGTTAAATCCTTACATAGGGATTGTAATAAGTCAGGAGTTTGTTTTCTTTGTTCTTTTCCTCTTGACCAGATGGAGCTTATCAACCTTTGCAATCTTTGAATCCTTTCCATAATTAGCCACTTCACCAGGTCTATTGAGTATGTATCAATCACAAAAAACTTACCATTTCTGTTGTAACAGGCGTGAGTTGGGTGATTTCTGATAATAGCTAAAGATGGTGCAAAATTTTTGTGGTAGGAATATTTCTTTTCTATTATTAAAGATGAGATTATCACTTTGTACAGTCAACTGTTGTCTATATTCAAACCATGTTCCTATTTAGTTCCTAGTGTGAAGTTATCCTCCTTTGTGGAAGCAAACTTTCTTAATATCAACTGCCGCTGCAATTATGCAGGGGATTGTCCTCATTACCTTAACCGCTATGCTTGAACCCTTAAGGCCTCAACCATGTCAAAATGGATCAAGCATGTGCCCCATCCCATCAAAAGTTCAATTCTTCGTCCTTTATTCCGGCTTAGCACTGGCATCCATAGGGGTGGCAGGAACTCGCTTCACCATTGCAGCTATGGGAGCTAATCAATTTGAGAATTCGAAGGATCAAAGGGTTTTCTTCAATTGGTTTGCTGTCACTTTGTATACCTCTATGGTGTTAGGTGCCACAGTACTTGTTTACATTGAGGAAAATGTAAGCTGGACATTCGGCTACTGCTTATGTTTTACCGTCAACGTTGTTGGATTAGGCATTTTGTTGTTAGGAAGACGTTATTATCGGCATGTGAAGCCTCAGGGGAGCCCCTTTACAAGCTTAGTTCGTGTTATCATTGCAACAATGTTCAAGAGGAAGGTTCCTCTTTCATCCAGAGCTGAAGATTACTACCATCAGAAAGATGGAGCCACAGAAAAGGGAGCTTCAATGCCTACTAAAAGCTTCAGGTATGATTCACTTTTCTACATTTTGAAAGTTAAAGACTCGTCAATGATGCAAATTATTAAAGCAAATCTTCAGTTTGAAGTGATTCAAATTTAGGCTATTCTTCTATAGCATATGAAAGATACATATACCAATGGCAAATAATAAATTAGTTCTAAAACCAATGACAGAATTTTAACTTTTTAATTTCACCTAAGACTAGGAAGTGACTTAGTTACTATAATTGTGACATTGTCCCAGTTAAGCAATGCAGGTTTCTGAACCATGCTGCATTGGAAACTGAAGGAGACACCAAGGGGGATGGATCAATTGCAAGACCATGGAGGTTATGCTCAGTACAACAAATTGAAGATCTAAAAGGCCTATTAAGAATTGTCCCATTGTTGTCCAGTAGTATTGTATTGTGTACTACACTACCAGTTATAAGTACCTTGACAATCCTCCAGGCTCTAACGGTAGATCGCCATCTTGGACCGAATTTAATAGTCCCAGCAGGGTCCATGATAGTGTTCATCCTAACCTCAACTGCAATCAATCTTACTTTCATCGACCGGATCCTTTTTCCCTTGTGGCAGAAGATAACTCACAGAACTCCGATGCCCCTCCAACGAATAGGACTTGGCCACTTGTTCAACATGACAGGGATGTCTGTTGCAGCCCTGGTTGAATCAAAGAGGTTAAAATTAGTTCAAATCCACCATCTTTCAGACCATCCAGGGTCCACTGTTCCCATGTTGGTCCTGTGGTTGGTGCCACAGTTAGTATTGGTTGGTCTTGGAGAAGCATTCCATTATCCGGGACAAGTCACACTGTACTATCAAGAATTTCCGAAGCCACTGAGAAGCACAGCAGCGGCAATGATTTCAGTAGTGATTGGAATCTCCTACTATTTAAGCACTGCCGTAATTGATCTAGTTCGCAGAACTACTTCATGGTTACCGGACAATATAAATAAGGGAAGGCTAGGGAATGTCTATTTGATGTTTGCCATTATGCAAATGTGTAACTTTTTATATTTTCTATTCGTTTCCAAGTGTTACAAGTACCAGAGATTGGAGGAAGGGAGTAAAAGTAATAATGAGAGTTGTAACACTGAGAAATGAGGCTAAAGGGTGAAGGAACCAAGAGCTTGAACGTGGACATATAGAAGCCTGTTTGCCTCTCCCTATTTCATGAACCAGATATGTCTGAATTGAAGAAGCATTTCTATTGTTCTCTAGGACATCAAGAAGGAAATAACAACTCCCATCCCATTTCAAAGGCAATGATGATTTGGAAGAAAATGTGTAATGCTAATCATATCCAAGTATACAGAACATCCATAATGCCTATTCTGGCTTTCTGAATACTTATGCTGCTGTTTTCTTTCAAATTTGGAGAAGCATTCCCTTTCTCAAGTCAAACTACATCGATTAATCCGTATCTTGATTTCTCTCTTTCTTCCACTACTATGAACTGATTATTGGATGTCCTCCTAGTTGAGTAGGAAAAATGTTCAAGCTAAAGTAAATTAAGCTGCTTTTACAGTAATTTGGCCACAGGAATAACTGGAGGCTAGATAATTAAGAGTGCTTAAAATTGTATATTGGGCAGTTATCTGCTGAATACAAAGTCTCGTCTGTCACTCTTGGTTACAATTACCAGCCTGGGGATTATCTTATATTAATATTACTGCCATTCAAATCTTGTTAAGCCAGAAGACACTGCACTGCAAAAAGGAAGCAGAGAGCCTCTGACATTATTAAATAATGTTACCAATATTTCTGAATATTCAACTTAAATTTAATTGAAAATACACTGCCTTGTTGATAGGTAGGGGGAGCTTTCAGAGACATATACAACAAAATAATGAATCTTTATTAACTGCAAAAGACCAGTAAAGCAACTTTGCCCCATTGAACTTTTTTTCTAAACAGGGGATTCTGGCTCTTCTACAAAAGAATGTGTTTTTTATTTCTTCTTTTCTTTTAGAAACCTTGTCCTGGATCAGCAATTGTCTATACAGTTTGTTTCTATCAACTCAAAAGAAAAAGAAAAAGAAAATCCTAAACTACATTTACAAGTAATTGGATGTAAATTATGAGTACAATTAAATTATGATCTTCCGTCTAACCAAAAACTGCTAAGCCGCTTTTATACAAAGCCTGTTGCTATTGCGGCTTTGCATGGGGACTGCTTCACAGTTTTGGGGACAAATCTTCTAGCCCTAACTTCTTTCCCATTACTTAAGAACTTCACCAACTTCTTGCCCCCAAGAATCCTTGACATGTCCGAGAGTGACTTCAGAAGAAGACAAGCGAAAATGGGATGTGGGTTTCGTTCCATGTAGACTGCCTCTACACATCTGCCAAATTTCCTGGCAATGAAATCACGAAGTTCTTGCTTCGAAACAGGATATCCCCCCCTGGAGAACGTCAAGAACAATGTTCGATCTTCCGAATCAACTCTTCTCTCATCCTCTGTCCAAGTAGCCACTTTCTCTTGCACTGAAGGCCCCACATCGTCTTCCCCAAGAGAAGATTGGCATTCTGATCCACTGCTAGATTTGGAAGATTGCTTGTCATCCAAATGTGCTAGAACTATATCAGAGAATGCTATTTGGCACACATCTTTCACAAAGTCACCAATCATTCTTTTCGAACTTTCTCTATTCTTAAAAAGATAAGACAGAGAGATTTCTTGTCCAACAAGTTCCCTCATCACTGGGAAATCCGTATGGAGACATGGAAAATTTTCTCGAGTAGAACAGTACAAGCATTCTAAGCACATTATGGCCTCCTTGGCTAAAGCAAAAAGCAATGCGTCAGATAACCCTTGGAGGTTTTTGACGAAGTGTTTGAAGCCTGTTCTTTCAAGAAAATTCCAAAAGGCAACAATTTTCATGGACGGGAAAGGGTCAAATCCTAGGCCCGTGACCAGTCTAGCAAATGCCTGGCGGTCGACGTTGTGAAATTCTTGAAGTTGTTTCAGGGTAAGGTCTGAAGCCAGTGCCATGGCAGCAGGCACGGTGGCACACCACAGTCTTGGTAAAGAGAGGTTTCCCGAGTTGGGGATCCGGCAAAAGAGATTTACAGGAAAGCTCAAGAACGGAAGACCGAAAGACTTGAGTTATACGTAAGAAACTAAGAAGGAACCAAAGAGACTAAAAAATACTAAAGAGACTACTTAAATAGGAAGAAAAGAAAGCAAGTAAACCCTTCAGCGTTAGGAAAGGCGGTGCCCTCTGTATGGGTAAATTTAAGATCAGCTTTTCCAAAATTTTGTCCTTTCCCAAATTATAGCCAAAGTCTAAAAAAATTACGGAAGAAAGTACTTTAGAAACTATCAAGTACGCGAGCCAAGGTTTTAATTCTCCTTTTTCACATATCCTGAACAGATGAACATAATTTAACTAAATAATAATAACAAGAGTCAAAAATAATCTTCATTCAAGCATATATGGCGGTAGTTCTGTTTTCAACTTGAGAATGGAACACTCTATGTTCCTTCGACCAAAGATATACCAATAGGCAGGAATTGGAACTTTAATTTTGTTTGCAATCATGCACCAGAAAAATTGCTTAAGGGATATTGATCTTCTTCTGCTTAAACACAATAGGCATCGGTAGGAAACGAAAATAAAAAAACAATAAATATAAAATCAAATAAAAGGGTGTAACTCCCACAAGGTCAATATTTGATACATTGATACAGCAATATTGGATTTACATTTTTTTTGCAAATGCACAATCGAGACGCTGTTTTTTTTTTTTTTTTTCAATCATCCCTGGTCGTGGGTCTATATATATAAACCAAAAAAAAAAAAGAAAAGAAAAGAAAAGAAGCTACCAATTTGAATTCTCATTCAAACAATTCCAGAGCAACTGCATAAAACAGGTGCCTGGGGCTTTACGCAGGATTTGTTTGCCTTGAAAATGGAAAAGATCATGGGTGTGCAAGCAGCACATGCCAAAGCAGCCGTGACCCACAACGTAACACTGTTGGGCAGGGACAAGCACAAAGCCCCTACGAACCCGAGCGCAGTGGCCACACTCGCTATTAAACCCAGTCTTCGCGTAGCAGCTTCAGGATTACAGCTAAAGGGTAACCTATCCAGGCAATTGCTACTTACCAGTAGACCATAAAAGCTGGAAAAGAACCCAGCAGCGGTGCAAACCACGGTGAAATACCAGAAGAATATGGTAGAAGGTGATACTAGAGAGTTCCTGTTACTACCAAAGATGGACAACAAGGCGGTAATCATCTGTCCAAACATTGCAAGCGAGGTTTTAAAAAGCCTCGATGCAGATTTTGCTGCAGTATGATATTTAGCCCCAGTTATGGAAGTCGTAGAAGCGAGAACAATCGTGTTTCGGGGATGAATGAAAGGGGAAGCTAATGCGGTGTCAGAAAGAGGCAAGGCAAAACTAGAGGGCCAAGTATATAAAGATTGCAAGAGATACCGTCCTAGAATTCGATAATCATGAGCACGCAGCTCATTATCCAGAGAAAAATCCATGGCTATCTCTCCAGCAGGAGCAGCAGGTATCGACGGAGATGAGGCAACATGTGCAGCTTCAGTTGTCGTCGAACCAAATAACTCTGCGATGATAGCAAGACTTTGCATGAGTTGAAGCTGAAGGAGGCGTTGGTGAAACCTGGTGGTCAATGGAGGGACATTTTGCGGGGTCACAGGCATTTCCTGACCAAAATAAGGTAGAGAATGTTGCATTGCTGATGATGAATCCATGATGAAAAGGATGGGACGGAGCTGCGAGAATTATTGCACGCTGAAAGGCAGCAGCAGCTATATTTCAGGCAATGACAAAAGGGGGAAAAACTAAGGAAAACGAAAAGTAGAAAAGGATTAATGCTTCCAATTCCACTAAGTAGTCGTTAACAACCAGGGAAAGAGGGTGAGTTCGAAGAAAAGTACCAGTGGACCAGACCCTGCCCTGCTTTTTGACAATTTCGACGCAAATTGGTCGTTGATTATGCATTGACGGATGACATGACAGTCGTCGATTCTGCAATTGAAGAATTTACATTAACTTTCACAACGGAAAAGCCAAAAAAGCTTCAACCTACTTCCAGAATGAAGCAATATATCTAAAGAATTTCAGTGAAGGAGTGGAGAAAGAAGAAACTACGAAGCGATTGACATAAAAGTAAGGTCTAGAAATCTTAGCGCTCTCTCCTTTTATATTTTAATACAAAATCCTGTGCTTGCTTTCTGGAAAGCCATTGCTTTTCTTTTTAATAAAGAGAAACTGCTCTGTTTTTCTAAAGCCGGTTGCTTTGTTATCGACGACCCAGAAGGTCAATTCAACCAACTTCTAAGAAAATCTCTAAAATACCTCTACACTCCTTGCTCCCTCAAGTGTAAAACTTCCCTGAACGAACCGCGTAGCCCTCTATCGGGTATTCTAAAACTTTTGCGCAAGGCAAGTTAAACTTTTGTGCAGCGCAAGAAGACGATAACTCCATTGGTCGGCAAATATCACTACATCAAAAACTTGAATTTTCTTTTCTCCGTTGGCAAGAAGATGACTGAGCTCCGTCTGCGAGGCATGGCCGTTATGTTCATTCTTTTCTCCTACTTTTCCTCCGTCACGGTGAACATGCTTCCTCATGAAAATGTGGAAGGAGATTGGGTCCCCGTTATTTTCAAAGGGCGCGCATCTGCCTTCCAGGCTTTCACAATTTCCGTCATCTTCACCTTCACCGGTGCATTCACGGCCGTAACCCTCGGGGAGGACTCCTATATAGCAAGATTCTGCATGAGTTACTCCGCCGTAGCCCTGGCTTCAGCTCTATTGGTTATGGCGCACGTGTGGCTTCCCTAAGAGCTTCACTAAAAAGGAGCAGGGGCACCCAGTCTCTGAACCACAATCATAATTAGAGAAATTTAGAAGGTCGTTTCATTTTGTTGTGCTGTTCTTCTCTTTGTCCACAGTTCTGAGCTAAGCTTTAGATTCCAATACCCTAGTGGAGTTTGGAGTTTAATAACCACCAACTCCAAGTGATGTTGTATAGACTATTTCTTGAGTTATCTTATCTGTAAACCTTCTTAAGCTACTAGAAAAAGAAATCATATATCATCTGAAGTTTACTCTGATAAAAGTTGCTTTGGCTTTGCATTTTTATAAATTTTACTCTGAACCAATTTTCTCAATTTGCCTCATAATTGTAGCTTCGAAATCCATTCTCTGGAGTTTGGCTTCTGGAGCTTGTTTCCTATGGCAGTCGATTTATTAGCAATCTGATTAGTGATTTCTACAGAAAAGGGAAAAAAAGAAACACAATTTGACTCATTGAAATGTTATTCTCAACCAGTATGGTTGGCATTTATTGGGGTTCGTGGCCTGCTGCCGATTTGCTAAGCTTTATGGTTTAGTTAGCTGCTATCTCTTCGCAGCATTATTTGTGGAACTTGAATTTGAACTATAATTCAGAAAATAACCCTTTCACAAGTTGCCAATCCCTAAAAGGAACATAAAACTAAACTTTGGTTTAGTTGGAAAATGATAACTGAGCGCAAGAAGAAAGAAAAGAAAGGATGTGTGAGGAAGTTGTGGGGAGGAAATTAAATGCCTAGGCCTGTGACCAGTCTAGCAAATGCCCGGCCATCAATGTTCTGAAATTCTTGAAGTTGTTTAAGGGTAAGGTCTGAAGCCAGTGCCATGGCAGCAGCCACTGTGGCTTACCACAGTCTTGATAAAGAGAGGTTTCCCGAGTTGGGGATCCGGCAGAAGAGATTTAACAGGAAAACTCAAGAACGGAAGACCGAAAGACATGAGTTACACGTAAGAAACTAAAAAGGAACTAAAGAGACCAAAAAACCTTAAGAGACTAAAACAGAGAGAAAAGAAAACAATAAAACCTTTCAGCGTTAGGAAGGGCGGTGCCTCGTATAAAGTAAATTTAAGATGAGTGTTTCCAAAATTTTGTCTTCTTCCCGTAAACTATCCAAAGTCCTAAGAAAATTACACAAGAAAACTTTTTAAATTATCAAGTATGCGAGCCAAGGTTTTAATCCTCCATTTTCACATATCCTGAACAGATGAACATAATTTAACCGAATCATGACAAAAGTTAAATCTTCATTCAAGCATATATGGCGATAGTTTTTTTTTTTTTTTTGACTTGAGGATGGAACAATCAATATGTTCTTTATATCTTCCCATTAAAAAAAATCTATATGTTCTTTTGGCCAAACAGATACCAACAGGGAGTTGGAACTTAGATTTTGTTTGCAATCATGCATGAGAAAAAGGAAAATGGAAATGGAAAAACAAAAAAGAGATTGCTCCAAGGGATAATGTCATAGGTGCATGTTAGGAGAATTTGCAAGCCACACCTTATCCCCGAATCAACTAAGAAAGTGTAACACTTGTAAATTCGATATCGAATTTATTTGCATGCAGTTCCTAATACCAACACCCAAATATTTGATTTGACACATGTAACATGTTAGAAAATAGAGGATCGATTTCGAATCGGCATTCCTAATTCACACTGAGATACAAATTATCTTCTTCAAATTAAACAGGTGCCCGCGGGTTTACGCAGTCTTTGTTTCCCTTGAAAATGGAAGAGATCATGGGTGTGCATGCAGCACATGCCAAAGCAGCGGTGACCCACAACGTAATACTATTGGGCAGAGACATGCACAAAGCCCCTACGAAACCAAAAGCAGTGGCCACACTCGCTATTAAACCCAGTCTTCGCGTAGCAGCTTCGGGATTACCACCAAAGGGTAACCTATCCAGGCAATTGCTACTTAGCAGTAGACCATATAAGCTGGAAAAGAACCCAGCAGCGGTGCAAACCACGGCGAAATACCAGAAGAATCTGGCAGACAATGATACTAGAAAGTTCCCGTTACTATTGAAGATGGTTAACAAGGCGGTAATCATCTGTCCAAACATTGCGAGCGAGGTTTCGAAGTGCCTAGATGCAGGTTTTGCTGTAGTATGATATTTAGCCCCAGTTATGGAAGTTGTAGAACGGAGAACAGTCATGTTTGGGGAATAAGCCTGTTGAGCAAAATTAGGTATCTCTCTGTCGTATCGAACACCGCTATAAATCAAAGGGGAAGCTAATCCGGTGTCAGAAAGAGACATGGCAAAACTAGAGGGCCAAGCATATAAAGACTGCAAGAGATACCGTCTTAGATCATATTGATAACCAAGAGCACGCAGTTCATTGTTATCCAGAGCAAAATCGATGGCTATCTCTCCAGCAGGAGCAGAAGGGATCGACGAAGATGAGGCAACAGGTGCAGCTTCAGGTGTCGAACCAAACAACTCTGCGAGGATACTCTGCATGAGTTGAAGCTGAAGGAGACGCTGGCGAAGCCTGGTGATTAGTGGAGGGACATTTTGCGGGGTCATAGGCATTTCTTGACCAAAATAAGGTGGAGAACGTGGATTCCCTGATGAAAAGGATGGGAGGGAGGGAGGGAGGGAGCCGAGAGAATTATTGCACACAAAAAGGCAGCAACAACTATATTTCAGGCAAAGACAAAAGGGGAAGAAACTAAGGAAAGCGAACAATGAAAAAGTAGTAATGCCTCCAATTCCACTAAGTAATCGGTAACACCAAGGAAAGAGGGTAAGTTCGGAGAAAGAACCAGCCTGCCCTGCTTTTTGACAACTTCGACGCAAATGGGTCGTTGATTATCTGTTGACGAATGAAATGAAAGTCGTTGATTCTGCATTGAAGAATTTACGTTAACCCTGCACCTTCACATTTGCTTTCCATCGGAAAAGCCAAAAAAGCTTCATTATCTGACCCGCTTTTTATCCTTCAACCAACTTTCCGACCAAGAAAACCACTCTCCCACGATGAAGCAATTTCAGTGAAGAAATGGAGAAAGAAGAAATTACCAAGATCTGGAAATCTTAGCGCTGACTCTTTTATATTTTAAAACAAAAACCAAGGCTTGCTTTTAGGAAAGCCATTGCTTTTCCTTTTAATAAAGAGAAACTGCTCTGTTTTTCTAAAGCCGGTTGCTTTTTCGTCGACGACCCAGAAGGTCATTCAAGCAACTTCTAAGAAAATCTCTAAATTACCTCTATACTCCGCGCTCCCTCAAGCGTAAAACTTCCCTGAACGAACCGTGTAGCCCTCTGTCTGATATTCTAAAACTTTTGTGCAGGGCACGAAAAACTTTTGTGCAGCGCAAGAAGACAACAACTCCATTGATCGGCAAATATCACTATATCAAAACTTCGAATTTTCTTTTCTCCGTTGGCAAGAAGATGGCTGAGCTCCGTCTGCGAGGCATGGCCATCACGTTCATCCTTTTCTCCTACCTTTCTTCCGTCACCGTGAACATGCTTCCCCATGAAAATGTGGAAGGAGATTGGGTGCCCGTTATTTTCAAGGGACGCCCATCTGCCTTCCAGGCGTTCACTATCTCCGTCATCTTCACCTTCACCGGTGCGTTCACGGTGGTAACCCTGGGGGAGGACTCCAATATAGCAAGATTCTGCATGAGTTACTCCGCCGCAGCCATGGCGTCCGCTCTATGGTTTATGGCGCACGTGTTGCTTCCGCAGGAGCTTCGCTAAAAAGGAGCAGGGGCTATCCTACTAGCCTCTGTTCCATATTTGAGAGAAATTTAGAAGGTTGTGCTCCATTTTGTTTTGCTTCTCTTCCTTGTTTGGTATTTGATCACAAGCCACAACTTATGATGTATAAAATGCTGTTCAGCTACTAGAAAAAAAAATGAAGTTTTAATAAAATTTGTTTAAAATTGTCTTTTGCTTGCTATAAAATTTTGTTAGTACTATTACTACTCGCTCCCATTGAACCAATTTTCTCAATATGCGTCACAATTGTAGCTTGGAAATCCATTCTCTGGAGTTTGGATTCTGAAGCTTGTTTGTTTCCTATGGCAGTCGAATTAGTGATCTGATTTCTACAGAAGGGGGAAAAACACAATTTGATTAATTGAAATGTCATTCTCAACAAGTATAGTTGGCATTTGATGGAGTTCGTGGCCTGTTGCCAATTTGCTAAGCTTTATTTTTCGTTGCCTGCTTGCTGCTATCACTTGGCAGCATAGTTTGTGAAACTTGAATCTGAAAAAATATAGTAATTCAGTGGCTAAATCCTTCAGTGGAACATAAATGTAAACTTTGGTTTAGTTGAAAAATGATAACTGAGCCAAAGAAGAAAGAAAAGAAAGGCTGTCTGAGGAAGCTGTGGCCTGTATAGACATACATGGTCTTCTACCAAGAATGTAAAATACACAACAAAGTCATGAATTGGACCGTTAAGTACAACCTAGTAACTAGTAAAGCAACTTTGCCCAGAGGACCCTTTTCAGCATATATCAGGGGAAGCTACAAAAGAATGTTTCTACTTCTGTTATTTTCATTCTCTGTTTTTACAAACCTTCTCCTAGACCAGCAACGCAGCAACCGTCCAACAGAATTTTTTTCTTTTTCATAAAAATATAAACAAGACACTAGATAAAAAACCTTTGAAGCATCTTTAGACATGCCAATGCCAGAATTGTGTTATTTATATTTGCTGGAACCGTCAAACCTTTGTTAGGTGTTGGCGTGTTGCGTGATAGTACAATTGTCATAATTGTTGGTTAGCAGGAACAAAAAAGAATGATTAGTTGAATCTCGGCCTCCTTTGATCAGAAATCAGAACCAGGTGGGATGTCTATGTTTGTGAATTTTGTGCAGTCAAATGGTCCAATCCCTTGATTGTTTTTCCTTCTCACCTGATAACCACATAAATTTAGGCATTAGCTGCACATTACAAGCATTTAAAGTCCCAACTCCAAAGCTATGAGCATAGAGTATAAACAATGACTGATACAATAAAATGCACAATAATTACTAACAAATGTGAAATACATCAGTTGAAAAATGAGTTAATAACATCTCTCCTACATGAATAATTCCAATTCCTATAAATCTTGATTAGCAACAATACCACTTCAATGAAGATGTTTAAACAAAGAATTAGAAAGGATAAATCGTGTCAAAATTAAACTCTTGGTGCATGTTTATGGTGAATTTCATCAAGTACCAAAGGTAAACTTCAAAATATTGAACTTATCCACTCAAAACAATAAAAACACATGAATGATTAACCAGTTTTTGCAACATGTATATTTTACCACTGAGATGAGTATGCTACTTTAGTTACATTCTGGCAATTTGAAATTTAAAAGAAATGCCTTTGTATTTGATCTGTTGCTTGGTTCACCTTTGACAACCAAACAAAAAAAAGGATAAAATTGTATAGCATTTCTAATTTCTAATCTTGTGCAGGATATAGAACCGTACCGGGGACCACGGACTAGGTTCAGGCAGAGATTTGTCCTCGGGTGAATGTTGTACAGCACCACTTTTCATTGTTAAAACTTCCTGAGTAGAGAAAAGGCACATTCTTAAATATGGATAAACACATATTCCTAAAAGGTCTTTGCAATTAATTGAGTTGTGAAGAAACTAGAAATGGTAAAAAATAAATTGTTTTTATGTTTCAAGTTTATACTCCGTTTATTATTTACATAAGGTTATAAAACTGAGCATCTTACTTTTGACCCAAAAGTAAAACAATTTAAAAGAAAAAAAGGAAAACAAAGAACTCAACAGCTTACTGCTACTCCTTTTCAGTTTCTTACTTAATGCTACTCTAGAGTCTAGATCATGAATATCATGACAAGCAATTTTAGTTTACAGCTTCATGTGGTAATAAAAGGAAAAAAATGAACAAAATTACCTCTCCAGCAGCTTCAAATGCCGCTAACCATTCATCTGAAAATGGAATAGCATTCGAAGGGGGCTTTACTGCAGCAGCATCTTGTTTTTTATCATTCTCATTTTTCTCACTGCCATAGAACAAGTTAGATATGAGAACTTCTATGAAACTGTTATAACATTTAAAAATTCTCAAAAAGCATGGGAATTAGCTGAAACCATGAACAAAAATAGAAAAAGTTTGTGTTTTGAGTTTGTTCTACCCTAATGCCTGTGAATTGCAGGTACTTCCAGCCCCAGAAATTTGGTCCTCACTCAATGAAGACAAAACAAAATTCAAAGAGGTTGGTTGGCCACTTTGTTCATTGTCAGGCCTGAAGATCATATCATTATGACGATCATTGATGTCATCTGGCAGCTTAATCTTGAGAGAGCTAGATACTTCCTTGTTAACAGAGGATCGAAGTTTGTCTGACAAAATTTCTTCAACACTGACTGCATCTTGAAGCTCAGAACATTCATTTAAATCCTCCACAACCATTGCAAAATTGTTATTTTTTGGTAAAGAGAAAAGGTGCGGACTACTATTATCAGAGGACTGACGATGCACGTCTTCCTTGAAAGATCTTGTAGTCATCTCATTAGCTTCCAAGCCACACCCCTCATTTTGTTCATCTGGGCATTCAATCTGAGACAGATCAGAAGGACCTTCCACTACTTGTCTAACAGAACTTTTATCTTTGGAACTGACACCTGCATGGTTATCGCTATCAAAACTATGGGACTCTTGAAAAGCTTTTCCATCCACACAGAGAACACCGTGATGAGTCTCTTGCATCAGATTCACTTGGGATGATTTATGAGCTTCAGAGGAGTGTATCAGCTCAGCTTGGGCAATAGACTTTTCAATGTCATATTGCTTATTGAGTGATGAGTGAGTGAACATCACTGACATATCAACATTACAACAATCGATTTGTTCTTCAAGCTCAAAAGTGTCAGAATTGCATTTTGCGGACAAATTATGTTGATTGCCTTCAACACCTTTCAGGTAAATGATTTCATCCATCTCAGAATAACCTTTAAATCGTTCTACTGGGCTAGTTTGTGATACCGGATGGAATTTATCAATTTCATTACCATCAAGTTCTCCAGTGCTTTGCCTGTCACCAGTGACGCCAATATCACAAGCATTTATTGCTACACTTAGTTGATCTTCCGCAATCCTTTCTAATCCCTCAGATGTGGCTTCAGAAAGGCGCTCAATGTCATGGTTGTGCTGTGCATCAGTAGAAACAGAGACTGCATTCTCTACATACTGGCGCTGAACCACATCAGCCATCTCATGGCCACCATTCTGCAGTGCAGATGGTACAGAAGAAGGAGCTCCAGAATTTCCCAATTCATTTTGGCTGGTATCAGATAGTATTGCTCCAACATATTTAGCACTCTGAAGATTGCTTTCAGCAATAATTTTTTCAGAAGAGAAGTTTTCTTCACGTAATAAGCAATCAGTTGACTGTGATCCATTATTATCCTGGAAGACTCTTTCCACAACAAAGTCAGCTTCTGGAAGTGCTGGCTGTTCAACTCGTTTTTCCTTTACATCGTCCACAAGTAAATGCGGATCATCTGCTTCTGAAGCATTCAGCAGACTACTGCCATTTTCAAAAGATAGGTCACCTTCGAAAGAATGAATTTGTGTGCTGCCCACATGTGATTTCAGATCAAAAGCAGCAGCTTCACCAGCATCATCTGTCCCTTGAATTCTGTTTCTGTAGTGAGATAGACCACTGGAACTTTCCAACTCACTAGCACTGCAATCCCTGAGTTTTTGACAGATACCATTACTCTGTGCACCATTGTAACTATGAAATCCTTCTGAAGTTTCACCCTCCTTGAGCATGGTGCCATCATTAATCTGTGGCCTCTCGGTCTTGTTTATCATCTGATCATTGTTAATGGTGCAACGTTTAGCCTGTTCAGCTTGTTTGCTTTGTAGTTCATCACTGCCATGCATGCTGCTTATCTGGTCACCATTTGCTGAAGAACCACGTATATCAGTACCCTGCAATCCTACATTCTCATGCAGCTTAATATCATCTTCAATGGTGCACAATTGTTGGTGATTGTTCATTGACTTATGGTTGTCAGAATTACAGAGAACCTTCGCTTCTACTCTTGGCATTTGCAAGGTGGGTCCGATATCTTGACATAGAGAATTAACCCTTGAAGGAACAGAGGATTCTAAGCTTGAAATCCTTTGATTTGTTATTGCTGCTGCACGATTAGACACTACAGGCACTTTCATAGATGAAGTGGGGATCTCACAAATAGAATTTAAGACACCAAGTTTCCGTAAATTAGGAATATTAGACTTTGGTTTCTTGGATGGTTGAGTACTTTTCTGTAGATTCTGTGAAGCATTAGTCTTTGACTGCAAAAAAAGATCACAAATCAACAAGAGAAAGGGAAGAACCACATCAATGTTTCTAAACATTCCAAAGTACATCAAAATTTGTTATTGATGTATTCAAGGTTAGGATACCTGAGAAAAGAATCCCAATGATGGTGAAGGCATCCGTAAACCAGATGGTTTTGCCGCTAGTGGCTGTGCATATTGAGTGTTTCCACCACTATGGGAACCACTTTGAGGAATAGAATCACTTTTGTTGGAATGGGGCTCATGATTAATAGATCGATCACCAGCAGCCACAATGGGGTCTTGTTTGACCTTTAAGACATTATCTGCCTTAATAATTAACGGATGCTGTAAACAGGTTGATGAAGGACTTGCTAACGCTGAACTTCTCTGAACATAGAAAAGAAATATAAAATATAAGAAGCGAGTTTTTCTTAGTTCCAAAATAAACACCAACGGAGCACAAAATTGTTAAATCATCTTTTGATTCCCACAAATTTTGTGATAGACTGACTTCCATAAGCTTTACTCTTACCGCATTTCTTTTAACCTGTTGGGCAGAGGACTTTGTGATTTGAGATCTACTAGAAAGACCAGCTTTGGCATCATTTTGAGTGCTTCTAATACTTTTCTTGGAACCCGTCAATCCAAAGCTTCTGTGGGCAACTGCTGTATGATGAAAGAAACCAACCAGATACGAATATATCAAATTGCATCTTAGACAAATGCAAAATTTAATGCAAAGAATAATATGTATGTTTCACGCAACGAAATCTGAAGAAAAAAGGAAAACAAGTTTATCAAACGTAGGTTAATTTAAAGCAACGTCCATGTGCCTTTTACCTGCTTGAGCACTCTGATTTCGCTTTGGTTTATTTATGTTAGGAGCAATCTTGGAAGTTGAGGATAGGACTGAGGAATCAGGCTTTGGGGCAGGCAGTTTTGAAAATTTTGGCTCCTTAGTTGCTGCTTTCGTTGTGCTCATATTTGCAGGTCTTTTAAGAGTTTGGAAAGTCAAGGTAAACTCTTGTATAAATCCATAAAAGATAAAGAAGTAAACAAATAAACTTTCAAAAAACTATGCCACTACTTGCTAATAATTCAATAAAACCAAAACCAAGGATATGCAGATGACATAACAGGCCTTGGACAATCGCTACGCTTAGAACCACTTCTATTAACATCATGAACTGAAAGCACATTTTGTCTCACCTGACAAATTCATATAAACAGAATCACAAATTATATTCATTTCATAAAGAAGAAACCCAAAAGTACTTTTTTACATAGATCTGAGAAGAAGTAACTGACCGCAGAACGTGGGGCTGAACCTGAACTTTTCTGCAGTAAGCTGCCACCAATCTTCTTCTCCTCACTCTTAGCACTATTATTCAACGGCTGCTCTTTAAATAAATTATTCTCAAGTGCCCCCAAATCTATTGAATCACCCGATAACGATTCTCTCCTCTCTTCTTCAATAACCGACAATGTCCCCCCACTCAACTTACCAAAATCCCCACTAATCAAAGACAATTCCGTCGAATTCAAAACACCTATCACAAAATAAAAATACGTAAAGAAAAATAAAAAAGTTTTTCAACTTCACATTCCTAAGTAACAAAACTAACATATACCCAAAAAATAAGAATATAATGTAAATTGAATCACTGTTACCTTCTTCAGTGAAGAAAGCATGGTTCCAAGCTAAGCTCTTTCTCAAATTGTAACCTCCTACTTTCTTCTTCCTCTTCATTTGCTGTGGATCCAAGCTTAGCTTTGGAAGTTCAGATTTATTCACATTATTGTTAACATTCTCTTTATCAACATTCGACAAATGGCTAGGGTTTATCGCTTTCTCATCTGCAAAATTCAAAAAGTAGTGCATTTAACTGATATAACTGAATCTAGCACAACAAAGAGTAGTAACCAAACCCTAGAGCAAAAGACAAAGGGATGCAAGTAACCTGGGCCTGGGGGGTTAGATCCAGGGAAATTGAGAGGGGAGCAAGAGAAATAGGAAGCACTGAAGGCTGAAACGTCGCCGCTTGGGGATTTGTGGTGCTGTAAAAGCAACGAATCGTCGTCGTCTCCAGATATCTCCAGGAGATCGCTCTCCATTTGTCTAAAATTTTCAGGTTTTTTTTCCGGCGGTAAGTGGAAATGTGAAATGTGGCAGAGCAATGATTGGATGGGGTCTACGAAGATTTGACGGTTAAAGCGCAAACTGAAACTCAAAATGTGTCGGAGAGAAAGGACTCGTGGTGGGAGAGGTTTTGGACTTTGGACTTTGGACGACCGTTTATTTGGGTAAAATTTGAAAGTGAATTTGAGAAGCGGGAAGGGAAAAGAATAGAGAGGTTGATCACGTGACTGGGGGCTTTTAGAAAATTACAAAACTACCCACAAAGAAGTCAGCCCAAATTGCGGCCCAATCAGCCCCGCCTCCCAAACATATTTGATTTGGGCCTGCGATTATTAACAAAACCGTTTTTGATTTTTCACATCATGAAGTCGATTATGTAAATTATAAGACACCAGAGCGAGAATATTCTTATTTACATGTAATTTTATTATTATCTGAAATATACCATGTTGGCATAAGAAAATAAAACATGCACTCTTTTGGTCAGTCCACAGTCTACATAGATAGAAATGAAGGGATCCTCCTTGATTGTTGGAAAGCCGGGAAATTTACAAGGATACATTGTCAATACAGGCATGATCATAGGGCAACATTCACTTATTTTGCAATAGTGGCACTTAAAGTTGGTTTTCTTCATGCTCCAGGTAAATCATTCTTTGCTGCCACTTCCTGTTGCTGAGGCGATAAAGGATCCCATTCTTGGGAAAACGAAAACCTGCTCCAGTAAAACAGCAATGAACTGTTGCAAATGAACTCTTCATGAAAATGTCGCTGCTGAAGAAGAGAATGTTGTAGAAAGATGATCTTTGTACAGAAGTGTCGTGAATCTAATGCAACAGGTCATTCAAGAAGCCTTAGATTAACAGAACTTCTCATCAGATGATGGAGAACTGCCTGTAAATTAAGCATTTGGTTACCATCTCACTTCAATTCATTCTGCAAGCAAAACCAGTTTCCAGAGTCCACTCCATTCCAAAAGCGAAAAAAATTGATTGGCAGTAGGTCACCTATGAACATCTAGAAAAGAGATTATCCGAATGCTGATAATATGATAACTCTTAAGATAAATATCTGATCCTGTATCATCTTGATCCTGCAAAGAACGATATGAGAGATGTATTAGCTTACTCGCAACTTACAAGATCTTAGCTGATCTTGCACTCTCCTGAATTCTCAGCAGAATCCTCTTCAGAAAAGGCACCGTCATGTGAGAGCCTAGAAATGTAATCTTCCCCTCCATCTTCTTCATCACTGTCAAGATCAGCTCTACTGTACCTCCTTTCAACATATCCAAACATTTGCCGCCTCTGCAGGCGGAGAACATGCATTATAACATCAGGAGTAAGTGTCCCCCGTGACTGCTCTTCTCTACTCTGCCTATTAGACTCCATAATCTGTTCATAGAGAATTAAGCATGAGGAACACATATAAGAAATATCTTAATCATCTCATTAACTATGAAATACAAGATAATACCTTTTCCAGGTTGTTAGGCAGTGCAGCAGCATCACTTGCCATCGGAGCCCAAAGCTTCACATCTTTATCAATTCCACAAGTAGCAAAAATGGGCAAATATGGATGAGGCTCAAGATGATTTACTATATGTTGATCACCTACCATTAAACGAACCAGTTTACCGCCCTTCTTCTTCCAAATAAACATTTGGCCACAATCAGAACCACTCATCACATATTCATCGTTGGGGCCAAAAAAACTCACCCCTTTGACTGTCTGAGCATTTCTGTGACCCACATAAACTTGTGGCTCCTCAACTCTTTGCAGAGTCTCAGATTTGAGAGATGATGGGGAGGGGCCCAGACCCATGTTCCTTTGGAATAAATAAATCAGTTCATCATTGTAAGAAACAAGGAGTTCACTTGAGCTAGAATAAGTTAATCCAGTGATATCAACATGAATAGAGTCAACCAGGTGCCGGGGGCAAAATATGTTCACTGGTGCATCCGAAATATGAGATGAATCCAACTGACATCTTCTGGTATCATAGACGCGCGCATATTCATCAGAACCTCCTAGAACAAAGTAGTTTGGGTTCCTTGGATCAATTACAATGGCATTCAACCTTATGTCTGAAGGCTGCCTGTTAGTTTCTTTGAATGATAAGCAGTGGAATAGCTTCGTCGCAGAACTACTTCGCAGATCAAACTGCAACATAAAAGAACAAGAGTAACATCAAAACCAAACAACAATTGCAGCTAAAGTTATTAAAGTGCACTTTTTACTAATTTAACTAACATGTTGGACTAGGCCATCTTCACCACAGCTGTATAATATGTGCGGACTTCCTGGCTCCACAGCAAGGCTGTGCACACGATGTTGGTGCTGCCCCAACCTTCTTGTTCTCACTTGCCCATTCTCCAAAATCTCACCAAGCCTCACCTGAAAGGAGAGAGCAGATGAAAATTTGTCAAAGCCAGATTGCTAAGATGGAAATAAGAAATATACATTTCTATGCCAATATGGGGCAGCAACATTACTATGTAAGGGAAAGTGAACTACAGATTATAATGAAGTTGATCTCATTAGGGCATTCTTTTAGTTATGCTTTAAAAAGTTTTTCTGAACGAGCAACAAGAAACCTATAGCATCAAGAACCAAAGCAGGGATAAATCTATGCATAGAGTTTCACCTGGCCATCAGCAGAAGAAGTGACTATTCTCCTATCATCTGTAAAGGGCATAATTCGAGCCTGAAATATGTTGTCTAAGTGACCAGATGCATAAGAAAGTGTTCTGCTTTTATTTGTCCAGTTCCATAACATAACATGTTTGTCATCAGAACCTGACAACAGGAGGTCACCGGTAGAGTTGAACACTACGGTGTTCACACAACCTTCATGGCCGTTTAGTTTCCCACAAAGGTTCATTTTTTCTACCAGAACCTGTATCCAAACGCAGACAATTAAGACTCAACCCGTATCTCAAACAGAATAAAAGAAACTAATGAATCCAAAATAGTGCTTGTTGCAAATTCCAGTTCATTCAGTAGAAACAACTTAAGAGGAGAAGTGGAGAACTCCCAGTCTACTTAACAATCTATACTACCTAGTTCCCGGTCAGGCAGAATCTAGTCCAACATATAGTAATTACCAAGTTTTTCAACCGATAAAAAAAGAATTTATTATCTATATCTAAAAGACGATTCTTTCGTAAAAATTCATTTGATATTCTGATCAAGTTCGCCAAGTTTTCATTAAAACAAAAAGGTATCCCCATCGTCCTATAGTTAGTATCCACAAGCCAAAAGAAGCTGAGGATAGGATCTAGCTTAAGATTAAGGTAAAACGAATGGCAAGGAATCGGAAACAACAAAAAGACGAAAAAGAAAGGATTTTAACATTAAAAGAGAGAAACCCAATCAAGGGTGAAACCTCAGAAGCAGAGAAGTGGCGAGAAAAGCTTCTGGGGGCAGAGAAACCCATTTGTCGGTTGATGATCTCTGTAAAACCATGTTTGATCCTCTTGGTCTTGGAACTTGTCTCCATTTCATCAAGTAGAAACGCAGAATCCTTCAGCCTTCAGAGTTTAAGTTTGGTTTCTTCATGTATCAGTCCGCCTGTCTGATTGTAGTATGCGGGCGTAGGCACTATGCTTATGCTATTGTTATGCAGCAACGTGGAGAGAGAAAGATTGAATGCGTGGCACTTTGGGCGTGGAATGACTTTGTACTTTTTCTAACTCATTCACTGTTTCTTGACTTTTAATGATCGTACGTTCGTACCGGTGTTTCAACGTTCAAGGAGCTTGAAGTCCTGAATTAATTTTACAGTTTGTTGTTGATTGTTGATTTAATTTTTTTCTGGTTTCGTAATATAAATATAATCTGCCTTTATAAAGGGGTATCTGCGGTAATTACGGCAACATAAATAACTTTAATCCACTCAATGTAAAAATAAAAAGTAAAGGGTTTCCTGGGTTTGATTTTTCCGCGAAAGCCTGCGGATTCTCCCTTCACAAGTCACGACAAACAGTGAACACTTTAATAGAGTAATTAGAAAATTTCAAGGATGATAATAGCGTATCCACAACGAATAGTTAAGCAAATGAAGTTAATATTGGAATTCTCTGCATAAGAAGAATACCAAGGCAAAGAATTTAATTCTATAAGAATGCGATTAATCATTACACTAAGAATATGACAAGAGGCTATATTAGCTGCAAAATCCACACTACTCTTTTGTGTGCGTATACCTTTTCCTCTTCCCCAACCCTCTCTCACCTTATCCTTCTCCCCAATCGATTGAAGAAAAAAAAAATATGAAATCCAGGCAAAAGCTACATGGTATAAATGATTCCTCAGCTCCTCTTTACAACACTCTAAACCAAACCCTTCTAACCGACCCATTTCTCCTATTTTGAGGAAACAAAATTAAAGAGAAAATAATACTACCTCTTCATGTGCTCAATATGACCATCGGCAAAGTCTTGTGATATCAATACAAATGAAAAAAAATTTGTGCCAGGCTCTTACATTCCTGTGTCAAATTTGTGTAGCGCGAAAGCTGGGACAAGAAGGGCAAATCTCCAGTTGGCCAAATATATCCATCTTGTGTAGCTTCCCTCACCAAAATATTCTCATCTCTTCTCTTGCAAACTTAATCCAGAAACAAAAGGTGGGATTATGGCTAAACTAATCGTCGTCCTCTGTTATCAAAGCAAATGAGAAAGGTTTGAACTTGTAGCCATCACCATGGTAGAATTTGTTTTGAAATTCCACCCAGTGTAGACGCAAGGCATGAAGGAAAGCGCTAAGTGTCTCCATCATGAGTAGTATGAAAGCAGTTGCAAAAGCAAAAACTGCTAGCCCAACTAATCTAATGACAATGTTGTCATACCTGCAATAATCATTCCTCATGGAGTCGTATTACCATTTTCACATAGAAAGTACACAAATGCTAGGTTAGACAATAGTGAATGTTTGTAGACAGTAGTCACATGAAAGCATGGCATATAATAGCACGTTAGCAGGGTTAATCTAGCCTCTAGGATCAAACAAATTTCTTAGCCAAAGTCTCACTAGGATTCTTAACTGAAACTTATGTAAAATGTATAATATTTACCCATACGACACTAACATACTAGCAAGGCTCCAGCCAGAGAAGTTATTTTGAAGTTATTCAGCTTGGACTCAAAGCCAGCATATGCAATGTGCCATGTTTTACCTAGAAAATCAGTGTAGCAATAGCTTGAAATTTGTAACATCGCACAAAAAACACAACCATCTTGTATTTCCTTGTATAGTCATGCATCTATCTAACACTTAAAATATAAAGTGTAAGCCATTAACCAGGAAGAGAACATGAACAGGTGGGAAGAAGTTGGAACACAAACAAGATTAGCGTTCACCAAACAACATTAAAAAAACTCACCCCCAGGCAAGTAGTAGGACTTTCTCGTAGAATACGGTTGATAATTCAGAGTGCGCCAAGCTGTAATGTACATAAGCAGACATCAAGTCAAATATTTATTGAAGGGACCCCGGAAATTTTTGAAAGAGAGAGAACCATAGCTCTACCTTAAAGCCCAAAGTCGAAGATATGATGCAGTGTTTGAGACAGCGCCTAGAACAAACTCAATAGAGTGAATCATTTGGTGCACAAAAACCTCACTAAAGTTGAACTCCTCGTGATGTTGCCGTGCAGAATCTGGTTCGACATCAAGATCAAACTCAGAGGTGCCAAGCATTCCATAGGTGCGACCTTGAAATCTCTAAAACATATTGGAAGGGGAAAAATATCAAATAACCAACAAAAATTCATGTGAATTCCTTTTCCTACTAGTATATTCAAGTTGCTTGAAGAGTTACTTCACACAGAAGAAAGAGCATTTTGAGACCAAGCAAGTAAATGAAATTGCTGATTACCATGCTATGATATTTTCACATTAAAAGGTCTGGTAGTGCAATAACCAAGCATAAACAGCATCCAAAAAACAACAAGTTTTAGTTGTCATCATCCAGAACTGTCATGATATCATGAGAAAAAAAAAAGGGACCAGACAAGCTACCGAATTAAAGTAGCTAATACATTATTATCACGTGGAATGGACATGTCCATAATTACTTGGCACCAAAATTGAGGAGCATAGACATTGCTTGTGTTACACTTACACAACATGTAACTTAGAATTAAAGTAGCTAACACATTGTTATCATGTGGAACAGACATGTCCCATATGCATGAGAGTGTTTACACCAGGTGGTTTGACTACCACACCTAATTCTAAGCACTTGTTCACTTTTAAACCATTATCTCGATAGGGGGCAACTCTTGAGAAATAGAAATACACTTGCAGGAGTAGAAGCTGACACAACCTTCAAATGGCATAGGCAAAATGCAATATATCAGCCATTCAGTTAGACAATTCAAAGTTATTTCTCTTTCTTAGCACAACAAATTCTTTGAAATATACTCAATTCAAATGATAACCACCATATAAGCAGCAATTGTTAGTCATAGAAGATAAAAACATTAGCAAAATAACTGTAAAAAACAAGAAGCAACAACTGTCAACAATATAGTACCTCAGAATAAACCTTCTTCAAAATAAAAGGCTTAGGAAAGAGCATCCATGGAACTGCAACTAATGCCAGAAGCAGCAATACGATCTGCACAAGTTAAGGAACAATGAACTACTATGAACATTTGAAACAAAAGATCATGGCATACAACAGTCAGCAACAGAAGCAAGAAGAAAGAGAATCACACCTGAAGTGGTCTCTGGCCCCAGAACAACTCGTTATCACCAAGATCATCAGTGGGACTCAAAAACATATAGATCATCACATGATAAAGATCTGCTTGAGAACCAGTGCACCACTTAATAATAATGAGAAGTGAAAGATACCCAAAAAGCGAGTTCAGAAATATCATCTGTGGCACAAACTGATACCTAACAACAAGATGCAAAGTAAATTCCAATTCATCACTTAAAACAAAGCAAGTGGAAAACATGGCATAAAATCAGATGGAGCAAGAGGAGAAAAAACAAACCTAATATCTAGAGAGTTGCGAAAATAATGTGCATTGAAATAACTTAATATGATTCCTAGGTTCATCTGGGCCACGCCAAGCAAAATTGACATCTTCATTTTAAGAGAGTTCAGAAAAGGCAACTCAGAACGACTTCCACGCCAGCTTGGATCCACACCAAATGGATATGGATCGCGAACTTTGGTTAAACCGGCTGTTTGTGCATCGCTGCGAAAGATAATTACAGTGGAGTGACAAAATTAGTTGAAAGAGTACCCTTTTTCAGTAAATGAGAAATCATTTGTCTGCCCCATAAATGCAAATTTGAACCTCTAACATTTGCTCAAAACCAATGCTAGTACGTGGAAACTAGGCCAGACTCAGCTACACTCCCTTCGCTAACATGTTAAAGTTAAAACTAAGATAGATACCCATAAATGAGAAATATGATTTAGGGTTGATCAACGCATTAAAGAAAAACTGAAGTAAACCTAACTGGTCTATTATAAAATAACGATAAAGCTATAATAAGATATCCAGAGGTTGTTTCAATGTGCAGTATCATATGGAAAAAAGTCAAATTCTCTTCGAACTTCATTGCAAAAAAAAAAAAAACCCTGAGAAATCAAAACCAAGCAAAAGCTCACATCCACAATAGCATTTTGGACATTAAGATGAGGTTTTTCGAAGAACATAGTAAGACAAAGGAAGACAGCAGATGACATCATAACATATTCTTATCTTCAGGAAATACCATGTAAAAGAAGAAGAACAGACCTGCAGCTAAGATCTCGGCATTTGTAAGCAGAAGGACCAAATATGTGAAAGGGAACAGAGAAGAATTCATTGTAAATCAACCCACAATAAATTGAAAAAAGTGCCATTAAAAGGAGTACATAACGGCCTCCAAACAGCATCTCCATAAAGCTTCCAAGTTTCTGCAAGGTATCAAATGAGCAAATTAGATTGTAAAACATCACATGTTACAGACACAATTGACCAGGGCTACAAGACACACAAGCAAGAAGCACTGACCCAGGGCTACAAGACACACAAGCAAGGAGCACCATACCAAGGAAGCATGGAATGTTCTCATATCAAGATAAATCGTTTATAGAGAGCATATATAATTTCTCTAACAATCAAGTATGCCAAGAGAAGTAGAAGAAGAAGAAGAAGATAAATCTCATCCAATCAGGCTACATCATCTTATCAGTGTCAGCCGCATCAATCCCATTACATTGTCATCTCTCACTTTCAGTTAGACGCTTTCCCTTGAAAAGTAAAAAGAAATCTTATGTCTTTGGTTCTCCAAAACACAGACCTAGAGGATCCTTCACTCGGGTATTTCCAACATTAATGATGGAAAATCATAAGTTGCAAAATTCTTGACACCAAAATAGAACATTGAAGTCATCACATGTGGAAAATCCAATTCTATTTCAGATTTTTAACATCATACTGGTTTACAAATATTGATGGTATCTGTGGGTCAACTCATCTATTCAAACCACCCCTGAAGAAGGAACTAATAATTAACAATATGCAACCCTGTGCCAGTGTTAAAGCATTGCTTAACAATCATAATAAGAAATCCAACTTGTTAAGAATCATATCCTGTCCAGCATTCCTAGTATAACCACAATAGCTTCTGCATTATGCACATATGGTATTTGCCTGTTAGTTTAAGTTCAACTGCACACAGATATGTTTGCAAACATGCCTGACTGCTGAGCTTGCTTTCTCGAGCTATGAGGACCAATGCTCCTACTAACAAGCATATTCCATGACCCCAATCACCAAACATCACCGCAAAAAGAAACGGAAATGTAATAACAGTATAAACCGCAGGATTTGCCTCTTGATATCTAGCGACACTGCAAAAATAAGAATAAAAAGTCCTCATGTAAGTATTCTAATAAGATAAACCAGTAACAAGTAAAAATGTCACCACTAATCAAATAAACTGTTCAGCCTAAAGTCACCAGGATGCATTTAATTGATCAAGAACACATAAACAGGCTAATACAATAGATAGGAGATACTTAAACTTTGACACATTTCATATATAAGTCACATGATGGAGTATCTTCAACAACATGGATCTTCTAACAACTAGCTTAACTATTCGGAAGTAAATCATGTTGGCCAGGAAACAGAAGGTGTCACCCACTGGCATCTTATATATACCATATAAAACATAAACCATGCACACACTTGACCGTGTGGAGTAAGGAACACATGGATAGAACAAGGATCTTAATACAGACAACCATCCAATTAAAGTGAGTAATTTACACATTTTCCTCCCAAGTATCAATAGAAAGCAAGCCAGCCATAAGTTAACGCAGCATATCATCATGCTAGAACTCACCCATATGCATCAACAATCTCCTGATATGCATTTGTGAAACGGTTTGTTCTAAAATATGTAGGAGGTGACTCCACAGCATCCATCACATGAAATATAATACCTACTTGCGAATTGCTATCAAATGTTGCACGTTGCAGTGCTTCTTGAATCTGTCAGGCAAAGAAATTCGTTCTCAATTCTAAGGCTCAAATTTCTAACAGAATATCAAGAGTGCAGAGAAAAAACTGAGGAATGCTAGTGGTACATAATTGAGAATGATGATCCATAATAAGGTACCTGAGCTTTTGCAAATATAGGGCACCAACCCTCTCCAACAAGACATTTCTTTGTAACATCAAAATTTAACATATTCAATGTATCATATACAGCTTTCTCCCTTCGTACCTGAATTAAAAAATGAAAATCAAAAGGGGTCATAGTTGATAATATCGTAGCATCATACAAACTTAAGGGAAATTTATGATAGTTTAGATATTTTTGCATGTCATGATGTTCATTGCTCCAGCCAAGGCAGCAAATATATGAGACCAATTAAATTAACTAGATGCATTTTACCATGCTCATCCATTGTGTTAGATGGTATCCAATTGAGGCCAGAGCTTTATTTCGATGGCGAATACCAGCATCCAATGTAGTTTCCAATTCAGAAAGACGTGCCAAGACCTGTGACCAAAGCCCAAAACTTTTAACCACAAGAATACAGATTTCCTATTAACTCCAACTAACGACAAGCATAGAAGACATAACAGACAAGGAAGATAAAACAGGGCTCAATCAAATCAAAGTTTTCATGTACTATCACATTCCAGAATTAAATTTTCTAAAAGAGAAAAGCTATAAGTGTTAAGTCATGTCCTCGAAGAACCAAGAGCATGTCATTTTGGTCCTGGTTATGACGATCTAATGACCATTAACAGATTTATATTTAAAAAACATGATTCAACCAATACAATTGACATGAGTCACTTAAATGGCAATTTATATACTTGTGATTCATATTTTACAATGCATGGAAAAATAAATCTCCATGACCCGAACTTACTTCTCTAGTTATTTGCCTCTGTTTGCTAATGTCTTCAGGAACAGGATAGCAATTAGCTCCAAATGCTTCACAAATCTTCAAAATCTTTGTTCTAGCCTGTTCCCCAGAGTAAAAAACTACAAATACTATTTTCTCAACCTGAAAAGAACCACAGGAAAAGAAATTGTAAAGTTGCTTGCAGTACTACAACTACCTTGTTATCAGATATAGAAAGACCAGAGATAGCATGTTACTGGATGACAGTAACAATTTCCAAATGAAATGATAACTGAAGCAAGATTTATCAACATTAATAAGACTGATGAGTAGGAAAAGAACCATTTCAGAAGATACAGGATCCATGATTTCTTCACCCGCCGGTGCCTGATTAAAAAGCATATTGCCTCTGGTAGCACGAAACAGCATCCTTTCAAATCTAACAGCTTTGGATGTACAAATGATCCCACTGATGAATCTCAAGCCAGACTGGTCTGTAGGCCTCATTTCCTATACAGGAAATAACCATATAGTAGATGGAACAAAAGAAATAGGTAAGCAATAAAGCAATTCAATCCAGGATCAACAGATACCTGTTCAAGTAGTGATGCTGTCTCAACATAATTATCATTTGAGTACACATTCTCAGTTAATTCCCTTTCCTCAGCAACTGCATGGTTGTTACTTGACACAAGAAAACCACTTGCCTGAAATTTGGGCAGCGTGTATGAGAAGGCATTGAATGACATAAACATCTGAAGCCATATATTACAACCCAAATCTTTCTAAATATGAAGCATTCGAAAATCAAATGGGACAAAGATATACATGGATTCTACAAGGTTACATATCAATAACAGAGAGAAATATTCACTGAATAGTGTTACTTCCCTGGTTATCATATTATTATTCTTCTATGGTTCTTCCCTTCTGGTCTGAGTAGTAGTTTTGTATAATGTTTAAAAAAGCAAAGCACACCAGCATACTCAAAAGCTTAATTGCTAGTAACAACTGCTTAAATAACAACTTAATACAACTCTACAGATGCCCATTTCTAAACCATGGACTAAAACACAATGGCCAAAGAAAATTAACCTAATGGTGTAACATTTAATATTAACGGACATTTCAGGGGAGAAAAGAAGAATAAAACCCCCAAATCACTGCCTGAGTAAATATGGGAAACAAATCTAATCCAGAAACAAATGCAATAAATGGCACATAAATATAGGCCTATAACTAAACGAAATGAACCAAGAA
The DNA here is from genome assembly GCA_030664755.1 of Microcos paniculata. Lineage (NCBI taxonomy): Eukaryota > Viridiplantae > Streptophyta > Magnoliopsida > Malvales > Malvaceae > Microcos > Microcos paniculata. The sequence continues at coordinate 38,733,238 of CP131459.1, read as the reverse complement.
ATTCACCTTCTGCAAAACCATCCTGAACTCCAGGAGCTCATTGTATGTTTGTCGAAGTTTTTCACTGTTGGAGTTCATTTCAATTAGCTCATGCTCATGCTCGGCAAGTTGTATCTGAAATTGTAACAACAACAAAAAATTATAGATACCTAGTTCCAGAAAAGACAACTAATGCTTACTGTAACTATGACTGCATTCAATAAACTATCATTTTGTGTCAAAACTGCTGAAACAACACTGCAAGGCAAGCCAAAGAGGGAAAAGAATGATTATTTGGTGGGGTAGAGCAAATGCACCTCTAATTCCTCCAATTCTACATCTGGCTCCACAACAGGTTGTAGTGAAGATAATAAACCAGCTTTACTAATTTGATCTTTGAAAAAGCGTAGCTTTCTTGACATTTCTCCGCAACGCTTTACCTGTTATTACCTCTCATAAATTAAAGCAACTACAATATTTGGTAATCAGCAACTGTAGTAGTTAATGTCATTCTCAAAAATGGAGAAATCAGAAAAGAAGTTCAGACATAAATGAGGCATCATTAGAAATTTTTGCCATCTTGGAAATAAATTTGCAAAGAAGCCCATGCCAATCGCATTTCCATTTTTGCCATTTGAGAACGAAAAGGAGTTCTGTTAAATAGGTTTTACCCACAATATTAGAAAATTAACAATCCAGAAAAGCAGAGTATAAAAGATTCAGGCGGATCAGATTGGATCATAGAATAAAAAATGTACTGCATCACTTCTCACAACATCATCATGAGAAAAGTGCCAGCTAGCTTATCTAGTAAAAAGTCATTTGGCTGACACACCAAGAACTAGGGTAGGGTCCTTCACTATGGATGGCAGGTTAACTAAATGGAAGGGAGGCCTAGCCCCTACTGGTACAGCCCAGCAACTGGATAAAACAAAAATGTTGCCTCAATGGTTTTTTCTTCTCGTGATTACAAGGAAAAGAACTTAGAAATCAAAACTATCTGACATGTACAAAATCAATAGCACCATTAGTTTCTTTATTCTGACTATTAACAGATATAACAACCACAAAAGGAACAGAAACAAACAGACTAGTATGTCCAGTTTGATTCACTGAAAAATGAAGCTCTAAATGCGATCATCTATACAAGGAAAACATACATAAAGAATTGGCAGATTGTTTTACCATAACTCACCTAGATAGTTATCAATTAGCACTTGATATTCTGATCATTAAACTACATATTAACAATTGAGATATAAGCCAATACCTACAGCGCAGACTAAATGAAAACTTGAATAGATACCTGATTAACAAATGTTCGTTGAAAAGGACTTTTGTCTTCATTTAGCTGCCATAGGGAGACAAAAGCTACAAGCATTAGCATATTCTATTGATGATTACAAAAACAAAGTCCTGAATATATTTAGCAATTAGCAGGTATCCTATGGTTATAATACCAAAGGACATTTTTATCAGAAAAAGGAGATGAAGGAAAAAAAAGTCTTGTGACCTTATAAAGAAATAAATAAAAATCTCACACAAGTTTGGAGTTATTCAAGATCATTAGACATTTGAACATTTTTTTCATTCCCAAGAGAACTGCTCTGATAACAGAAGTACAGAACACATAGATCCATAAGCAACTATATATTTCTATTTAAGACTGGATAGATCTGATGCAAAATACTGTTCAAACCCAGACATAGGGGTTTTTCCAAATTATGGTCTCAATAGAGCAGAATCTTTGAGAGCAATTTGGTCCCACGTTTTAGCCCCTTTGTAGCAACTCTTAACTTTATCGGTTATCATCTAAATTCATATTCCTATATCCATGAAACCAGTAGATTAAAACTTAGGAGCCCCTACATATATATCACAAGAACTTTTTCAGTCCCAACAATTGTTTCAAAATAGAAGCGTTTCTTCCAGCCAAAGTAACATAGTTTTCTGTCCGTGCCAAATTCATATAAAATCAGCAAAATGCTTCTTTCATTCACCTGGATTATAAGCAATTCACCTAAGAGTTCACCCATGCATGCATGATGAAATCAAATAAATTGAATCAAAAATCTGATAGAAGGTCATTCTAAATCCCAACCCAAACTCCAGCAATTATTGTGGCTCAAATTAAGTTAATGATAAACAAAATGAAAGCTGAAGTCAAAATCTAATGAAAATTCCTCAATATTTTTGGCATGGCATTGCTCCTCAAAATAATTCAATTGACCTTCAATCACTTATTAACTCAATACTTGGTAAAAAATAAACCCATCAACAGCTGAGTTATGTTATATTTCCAAATAGAGCAAAGCATAACTTCGCTTTATAGGAAAACCAAAGCTGGGTCTAAGGTTATCACAGCACTACCTACGAAAGCATAAATATCAATCTCCTTCAATAAGTTCAAGCCAAGTCCTAGTACACTCAAATTCCAAAATTTCTCCAACCAAACTGGAAGCCACCACATATTTTCCAAACCAAAAATCCCTTGTTTGACCAGAAAACCATTGCTACAATAAAAGGTAACTTACTTCTCATAGCCTAGAGGGTCTGGTATCCTAACTAGATCCAGCAGTTACCATCCATGATACATCCCAAATCAAACAGGGGGCTTATCCGCAATATTAATTCAAGCAAGATCTTATACCCTCATCTTATCCAACCACCGAAACAACCGCTAATCAATAATCATATTTGCATCAGCTGCAACAAATATTCCAAATGCAGGAAAACCATAGCAACTAAAAAATGGAATAACAAGTAAAATTAAACTAGTCAAAACGTAAATTACATTTTTAATTAATGCCAGACAAACAAAACAAACCAAACAAATCAAATTACCAGTTATCCTTTACGATAATTATTAAATAAAAGCTTTAAGATGACAGCAACGTGAATAAAAACAGAATTGGATCTGTGTGCAGAAAGACATACATCACGGAACTGAAGAAGACCTAGTTCACCGAGATAAGAAATTGCACGGTGAGCGGACTCGACGGGAATAATGAGCTGAACAAGCGTCATTTTCTCCGACCGCATAAGATCCATGGGCGGCAAGTTATCTATGAACTTCTCCATTCTTTCCATCTTTCTCTCTTCCTTTCTCGATAATCAAACGGAAATAAATGAAGCTTGGATCTGAGTTTTTAGATCTGAGACAGTTTTTTCTTAATTGTATTCTTTTCGGCCTATGAGACAGTGAGTGCGTTTGGTTTCAGTTTCTTCTATCGCAACTGTCATTGGAGAAATTGGAATTTTCAGAATCGAAAAATTCGCTTTCTTTCTCAAGTGGAAATAAAAAATAAAAGAAGCCTTTTATTTTCTTTTCTTCAACCAAAAAAAAAAGTCAACATAAAACAAAAAGACTCTTTCGGTGTCAAGTACATAGATAACGATCTATTATTAATGTTGTTTGAATAAAATTAATTTTCTTTATTTATAAAATTTGAATTTAAAATCTTATTTAAAAAAATTCATAAATATCAAATCATTTGAACCATCAATAATCAATAATTTATTATTAACTAGCAATAGACTCGTGCTTCATTATCGGTGCGAGAATTAGCATGTTAATTATATATAGATATTATATAATTTTATGTATGTATATATATTATAAGTAAATTTTTGAAAGTTGATATATATTGTAACAAAAAAAAATGAATGCATATATAGAGTCCAAGAAAATAACTAATACTTATAATTAATATTACAAAATTACACGACAATATTACAATACCAAATTTATATGTATTATTATATTAATATTTAATAATTAATATTAATTAAATAAATTATAATTAAAATATTAAAAAATGATAGTGAAAAATATATGATACTATATAGATATGTATAATATATAATATTTAAAGATATTAATATATAAAGATATTATATAATAATATATCATATATAAAAAATATTAATAAGATATTAATATTTTTTTAATAGAATGTGGGGTTCAAGCTTTGAAAAAAATAAAATTAAATAAAAAATAAAATGACTAAACTATCATTACCTTTTAGAATAAAATTAATTAGAGTTAAGAGAATGATAGATATTTTGATCATTTCATACCCAACTTTATAGGTATTTAATATATTTAGTATATATATGAGTTGAGCTAAACTTTTTATTTTCATTTATAATACTTGAATTTAAAACCTTACTTAAAAAGAAAATAAATATGTAAAAAATCAAGTACTGGGGAGTATTAGGCTATGTTTGGTATAAGAAAACATTTTTTGTTTTCATTTTTTAAAAAATACAAAGAAATTATCATATAAGATATATGTTATAGGAGGAAATGTATGCATATTTTAGAAAATGAAAATGAAAATTGACCTAGAAATGAGATTAAAAAAAATTTGTTTTGAATTTTAGGTCCATTTTCATTTTCATTTTCTAAAACATGCATACATTCTTATAAACTATACATATCTTAAATGGTGATTTCTTTATATTTTTAGAAAATGAAAACAAAAAATATTTTTATGTACCAAACACAGCCTTAATTTTTTGTCAATCCTTTTTAATTTTTTATTTAGTCAGTGAGAGCTAATTCAAGGTCGGAGTCCACTAAGGAGTTTGCTGGGCCCAATAGATTGCTTCGTTATTGGATCCTTAAACTAAAAGCAATTTAACGTTGACCTCTATCCTATGGCCTAGTGGCTAAGAGGCTTGGGATGACACAAGGTAAGGGTCATACCCCACTCTCAGGTTTTAGTATCCCGTATTGTACCAAAAAATAATTTAACGTTCTACTTCTAATGTCAATTAAGATTGATTGAATTGGTAAGATTTTAGAGCTCTGTTTGAAATATTTGAGTTCCAATCATGCCAATGATCATTATTGATGGATGATATGTAAGTATCACTGTCAATCATCTCTGAAGTTTGTGACAAACCCTGATCCTAAATTGGAGCAGCTTCCCCTCACCTAAACATTTTTCCAACCAAAAAAAAAAGTTCTAACTTCTAATGACTCGCACGAGAATTTGCGAGTAGAAAAAGTAAGATTCAGCCTTCTAGGAATTCTTTGAATTACAATGCTAATTTAAATACAATAATACATTGACAAAAAGTGCAACTTAATTCAAATTGTGAACTCGTTTCATCATTTTAGTTTTTCGCTAAAATACGTGTATGTTCATGTATATATTTGTTGTATATATGTATAGCAAAGTGATGCACAACAAACAAGATGAGGTGGAGAACCTCGCCGCTTGGCCGAGTGGCAACAAGCCGGCTGGAGTGTTCACCAGGGCAGGGGTTCGACCCCTGCCAACCCCTTCCCACAAAGAACCCCCCTTCAAAAAAAAAGACGAGGTGGTACTTTTATTTTCTCTGATAAATAAAATTATTGGCATGACAACTTAAACTTGTTGGATTGCTTGCTATTATAGAGGTTCTTTCTTTGATCACTTATGCTATTGCTATTCTTTCACCTAATGTAGTCTCTAATAGCGATTCTAAGGTGGTAATTCCTTATTAACAAACAAATGTACACGAAAGGCCGTGAAAATATAATGTCTTGCTCGATTAGATTAATGATTTTGGGGAATGTCCCTTTCTGTTTTTTTTTTTGTTTTCCACCCAGTGTCCAGAGCTTCATTCTGATTAATCCGGGTTCGACTAGCATCGCGCACCTGGATATGGTGGATGAGTCTCCCAACGGGAGCAGACGTACGCAAGGTCTCGAACCCGAGACTTGCTTAAGGTGAAACAAACCGCTTATCACTCGATCCAACCCCACGTTACAACGAGGGAATGTCCCTTTCTGTTTTTTTTACCTCCATATATATAGATATTAAACAAGGATAATGATGAATTAATCACTCTTAGATTTCATTGTGGATACGTCCACTAATTTTCAAGTAATGGAGAGAATATTTACTTATCATTTACACATAATTAAATTGCAAAAATGATTAGTCATCCTATTGTGTAGATTTTTCAATCCTTAAATAAGTAGTAGGAAAGCTAACAAAGCGGTAGATTGGATTGCTACCCAAGTTAGCAAGAAGATGTGTCTTCAAAATTGGGCTAAACCCCTAATAAACAATAGAGTGCTTTAATGTATATGTATAGAGGGAGATTATTGTATATGGTCTCTGATTGTCATGGGAATGGGAATATTGAGGGAGATCAGACATAATATACTTACACGGTTCACAAATGAAAGATTGATTTTCTAGGCCAAAAATATAAATAAAGAGAATTGACCCATCTTGTATTAAGATGATTAATCTTTCTGTAAAGTTCATGTAAATAATACAAATCATATTACAAAACATAAACAAGTCTTGTTCTTATCTTATTTCATCTTATCATGTTCAATAAATTAACCATGCAATCAATAAATCAATCTTACTAACTTATTTTAAAGCTAGGAAAGTAAAAACTCATGATAATTTTATTAACAAGTACCGGTCGAAATGATAATAATATCTATCTTGATAAGGATGACAGTATAAGTTTGATTTCTCATGAACACATTTGCGATGAAGGTTTTACATTTAGAACTCCCAATTTGAAAGAAATTATCATAAGTACATTTGCGAGGAAGGTTTTACATTTAAAGCTCCCAATTTGAAAGAAATTATCACGGACTAATAAGACTGAGATACCTTGATTGAAAAAATAAAAATTCTAGGACAATTTCCTAAGCAATGCAAATCGTAAGGATAACAAAGTATTTTTATTTTTTCCTCATTTAAAAATTATTTCTCTCTCGGGTTAAATGAAAGCGGAACCAAACATTAGATATGAAATTACGTCTGTATCCTCCACACGCACACTCTGTGTTTCCCCCCACCTCCTCCTTCCCCGGTTTCCCTTCTCGAAAAGCTCCAGCACCTTTTCAAGGCAGCTCGAATCCGATCGTTAATTTCTGTTGATCAGATAATTGAGAAGGAAAAAATGTCGTGGAGAAGCCAATTGTCCCAAAACCTCAAAGAACTTCGAATTCTGTTTTGCCAAAAATCCCCTTCCAGTGCACCCACAAGGTTTATTTTTCTATTTTCCTCAATCTGAACTTTACATTTTATTTTTTTTATAAATTTCATTAATTAATTTCTTTGTATTGGGTAATAGGTCATTCGTGGAGAGCAACTATAAGGAGCTCAAGACTCTAAACCCTAAATTACCAATCCTTATCCGTGAATGCAGTGGGATTGAGCCCCAGATTTGGGCTCGATATGGTATTTCTTCATTTCTACTTCTTCTTTTTTTTATTAATATCTTTATTTTTTTTTAAGTTTATATTAGGAATTTAAGAGCACCGTTGGAAAATTACTAGTGGTTTTAAAGTTGTAACTGTAGTTCAAAATAATAAGAAAAAACTACTATCATTTTAGCACTTCATTTATCTTCATCCTAGCTGCATTTCTCCTTGTTAACGTGTATTTGCAATCTAATGTTGCTCAAGATATTCCTGGCATTAGCAGCCTAGGGTGCTAGTAATTTATAAGCTATTTCGTTTGTATGGACAGGGTGGTTTCATTTCTAATGAAACTGGGAAAAATGAGCTTTGGGGAAATCTTGGATATGTTTAGGAAAGAAGATTATTAATGTAATAGCCCTTTTGGTACGGAAATGTTGTGCTCTTGCCTGTTGTTCTTACAACGCAATGAACTGTGTGACTGGGAATAGATTTCTGTTCAGGATAAATTTTGGTTCTATTGCTATTCAAAGTGATATTAGTATATTTCCAAAATTTATTGTTCAATGGGTGATGTGACGGCAAATCTGAGATAATCCGCTTTGGTTTAGGATTTCAGTGTTCTAGTTAGGGAAGAAAGTGGGATTTGTTTGGTTTTAGTTTGGCAAGGATATGATCACAATATAGTGGCTAAAACTATGACTGAGAATGGTTTAATAGGTAATTCCAGGACCTAAAGGCAAAAAGATTCTTTGTATTTGAAAACCCTCCTTATTTGAACAAGCGATTGGTAATCTATCAATGAGGGTCATCTCTCATTAATTAGAGGAAGCAGTTGCATTGAGCCGTTCAAATATATATGGTTTGTGGATTTTAGAGTCTTGGCATAGTCATTGCTTTATTGGTTAAATGGATTAATTATAAGATACTGCAGATCCCTCTAATGTTAATTGGTGGTAGACTGGTGAATTCAACTCTCCTCTCTTTTTGTTTTTATTTTTTTCTTGAGAATGTAAAGGTCATTTGATCATGGACAGGAAACACAGAATCAAATTACATAATTATTAGAATTATTATTCTCACCAAACTTTTATGATGTTCCTACATGAGGGGTTCTGACTCGTTTTGTAGCCCAGCCTACCAGCAAGGGAAGTGTTTTTAGAGCATACTCATGTTAGGCAATTATTAGTTGTTGCTTGCTATTGTATATATTTAGTTTATGTTACTCATATTGTTTGGTATTCTATTTGGTACTCTTATTGTCTTTATGCAGTGAGATTATCTGAAATATTTTTCTCTGTACTGAATCTACTGATGATAACTAAATTAGTACTAGTTCTCGAATACCTTTGAGTTCATAGTTATCCTTTTTTTTTGGTTACGATAGTTATCCATTTTCTTGATAACCTGCTCATTGCTAAAAATGCATTGAAGATTAAAAAATGCAGCAAGGTCTAAATGACATTGGATATATTTAGCATTGAGCAGTAATGATGCTGTTGAATTGTTTGGTACATGAATGATTGTAGACTCATGGTGTGAAATCTATCTTGCTGTCTATTTATTTAATTATTTATCCAAAACTACGTTGGTGTCTGTGCGAGGCACTAGTTAGCTAGCCACGTAGCTTCGGGAGTGTCATCGGTCCTATCCAGTTGATTTGCTTCCCATGCTCTTGTTCTAAGCAATCTGCATATAAATAAGTTTGTGGCATCAGATGAACCTGCTCCAATTTGGATATGCAGATATGGGCGTTGAGAGGGGCATTCGCTTGGAAGGCTTCAGCGAGCCAGAGATTTTGAAGGCACTACAAGAACTCGCCAGAACAGGGGAATCCCTTTCTACGACAAAAAAGAAAGCAGGGGCATCCCCCCAGAAAGCCTAATATTGCTGCTATTGAATCGAATGGTTTGAAATAAATAAATGTTTGCAGGAAATGTTTCCGCGGAACGGTAATCCTCTAATTTCAGCTGTCATGCTGATTTAGAACGGTTGTTTGGAAGTTTAGAACTTGTGTTGTTCATGTCATTTTAAGGTTCAAATGCACCAGAAACTTCCCTTGATTACTTCTCTTATTCCCTTTAGCTTTTCAGCAAGCATGTTAATGATCTGTGAAAATTATCATCAAGAGCCAATGTTATTGAAATTGAAGATGGAGTCTGTGTTTCACAATCTACAATTGTACGTGTTTTATCTTTTTGGAATGCAGGAACGAATAATAACAATACTACTCTAGTAGAAACGACTCGTTTCGGGTAATATTGATTATTTGTTTTTTTTATTTTGGTACAATACGGGGTACTAGGACCCGGGGTGGGGGGATGGCACGGATCCCCTGCCTTGTGACCTTCTGGGCCTCTTCGCCACTAGGCCAAGAGGTAGAGGTCCATTTTTCCTTTTTGTTCAATGGAGAGAGTAACAAAAATGAAATTTTGACGTAAATGGGCTAAACCTTAATAGGCAGCCTACCACCTCAACGGCCCAATCAATAAAATTGTCATAATTTAATACTAGCCCCTCAACGGCCCAAACAATAAAATTGTGATAATTTAATACTAGCCCGATGATAATATAATATCTTAAGTTGTAAGAGTTACACCATAAATCGTAAAATCGTAAAACTTGAGTTAAAGTTGTGACTAAATTTTGAGTTGGCAGCCGCAGCACCACAACTCTAATTTGGTTACCGCTGATTCTCACGTATATTAGAGCCCAACTTACAAGTTCAGCGAGCCACAGTTTAGTCAAAGTCTACAAGCTCTTTTCTTCTTTTGTCTTCTTCCCAGTTAAGTTCTGTTGTGTACTTGAAACGTCATAGTTCTGTCGCTGATAATCTAAGAAGGAACAGCACTCTCGCTTTATCCGCAACCATAGTTTTCTGTAAGTGAGTTATGTTCAGTTTCAGTTTCGATTGTTTGTTGTTTTGCTTTATTTTTTTAAGATATTCTTTCCTCTTCGACATCGCATAATGATGCTTTATCCACTTTTAGAACCCACCAGAAGTTTTAATTCGACCTGAATAATCACTAATTATCAGCTAGGATTCGAAACATAAAGATATTATTGGAGTTTTAAGGGTTTTATTTTTTTTTATTTTTTTTATGAGTCTCACACCGAATTCGTTGTAAAAGGGATTATTAACGTTGCAATATCATTCCAAAACAAAAGAAACCTTGCAGGGGAGTTCTATTTACCTGTTTCTTGGTGAGAAAAGGACTACTTGATTTGGGTTTTTCCTCTTTTTCTATATAGTCATCCCAAAGTCGAGAATTAGTGATTGATTGTGTTTGTTGGTGGGATGTAATTTGCTCATCATATAAGGAAAGAATTCATGTTTGGCAAGGTAGGTCTATTTAAAACATATGGATATCTAGAGCGTATAGAGCTGAACTTAACTCCTGGGCCTGCGTTTGAATTTATTAATGTACTGCGTTTGATTTTCTTCCTTAGTTGTCAAACTTGTACCATAGTTCATTATCCTTACTAATGTATCATTAGCATAGTGATTTTCCTCTAGAAACCAAGTGGAACTAATCACACATCCTTTTGCATGCATGTTCATAGAATCTTTCAGTTCTATTCGAATTAGTAGGAGTAAACTGTATTGGAAAGCGACGAGGAAGAATTGTTAGTTAATGTGTCCTTTTCCTTTCTGAAGACTACTTGGTTACATTTCACTGGTCAGAACATAGACTAAAACCGATTTTCTCACATTTGAATAACTGATAGGTCTTTTCATTGTATTCATAGCTGCTGATGTTTCCCACTTTCCATATCTAAAAGTTAAAGATATCATCTTTGGTTTTTATATTGTGTTAATGGGATCTTATTCTTTTTCTTATAATATTTGTTCCTCTTTGAAGTTTATTTGCCAGGAAAACATATTGTTATTTAGAGCATGGGAACATCTGCTGCAGATGAAAAGATTCTCAGTTACAACGATGTTGTACTGAGGCGATCGGACTTGGACATCCTCAGTGGTCCACATTATCTAAATGATAGAATCATCGAGTTCTACTTCAGTCTCCTATCTTCAAGTCATCCTTCACAAGACATCCTATTGGTTCCACCATCTATTGCTTTCTGGATAACTAACTGCCTTGATGCTGCTGGTCTCAAAGATTTTGTGGAACCCCTTAAATTGCCAGAAAAGAAACTGGTCATTTTTCCGGTCAATAATAATGATGATGTGAGCATAGCTGAAGGGGGAAGTCACTGGAGCTTACTTGCATATTATAGAACTGCTAATGTCTTTGTGCATCATGATAGCTGTGGGCAGATGAATAAGGGGCATGGTATGAGGCTGTTTAAATCGGTTGTTGGTTTTATGGATGACTCAAGTTCACCGTGTAATGCCAAGTATCTAGAATGCATTGACACACCGGAGCAAGTTAATGGTTATGATTGTGGCTTATATGTTACAGCTACCACAAGGACTATATGCTGCTGGCATGAAAGTAGTCAAAATAAAGATGCTACTGATTTGTGGTTTTCTGCTGTAAAGGAGCAGGTAACTCCATCAGTAGTTAGCGAGATGAGAAAGGAGATTCTGGAACTGATTAAAGACCTAATGGCCAAGAAATGAGACATTGTGTATCATAAGTTGAAGCTGATAAGGTGTCACTGCAGAAGATGAAGTTCCTTCATTCCTCAGGTCTTGGATGCATTTCAGGCCTTTGAAAGTCTGAGACTTGGTGTATTTTTGGACGGCAGCCTAAGCTTTGACTGACGGCTTATGCAGTAACTAGTGGCAGTCATATGCCTGTTCTATTTGATTCTTTGGTTTTATATTCTTAAATTATTGATGATGAAAGTCATCTATCACTTCATCCTTAGGGAGGAATGGTAAGAGGGCAAATAGGGATGAATCCCAAGTCGCCCAAGATGTCGATTTGATGCTTCGATATTGTTAGGACCTCTAGATGTGTAAAAGAAGAAGAATGACAATGGAAATAACTTTCTTTGTTGTCCAAGATTTATACTTGTTTAACTTTTTACAAAAGTTAATGGTTTGTTAAGCCCTATGGTTCTTTTCCAATCATGCAGGGTATAATTCCTGTATAAATACTGGCTGCCCCTGTAAGTGAGTAGAAAGCTATTAAAGTACCACTCTCAGCTCTCAAATTGCTACCAAGATCGTATCCATGCAATGTTTAAAAGGTACCTATTGGCCACTTTCAGCCCTAGCATTTGGGGATCTTTTTCTCAGATGCCCTTGTCACGCTCTGGTTTCTAGCTAGCTCTAGTTGGCTCTTAATTTCATTTGTATTTTGTAATTAGTAATAGCAACTGGGTCCTTTTTCCTTTTTATTTTTTTTTCTCCCCTTAAGTTTTTATACAATTCTTTTAAAATTCTTAATACGCAAGAAATCAAGATTTCCATTTGGATTTTGGAATTTGCCATTTTCCCCATCTTTCTTTTTAGCTAAAGGTAAAAGGGAAAACTAGAAAATTATACTATCCAAGAACCAAGTGTCATCTAATAAAAACATGCTATCCAAGAACAGACTGTCATCTAATAAAAATCACGTAGCGGTGATTGAATCAGATGCCTTCGCCTATAACTAACTGACTAACGGACCCCCAACCAACATTTAGGCGCCAAAAAGTCTCTCCTCTCGTCTCCTACCTCTCTCTCTCTCTGTTTCTCTCTTCTCTCTATTCCAAGATTCCCCACTACTTTTTCTTTCAGTTAATTTCCATTTCAGTCTTTCTTTCTTAGTTTAACAATGGCTGCCAATGCCGTAGACGGAAAAGCCGTGCACAAATGCCTAAAGAAACTCCATCAAAAGTTCTGGCTGATAGACAAATACCTAGACCTAGATGGCCTCAACGTAAGATTGCCGCGGTCATTAATAAACATGAGGAGGCGTCAACAATTGCTGAAGAGGCATTTTTTTGACTTGCTGGCACCATTCTACGAAGGTAACATCGTAAGCCTTGATTTCCATGATTTGCAATATTTTGTTTTCCCTGTGGTTGTTGGGAGTGGGACCGATAAAGAAGCTGAATTGGTAGCCTTAGCTCAAGGTCTTGAAGAAAGTGTTGAGAAACTAGCGGATGAAAGGCTTGAGTTGATCAATGACTTGATGAGGGATTTCCGTATAGTGCCCAAACGCACGACGGGAAATGAAACTCAAGAAACTGAAGACGCTGATGGGGTTTTGAGAAATATTGCTCTTTTATGGTACGGATTTTCTATCGATATAGCAGATGACATAGAAGATTCTTTACACAATAGGAAGCTGGTTCAAGATGATATTGGGTTCGAGACAGATGAGGCTGAAATAGGGTTTGATGAATATCCAGAATATGGTAAAGGGCAGGAAGATGGTGCGGAGTTAAGGAGTTGGATTATGGTCAAGAAGCTGAAAATAAAATTCGAGGAGTTGAAGAAGGAACTGTACAAAATAGAGGAAGTTGATGATAAGGATGCTGAGCCAAAAGTCTCCTCAAAGCCCGACAATGAAGAACCGGATATTACTAAGTCGAACAAAGAAATATTTCTGAAAGTGATAAGGAATTGGATTTTCCGCATTGAATCTGTCTTGTTCCACCAGGTGTACGAAATTCTTGATATGATGTCAGAAAATGAAGCATCAAAGACCATTTTCCAAGAGTTCCTGACTAACCTGAAAATGCTGAAGGAAATCAACAACGGGATGGTGCCCATTACAGTCTATAAGGTTCTTGAGCTGATAACGGATCCAGTTAGGTTATGGACGCCAAGAGTAGAAGGAAGTGACAGTGACAAGCAACAGTTGCATGAAAAAATAAGGTTGAGTGATGTGATGAATCTGATTCATAGCATAATGGAGCGATTGAGGACAGTGCTGGTTACTGCGTCTCTTACTGAAATCCGATTGGTAATACCGGTTGAAGTAGTTTCACTTGAAGACAGTCTTAAGCAAATTGAAGATGACCTGAGGGAGACCGAGCGGAACATCAAGGAGGCATACTCGGGCTCGGAGGAGTAAATTGATAGAAAATTTGACCGAAGAGAGGAGCATATATATAGAAGCCAAAGAAAAATTAACAGGAAAGATAGCAACTCAATGACAGAGAGGTAGTTTTGTACAAATTAGATTTTCTTGCTGACACAGCTGCTTGGTGATTGATTTGTGTGGACAATTTCTTCGTTTTTCTTTTCATTTGCGGATTGTTTTTTCTGATTGAACTCCAACATTTGGATGGGGAAACTTTGTGATATTCATTACCATTGTGGAATGTGGATATTTAGAGTTGAGACTCAAAGAGAAAGCATCTTTGTCCTCTCTCTCTCTCTCTGCTTTGCTGATATAATTGTCAATCTCTTGCATGAAATTGTTCATATTGGATCTTGGTATATGTAACAGAAATATGTCAACATTCTTTGCTTGCATTGTTGGAGATCAAGTGAGAAATCAACTCAAACTGACTGCACATGATGTACAATATTGGGAGTGCTTGAATTTAGAAGAAAAGTTACATCTTTTATCATTTGAACCAAATCCCAATTGGGAACTCTTTATGTGTGTATAAGCTTGGTTCTTGTCTAGAATCTAGACATAAACAAGCAAGTTGAGAATGCTTGGAACTTGGAAGGATATATGAAATGAGAGGTCCTGTTCAGACCAGTGGCTCTTCCAGGGCTTCTCCCAAATAATGTTCAAAGATCAGTATATTGGAGAATGATTCAAGGGATGGAGTCCAGGCATTACTTTAGTTAGTTAAATCTGTAGTTACATTATTAAGAGTATTAAGTTTTGCATGGAAAACTAGTTGCTTAAGCAAATGTGTGTGATATTAGTATTAAGTAGTAGTAACCTTTTTTTTTTTCCAATGAAAGGTACTTGCCAATTAACCTGCAGTCACCTTAATTACTACTTATTCTAATTAATTGTTTGAACAAAATTAATTACATACACCAACTTAAACTCGGAAGCAACAGTAACACTTTTTATAGGTTACAAGAAAATGAATACAGTATCTTAGGCAAGATCTCGAGTTCTTGTTTTACAAATCAAGGAAATAGATCTAGGGGAGTTTTCTTCCTTTTGGGTTTGGGTTCGGGTTTATTTTGATGGAATCAACACAAAAGATGAAGCCAGAGATAAAGTGTTGTCGGTGGTAAGTAATTTGAAAGCCTCTCGTTTATTGCTCGATAGTTAAAGATGGACTGTCCACATCTTTCCTTCTTCTCTACGTGCAAGAATGAGGGTTCAGGGCAAATCCCTGCCAACTTCTTTAGGAGAACAGAAAGACCACCCAAATACTAGTGTTGACCGGAAGGCTTTTTCAATACCTACCCGAATCTATTAATCTTCTAACATTCCGTCTAAATGGATGTACACTTGAAGACATAACCATTGTTGGAAAGCTAAAGAATCAAGAAGTCCTTAACCTCGCACAATCAAGTATTAAAGCCCTACCCAGTAGGAGATAGCGCAATTTTATCACCTATGTCAATGAGATGAGAAAGTAGACTCTGGGTAGAGGTGACCGCAGTTCGGTTCGAACCGTGAAACCGAATCGAAATCATAAATTTAAAAACCGTAACCGAACCTTTTTCAGTTTTGGAACTTTTCCGGTTCCGGTTTTATTTTTTTTACAAATAATGTTATTTATAATATATTTTTATTTAATAATAATGAGATATAATATATATGTCTTAAGATAAATTTTATAATATATTTATATAATAATATCATGTAAGTAACACATTATAAATTTATTATATTATTATTTATCATTTATTATTTATATAATGTTAGTTTAACTATAAAGATTTACTTATATTTAATAATTTTTTCAAAAATTAGATGCTTAAACACTTAATTATTATATATTTAGAATTAAATTTACTTACTTTAATATATACATTATTTAAGCAAAATTTAATTAAATTTAGAAAAGTAATTACAAAATTTCAAAAAAAAAAAGCTTAAGGTTCCGGTTTGGAACCGAAATCGAACCGGAACAGGATTGAAATTGGAACCGGAATCAAACCGCTCATGAAGGTTACGGTTCTGATTTCAAGAAACCAAGAATCGAAACCGAAACCGAACCGTGGTCATGACTAACTCTGGGGCTGATTAAAGGCCTAATGGCCAAGAAATATTGAGACACATCTTATTTCATAAGTTGAAGCTGATAATGGTGTCACCATAGAAGATGAAAGCCATCTATCACTTCATCCTTAGGGAGGAATGGTAAGGCAAAAAGGGATGAATCCCAAGTCGGCCAAGATGTCAATTTGATGCTTCCATATTGTTTGGACTTCTAAATGAGTAAAAGAATGACAATTGAAATAACTTTCTTTGTTGTTTAAGATTAATACTTGTTAATTCTTTATATAAAGTCAATGGTTTCCCGTATAAATGTTGGCTGCCCCTGTAGTAGGTAGAAAGCTACTAAACTACCATTCTCAGCTCTCAAAAATTGCTGCCTTCAAAAACAGGCCAGCTTAAGCACTAGCGGTTCCTACCCTGACCCAAAATGCGTATTCATGCAATGTTTAAAAGGTCACTTTGGCATTTTCGTCCGTAGAATTTAGGGGATCTTTTTCTCAGATGCCCTTTTCACGCTCTGGTTTCTAGCTAGCTCTAGTTGGCCCTTAATTTCACTTACATTTTCTTAATAATATATCAACTGGGATCTTCTTCTTTTTTTTCGTAAAATTTTTATATAATTCTTTTAAAAATTCTTAATATGCAAGAAATCAAGATTCCAAATCCCCCTCTTTCTTTTTTAGCTAAAGGTAAAAGGAAAGACTAGAATATACTATCAAAAAACTGACAGTCATATAATAAAAATCACCTAGCGGTGATTGAATCAGATGACTTCCCCTATAACTAACTGAACTAACGAACCCCCAAACCACATTTAAGCGCCAAAAAGTCTCTCCTCTCGTCTCCTACCTCTCTCTCTCTCTCTTTCTCTCCGATCCAAGATTCACTTCTTCTTTTTCTTGCTGTTAATTTCCATTTCAGTCTTTCTTTCTTTCTTTGACAATGGCTGCCATAAACAGAGTTGACATTCAGAAAAGGCTAATGAAACTCAACCGAAGGTTCTCGCTGATTGAGGAATGCCTTGATCTTGATGGCCCCTTCACCTTGCCGCGGTCAATAAGAAACCTGAAGAGGCGTCAACAAATTCTGAAGAGGCAGTTTTATGACTTGTTGGCACCATTCTACCAAGGTAACATCGAAAGCCTTTATTTCCATGAGGTGCCATATTTGGTTTTCCCTGTGGTTGTCGGGAGTGGGACTGATAAAGAAGCTGAATCGGTAGTCTTAGCCCAACGTCTTGAAGTTTTTGAGAAACTAGCGGATGAAAGGCTTGAGGTGATCGACGACTGGATTACGGATGTAGAAGTGTCCGAACGCATAATTTCTGGGATTGCTATTAAAGAGAGTGATGACGACATACAGGGAAAACTTTTTTTGTTATTTGATTGTAAAAAGGAAAAACTTTCGTATCTTGCAAAGCTTGTTGATGTCTTACTGAGAAAAGTTAGAAAAGAGAAGAGGCTCAAGGTAGGAAAAACTCAAGAAACTGATAGGGTTTTGAGTCTGAAAGATGTCGCTCGTCAATTGTACGGATTTTCTATCAATATAGCAAATGACATAGGAAAATCTCTACGCAATAGGAAGCAGCTGCTTGAAGATGAAATTGAGTTCTTGACAACTGAGGTTGAAATTGTGCTTTATGATTACCCAGGATACAGTGAATGGCAGGAAGATGATACAAGGTTGGGGAGTTGGAATACGGTCAAGAATCTGAAAATGAAATTCAAGGAGTTGAAGGAGAATTTTCTGTACAAAACGGAGGAAGTTGATGATCAGAATTCTGAACCAAAAGCCTCCTCAGAGCCTGACAATGAAGATCCAAATCTTACTAAAGTGAAAATAGAAAGATTTCCGAAAGTGGCAAGGTTTTGGATTTTCCACATTGAATCTCTCTTGTTTCACCTGGTGTACGAAATTATTCAGAAGTCAGAAAATGAAGCTTCAGAGACCATTTTCCAAGGGTTCCTGACTAAGCTGAAAAGGCTGAAGGAAATCAACAGCGGGATGGTGCCCATTACAGTCTATAAGGTCGTTGAGCTGATGGATGATCTGCTTAACGTAATGACGCCAAGAGCAGAAGGAAGTGACAGTGACAAGCAGCAGTTGCATGAAAAAATAAGGTTGAGTGATGTGATGGATCTGATTCATGGCATAATGTTGCGACTGGGGCCAGTGCTGCAGGTTAATGCGTCTCTTGCTCAAACCGGATTGATAAGGCTGGTTGAACTAGTTTGGCTTGAACACACTCTTGAGCAAATTGAAGAGGAACTAAGGGAGATCGAGCGGAACATCAAGGGGGCAAACTCGGGCTCGGAGGATAAATAGATGGAAAAGCTGAATGAATAGAGGAGCATAGAAGCCAGAGAAAAATGAAGGTAGCAATTCCATGACAGAGAGGTAGTTTGGTAGTGCAAATTAGATTTTCTTGCTTAGACAGCTGCTTAGTGATTGATTTGTGGACAATTTCTTTGTTTTTCTTTTCATTTGCTGATTGGTTTTCTGATTGAACTCCAACATTTGGATGAGAAAACTTTATGTGATATTCATTACCATTTTGGAATGTGGATATTGAGAGTTGCGATTCAAAGAGAAAGCATCTTCCCCCCCACCCTCCCCCCCCTCCTCCTCCTCCCCCCCACTCCTCCTCCTCCTCTCTCTCTCTCTCTCTCTCTCTCTCTCTCTCTCTGCTTTGCTGATATAATTGCCAATCTTTTTCATGAAATTGTTCATATTGGATCTTGGTACATGTAACAGAGAAATATGTCAAAATTACATGCCTATTACTTTGCTTGTATTGTTGTAGATTACTTGAGAAATCAACTCAGTCTGATTGCACATGATGTCCAGTGGGAGTGCTTGGATTTAGAAGAAAAGTTATATATATCTTTTTATCATTTGAACAAAATCCCAATTAGGATGCTTGTCTAGAATCTAGGCATAAACAAGCAAGTTGAGATTGCTTGTAAGGATATGAAATGAGGGGCTCCTCTTCAGAGCAGTAGCTCTTCCAGGGCTTGTCTCCATTAATATATAGAGCAGGTTTCCTATACACATATTGGAGAATGGAGATGATTTGAGTGATGGAGCCGAGGCATTACTTTAGTTAGTTAAATCTGTGGTTACATTAAGTTTTGCATGGAAAACTAGTTGCATAATCTAATGTGTGTGTGGAGGGATATCGGTAGTAGTAGCTTTTTTATCTTTACCCAATGAAAGGTACTTTGCTAATTCGCCAGCTGTGACCTTAACCCCTTGTTTGGTTGGGGTATTTAAGAGGGAGTTAAGAGGAGTTAGGGAGATTTTGTTTTATCTGGTTGGAAGGGTAAAGGAGAATCAGGGGTGAAGGGAGGAGGACAAAACTCCTCCTAGCTCTTCATATTTCACTCCCTTAATTTGGAGTCCTTTGAGGGAGTGACAATTTTTTGATAAATTTATCCTTTCAATATTATCAATAATTTCATCATATCTTAATTATATAATTTATCTCTCTCTTTCTTTTTTTTTCTTTCAAAATCCCTTTTTTGTTTCATTTCTTTTTTTAATTTTTTAAAATTATATATTTTACCAAATAATTTTCTAATGTTTATTTAATTTTTCTTTCTTTATTTATTTTTTTCATTTCCACGTTTCAATTTTGATTGCTTTATTTAATTATTTATTTATGGTCTATAAATTTTTAGTAGTTTTTAGTTTCCTCTCTTTCTTAATCTCCCCCACCTATATTTTTTTAAAGTTTTTTTATTTTAATTTATATTTTATATTTTTATATTCAAGAATAATAATAATTAATAAAGATTATTTTTTACATGACATGACAATATAGAAACAATATATTAATATTAATAATAATAGTAATAAAGATTTTACATATAAAGATAATTTGATAAAAATATACATTAAACTCCTCCTAATTTCTCTTCTAACCAAATAAGAAAAAAGGATACTCCTCCTTTAAAATCCTTCCTTCCCCTCTCTCCTTCACCCCTCCCCTCCCCCCCCTTGAACCCCTCCCACCCTTGAACTAAACAACCCCTAAGTGAGTACTACTTAGAAGCAATACTTAAGTAAGATTTCGAGTTTGAGTTTTGTGAATCGAGAAATATATTTAAAAGAACTTTCTTTTCATTAGGATCCCGCATTATTTGATTTGAAGTAGTTGAGGTTGAACGTGTTTATCTAGATTTATATTAAAGGAAAACATTAGGATCCCGCGTGATTTGATTTGAAGTAGTTGAGGTTGAACGTGTTTATCTATATTTATATTAAAGGAAAAAAAAGGAAAGAAAACGAAATTGTGTCAAATATGAATCTAATCCATAATTAATTTCTATCAAAATTTTATCTTTTGCCCACCTACGCTTCATTCCTGTCTCCTTATGCCTTTGCAACTGCCACAGAAGCAGAGTTGACTTTGATTGTTAAGTACTTGAAAATAACAATTAAAATAACTTTATTTATTCCTTCACCTTCTAGTATTTTTAATTTTAATTTATTCTTTGCAACTGAGTATTTATTTTTCACTTTCCAAAAAGGAAAAAATAATACTAATAGAAAAAATAATACTAATAGAAAATACCTGATATATATATATATATTAAATTCAAATTTCATAAAAAAAAATTATGTCATACTTTGTTTAAAGTGTTTGATCATTCTCTCCATTAAAAAAATTGGTTTGATACTTCGATTAAAGAAATCTTTTACAAACGTTAGAACTTAAGTTAGGATCATTACATCTTAATTAAAAAACTTAAGGATTCAACAGCTTACCAACCCATATAAGTGACACAACAACTCATGTGCGACCACTATTTTCTTTTATTTTTTTGTCTTAATTTTAATTTGTAGTTTTTTTTTCTCCTTTGGCCAGCTAATTTGTCGTTGGATTAGCACTTAATTGTATTAATTATCTATTCTTTTCATCCAAAAAAAAAACGGTTCACCAAAATCAAATCTCGAAGATATCGTCGAGTAACAGTAAATCAGTAACTACAGCAGCCTACAGCCCAAATTTCTAGCCTAAATTATTTTCCCCCAAAAAAAATGTAAATTTCTAGCCTAAATGTATATCTCGCCCCCGCCATTCTGGTCAGATTCCGAAGCTAACTCATACATGGCTAACGCCACTTCCATTCTTCGGTCCCCGACGGCCCCAGTCTCCGGCAAATTCACTCTCTCCGATCAAAAACCAATCCCACCCGTTCAAGTCCCACAATTTCCAAGGCAACGCCGCCGTTTCACCCCTCTCTTCGCTTCCTTCCACGACGACAATAGCGACACCAGCGGAAACAAGAATAACGCGCCGGCCGTGGAGTTGGAGAAGCTTCTCGATGGTGCACCATACGAAGTCGTTTCCAAAGACTCTCCTTCGCATCCCAGTATGGAAATCCCCTGTCGTCTAGGGTTCTTATTTTTTCCGTAAAAGTTGTAATCTTTTTTACGTGGGCTATTTTGTCATTTACTTCAGGGCCGCTTTCTTCAACCCAGTTTTCTAATTCTGTCTCTGATGGCTCTAGCCTTCGCGTTGCGTATCAGGTATTCTATTACTATATAAATTATCTATAAAGTTTTATATTTTAAATGCGGGGAATCTGATTAATCAAGATTATGTTTAATTAATAAAATTTTTACTTTAATTCAATGAAATTGATTTATCTCTGTGTTGGACTTCAAAGGGAGTTCGAGGTGCATATAGTGAAGCAGCTGCTGAGAAGGCCTATCCGAATTGTGAAGCTGTTCCTTGTGATCAATTTGATGCTGCTTTTGAAGTAATTGCTCGTTTAAACCATTTTGATAAATGCATAGTGTTTTTATAGAAAAAGGAGGTTGATTTTGAATGCATGACCTCATTTGGCTAGTCTTCATTGCAAAGTCATTTTAAATTTCATTTTGTTAGGCTGTTGAAAAGTGGATTGTGGATAGAGCGGTATTACCGATTGAGAATTCCTTAGGTGGTAGTATTCATAGGAATTATGACCTGCTGCTTCGACATAGCTTGCATATTGTTGGGGAAGTTAAGCTTGCTGTCCGTCATTGCTTACTAGCCAATCATGGTGTTAAAGTTGAGGACTTGCAAAGGGTTCTTAGTCATCCTCAGGTATGATGTAAGATTTAACATGCTTGTTGACTAAGTTTCTTTTACTGTTTTCTAATAAAATTCCTGTATTTCTGGATTGGGTTATTTTTCAGGCTCTAGCTCAGTGCGAGAACACATTAACGAAGTTAGGATTGAGTAGAGAAGCATTGGATGATACCGCCCTTGCAGCAAAGGTGACTCTTAATTTGGAGCACTGAAATTGATTGATATGACTGATTT
Source organism: Microcos paniculata (assembly GCA_030664755.1). Taxonomy (NCBI): domain Eukaryota; kingdom Viridiplantae; phylum Streptophyta; class Magnoliopsida; order Malvales; family Malvaceae; genus Microcos; species Microcos paniculata. Next base: position 38,710,728 of record CP131459.1, on the reverse strand, counting down.
TGTAAGCTTTGTCACTAAATATGCAACTTGAAGTGCTTGATGTGCTTAGCTTGCCTAAGCATCCTAGATGGATCGTATTTGTCCTCTCTCCCCCTTTTTACAACTGCTATAGCATGTGGGAGGCATTCAGGTGGCTTCCTTGGTGATCCAAACTTCATCTGATAATGTTTCATTATATTGTCAAATTGGGATTAAATTATTGCATTTGGAATTAATCATTGCTAACTCATGAGTTAATTCTAATTTTAACTAATGTAATGTGCTGTTAATATGTAGTATGTGGCTTCCCACAAACTAAAAGATACTGGAGCTGTTGCAAGTTCTTCTGCTGCTGCGATATATGGACTGAACATTCTTGCTCAAGATATTCAGGTTTATGTCAATTTTCTGTTGAATAGCTGTAGGGATATTTCTCGGACTTTGAGTTTTGGAATGCCTCCCCTTTTTGACAGGATGATTGCGATAATATTACCCGATTTCTAATTCTGGCTAGGGAACCTATCATTCCTGGCATTGAGAAGCCATTCAAGGTTAGCCCTTAAAGTCAATAAAAGAACTATTTCTAGTTCAAAAGTATTTGTTCCATTCCTCTGCTGAAGTTGTTAGCATTATTGCTTATGAAGTTTTCTGATGCATCCAATTGTTATTCAGACAAGTATAGTTTTCTCATTAGAGGAAGGTCCCGGTGTGCTTTTCAAGGCACTTGCTGTCTTTGCTCTTCGGCAGATCAACCTTACAAAGGTATTTATTTTGCGGTGGATTTTTTTAGTCAATTCAAAAAGCTATGTTTGCAAAGGTTTTTGTAGGTTATGTTAACATCCCTCCTTCATCGTTCCCTTTGTTTAGATTGAAAGTCGTCCCCTGAGGAACCAGCCCTTGCGGGCTTCTGATGATTGCAACAATGGCTCAAAGTAATTTTAGTAAAATACCAAATCGCATTCTTTTTCCATACTTAAATAAAGTGAAAGATGGGTTAAATATGTTTGTAGTAAAACTAATAATTTAAATGTACGGTTATTTACTTCTTGCAAGCAATTGTTGGGTTTGCTTTAACATCGTCCATCATGATTGTGTCATTGTCTTCTGGTAGATACTTCGACTACCTTTTCTATGTTGACTTCGAAGCATCAATGGCTGATCAGAGAGCACAGAATGCCCTAAGACATCTAAAGGTATTTTGCTCTGCCTCTTCCATTAGGTTTCAAGGGAATTAAATTTTAGATAGCTAAAAGTATGTTTCCATGACAGGAGTTTGCGACATTCTTGCGAGTTCTGGGAAGTTATCCTGTGGACACTACCATGATATGAATGAGTTGTTCATCATGGTAAGAATTCAACATTTGAACAAACCTTTTGGTTAGGGTTCTACCTCTATAGACAGACAAGGTCGTTGGTTACTGAAATTTTTATTACTGATTTACCTAATAATCACTGTAAGCCATTAATCATGGTCTGCCAATAACATTATGAAGAAATCATTCTTTTTTAGTTGGTAGGCAGCATTAGGGATAAAGCATTTTTACAATTGGGCGGGAGGGAGAGTGGCAGAGGGAATATAGTAATATTCTTGTTGAAATTAAAAGGCGAGCTGGAATACTTTATCCTTACTAATGAGATGCAAACTAACCTCTTCCCAGTACTCTTAATTCTTAGACGTGTGGTGGTTGCTAGTTGTTTCCTTTTTTTTTCCTTTTACATTCTTTTTCTCTAGTATGTGTCTTTCAAAAGCTTAAAACTTGCATGTTTCTGTTAAAAAAATTGCCAAGTAACATGCTAAGTTAAATGGTTAAATATGCTTTTAATAATTTGATTCAAGCTTTTGGTGAGCTTCATATCTAACACTTGGCTGATAATGCTGATGCAGAACTCAAAATGAAGTGTCAATTTTACATGGACCAAAATCTTACCTTTGCACAGATACACAGTTTACTCACTATGTATAGTGTTCACATTTTGACATAGAGAAGACGCTGATTCTGCTTCGAACTGCTGAAAATGACAGCCAAGCTTTTTCACTCCAGTGCACTGCAACAGAGGAATGCTAATGGCATTTGTAATTAATCTATAATGGTTTAAAGTCCCATTTGTTTCTTTCAGAGGTCTTGAGAAATGAGTTTGATTTTTTTTTTTTACTTTCCAACTGGGTATATCGACTTCATTGGTTTTGGTCTCGTTCATTCATTTGAACCGCTTATTGGTTAAAAAGAGTTATTTTCTTTCTTCGAGGTAAACTATAGTATGTCATATTACTTTGTTAATCGATTGTTCTTTCTTTTGTTTCGACTCAATGAAATGAATTCAATCAGCTATTCTTTTCTAGTTTAAGCTCAGTGAATTTTAATTTAGAAGGAGTACTATTTCTTCCAAAAAGAGCAGCGAAGTAATTTATTCTGAATTTGACAAGTAAATCAGCGCCAAGTAAGCGGCAAGCAAGAGTCAAATTTCAACGCTATTTTTTCTGCGTTTTGGCATACATCTGGATGTGAGAGTATAGAGTAGGGGCGGCAAGAATCTGACAGACAAGTGCACGAGAGACAGGCAAACGAAGAACGAAAGTCTACCTCATCATCAGCTTCATACAAAAGCAGCCACACTCGTGAGAAGGATTAGATTGGTGGGGTTTCGTTTCGATGGTCCATCCAGATTCCAGAAACATCCACCCCAATTTCAACTGACAATTGCTCGCCAGGGACTGCCAAATGTTAACAGTGACACCATTTCGCATTATTCATGAATCATGCACATTCAATTTACTGCTCCCGGCTGCCTAGTATAGTGTTAGTTATTAGTTGCTACCTCAAAAAATTTTCTTCAAACTCTAGGAGTGATAGAGTAGTACGATTAGATTACAAGGTGCCCACTGGCCACTGCCCAACCACCTGTCCTGCCTTCAATTTCATCGAATGCTTGGCCCTGGGCCTGCCCTCCTCAACCAAAATTTTCAAGGTTGTTTCCTTTTCTTTTTGTGGTCCATCCAACCCATTTTTTGAGTTTGACAACACAACATTTATGGCCAGGATACACTCTCTCGAATTCTCCCTCTCGCTTACTGAAATTTCCTTCTGATTTCTTTATCCATGCAAGTGCAGAGAAAGCCATCAGCTTTCATTTGGATCTTCTTGCTTACAAGAATTTCTATTCCATCTCGATCACTTTTTGTATTTGTGGCCCCTGCCCCGCTTAATTCAATCCATGCTAGTATCCACTATTCATCCCCTATTCAAAATCTTCTGGAAAATTAGGCTATGTTTGGTACATGAAAATATTTTCTGTTTTCATTCTCTAAAAAATACAAAAAAATCACTATATAGACATGTATAGTTTATAGAAATATATGTATGTTTTAAAAAATGAAAATGACAATGGACCTAACATTGAAAACAATTTTTTTTAATCTCAATTCTAGATGTATTTTCATTTTCATTTTCTAAAACATATGTACATTTTCCCTCACAACACATATCTTACATGGTAGTTTTTTTGTATTTTTTAGAAAATGAAAACAGAAAATATTTTCTCATACCAAACATAGCCTTATTCTTTTAACTTCCAATATTGACTCGGACGGTTGAGATGACTGGGTGAACGTGAAAGACTAAGGAAAATTCTTTGTATCAATCTCATGTCATTTTCATCGTCAATTGACTTTCAAGAAAAATTAGCCTGATTATTTCCAAATATATAAGTTTAAACCAAAATCTAAATTAACCCTAAGATCTCTAAATTAATACAATCAAAATCTAGTTCATTGCAACTTCCTTGCCCACTTCTCTTCATCGTCTCTTGATAACTTTTCATTTTACTTCCTTTTTACTAATTATAGGAGTCGTGAGTGTGAAGGTATAGAGGTGGGATTCCCATCCTAGCTATGACTTTTGTCCAAATTAAATTGCCGACATTGCCTCAATTTGTATAGCTTTTTCTAACACATTGTGCCCACACTATTAGCTAAGCAGTATAGCTGACACACCGCCATACTTCTATAATCTTGTAGCTCTCTTACCCATCTTTATTTAGTACTCACAACTCACAAGGATCTCATTTGGATCTACAAAGTGCCAGAATGTGATCCATGTGCTAAGCTGATATGATCAATCTCTTTACTGTTTATTTCTATACAAGAAATCAAACCTTAATTTTTGATCCCTTTTAAAATTTGTTCAAAACATTATTTTTTTTGTTTTTAACCAAGGGTATCCTTATTATTTGTCCCTAACCAGTTGTTCCTTATTATTTGTTCTTTTGTAATTTCAACAAAGCATTAATTATTTTTTTCATATTTATCCTTCTTCCACTTTCTTTTTTTTTTTTGAAACCTTCTTCCTGGAAAGAAGATATGTGTATTTAATATTGTTAGTTAGAGACAAGAGGAGAGAGAGAGAATGGCTAAGGGTAAATTTGGAAGATATGATTAAATTTGTATTGAATTTTAGAAAGCAACCACTTTTCTTAAACTAAGATATTCAGTCTAAAGGGTCACATAATAAGGAACAGAGAGAGTAATCCCCTTTCGCATCAGGAGTGTGAAAGGTAGAATCTTCTAAACAAATATACTTCCCGGAAATCAAATTTTTATATATTCCCACCCTTGTTACAAAGGTAGAGGCTGCTATCCCTTGATCCACCATTTGTTTACTATGGTTTCTTTCTATTATGTAATCCAAAAATCAAATCAACAAAAACTGTCAAACTGATAGCTATAATTGCAAAATTAATTAGGAAGATTTTTATATTTGCAAGTTTTGCGTCATTTTTTTTTTGGATGCATGCACTTATCACGTTTAGAAAAGCAAATACGTTACCAAATGTAACAAGTAGGGGATGAGTTTGCACTTGGGAGTGAGAGTATACGAGTAGCATACGATGGATCGCCAATAATTTGATAACGGATGTTTGTTTGCAAAGTTACAAATAAATTAACAGCAACAAGACCAACAGCAACAGCAACACCGTTACAGATGAAATCTCTGTCCTTATCCACGAACCAAGACAAAATCAAATCTGTTACCAACCATGACTATGACGTCCATAACCATATGTTTCCAACCCATCCTCGTGTCTCGCGTGATACTCCTCTCTTCTTCTCTCATGTGCCAAATTATGATCATCTTCTTTAATTCTTTACGCAGGAATGAAGATTTCAATCTCATACTCTTTAATATGAAAAGTATGCACCGATTACTAGAACCAGATGCTCAAGTGTCGTGAGAATATATATTAATTCTTAAAATTAATCAAATTCAATGTCTACAAATGGAATAATATATATATATATATATATTAAAATAAAATAAACCCGAACTTAATTAGTTAATGATCATCAAGGACAACACTAATTAGAAAGGGTGTAAACTTAAGTAAATTAATAGTATTAGTATATGCTTTGCTTGAGGAGGGGGGAGAAGTGAGAAGTGGGGTCCAAGAAGAAGAGAGAGGGAGGGGTGGATGGTGTCGTAAGGAATTAGCTGCTGAAATCTGAATGGATTGGTGATATGATTTTGGTCGATGTTTCTTTTGTTTTGTTTTTTGGGTGTCTCGTGTCTGAATGTGTAACCAAAAATGAAAGTTCTTTTTTTTTTTTGGCAACTAAATGAAAGTTCATGTGTTGTTTCTGATTTGATGATTTCTTCGTCCTTGTTTGGGGTTTTGGGATTGGGCCTTTCCTCGTAATCTGAAATATTCGTCTCGCAGCCGCATTCCATCTGCCACGTCTTGGGTCACACCTTCGCATTGGTTCATATTTTGGGGTCCACTTCCCCCACAGACCAATCCCGCAATCCTGCTGTCTTGTCCTTTCTTCTTTGCTTTTGCCATTCCAATTGCAATTGTCCACCCATCTCTCTCGTTTCTTTTTTTTTTTTCCTTTTTAATATTGCAATTACAACTATAAACTACTAAGGTTAGTAGGTTACTTTATTACTAGATAGACCGATAGATTGATTTTTTGTTAGTGTATAAATCTATGTGTTAATTTAAAGATTTGATTTCAACATGTTCACACTTAAAATGAACTCTTAAACCAAATAAAAAAATATGCAGTAGGAAAAGAAAAAAACCCTAGCCGCCCTTTTCTTTCTCTCTCTCTTTTCTCCACAGTTTTCTTCGTCTTTTTCATTTACTCCTCCTCCTCCTCCTTGACTATTACTGTCAAGGGGGAGGAGGGAGCCCGATTTATATTTTATCGTAGTTTTACTTTTCTTTTTGCTTGAATAAGTCCTAAATCTTTTGATCTGGGTATTTGAGTCTCAGTTTTATCTGAGTCAGTTAGTCAGTTTGTTGAGTCTATTGAGTCAGTTTGTCTTTCAATCGGTTTACAGTGGATCTAAGACTGTTAAACTTAGATTATGATGATTTTGTTTTATGTCTTATGGGTCAATCAAGGAGGATTTCGAATCAGTCACTTCTTTATCGCTGATGAAAGCCTTCGGTTGGAAAAAATACGAAGTGAAAGCGAGAGAGTGATAGACGTGTCAGAGACTCATGGAGAAGGTTCGAGATTCAAAATAGTCAGCAAGATGGTTCGAGTTATGAAACAAGATCCAGATCTACAGGATAACAAGTTTGAATCTATTGTAATTTCAATTTTTTTAGTATTATATATGGATGTAATTTCATTTGAATAAATGAAAGTTACATTTTCTTCAAAAAAAAATGGACTCTTCAGTCTTAAGTCTCTATTCGAATTACATATTATATATTATTATCAATTCATTTTGAGAGATTATTTTATGCAATTTAATGTTTTATTACATCTTTTTTAAACTTCTTTATATGTATGAAAAAAGCTTTTCACTTTGAGATTCGATATAATTCAATTTCGGATTAATCGAGATCAAAACATATATTGATGGGTTTATATCAAAAAAAAAAAGAAAAGAATAATGAACTTCCTTAGGATTATGAGCATGTCTTATATATATATGGTAAAGAGACAAGAATTTGGATTAGGGTTTTCAAATTTGAGTTAGAATGATATAAAGATGATTAATTTTTACATAAATTTCTTTAATGTGTTATAAATATGATCAATTACTTTAATTAATTTTTCCACTAGGTTTAGCATGATTTGATGATGATTAGTTTATTAATTTTCCATGCATTTTTTTGGTGTAGCAAGTAGGCAGGTACACAAACCTTATATTCCAAATTCCAATATTGACAATCTAGGAAGATCCCATGTCTCCTAATAAAATTATTATTTTAAGAACCAAAGGACTTTAAAGCAACCGAAAACTCAAAAATTTTCATAGAAACAAATAAAACTATTGTTATGGATCAACCTAGAGAGACAAGCACACAATTTTAGAAGAGAATTTTGGATGTTAAGAAGGCCATAGAGATTCTTTAGAGTGGGAATATGGTGGATTCTTTTTTCTTTTTTTTTGATAAAAGAAAGTTTAGGAGCAGGAGATTACTCCATTTCTAAAGTTAGGGTAAGTCGTCAACCTTTTTGAGAATTTACGGATCTATTGGATTTTTACTTACGAATTTGTCAGACTTACAGATCGCCTACCAAAAAAAATCTGTAAAGGCTTGAACCTATATACTTTACACCACAAATTCAAATTTTAACCATTCGAGCAATCCCATTTTCCGAATATGGTGGATTCTTTGCTTCACACAAGATGCTACCTATCCATTTGTCCCTCAGGCACAGTTTTCTATTAATTCTACTTTCACTTTTCTTTTTTCCCCCAATTATCAGTTTTTTTTATCATTCAGTGTGCTCTTTGACTGATATAAATTTTGACCAGTCAACTAACTTGACTGATCCCTATGATGTATCCCCTTGTCCCACCATGGATCCCCCCTTTGCCCCACCACAAATTTTGTTTTTGCCCCAAAGTGCTTGTAATCATCAAATTATATCCTAAATGGTAGTATTAACGTGAAATATATTAATTGTTTCTATTTAGTTAAATTTAATATTAATATTAAAAATAAACATTCAATTGAAACATAGAGAATGATGTTACTCTCAAACAAAATAAATTGTCACTTTTTTTAAAAAAAAAATATTTATATATAGAGAATAGAGAAAGAAGAATAATTATCTTAGGATCCAAAGGATATCATCAGAAGCAGAGATCAATGATTGTTTGTTTATAATATTCCATGGGCTTCTGACAGGTGATGACAAGTTAGAATTTTTGTTGGTAACATTGATTTTCTCGCCAGTCCAAGAATCTTGGCTCATAAATATGGAAAAATTAACAAAGAAAAAGAAAAAGAAAAAGGTGTAGCTATTAGCTACTAGAATTTTAGATTTCAGCTATTTGATCTTTGTTTGATTGACTGATCATCATTTTCAGTGGATTGCATGTGGATTCCAAGCTTCTTTTCTTTTTCGGTCATGGATTTATTTCTTTAGTCTATAGAATTCATCTTTTAATCATTCATTTTAGTGGTTGTAAACTCTTTCTAGTCGTCTATACATTTTTCTTTTGCGATCCATTTGATAGAAAGGAAAAAAAAGTAAATAAGAAAATTTTTTCAATATAACAATCGAGTTATAAAATAAGATGTGTAATGTTAAATCACGATAATTAAAATGAGTAAATTTCTTTTCTTTTTTGAGAAATACTAAATAATGCACCAATGTACGATTTAAGATGTTAAATATATAAAGTTCTATGTAATTAATACTTCACTTTTTCTTAAATTTAAAAATAGTTATTGTATTAAATAAAAAATAATTTCCTTAAATAAAAAGTAAATCGACCTTAAAGAATGTATAGATGCACCCATTAACAAACTTATAGTGGCTATAGGCTATAGGCAATAAAATAACACTGGTGTTTTACATGTGGTTATTAGTTCAAATTTTGCACATTAAAGATTTGATATCGAAATAGAAATTAGGAAAGGTTTCACGTACAAATTTTGCATCTCAAAACTCGATATTACTAAGATTTGAACTCTATTATTATCATTAGAAGTTAGAACCAAAAATGTCCAACACTCTAGCCATGGAGTTGTTGATACAATTTTCACGTATGTACAAATATATCGTTTAATGAATGTTAGAAAAAACAATTTCTTTTTCTAATCTATAATATAATAATATATAAAAGTGCAAGTTGGGTAAATTATTTGAGTTCTCGTAACTATCATTTTTTCTTCAATATATTTCAAAAATGTCATTGGATTTGAACTTTATCTTTTTATATTAGGCTTTTAAATATATATAAAAGTATGAATTTGGTAAATGTTATAATCCATCTTAAATATTTATTTTTTAACATATTTAAAAAATACTATTAGTTTAAATTGAACCTTACCTACATTTTGGATTTTTTAGAATTAAAACCAAGCTTTGACTTTGGGTTTTATTTTTTTATTTTCTTTATATTCATTATTTAAATAAATATTATCTACTTGAATGTAATTTAATTTAAATATTACACTTACATAATCATTCACTTTAATCTTATACTAGGTTTAAGCCATCGTTCCGCGTCGAGACGTTATAATTTAACTGTAAAATTCCAAACAAATCAACAAAATAAGTGACGAAATAATTACCATCAAATTTTATCATCCCTATAAAAAAATTGGATGATATAAGAATAAAGCATGTCATTAAGAGGAAAAAATAAATAAATTACCATTAAAATCTTTTTAGGAAAAACAAAAATCTTTTAAGATATTATCATAATCTTTTTCTTTGTTTTCCCTTTGGGTATTTATCTAGAGATATTAATTGTTAAAAAAAATTCTAGAATTATTCAATTCAAAAAAAATTAAAAAGCATCAAAATTACCATTTGGAACTCTCTGGAACCAGATTTTACAACTACTTTAAATGTATATAAGATAATCATCAACTTTAATGTAGTTTACTTTAAATGTTATTTTTATATACATTATTTGTAAAAGATAATTTTATTTTGTTACTATTCATAATGCATTGTATTACGCACATCGTATGTGACAAAGTGACTGGTTAGTAATAAATATGAAAGTGCTGCCAACTTAAATCACAATTAGTATCCAAAAATCACATTGAATGCCAAAATAAAAACACTAAAATGAAGTAAGTTGTGTGATTTGAGCTCCAAAAACGTGGAATTCTTTGAACCAATCCATCTATAATTAACTATTCTCTCTGTCCCTATATATCTGTCATATACTTAACCGAATCACATGTATTAAGAAAAGTAATTAAAATTAGTTATTAACATTAATTTCATCAAAATTTATCATAACTTTCCAATGTTATCCTTACTTTACCTAATTTCTCTATTCAGTTTTAATGTTTAATCTCTTTCCATTAATTCCTCTTCCCAATTTATTGGGGGTAAAGTATGGAAAAAATTAATTAATACTCGATTGACTTTTCAAAGTAACAAATAAAAGGAAACAAAAAAATCTTCAAGAATATAACAGATATATAGGGATAGAGGGAGTCTATATTGATCTGTAGCATTGGGAGTAATGATGTTGTGGACCAACTCAAATTTAGTTAATTAGTTTGTTGATGAGATGATTTGCTTAATCCAGCTTCAATAAGCTTTCTGTTGTACATTTGAGACCGCACTCATTTGTATTATTTTATCGATATCTGATTTATGAAAAAAGTTTGAGATAGATATATTAAGGCGATTGTTGATCAAACATATGCTTTTCCCTTCATGAGATAAACACCCAAAAACCTATAGCCTCTAGTTAATTATACTGTGGAAAACATACGGAATTGTTCTAATATCAATCATCAAGTTCGTACTATTACACCCTTAATTTCCAAAATGTAGACATCTTGATCATCTTAGTATCGATAAAAATGGCTAGATATATTGCTTTTAATCAAGTAGACATCTCAATGGTTAAAACTTAGAATATTCAAAATCAGAAATCTCGAATTTGAATTCTTGAATGGATCCGAGTTAAATGACTTTATAAGACAAAAGCATCTTAAAATTGAAATCTAAAATATTGCGTAGAATGGTCTTTGATTGCTAATTAATAGTAGTAATATTTGAATTGAAGGTGAGTGAGACCACACATAAAAGAAAAATGTTCCAAAATGGACCACATAACATTTGAGGGGGGAAAAAGCAAACCCTCCCATGGTGGGCTATGGCTCCAGCCAAGCTATATATGCTGCTGTATGTAACATGTAGTTACATTTTGCATGATGTGATGAATGATGCATGATGCAAATGAAAATAAAAGATCCACTAGTCATTATCACCAGTGTTTCCCTGCCCCTGTCCCCAGCCATCATTATAAGTCCACATCATCAGAACCTTCAACTAACCCAAACATAAAAACTATTGATATCACAATGCCAATCGATTCCAACACCTGGACCCACCCACCACTACCAACACTCCCAAAGTTTTTTATTTTATTTTTATCGTGAAATGGATTTCTACCCATTTCTTCATTAATCCCTCAAAACCAATTTGCCATATTGCATGTGTGTTTTTGTTTTCAATTTTCAATGAATTTGATATCTCCATTGACTTCGATTTAGATGTTTTAGTCTATACATCCTGTTTGACCCACTAACCCATCCAATGTAAAGGGTGGCTTTATGTTTAAGCTTTTGGGATGTAAATGAACATAAAATAAATTTGTTCAAAACTAGACTCAATCAAGTTTTCTTTTAGCTCATTGATTGAACTCAATAAAAACACTAATAAATGAGTATTAATTTTGACAAGGATTCGGTTTGAATTTCTTGACGTACTTAATTAGCTGATATGAATGCACTTAATGGATTAATTATCAATAGAACTCAAAAATCAACCTCTACAATGTTCTATATTTGATTATAATTAGTAATTATAATTAATTAATAAAGTGATTCAAATGGTGATAGTACCAAAGGATTACACCTTAAAGAATCATCTTAGAGGTCTCTCAAAATGGTTGCTTATAAAATGTACTAAAATTAATAAAATTAGACATCAAGATATGCAAAAGTTAAAAATGAGAAAGTTTAAAGTCATGTAAAGCACAAGTATTAGTTCGGCCTCCCCTCTCCTCCCCTCCTTCTAAACACACATACACACACAAAAAGTACAAAAGGAATATTTGTTATAAGCTTATTTAATTTTTTTCTCTTTTATAAACTCCCCGTTCTCCTATTTGCATCTTAATTAATTCAAAATCGAATCATGTCAAATCCCAAATGGACTCTTAAGCCTATTTGGTTATTAATTGTTTAAAGTTAATTTTTGTTTTAAATTCAAGATGATTTAAACGAGTTATAAAGTGAATTTTTGTATGTTTAAGGCAACTAATTAAGATGCAATTATTGGAGTTTATTTGATAATATATATGTAATTAAGGATACCTAACTATACACTATGTTTATGACTTTAACATCCAAAGATTACATGTATAAGTACTTGCAGATTAATACATTTAGGATATGTTTGTTATACCGGATTATATTGGATAAGATGAAGAGAAAATTATATGTAATTTATGATATAATTTTATAATATTGATATAAATTTGTATTGTGGAAGAATTATTTATAGAATAAGTCAATCCTCTTCATTTTTAGAGGATTGACTTCTCCTATAAATAATTTTTTCCTCAATACAAATCTATAAAAATATTATAAAATCACAATATAAATTATTTATAATTTTTCTTTTCATCTTACCTAAAATAATTCGGCATAATAATCATCCCTTAAATAATAAAAATTCCTGCCTTTGATGACTTTATAGCTAATGAACAAGGCGATAATCATTATAATTAGATAATAGTACTTTAAAGTTTTGATTTCTTTTTCTGATCTTTTTGAAACACGAGGTTTATGCTAGTGCTTTCATGTTTTTGAGATCAATGAGATAATAGAAGAGATTATTATATTAGGTGTATCTAAGAACTTGCGAGGCTATAATAATGGCTAGAGGGACAGAGAGTCTTTGCTGGTTGCTGCTGCTGAAACCCGGTGGAGATCGGTCTGGTCATGGTGCTGGGTGGGGACCCCCAACGTTAGTGGACCCCACATCTATAGTTGCATCCACGCGAGAAGGGGTCCCACCAAAAAAGACAAGAGCCCCAAGGGGCAAGGGCTGGGCAATGGGGGCTAGCTAGGTTTTTCTTTCTGGCCTTCTTTCTCTCCAGATAAGAGTCCGTTGCAGAGGAAGAAATAAAAAGATTTTTCAATTTTTTGGATGAATTTTATCTTTTTTAAATTTTATTTATTTATTTAAAAACTTATGAAAGAGCTTTCTCTGCGTGCAAGCCAATCACATCCATCATCTCGTACGGGCAACTCATCATTCATCTTCTCTCTATCTATCCCTTCAAAAATAGTACTAGAAAAACAAACCAAAACTAATTTGTAATTTCTTTGCTTTACTCTCGCTCTCTCTCTCTCTCTCTCTCTCTCCGTGTATGGGAGCTAGCTAGTTGAGGGGTGTGGGGGCTTTGCTTTATATATGGAGAGGGGGTGTCCTTATTTTCTCCTCATCACTTTGCTTTGCATGACTTGTTATTCAATCAAACAAAACCATTCATATCTTTGATCATCTTCTCTTTCCACTTCTCTCTCCCTTTCTTAGCTTTCATTCACTTACCATCTACTTTTGAGTTGTGAGTCTCTCTTTTTGTACTTCTTCTTCTCTTGTATTCTTTAAGGAGTGTTGGATTTACTTTCTTCTGTTGCATGGATGGATCCTTCAACCGGACAACACCAGGTATAACACACATATGTACATACATAGGATACATATATCTTCATAGTAAAGAAATCAAATTTTTATGTTTAATGATGTAATAAATGCTTTCTAAACTTTACTCTTTTCTTCTTTGCTGTTTCCCTTTCTGTTTCTTTTTTTGGTTTTTTTTCTTCTCTCTGAATATTCAAAAACATGTGATCTTCACTTATAGTAGTAGTAGTAGTACATGATTAGGACTACTTGTCCTTTGTCAAGAAATTATTAAATCAGCAGAGGGATGACATAGAAAATTTGATTGTGGATCTTTCTCTCTGCGTAGGTTTTTCCTTCTTTGTTCTTCCTATGTCTGATGATATAGATATGCATGGTTCTTTTTTAATTTTTATTTGATGATTTAAATTGGTTACAAAGTTTTAGTTTTGGTTTCTTCTTTTTTCCAGTTTTGATTTGATGTCTTGATTGATAAGATAAGATTCTTTCTTCTAACATGCTTCATTTGGGTGTAAGAAACTTAGGGGAAAAGGAAAAGTGTCATAATATCTCATATGCAATCCTACAACAACCTCATTAATTCATGCTTTTATTTCCAGAAAATCAATTTTAGTAAAAAAAGTTGAATTAAAGCCTCTAAACTTTCCCTTAATGACCCCACTAATGATAGCATTTTCCATCTCATGTATCTATTAATTTGGGTGCATCAGTAGCTGAAGTGTCGGCAAACACACAAATAAGCATGTATATAATTAAATGAATTAAAATATGAAGTATGAACATATATATGCATCATTCAACCTTGAAATTTGGTCTAATATTTATCTTGAATTTGTTTCTTTTTGTGGGGGGTCAATTTTTCTTCAGGAGATGCCTAACTCTTCATTGGAAAACATGCTGGTTTGCTCATCGAAAGGACAGCAAGAGAGAAAGCCAAGGCCTCAACCAGAACAAGCTCTCAAATGCCCAAGATGTGATTCCACCAACACCAAATTCTGTTACTACAACAACTACAGCCTTTCTCAGCCAAGGTATTTTTGCAAGTCATGCAGGAGGTATTGGACCAAAGGAGGCACACTTAGAAATGTTCCAGTGGGTGGAGGGTGCAGGAAGAAGAGATCATCATCTTCATCTTCATCAAAGAGGAGCCAAGATCAACCCCTAACACCCAATACCAACCCTTTGATCTCTAGCTTCCCACCTTTGAGTTATGACACCAATGACCTTAGCCTTGCCTTTGCTAGGCTTCAAAAACAATCGAGTGGGCAGTTAGGGTTTGATGATCATGAACTTTCTATTCTTGGAAACCCAACTCACACCCATTGTGATATTCTTGGGAACCCTAGCCTTAATTCAGCTGCCAATGGTCCTGCCTTCCTTGATGCACTTAGAAGTGGGTTTCTGGGGACAAACCAGAACAATTTTCAGAATTTCTACTATGGGTTTGGGAATGAGAACATGGGGGAGGTGGACAATGGAGGTGGAAGTGTGGGTGTTAGTGGAGAGATGATGCTACCTTACAGTGAAGAGATGAGCAGTAGCAATGCAACAACAACAGCTGTGACAGTTACAACAATGAAGCAAGAGTTTTGTAATGGTAGAGAAAGTGAGAATAGAGTTCTGTGGGGATTGCCATGGCAGCATAATGGAGATATTAGTAACAACTTGGGTGAGCTTGATTCAGGAAGAGAAAGCTGGAACGGACTCAATTCTTCATGGCATGGACTTCTTAATAGCCCTCTAATGTAGTAGACAAATGGAGTGTGTTTTTTTTCCCCCTTTTTTCTTTAAAATGTCTGCAAGAAGCAAACAAAGGCATAGAGTTTTCTTCTGATATCAAAACTGATCATATTTCAGTTCTCAATCCTTTTTCTTTTTTTTGTGTTAGGAGAGATTTGGTTCACCAGAATCATCAGTTATTTCCCATTTGTTTTTTCATTAATCCTTTTACATTCTATTATTGGGAGATAGAACTAATGACACTCAAATTCGTTTGCTAACCAATTAAGGCACTTGCAGAGGAAAAAGTTAATTTATGATTATTTTTCCATTTTGAAGAAAAGAACGAATGACTAGAGATTGATGGATATGTTTCATGGTTTCTGCAGTCTGAACTCTCTCTAGTAGTATTTAAAGTTGGTTAGGTGCAGAACTTCTGATTTTGAATCAGTTGGTGTTTCCTAGATATTCTATCATCATTGCATTGCTTCTTACTTTCAGGTAGATTCTGGGAATATAACACACCAGATTATTAAATTGCCACATTATTACTATATAATAAAATTCCATTAATTAATATGTATCTTAACGAAACATCAAAGCTTGTTGGGTTGATTAGAATAAGTTCAATACTCTTTAATTAAGTAAAGTTTTAAATTCAAGTCTTATGATTATGATTAGAGAAAATAAAATTAGAAGAATTTTTCTCATTTCAGATCCGACACGGCTCGATTTTGAATAAATAGAAATTTAATGTGATTACTAGATATCTCATATATCAATGCATTTATACCCAAAACAAAACAAAAAAATTGAATGAGACATGGAAATTGCACTAATCTCGGGGTGGATATTTTCTTCTCATTCCCACCACCAAATCTAAGTTAAGATACTGGCGTGAGGGAATTGTCAGACATCAGCTTAAAACATTGTACTAAAATATTGTATGTAAGCATTGACATTATAGGACCATAATTAAGAGTGGGATTATGGCTGTATGCATCTTATGTTTGAATAATGAGTACAATATATTTATTTAGATAATCATCAATACATATATATATGTGGATTGTGGACAGTGACATTAGGATTGGGATTTGAAAAACTAATCAGTTTGAACACTTTAATTGAATATTAGCACATTCTCTTGGCTACCTTATAGTTACGTCTGTTTTCTACCTTCCCCCCATGAAAGGACGGTTCTGCCCCTGCATCACTGTGGGCTTCGTTGGAAAAATTAATATACCTTCTTCCAGGTCGATTAACCTATTATTATTATACAAATTAAAGAAGACGCAAGACATTAAAGTTGAAGTCTCAAATTCTGATCGTTTTAGGTTTCTGCAATGATTTTAAAATTTTTATTCTGAGGTAAGGCAAATAAAGCCAAATTAATCATTCAAGTTCCGAAGAGACAAAAATCTCTGTAGAACGAAGAACAAAAAAGAGAAAGTACGTACATTTGTGAATAATGCTTTAACCTAGGATTTAAGAATATACCACTGTCCATGTGATTCTTCGATCTTTTGTTGTAGTCAAATTTTGGTGATCATTTTTTCTTTTTTGTATTAATTCTTCCATATGGGAGTGTGGACAAGGCCAATCTTTTTGAGTATCTTTCCCTTGAAATTGCGTCTTAACAGATTGAGATTTTGGATTTTTTATAAATAATAATTTTGGGGAACTTTGGGTTGTCATCCACTTTTGATTATTAAAATACATAAAATTGATGTTTTTATTGTTCAAAATCCATTTCGAGCAGCAGTTTTTGACAACATGCTTTGTCTCATCCAATACACAGCGAGAGGGGGAAAAAAAAAGAAAGGGTTAAAGAGCTAATGTTTTCTTGTCCGAGGAACAAGAACTACTTTACCTTTTATGACAGCAACTTCCATATGTTACATTCACACACCCCATGTTGCCAGTGTAACATTGCAAATTTTGACTAAAAATCATCAGCAGACAGCAGTTTTCTTCATGCTGAGGCCAGTGATTCCAAAACCCCAGAGCTTAGAGCCAAAAAAAAGAAAAAAGAAATGAAAAGTGGAGATTGAAGAGAGATTGCTCCAGTCGAGAACCGCTCGACGTCTTTGATCTTTTTTGAATGCCATTTGAGTTGAACTCAGTTGACAAAAATTAAATAAGCTGAACAGATTATTAAAAAAATTAACTAAACTAAACATTATAAAGTAGCGTTAATCTGGCTCGATTATAAACTTAAGACTAATAAATTTTTAGAAAAAATAGAAAAAACATTATAAACTTAAGACTATAAATTCAAGTAAGGTGAGACTTGAAAGTGGGCTTCTCAACTTTTCATCAAGAGAATACAGTAACTTGGCTCGATAACAACGATGACAACCTAGGAAAAAAGATTATAGTACGAGATGGTTGTTGTTCCATAAAACTAAAAATCAGTTTAAGATTTCACATGTGACCATATCTTCTTTGTTCTTTTTTCGTGTACACATGAGACCATATCTTTGAGCATGTACTACAACTAATGTTTTACACGTCATGAAGGGTGGATCTAATTAAAGAATATTTCACTAATTAGATTAATTAATAGAGTTTAACTTATATTAGGATGATTTTAAAAAGTGACTTTTTAGGCATCCAATAATTAAATGACACTTCATTGATTTTAAAAAGATATTACTAAGATTTTAAATATACATTCACCCTCATCAAATAATTTTTCTAGAAACAGAAAAAAAGGGTCTTTTATAACAAAATTTAGCTCCAAATAAAAATTTTTCTATTTTTCAAGGATAAGTTTCAACTCATGTTACATTTATTATTGTAGGGTTTAGTTTAAAAAAAGTTTATGAATTAATAAGAATTGATTTGGTGTACGTGAGTATAAAACAATTGTGGTATACCTTTTAAAAATTATGAGATATCAAAATGTTATTAGATGCCTAAAAAGTCATTTTTTATGATCATCCTGATGTAAGTTATACTCTAATTAATATTCCCACATGTGAGATTTTTTTTTAAAAAAAATAGAGGTTTCTTTTCTGTCGGAGTGCAAAATTTAACTTCATAATAATAATAATATGTGAAGATTTATGGAGATGTCAACATCTGAATAGAAGTACACATAAAAATCAGTGGCTTGGGCTTTTCTTTTCTTATTTTAAAACTTGGGCTTTAAAATTTATTCAACCCTAAGGCCTTGAACCCAATAGTCATGTGTAAGTCTTGGGCCCAAGAAGATAGCTATTATGTCATGGACTTTCTGTATCTTGGGCTGCCACAATCTTGAAACGAGTTTTAAATCATATTTTGATTATTTTATTTGTTTATTTTGCATAAAAATTCTCTTTTTGTATTTTTCCTTCTTTCAAATCTATCTATCCTATCATGAAAAGTTAAATACATGCCCTAATGTTAAAATACTTCATTGATGGTATAAATTGATAGTATAAGGGATGTTTATGTCATCAGCTATATTAATGGATCTAAAAACATTTGAATTAGTAGGCTGCTTCTTCAAGTCCAATCCATTAATTGAAATAAATTTTAGATCCAAATGTAAAATGAATGATCCACAATAATATATTTAATTAAATAAATATATTTTATATTGAATTAGATATTGTTAATTATTAAATTTATAATATAAAATAATGATATATTCAATTCATATATTATCTATTTATCTATTTATATATTATGTAATATAGTTTATAAAAATTATTATATGTTACAGAATTTATATATTTATTTATTATATAAAATTAATTATATAAACTAGAATTTAAATTTTAAAAAGTTATTTTCTAAGAGAATCTAGAAAAATAATTTTTCCAAAACTTTCAATAATGTTATTTTTCTCTTTATTGGTATTTATATTATATTTTATTTTATAGGATAATTAACGTTCTTTTGTAATTTAATTAATCATTCTCATTCTTTTTTGAGAGCATTTTTTTTAAAAAAATTTATTTGTATCAAAGTGTATGTATGTATGTGTGTGTGGTTGTGTGTGTACCTATATATATATATATAATATAATATTTTAATTTGAAATTTTATAATAATTAGCATACTTTAGATTTATTTTTAAAATTTTTTATAATAATTAAATTTAAATAATATTTATATATCTATAACATAATCTTATTTTAAGGCCTTTCATAGTTTGGGGCCATGTCACCATTTCATTAGTAGCTTGATCTTTTCATTTTCAATTTCTTTTTTTTTTGGTGAAGATTGCTTTCTTTTTTTTTCTTTTTTTAATTTCATTTCATTTTCCTTTTTTTCTTTTGTTCATTTTTCTTTTCTTCTTTAATTTATTTTTTTACCTTTTATAATTATTTATTTTTATTTATTAGTTTAATGGCACATGAAATATGAGAGAGAAAAATAAAAAATATTTTAAATTATAGATAAAGATTTTTTTTTACAAAAAAATAAAGATACCATATAATAAAATTAAATTCCTAAAGTTAATTAATAGATTAAATACTATCAATTAATATACTACTAAAATTTGGTTTATAAATTGAATCAATAATTTATATTATTTATACCATATTAAATGTAATATTAAATATATAAATTTTAATTATTGATAAATTAATTTGATTGAAAATATAAATTCTGATTTACTATATATTATTAGTATATATCATACTAATTTACCAAAATGCTATTGATTTTTTCAGATCATCTATATAGGAATTAATGAATTTTTTATTTAGTTGTCGTAATGGAAATTTTAAATGACTTTTATTTGGTAGTTGCCATAATGGGAATTTTAAATGATTTGTTTGGTTTGAGGAGATATCACATTTCAAAATGAGTTTTGTAAATTATATTATTTGGTTTTGATTATATGATAATATTTTATTGTAATTTAGCACATTTATCAATATTAATACAAAACAATTTCAATTAAAATATAATAAATTAAAAATAATTAGTTATTCCGAAATAATATATTTTTGTGACAAAACTAATAACTTTTTTTAAATAATGCAAGTATAAAGAGATGAAAATATGTCCAAACTTTTATCCATTAGATAGAATTAGATAAATAATACAAAGACAAAAGAGTATTATTGTCCAAAACCTTAGTTTCATATATAAGAACCTAAAAAGGTATAAAAGTCAAATGACCTTAGTAATTTTAAAATACCTAAGAAATAGTTTGTAATTAAATTAATACCTCAATAACCAATTTCCTTCATCATTTGTTAATTTGAAATTATCAATGTAATATGAAGTTCTTAAATAAAGACAATCAAATGTAGACATTTAATATTATCAGTAACCAATTTCCTAGATAATTTGAAATTATTTCTAATCTCTTATATAGAAATATAGAATTACTAAGATAATTTGAAATTCCCAAAGTAAGAAAACCTAACAAACCTTACAATCTATTATTTGAAAATAATAGGTTTGGGTCTCACATCTTTGAAGCGCATATATTATCTTCTCATTGGCTTTCTAATTTTCTTTTTTTTTTTTTCTTATTTTTTTAGTTTTAACATTGTACCAATTTTCTTTTATTTATAGATCTCCTCTCAAAATGATGAATCCCGTTATTAAATTGTTTAAAATACTAAAAATAAAGAAATAAAGATAAAATTAGGAAGATTTAAAAATTTGACAAAAATGTAAAGGCCGAGGCGTAACCCGGGCCATAGACCTAGTTTAAATAAAAATGATCCACCGCGAAACGCGGACATGAAAGGATCTAGTAATTTTTGTTATTAAGGGCAAAATAATTTTTAATAATTCCTGGATCTCTTGGTTCTTGACTAAGTCTAAGACTCCTTTTTTTCAGCCAAAAATTCCTTAGGTTGAGCAAAAGACAAATTAGAGATCAGTTTTTAGACAGTTTGTGCCACACATCTCCAAAGTCCAAACTGCAGTCCATGTAAGTAAATCGTAGTTACAAAGAAAAAGACAGGGAAGACTTCTCATTCACCAATTATTTAAGATAGAATTAAAACATGAACAACCGCCAACAGGGTCAGGGTGTTCATGTCAGAATTTCAGGACATGCGTTTCTGTTTATGAAGTCCCGAAGCCAACAGCAGCCCTAACTCAACAAAATACTACTCCACATACGACAGAATAAAATAGCACATGAACTTTTTTTGTCTTTTTTGGTATTTCCTTTTGTCATTTTTAACAATAAAAATAGGAAATTCCTAAAGAATATTGGGCTGTTTTCCTCCTACCCTCACTCACCCTTGTACCTCCAACAAACCCAATATCTGAGAGAAAAAAAAAAGGCCAACCAAAGAGTTCAATTAGCTCCCTTCTGAGGCTCAAGATTAATAATATTAGCAATAAAAAAGATATATTAGGCTATTAGCCACCGTCCTTCTAAAGATAAGGAAAGAAGGAAGATACCTAGTGAACTCAAAAATAAGCATGCAAAAAAAAAATCTAGCCTAGAGCAAGAAAAATAAGTAAGCATGCAAGCATAGTGGCTAAGCTTATGAACTCTTTTTTCAATCCGGGCACCAAATTGCAAAGAGGGGGTGTCGTAGTCTAGGCAATGCGTATCGTGTAAATAAACCAGAAACAAACCCTCTGCTGAGATGCATGCCGAACCCAAAAATATGTTTCAACATGCGGGCTCGTAAAGAGCAATATGTGGCACTACAACTTACTACATATCGTTGCCACATTCATGGTTGAACTTGGCAACCGATGAGTGATGGCTAAATTAAGCAAGGAGCTCAACAGAAATACCATTGAGAATCTAAATCCAAAACCATCACAACTTGCATTGTCAAACAGGTAAAAGAAACTTTGAGCCGGTAAGCACGAAGTGTTGCTACCCACATTTTACATATCCACAGAAACGAGGGGAAATATGGCAAAGTAAAATAACTAAGCTTCAAAAAGTACTGATTGTGAACTTCATCATGGCAATAAGACTTGGCTGGTCCCAGTAGCTGAAGGATCTGTCCAAATTGGGGAAGAAAAACTCTGTTAGAGAAATATAGCAAGTTGGAAAGTATAGAAGCTATATATGCAATTTTGGCAAAAAATATGTTTAGCATGCCTCGTGGTGTTTTATTTCTGTGGCTTCTTCCACAAGACCCCAATCTTCTTTAGCATGTTCACGTTTTTCTTCTTCAGCAAATCATCGTCCATATCTTCGGCATAAGGTGAGTCAACCCTTCCCGTAACTGGATGATAATTGCTATCTAGTGAAGCCGTTCTGTCCATAAACTTCCCATTATTACCTGTTGAAAGCATTGCAGCAGCGGCTTCTGCAGCCTTGCGCCATTGATCGGATTGCACCTTTAATCTTCTCAACTCCGCCTCCATTTCCAAATTGCCAGTCTGTGCTGCCTCAAGCTGTTCAGCCACCCTGGCAGCCCTCCTATTGTTCTTATCTGCCTCCTCCATTGCAAGCCCAAGCTTCATAATAGCCTCTCGCTCTGCAGCCCTTGCCACCTCTAGCTCAGTAGCAACCTTATCATTTGTCTTACCTTTGTCCATATCCCTTTTACTGATTTCCAACCTGAGGATCTCATTCTCTTCTGATATGTTTTGAAGTTCTGTCTCCTTATCCATCATATTTCCCTTTAGATCAACAACAGCTTCCTTCAATACCTTGAGCTCATTTTCAAGTTCCAATTCTCGCTGACGTGACAGGTTTCTCTCAAGCTTCATATGAAGCTCTTCATTTTCCTCCGAAATACCTTGCAACTCAGTTTCCTTATCCATCAGGTTTGCCTTCAAGTCAGCTATATCTAAGTTAGCTTTCTTAAGTTCAGCTAACAGCTCAGTTTCTCTCAAGCTTGATTCAGATTTTATCTGATCCACCAATTCATGAGCACTCTTTATCTGTACAGTGCTTTGGATGTGTTCTTCATGGCATTTAATCTCAGCACTTTCAAGAGCACCTCTTAACCGTTCCACCTCAGATTTCAAAGAAGAAATCTCTGCTTCAAGATGGCGTGATTCCACAGGTTTCCCTGTTTCTCCAGCATGATGCTCAACAACAATACAATCACCATCAGACTCGAGAGAGAGGTTGCCGCTAGCATCAGTTAATTCTACCTTAAGTTTCTGAACAAGTCCTTCCAATGAATGAACACGTTCCCTTGACTGTTCTAAGTCAGAAGCAATGGAGTTGTAAGCGTCAACGGCTTTCATGCCCTCAGACCTAAGTGCCTCAACAGTCTTCTTTGCAGCTTCTAGTTGTAGCAGGGTTTCACTAGCCAAAGCTTGGGCCTGAGCTTCTGATTCTTGGCTATTCTTTAGCTGGTTTTTCATGTTTTCTACTAGAGAAAGAGTTTCTGCCAGGTTTCCTTTCAAGCTCTGTAGCTCCAAATGTGCTGATTCTGCTTGCTTGGTCTGTACAGCCTCAGATTCAGCAACCATTTCAAGCTGAAGCTTGAGTCGATGAATCTCATTCACAGCAGAGACCAGAGCAGCCGAGTCGAGAGAGCGCTGCTTTTTGATGGCTTCGAGCTCTGACTGCCATTCTTGATCCTGATCCTCCGAGATCTTTTTGAGCTCAACAACACAGGTTTCCTCAGAAGAAGACAGCTCAAGAAGCTGCTTTTGGGACTCTTCAAGCTTGGCAGACATGGCCAACAGTTGCTTCTTGGACTCTTCGGCATCTTGCTGAGCTTGAATCTTGCATGATTCAGATGAACTTAATTGATCCTTTGCCTTCTTTAGTTCTTCTTGAAGCTGTGAAATCTGTATCTCCAATTCAGATATTCTGCTTGGGCGCTTCTTCTAAAGCAAGAACAGAGGATAGGATTAGATATTTCAACCTCAATGAGTGTTAAATTCTACTTCTAATTTAAAAAAATGGCTATGTTTATGGGAGATTAATGTGTGCCCGCATCCACAGGCAAATTGGAAAGAATCACTCTAAGGAATTATAAACATCTTTTAAATCCTCTCTCACAACTACCGAAATTAATTGCTTCACCTAATCCTATAATCAACATAATAGTGGCTTGGAAAATGAACTCACGGCATGATATCAATGAACAAAGTAATTATCAGTTCACATTTAAAAATGGATCTCAATTTTAAAGGGGGAAAAGAAGTGCAGCACTACTCATGAGATCAACAAGTTGCCTATTTGCATGCTTCAACTAAACGGGGGAGAAGGGTTGTATAACTGCTAAGTTGGAAGAGGCACCTGGATAAAGTTTGTGGCCCTGTATGGAGCTGTAAACTCTCAAAAGGCCTAAAAAATTGGTTTTTATTTATTTTCTTTTCCAACCATTAAAAGCTATTCCTAAGGTTCAGCAGTGTCCTCTAACTTATATACCTCAGATGCAGGGCTTCTAGGTGAACGGCGCTCAACCGCTTTCGGGTTTTTCTCTTTTGAAGTTCTACTAGCTGGACTTGAAGTAGATACAGCTTCAGTCTCTAGTGCAGTCGGCTTGGGTTGACGAACAGCCCGAGGAGAGACCCTTTGTGGCACGTCCGAAGATCCATTTCTGTTAAACATAAGTATGGATGAGAAGTGCATAATAATCAAAGACTTCAAGTAGACATTCCACTTTCCACCAGTTTAGGATAGTAAACAAAATTCAATTGAAGTTTCAGATTAGAGATCTACATGCTTGTATATAAGATTCTACCTTACCAAGTCATTAACATCTCTGAATTTGTAAAGAACAGTTTCCTAGAGTTTTTCTTTCTTTTCTTTAACAGAAAAATGTTACCGCACATCAAAGATAAAAGCGAGATACACTCTCCTAGAGTCCAAGTTAAAAGATACAAGAACAGGACCCATCCCTTAGTTAGACAACCCAACCTTCAATTGATCTGTTTGAATTTATAGTTATGAACTATTTAAGAACTAAAATCAATTGATTATAAATGACCAAACTAAGTAAGAAAGAGTAGGTTAGCAAAATCCTCTAGGCTGGACAAACTAAACAAGGACGATGAGTGGGCCCAAGTGGAGGAACCACCAGATCACACTTGGATGTTGGTAAGTGGGCAAATTTGGTTCAAAAGATCTGATTCTGTTCCATACCAGAGTGACAGGTAAGAAGCAGTATATTTCTTTATTATGAATTGTTTACATAGACAAGCAGACAAATTGATCCAAAATTCTTGGACCCTAACAGTAGCAGCTTATGAGTTAATAAGTTAATGCTCCCGTGTCAAGCAGGGAAACACCAACTAAAAGCCAAGGTGCATAAGCAGAAACTCGGTCGCTAAATAGTAAATACCAGCACTCTTTATTAAATATATCCTAAATCTGAAGAAAACAACTTAAGCTTTGAATTATTGTCTAGCCTGTTCCTTGTGAAATAAGCAGATTACTGAAAATACAATAAGCAAAGTAACAAATCAACCAACAGTCTCAAACATATGATAAACCACAGATAAAAGTTTTGTTCTGGAAGGATGAAGCACTTGACTTTTACAACACCAGGTGATCCCGTTATGGAGGGCCTTGGCTTATTTTATATCTCTAAGGTAGGAAACAAAATATTTTACTTTCAAGCAGAAAGAGACTGCGGCTCAAAACGGTTACCAGACAATATGACTCTTAACTGTAGCTACAGAGTGAACTCCTAGAAATTATTGATCAGTGAAATACAAAATAACCAAAGAAGACAAACCCAATGCCATAGTCAAAAGATAGACGAGCTTCTTAGGGGGAAAAATGGAAAGTAAAAAAGCTCCAAAATGAAAGATTGGAAAGAAAGAAACCCCAGCAAAGATCTTCGATGAACCCCTTAGGCAATGGACGAAACCCAGACAACCCAGATGATTATGTATTGCAAGCAAAAGAATAAGGATTGCCGCCTAAGATTAGGTAGCATTATATCTAAACATTGCTTTAAATGACAGAACACCACTCAAAGTTATTTTGTTCCAAGAAAAACTACATAGATGCAGCCAGGAAACAAATTATAAGAACCTGTAATGAGGGAAGAATGAGCAGTCATAAAGAGAATAGCAAGTTACCTTGCTTTTGGAGTCTGCATAATTTAAAGACCTTGTCCCTGTGGTCACAAAGTTAAAAACAAGTCAAGTTTATTTATCTTCCACTACTTCAATGCTTCCCTGACCCACAAGGCCTGTAACAGATCAGGAAAAAAATATCACAAAGCTGAGACAGAAGAATCCAATGTGAATGTGCATGAAAAAAATTTAATGAGCTCATATGAACGATAGGGTGCTACTTATCAACACAAATGAAGCCATAAAGGCAAAAGATGTAGTACCAGCCAAACAAAATTCAAAGCAGTAGTAAAAAGAATATCTCCAAGAAGAGGTCAAAGCAGAAGCTATCCCACTAATTAAAAAGACAGTAACAGCAACTCTAAATCTTTACCCCATTCAATGCTACCGCAAATTCGACCTTTGATAATGGTCAGAGGACATTATTATAGTCACAAGGGCCTACAGCTACCGGGGCAGAAGCAGACAAAGTTACATAAATTACCCTTCTTTCATGGTTTCCTTAACTAACTGGTAACTGTGTTTCAACACTACAAAGGGGCATTATTGTAATCTAGCACATGAACTTTCTCCCTTCATTGTTGCCGAGAAACTAGGACAATAGAAAAGTAGAAAACATAGTGTGGGGCTCAAAATTAAGAAGAACAGGAGAAAAAATGATTTCAAATGCCCCTCAAACCTTTGTTTGTCTTGCGCCAAAAACATAACAGTAAGTATAAACCCGTTTGTCTCTCAGGAAAATGTTTCCTGGGGAAAAGAAACTCTTTTAGAAGGAGAAATGGAGAAACAAGAACATCTCACGTTCAAAGTTCAAAGTTCAAACTGTTCAAAGCACCCCTAGCCATCCCCAAAGCAAGATCTCCTGCAGCTTAAATAAAAACAAAGAAAAGATCACTCATTTCTCAAGAAAAAGGACTAAAGAGATCAAAAAGAAAACCTTTTTGAGATTCGATTTCCTTTATAGAATATGTTTTAAAAAACGAATAAAGTCTGTCAGGTTGCCATTACAAAGCTCCTGAATTGAACACAGAGCTCAGGTAAGTTACCATCAACTTATTAGAAAAAGAACCTTTTTTCCTTCATCAGTTTCAAAGGAGAAAAAGAAGTTCAAAAGTAACATCATTGCCAACAGCAAAAACACAACAACACAAACAAAACCCTCACCTCAAACATAATATACAATGTAAGAAAAAGAAATTGTCTTCTTCTTCTCGGCATTTTCTTGGGAACCCCAAAAAGAACAAAGAAAAAATAAATAGCAAAAGTACAGTGGAAAGTAAACTTACCCAAGTGTAGTCAATTAACAACTACTAACTACAAGCAAGGAAATGAGGAAAAATTTACAAACTTTCTTAAAAATGAAGTGTTTTTTGTGCGCTAAGAAGCAAAGAAGAAAAGCCCATGCTAAGAGCCTGAGAATGGAAGGAAGCTGAAGAGGGGCTTTTTTATAATGATATTTTTTCCTGGGGTTAGTAGAGAGAGTGTTGTATTATTTTTCTTTTGCTTGTAGAGTCTTCAGCCAACGCGGAACCCGAGGGAAAGTGTGGCTTCATCGATTTGCTTTTAGTTTTCAAGTCTATGGTTTTGTTTTGTAGCCGGTAGGAGTAGTTTCTTTTACACAGTGGGGGAAAGGGGGATGTTTCACTAAACAAAGTAGAAAAATCGGAGAGAGTGAGAGAGAGAGAGACACAAAGTGAAAGTGTGTACTGATTTGTCGTTTCACCCTGGACGAGTCGATAATGTATACCATATTTACTTCTGATTCTGAATTGGATAATATAAAATATACTCGTATTCTTGTTGCTGTTTCTTTTTTAACTTTTGCCCGAAAACTTGACAACCTTTGGAATACAAGTCATCTCCTCCCAGGGATTCACTGTTACCAATTTATTCTTTCAGCGGGCAAACTTGGATGAAAATGGAAGTTTGTTAAAACAAGATGGATGGGCCTCGAAATTCATGGGCCTTAAAACGCGACACACCTTTCATTCTTGGTTGAGCTTGACTCGCTCTTTCATTTAGTTGGGCTTTGCTTATTTTACTAATCTTTATGTTCATTTTTTGTATAAATTAATGGAACCTGATTACATCCGAAGTTGGGCTGCTTCAATTCATGTCAGTTCATCTCCTGAAAAGGCCCATGCGTTCTCACCACTGAATTTAAGACAAATGAGAATTTCAACGGACTAAATATGCCAGGCAACTTAACCTTAACCACGCCAGGCAACTTAACCTTAACCACGTGGAGATTGAATCTGACTCGAAGAACTCGATGCTTGCTATGGAGGTTGGCGTTCATCAGTGCCACCCTTTGTATCCTCTTGCACAGGCTATCAGAGAGATGCTTAATGAGACATGGAGCTGATCAATAAAATATATTCCTCGTGAGAGGAATATGTCTGTTGACTGGCTCGTCAAATGGAGTTGCAAACAGTCAAGAGGTCTCAACCTTCTTTGTCAACCCCCCACGGGCCTTGCTTGATGCCATGGGGGTTAGCCACCCTCAGTTGACGTCGATGTACTTGGGCCTTGGCCCCGTTTTATCACCCAAAAAAAAAGAATTTCAATGGACTACATACCACCTTCTTTCTTGGCTATCTATATAATTGGGATGTTTCTTGAAATTCTATAGTAATTAGGCCTCAATCTTCCTAAAATTGGTAATTACCATTGGGATTAAGCATGAATTGTAAGTACCCTTTACATTTTTATTTTTTTTAAAATTTAGTCTGGGAAAGATTTGCATATGCATTTGTCTTATTAGGCTTAACATTTTATAATATACGTGGAAAAGATCATCTTACAAGGTGCTAGAATCAAATATGTGGTCATTAAAGTTTCCAAAATGTCTAACTCAAATATATGTCATCACGGAAGTTTTGATAAGCAGAAATCAGTTGGCAGGTGAGTCACCTAGTTTTCAGTTTCAAATGATTAATAATAATTGAAACATGACAAACTCGTAATTTTTTTTTTTTTGCCAAATGACAAACTCTTAATTAATCTACTTATAGCATATAGAAGTAATTAATGATCTTTTCAGAGGTTTCGCTATTACTTGTTTTAAACATTTAACAAATTTCAGATAGGAAGACTAATGTCACGTGTTTCATGTCTTGATTTGATTGAATCCGAATTATAGGTGTCGTATTTCGTTAATAGTGCGTATTAGTGTAAGACAGCATTAGCTAAGTACAAGGTAAGAACATTGGTCTTATTATTACTTTTTTTTTTTAATAACTAAGGATACCCTTAGACTTTGGGTTTAAAAGTAATCACTTTCGTGTTAAGATCACTTAATAAAATCTTTTCAATAAATGCGTTTTCGGGAGATCAATAAGACATCCTTGTTTATCAGTGTTGATGATATTTTTGGGTCTATGGACCATATGGGGCGCCATGAGATTCTTATCTTTTTATACAGATTTAGTGTATGGTTTTAAAGGGTTTTGTTCAAAGAATTATCCAAAGAGATATTTTCACTTGAAACTTTTATTAGTGATGGTGGTTGCACTTTGTATAGGATATGAGATGTTTAAGTCACTTTGTATGGGATATGAGATGTTAAGTCACGGAGCTAAATTATGGGAAGTAGAGTTCTTGAAATTTTAGGTTAAGACTCAAATTGATCAATTTTATAGTCTATCTAACTCATTTTCATTATTTATTATGCACAAAGGGTAATTTCAAAATTTTATTGATGAAGGATCATAAAGCAATCGCTTAATCAAATGCTTAAGTGCTTTTATATATGACTAGTCACCCTGTCACGTGCGCTGCACATGATATAAGGCGTTATAAATAATAACAAAAAATAAAAAAATTATAATAAATTTAGAAAAATAAACTATATTAAAGTAGATGATAATTAAATTACATGAAATTAGATGATAAATAAACTATTTAATTTCTTAATATAATATAGTAATAAGTTAATTATGATGAAAATAAAATTGTTAATTACTCCCTCTGTTCTAAAATAATTAAATATATAAAAGTAAGTTTTAAATTAAATTACATGAAATTGGATAATAATTAAATTATTTTCTTTAATATAATACAGTAGTAAGTTAATTATGATAAAGATAAAATTGTTAATTATTATCATCATTTAATAAATATAAAAAAAATATTTAGTACAAGATAAATGAAGAGTTTTAATTTGACTCAACAATATAAATGACATTTCTGAAATATGTAGAAAAAAATGGTATTTTAGACTATTTAAAAGTTTTACAACATTCGTACTTTTATATATACTAGTTATTCGATGTCACGTGCGTTGCACGTGATACAATACTTTATTAATTAATAATAAATGTGAAAAAATAAATTACATTAAAGTGAATAATAATTAAACTATAGATTAGTGAACTTTAAATTAAACTACATAAAATTGAATAATATTTTTTTCTATTTTCTTCAATATAATATAGTAGTAATTTAATTATGATGAAAATAAAATTAGTTAATTACTAACATCATTTAATAAATATATAAAAAATATTGAGTAAAAGATAAATAAAGAGTTTCAATTTAAATCAATAATATTAATGGTAATTCTGAAATATTTAGAAAAAAATGGATATTTTAGGCGATTCAAAAGTTTTACACCATTCGTACTTTTATATATATTATAGATTATAGATATAGATAGATAAAGTAATGGTCACATACGAAAATGAAATTGTATAGGTAATAGTGGCAGATCTTGTCGCGAGGTATTAGGGGGGAGGGGGCAATTTGAAATAAATTATATTTGGGGGGGTTTCAATTTGAGATTTTTGATGTAAATGTGTAGAAATATACATTAAATTAAATACATATACATACTAAAGAGAATTTTAAAATTTTGAGGGGCCAAGACCTCTCAAAGCATAACTACACTCCAACCTTGATAAGCAGTTAAGACTAGTAGTTAGAGAGAATAGATTTTAGCTAAATTTCATGTGGATGAGTATGAAGAATTAAAGAGAGAATATGGATAAGAAAAAAAGCCCAAGGGAGATGCGGAAGCACAGTTATGTTTAAACATATTCACCATGATCCAGCTACCATTAACAATGGAAAAAGTAATTTATCTTATGGTGAAGGCTGCCAACCGGTCATTGTGGTCCGATCTTATATACGGACCATAGTGACTGGACCCTTATGCCCTTTTTAATTTGTAGTTTTTTTTTCAATTTTAATAAATTTTATTTGTTTTTTATTTTTGTCAGTGACTTTTTTTTCACCGTCCCGTCACCTTCTTTTCTCTGTTTCAAGAGTCTTTCCGGCAATCGCATTTCGTCCCAATCGCAACAGCATTCGCCCAAACGAACTCTCCTTGCTCTCTCTTTCAAACTCTTTCCTCTGTAATTTTCACATTGATGATATGAATAATGAGGATCTTGGGATGCAGGATGTTTGGTGTGGTATTAGAATGCAGGATGAATTTGAACATGATGATATGAACAATGAGGATCTTGGGAATGAGACTGATGACATGGATTTTGATTTAAATAAGTCCCCCAAATGTATGTTGCTTTTATTTTTATAGAAATGGTTGTTATTAATTTATGTTAAGAACTTTTATATGTTATAAAATGTTATTGACATCTATTTATGTTCTGGCATGTAACAGGATAATGAAGATTGACCATTGATTTAAGGATGCAATTCAAAAATGAAGATTGTACATTTTTTAAAGTTGGGTATTGGATGTTAATGAAGACGTATGATTTGGCCTCAATTTATTTATTCTTTTTATTGGATGATGAAGATAACTTTTTAGGATGGCTAATACTATATCGGATATTAAGAATAGTCTTCTGAGATGAAGCTTTGATTTTTTGAAAAAGGAAATTTCTTAATTATTCCCAAAACTTTGTACCCTCCATCCCGAAATTAGATTTTTTTTAAATAATGAATTTAACGCTATGAATATTATTCCAAAATTTAAATTTGGCACACGCATATATTTGAAATTTTTTTCTTGTTTTAATAAAAATCAAGGAAGCATCCCCAATGATTTCTTCATTATCCCCAAAATAATCTTAATCATCCCCGAAATATTCTAGTCTTCATCCCCAAAACTTTTAAATTTGAAAAAATCAAAAGAATATAACCCAATTCCATGATTGAATTATGAATTGCGTTTAAGTGTACCTAATTACCTTTTCTTCCAAATTATAAAAATCAGGGATCCATCCCCAGTGTTTTATTCATTATCCCCAAAATGGTCTTAATCATCCCCGAAACATTATAGTCTTCATCCCCAAAACATTAAAATTTGAAAAAAATAAATTTAGCCGAATTCCCCAATTTAATTATGAGTTATGCTTATATTTAATTAATTGACTCATTCCATTGTTCAATTTTTTCAATTATTTCTTTTTTATAAAAACCAATGATCCATCCCCAATATTGTCTCAATTATCCCCAAAATAGTCTTAATCATCCTCGAAACATTATAATCTTCATCCCCAAAACTTTTAAATTTGAAAAAATCAAAAGAATATAACCCAATTCCATGATTGAATTACGAATTGCGTTTAAGTGTACCTAATTACCTTGTTTTCCAGGTTATAAAAATCAGGGATCCATCCCCAGTCTTTTATTCATTATCCCCAAAATAGTCTTAATCATCCCTAAAACATTATAGTCTTCATCCCCAGAATACTCTTTATCATCCCAAAACAAGAAGACCCAATTCCATGATTTAATTATGAATTATCCATCCCCAGTGTTTTATTCATTATCCCCAAAATAGTCTTAATCATCCCCAAAACATTAAAATTTGGAAAAAATAAATTTAGCCGAATTCCCCAAATTAATTATGAGTTATGCTTATATTTAATTAATTGACTCATTCCATTGTTCAATTTTTTCAATTATTTCCTTTTTATAAAAACCAATGATCCATCCTCAATCTTGTCTACATTATCCCCAAAATAGTCTTAATCATCCCCGAAATATCATAGTCTTCATCCCCAAAACTTTTAAATTTGAAAAAATCAAAAGAATATAACCCAATTCCATGATTGAATTACGAATTGCGTTTAAGTGTACCTTATTACCTTTTTTTCTTGGTTATAAAAATCAGGGATCCATCCCCAGTGTTTTATTCATTATCCCCAAAATAGTCTTAATCATCCCCGAAACATTATAGTCTTCATCCCCAAAATATTAAAATTTGGAAAAAAATAAATTTAGCCGAATTCCCCAATTTAATTATGAGTTATGCTTATATTTAATTAATTGACTCATTCTATTGTTCAATTTTTTCAATCATTTTCCTTTTATAAAAACCAATGATCCATCCCCAATCTTGTCTCCATTATCCCCAAAATAGTATTAATCATCCCCGAAACATCATAGTCTTCATCCCCAAAACTTTTAAATTTGAAAAAATCAAAAGAATATAACCCAATTCCATGATTGAATTACGAATTGCGTTTAAGTGTACCTAATTACCTTTTTTTCCAGGTTATAAAAATCAGGTATCCATCCCCAATAATTTCTTCATTATCCCCAAAATAGTATTAATCATCCCCGAAACATTATAGCCGAATTCCCCAATTTAATTATATTTATTGAATTGACTCATTACATTGTTAATCAAATAATGTTAATCATCCACAAAATCATAGATTCTTCATCATCCAAAATATAATTTCAATAACTAAAAAGAAAAAAAATCCTAAAAAAAACTAAAAAGAAAATAAAGAGAGTGATGAATGAGAAAAATTAGTCAGTACATTGAAGTGGCCATAAAGGGTTGGACCATCTCCTTCAAATAAAGAAATACCCATGAACAAATCTTTTTTTTAATAATGTATCTTTTCAATCGATTAATAAGTCACAATACTCTAGCAGAACTTTACGACGAACTTTGTTTAACGGGTGCATACGAGTAATCCAGCCAACAAGTATCTGGTTTCTTCTGTTATTTTCTGCATCACAATTATAAGTATGTCATTATTTTAATTAAAAAACATTACAATCAATTAATTTGCAAAATATAATTTCATTTTTGAATTACCACGTCTAAGTATGCATCATCCCCGTGATGCATGTTTCGCATAAATTCTATTACAAACATCCCACAATCATAAGGTGCGGAATTTGGATAACTTAGTCAATGAAGATTTATCTTCATCCAAAATTTTTTTCTTTAGCTCAGAAAATATTTCAAGAGAATCCTGCATCTTCCTAACATCATTATCAACAATCTGAAACAAATCCTTTCCCTCAAAGGAGGATAAAAAAAGGAGAGCACACTTTGGAAAATTGCTGAGCAGAAGCCTCTGATGACAGATGATGACGAGGCCTCTGCAGAAACTGTGCAACAAATATCAACAAGACCAAAAATGCAAGCTTTAGCAATTTGAAATGCAACATTATCAGTATCTTCTCCCCTACTAATCACTTCCAAGCTAGAGTTATGTACATCAATAACAACTTGTGTAGCAGCTTGAAGAGCAGTTGGACAGTATGAGGCATACCGAGGAATGAAATCTGCTACAAGTCGCTGTACACTTGCACAACCTGCAAAAGTAGTAAAAGCAATTTTTCTAAAAGAATTTCAGAGCATAATTTACAACTATTTCATTGCATTAGGAGCACTCTAAAAATTCGAAGTTCCATGCAAATCGAATCAAATTACTATATAAATTCCACTCCTTGAAATCGACTTTTAACAAGAGTTCAGCTCATTTAGTTTAAAATAAGGAATTTTCTCTCAATTATGATTCTGACCAAACCAGTTCAATTCTTTTACGTTTTCTACTTCAATTAACTCTGGATCTAATTCAATGTTAGTTAACATGTAAATGGAAAGGAAAGAGAGTAAAAGAATATAACCTCTAGAAGCAGGTCCGAAGCAACAGGGACGATATCAACAACTACTCTTCCCCAGAACAATCGTGATTCAATATTAAGAGATGAAGTAAGAGACGAAAATCAAATACCTGACGAATTTTGATCGGCACAGTGACAAACTTCTAAGCAATTGCGATGAACGAACGGTTGCTGGAAAAGCCTCTTAAAATGAAAAAAAGAAGACGATCGGGCTGGGTGAAATCTGAAAAAAAAAAGTTAAAACTGAAAAAAAAAAGAAATAAATTTTAAAATACAAGGGGCATAAGGGTCCAGCCACTGTGGTCCGTACATAAGGTCGGACCACAGTGACCGGTTGACAGCCTTCACCTATCTTATTAGGAGCAATTGCCTTTTCAAAAACAGTTCGGAATAATAACTTTTGGGGCATCTAATTTGACTCTCATTAAGATAATCCAAGCTAGCTAAGCTTCGTTTGAAAGTTTTTGCAAGGCTTTGGATTCAATTTATTGCTCTTCAACAATGGATACTCTGGTCAAAACAATGGATACTCTTAACACGCAAAAACTAATACCAAAAAAGCAACAAGCAAAGCAAATAGCACGTAAAAGACCAAAGGCCTGTGAGGTTTGAGAAGCTGCACCCCCAGCCCCGTAAGTGCCATTCATTTTTAGCAAGGGGCCAAGTGCTGACATGACAGGCAGCTTTGTTTTGTCGGGTAGGTTGTTCCAATGGGGTCCGCCATCAGGATTGAGTTTTGATTCATTCGGCAGATCCACTTTCCTCGTTGGCTACTTTCTTTGCTTTTGCTCTCAGTTCAAAGTTCAAACACTTCGTTTTATCTTTTATGTTTACCCCCGTCGGAATCTTAACCGTCCAAACTGCCACAACTTACAATTGTATTGAAGCAATTTGTATACCTTGACAACTTTTTCTAACGTCAAGGTAACCGTCCAATATCCAAACAATTCCCATTGCAGATTCAAACAAATTGCTTTTGTTAGTTGTAATAAATGAAAATCTCTTGTCTAGTATTGTAAAATCCCTATTTCGAGTCAAGGCATTCGAGTTTCGACTACGGAATTTTTCTTCTTCCAAGGCGAATAAATTTGAGATGGATGGGGAAGCAGGGAAATCAGGTCCAGGACGCATGGATAAAAGCAAGGCTTCCCAAGTTCCCTTCACTTGGCCATCCTTTTTTTTCAATTTATTTCTTCTTTCTGACTGATTATTGAATTAACAATTCATCAGTTTTATCCAGATACGAATACCTGCGGCAGGCCCGGCCAGCGGCCTCATAAAGAGTGAAAGAAGAGTTTCTTTTTTAACCAAACTATTATATTATTTTTTCCTAGCCATGAAAGACAAACACAAGAGGACAGAATTTTAAAGCCGTATTTCCTGTGAATCATACTTACGTGCCATTAGTCGATTGCTCCTTCTATGTATATGAATTTAATTGAGGTTATTGGAGAGGGCAAAGATTATGGTACAAAAATTTAAATATCCATCAACAATTGGTTGATTCAAGTAATTTCGTATTTATGAATGGAGAAAATCATTATTGAGAGAACTTTATCCTCATAATGAATCAACCTGACTCGAAAAAGATTAATCTTAAACCAAAGACCTAGAAATACCTTTAGCTATATAAAAAAAATTTAAAGATCCATGACTACATTAAATCTTCTGATCTTGAGTAAATAATAAGGAAAATGAGAACACGGGAACATTCAACAGGATTTTGTTATTTTTTGAAAGTCCTCCTCCTCGTGGACTTAGTTTGATGTTACTTGTAGGTATTATGACTTTATAAGAGTGTTTAGTCCTACACTTATTTTTGTTTAATATAAGATTTTCCTATTTCTCACAAAAAAAAAAAAGAACATCAGAACATCAAGAGAGAGTACTTGAGCTACGGTTGACTTGCCTAAACACCCAAACTTGGGTCATTGAAAACAATGTTTGCAAATATCTGCAACTGCTCCCAAAAGGACTTGTTAGTAGTATTTTTTGGGGTTTTTGCAGCAATCTAGTTTCAATTTTCAATTACAAGCAATGCACATGGCAGAAGCCAATGAAAGTTGAAACCAAAATTAGATATTACCAGTAATTGTCAAATCCAACAAAAATAAAATTAAAGCTAGAGCAGCAGAAACCGTTTGAACTCAGTATCATCAATTTCTTGAATATTCATGATCTAGACCTCACATGGGCATGAGAACTTCCGATCATTTCACAAGCTATTTCCAAGTAACTCCCTCAAACTATAATATTATAAGTAATCACTAACTTCACTCAAGCTACACAGCAAGTTACCAACTTTAAAGCCTAAAGTCAAGCAAACAATCTTCTATACCATAAGTATTTTAAGTAATATAATACTAATGCAATAATGAATCCTTCAGTCTGAGGGTGTTATCGTCATTTCAAACATCAGTAAGGACAGGTGTCAAAAAACCCAGACGGAGTACCTTCCTTAACATACCCCATAACCCTCCCATCCTACCCTATGTAATAAAACCACCTGCATCTACCAAATTCCATATGTCATTGCATTAACTTGTAAGCAGCTTCTCTCAGTAAAGAAGAAAACCCAGCAACAAAGAAAGAAGAAGAAAACCTTAGAAGATATTAGAATAGAGATTACAGATTACACCTCAGGAAGAACAAAAATACCAGAAAAATGAGAGCCAGCAACCATTTGATAGGTTTACTGAACTTCTTAACATTTCTGCTGTCAATAGTGATCTTGGGCGGTGGAATATGGTTAAGCAGCAGAGCCAATAGCACAGACTGTCTCAAGTTCTTACAGTGGCCGTTAATAGTGATAGGAGCCTCGATCATGCTGGTATCCTTAGCAGGTTTCGCCGGCGCGTGTTACAGAAACACCTTCTTGATGTGGCTCTACCTCTTCGTCATGTTCTTCATCATCGGTGCCCTCATCGGCTTTATAATCTTTGCTTATTCAGTGACTGAAAAAGGGTCAGGCCGACCGGTCGTGAACAAAGGTTATCTGGAGTATTACTTGTCCGACTACTCTGGGTGGCTCAGAGACAGAGTTGTAGATGAAAAATACTGGGCTAAGATCAGCTCTTGCATCAGGGATTCTAAAGTTTGTAGCAAGATGGGAAGAAGTTTTAATGGTGTTCCTGAAACTTATGACATGTTCTCCATGAGGAGGCTTAGCCCTATTGAGGTATGTCATACTTTTTTCTAAACTTTTTTTCTTCTCGTTTTTTCTTAATTTTTCTCCCATATATATATATGACATCCATGATCTAAATTTCATTTTTAAAAAACTTTTGAAGTTTGAATAACTTGTGGGAAAATGAGTTGTGTTTAGTGTCACTAATTCATATAGCAAAAAGGAGCTAATCTTTATGACTAAAGGGTTAAGCAAGATGATTAATTTTTGAAGGACCCTTTTGTAAGGCTAGGAATTTTATGTTGTTTAACTTTTTTCTTCATGTTTACTTTCTGGTTTCAGAAAAACAGTACCAGAAGTAGCGCGTTAGCTTTTTTAAGGTAGTTTATGGATGCTTGTTTTTGTTGTAAGTAGTAGTTTGATCAAAAGTAGATCTATTTTCAAGTTGTAGTTTTTTGTTTATAGAAAAAGTTAAGGCACGTGGTGGAACCGAGCTGTATCCCTGACTGGCAGAGGCCAGACTCCAGAGCCACTCTGCCAGCTCAATTTAGGCCCCCGTCCAGTGCGGTTCCGGTTCATAGGCTGCCCACTCACACTTTGCCACAAATTTTTAACTTTGTTTTTATGTCAATTTTTATGAGTAATAACAATAATTGAATATTTAGCTCTTTTTTAAGTGTTTCTACGAAATTTCAGATTGCTTCAGTGTTTCTCACAAAAATAAAAAAAAGGGGGTTTTACTTTTTTTTCCTAAAATATTCCAAAGTTAGTCTAACAAACATTGGAACTTTTCCCTATTATTGATAATGATACTATGAAATTAGCTGGACCACCATGGACGGTGGCTTGATTTGGCCTGGTGCTAAGCCCAATAATTATGTCTCACCCTTCATCCTTACCCAATGGGTTGATTCTTATTTTGATTTGGAAATTTCGAGAAAGTTTCAAAATAAAGTCGGTTTCCCTCCTTCCATATTTATAAAACAAAAAACCCATTTGACTGAAATTAATAATAAAATTTTATTTTTCACCCAAAAGATAAACTTTATTAGCCATGGAGCATATTCTTTTCGGGGAAAATATTAATGAATGAATCTATATGTACTAGTAGTGGACTAGTAGGTTATTTTCTCCCTATATATATTGCAAAAAGTAGGAGTGGGCTTGTCTGTTTACTCTTTTTGCTTTAGCCAAATGTTGATTGCCTTTTTGTTGGTTCATAACCTTTTCAATTTTGTCAGCTTTTATATAAGCTGAATAAGAGGCAGCAGACAGCATTAGAGAAAAAAGATTGGAATTTTATGGATTTATCATAAAAAGTCTATGGTATATTCTTCTTCTGTTTTCTTTTCTTTTATTGGGTGCCAACCTGATTCCAATAGCCTAAGCGAAGCTAAATACTCAAAAGACTTTAGTTGATGTAATCCCCAAGGAAGAATCAATTGCCAAAGTTTATGGAGGGATTCCCGCTTTAATGTTCCTAAAATAGATAGATTCTACAATAATTCTGGAAAGAAAAAGAGAAATCATTCTCGACAAAGTGGGGAAAAACTATTGCTGAGAAAAATTTTTGGGTTCTTTTTCTTCTTAACAAGTACTGTATGTTCACCATGATTCAATAACTGCAACAGATTTTTGTGTATGTGTGAAATATTTTTTTGTTTTAAGGTTTCTTTTTTTTTAATATCTCTTCGTATTCAATAATTAGATTGGGATCGGTTTTAATTGAATCGTATAGGATTCTAAATATAGGGAAACATATTCAATTACTATATTAGACATATTTTAATTGAAATAGTAGATCGATCATGAGGGAGCAGAGTGGCAGACTGTGCCCATAAAATCTTAATAAATGCCTGTTGAAGTCAAATAAAGATCGATGATGATTTCTTTAAAAAAAAAAAAAGATCGATGATGATAGACTGTACCATAGTAAATCAAAACAACTCTTTTTTTTTTTGGTAAACAAATCAAAAGAACTTTGAACTGGGTTTTCACCCCTTTTGGCAGAGGTTGGTGGGAAGGTCATTCATTTGGGTTTGGTACTTTGGTTTTAAATGTTGTTGAAATAGTGATTAATATATCTTTTATTTGAATGAATGGACACGAATAAATCATAGTACTTATCAACTTCACATAATGGTGCCAACTGATTGGACCCACTTGGTTTGGTAGCTTGTAATGTGGAAATCACAAAAGCAATAATAAAATAAAAAATGGTACACCAAAAAAAAAATCAAAATTTGTATCCGAAATTATTTAGGAAATTTCGCACCAAAATAAAATGAAGATTTCTTGCTATAAAGATAAAAAGCCGGTTTCCTCAACAACTTTGGGTACCCTAAACCTTTGTATAGTTGAAACCTGAAAGTTAGCATTTTACAGCATGTCTTTAAAGTAACTAATGACAGCTAAAACCGGTGATTTGGTCTTTGTAGTCTGGTTGCTGCAAGCCCCCTACAGACTGTGGCTTCACCTATGTCAACGAGACGGTATGGAACCAAGGAGTGGTGGGATCGGACCCTGACTGCTCAAGATGGAGCAATGACCAAGAGCAGTTGTGCTACCAGTGTGATTCCTGCAAAGCTGGTGTGCTTGGTAGCCTGAAGAAGAGCTGGAGGAAGGTCTCAGTGATCAACATTGTTGTGCTGATCCTCCTAGTCATCTTTTATGTCATCGGCTGCGCTGCATTCAGAAACAATAAGAAGATTGATAATGATGAACCTTATGGGCACGCAAGGATGGAAAAAGCACAACCAAGTAGGATCCAGCTATAGAAAGAACACAGACAACATAAACATATGGAAGCTTTTACCTATTAAGGATGTATGTTTATTAGGTTTTTGTATACCATTTTAGGCTGGTCTGTTTGAAACAAGTGAACTTGAATTTGGTTTGATATTTGGAAGTTATTTTGTATATGTTGCTGTGATGTTACTCGTACCAATCTCTTATTTTCTTGATCTTAACTGAATATTAGCTAAACAGTGGAGGAAACGAAATATTTCCATTTCAAAACCTAAAGTAAAGCAATAAAGCAGACCAAATCAGCTCTTCACATTGTGTATGGATGTTGAAGAAAATCACTGCAAGACAAAATTTCGGGGGTAATGCTGTTTTTCCTGAACAAATAGAAAAAACTTCAAAATGCAACTCTCATGGAATCAACTTTTCTTAGGAAGATCAAGCATTAACAAGATAATAAATATTTACTAAATGCAACCTATAAATCTTGGTTAATTCAATTCAACGATGGTGAAAGAGCAGACGGCACTTCCATCCTTAGCTTCTGTTCATTTAAATTGCACGATCACCTACGAACTAATCATCACTTTTTAGGTATGTGTAATGTGTTTCTAGAAGTTTGTAAATGAAGAAACCAACAAGAGAAGGCTGCAATCACAATATAAAACTGTGCAACTTTCTTATGTATATTCTTTTCAGAAAGTGGCCATCGATCGAATGGGAATAACTTTTTCCAGAGTCTATAATGTAAGGGACCAGATTGAATCCGGATAATGTTTGGGCTGTTTTTGAGTAATATATAATTTCTCCTTTTTGACAAAAACAAAAAAGTGGCCATCGATGAAAGCAGGCATTGGGAAAAGAAGCCATGTTCCTCAAACAACAGACACGTAAGTGTGTAACAGGAACATAGAAATTACCAACCTTTATCATATATTTCTTGCTTATTTAAGTAATACTCTTAAATATAAGTGAAATTGATAATAAACAAATCATGTGATTTAACTTTGCATTTTCCTAATTTCAACAACGGAGACGTAAGTGAGAAAGACAAGTACCAGATTCAGATCTAGTCCACTTCAGAATAAATGAACAAGATTCCAATCAATGCAAATTCAGAAATAGAGAAATTATAGAACCATAAATAAAATAACTACCCAAAAAGATGAAGACAGCATGACACCAAGGGCATAATGCAGTACAGTTAGAAAAGCAGAGAAATGAGGAACTACGGGCTTTCCGTAGATAAAACTCTGAAAACTTGGTCTTGTAAACCTAGGTGAGATTTAACACGTTTTCTGCTATTGGCCCCTAAGCTCCTTTACCATATAAAACAAGCAGCTTTGACAGGGATTTTAACAGGGTATAAAATCAAGTTCAATTTATTTCACTCTTCCTTGTGAACTAGAGAACACATGTCCATTTAGCTCTATTAGCAAGAATAAAAGCTTTTATAAGAAAATCAGACAATACAAACTAATACGGGGTAATGCACAAAAGAAGATCCTAATTATATCTTTACTTCGTTTGATTCTCAACAACTCCTTGGTCCTCACGGGATTGTTCCGGATTCCATCTTGTGATTGTACTCTCTTCAACAGTGTGGTGCTCTAAACTTGATAAAGAGATAGCACCACTATTATTTACTTTAAGAATCAACAATGTTTTTGCAACGCTTCCACAAAGCCGAACTGTGCAGTGAATGTCTGACCACACTCTCAATCGATTTTGATCATTTTCTCCTTCTGATTGCGCCAGCACTGCAAACTCAGAATGGACAAGTGCTGGATGATGACGGTAGGCAACAAAGTCCACCCCATACTGCAATCCTGATCTCACAACCCAATTTTTATGCCGAAGATGAGAATAAGCCTTGTAAGAAATAGGGAACACTTCCTTTTTGGATTTCATGTAATCCCATAGCTCTTCATTACTCATTGTACAACCACCTTTACTAGCAACCTTGAGGCATTTGAGTGAAAAACACAAATAAAAGGCTTCTTCCATATCCAACTGAAACCACTGTTTATCCTTCTCTGCTGTAATTCGTGGTCGTCCAAAACATGCACGGTTGAGAAGATCAGCCAATTCTGCATCCACTTCAATAAGTATACTGCAGCTTGAGAGTAAACCACGAGCCTTGGATTGCATCAAAGAAGCTTGAAGCTGTGAGACTATTTTTGACATGGGATCAGCAATAGCCTTGGCTTCCGAGCCTTTTCCTTTCCATCTAGGCTTCATTTTATCCTTCATAGATCAAAAATTCAGACAATCAGGGTCCATGCGCTCTTAAACCTTCTTTTAGGAAAATGGTAAACATAACAATCAAAAGAGATAATTCTCTCCCACCCTACACACCCTATCCTTCCCTTCCCAAGGTTAGAACCGACAAGTACAAAGAAAACTTCTAACAGTCGGATTGTCACACTAAAGACTCGTACTCTTAAACATTTTCAAGAACGAAGGAGTTCTCAAACTAAATAGTTGCAATAACTCAAAAGGCACTCATTACTTGTAATATGATCCACAAGTGACAAAAAGCTTATAGACAATCTGTTTTTTTTTGTGGCATAGATGAAGAATTAATAATAGCTTTGAATTTTCATGAATAGCATGCTTTCGAATTGACACAACAAAAACAGAAGAGCAAGAAAAGACTTTAACTTTAAGTTTGCTCTT
Source organism: Microcos paniculata (assembly GCA_030664755.1). Lineage (NCBI taxonomy): Eukaryota > Viridiplantae > Streptophyta > Magnoliopsida > Malvales > Malvaceae > Microcos > Microcos paniculata. The sequence goes on along the minus strand of CP131459.1, from coordinate 38,667,043 downwards.
ACTTGGGAGACAGTGACGATTGCTTCAAACAAAAGAGAAAGATGATCACGTACTGCTCTTGCTCGTTAAGATATAACGTCGAACGGTTGGTGAACTCAAAAACAAAATCTCTTAAAAGCTTTGTCGACTATTATAGTTAACTAAATATAGGAAAAAATGTTTTTTCGTCGGGTAAAGGTTGAACTGAATGGAGATTGAAGAGGAAACAGCTAATCTTTCAGGAACAAAAAGTTTCCTTTTCGGTGTTTACTGCTGCTTGCTAAGCGATCAAGAAGAAACTCACTCTAGCTTTCATACGTAGTGCAGCAATGCTGCAAACAAACAACACCGTTTCCTTCCTGCTGAGTTATCAAGTTTTGCGCTTTTGGGGTTTTCTTTCTTTCGCTTCTGGGTTGACACTTTGACCATGAAGAAAATTCTATCTCATTTACACCTTTTTTTTCCCTTAACATTTATTTGATAAAAAACGAATGTTTTTTGTTATGACTGTTAGGTTCTATATTACATATTATTTTTATTTCTTTAAATCCTTACTTAATACAAACTCCTATTACGAAGTTAATTGAATAAGGTAGAAAATTTCAACAATTTCTGATAAATAATATTCACATTACATGATAATACTTTATGCTAAACAAAAATATGAATTTGGGGGAAAAAATTTCAGCTAAAACCTAATGTAAAACTCTTGGAAACAATGCCAATTTAAATAATAGGTGTCATTACAAAGTAAGAACTCCTGTTTTGGGTTTGAATGTGTTATGCTCTTTAATCCTGCAAGTCTGCGGTTGTGAGGCATATCCTACTACAACTTGGTTTTTGCCTGGACAATCAACAAAGAATCACCATTCTGCTTGAAATCAAGTACGGACCACTTGCTGCTGTAAATGTCTTTCACTGTTATGGGAAAATCTTTGCTCACAATCTTCTGCATCTGTCAATAAGATCGGCTTGCTGATTTTCTGCCAATGCAAAGGATACAAGTGAATCAGATACACCGATGGATGAACGTGGAGATGAAATCAAATGGGAAGAATCGAAACTAAAATGACAAGCCAGGCATGATTCAAATTCAACCACACATCCACAATTGTTAGAGTAGCATATTGTTAACTGTTTTTTAAGATTCCACTTTAAACTAATGCAGATTTAGGGGCCAAAACAGCATTGACAAACTTATGCAGGCTGTGTAGGAAATCTTATTATCTGAATTGTGATTGTCAGACAGAAGCACAATTCAGATATCTTTCCTACATGAAAGATTTTTAAAAATGAAAAGAAGAGGGACATCATGAACATTTAAGAAGCCATCCTTGCTTAGATCAAACTGGAAGGCCTCTTAAGAATTTATAGCTCCTTCACCTATCATGCCCTTTTGCTTCTCATAAAACTGAACAATTCAGTCTCAATATTAAGAACTTGAGCATCATAAAATTCAAAACGAGATGACTTCATCTCTGATTAGTACCCCAAAAATGCATACAATCTGAAGAATACCAAAGTTCCTTTAACAACCACTATGACAAATGAGTAAAAACTTCACGCTGTAGTTTTCAAATTTGTCCCAACAAATAGTGTGTGCATAAGTTAAAAGTAAGAAAATAAGACTTAACTACAAATAGAAAAATGCCGTAAGCAACCCATTAATAGCACATAAAAATAATAATAACTCCACACAGCTTATTATAGTCTTCATTTTAATCTCCTCACGGCACTACCACTTGAATTCACACATACTATAGGATAAGACTGCATTCATTCGACATTAGAACAAACCTATAGGACAAGACTGTATTGAACATGGAGCTTTGAGACACATGCATGCAGATGATCAAGGAATTCTATACCATCCTCACTCTTGGAAAACCAAAATTGACTTTGTGGGGAATATAAGTTTAGGGATGATGAGTCACTTTTTATTTCTTATAAAAGTTCTAGCAATGAGCATCAGAAAATAAAGGAGACCTACCTCGTTTAATAAGCAATCACCTTGTTGTTCAAGTTCACGTATTTGTTGCATTGTCATCCCAAACCATTCATCAATCCAACCAAAACAATTACGATGACTTTCCATGAAGAGAGCCCTTTCACCCTATATAAGAGATAGAAGATGTAAAGTCACTGTCAGTTTGCTTTGCATATAAAAAAGTGTATGCAGGTGTCTGTTTGTTATGAATGGGCGAGTAGGGGAGGGAGAAGGGGCTGTGTGGGGGTGGGTAGGTGTGGTGTGGGTTGTGGGTGTGTTGCAAGTGGCTGATGTATTGCGTATGCCTATCTATAAGAAAATCAGATCTAGGTCCATATTGTGGATCTTGTGCAAATTAAGGCCTCAAACCATGTCAAGTTCAGGGGCCAAAATGAGTATTCGAGCTGCAAATACAAAGCTAAACATGTCTGTGCTTTCATATGTAAAGGTGCATATGACTCCAACACTTCAACTACACAGTCCAATGACTTTTCTTCCCAACAGTTGGGTTTCCTTCAATTTGTAAGTAAAATCATAAATTAGGCTGACATGATTACAAGCCAAATAAATGTGCATCCTTTAGACTCCATTGCAGTCCAGCATTTATGGTTACTATTGTCAGAATGTTCATGGTATCCAAAAGGCACCTGGCTTAGGCCAATTTAGTGTATGGTCTACACTATTAGAATATCTACATATTGAAGGCTAAGAAAACTTACCGATAGCAATGCTTGTTCAAGTCGATAACCAAAACCCCAATATGGTGCATCTACTGTCACCAATTTATATGCTGTCATTACTGGATTGCATTTGTCCTGAAAATATTAACATCACATGTAATCATTGACAAATTAAGTTGGCTTGAGGATTTATAGAAGTCACAAGAAACTTCCACTCAATTTCTTGGCATGATAACAGTTAAAGAGACAAAGACTACTAACTGAAGGAACAGGGAAAATGCCTTGAGTACCTTCATCTATATAAGAATTACATGATTTCTTTTTTTTTGGTTTGGGAAAAAGAAGGGTGGGCGGGGGTTGGTTACAAAGTATCACATGATTGAGACAGCATATAGAATACCAACCTGCCACCCATCTAAAAGAGGACCACGGCCAGTTTTTGCCGATTTGAATTTGGAAAAGTCAAAATTGCTACTTCCAATAGCATAACTCCAGTAATCTGTTTCAGCTGAAGCTATATCAATTATTTCAACCTGTCTAGCTGCCAGTCGTTCTTCATTTAAACCATGTACCTATTTGTAAAACTCACAGTTATGAGATGCAAAAAGAACAAATTTTGGAAAGAAAAAGAAGGATACAACACAACTTCATATCAACTGAGCAGTTTCAAAGCATTCAAATTACTAATTCCAAGGTCTGATTGTGAGTTAGAGAGGAACATAATTAAAATCTGAATGAAGATACAAAGAAGCTATAACTAAAACAACTTTCAAAGAAACTTACATTTTCCGATGTTCCATTATCAGCCCTATGGACAGTTTCTACTGTAAGACAGAACTTGGTAAAGTAAGGACACTGCAAAATTTTAAAACCTATAAGCATTCTATCAGAGAAAATATAACATTTGCTAGAAACATCAATAAAATATGCTCGAGGGGAAAAAAAAGATTTACCTTGATCACTGAGTCATTCCATTTGTAAATAACAAAAGAAAGATAGGTGTTAATACAACTTGTACAAAAAAGTCAAATAAAGAGAGAAAATAATTGAGCAGAAGACATTTCAAACCTGTTTTACATCTTGGGTATGCGTTCCATGCTTCCTCTTGCATAACAAGAGCATCTTTCGGTGCAATAGCTGTCAGCCAAGTGGGTGCTTTGCTGCAGATATTAGTGCAAAAGTTGGACATCAATTGGACAACCAAAAATTCCAGTTTTACATCTCAATGAATTGTAAACATTAAAAGGAAAGGCCATGATTTATGCACACAGATAGGAACTCAGATAATTTACCAATGTCACATAGCAATCTACAGCAACATTAGAGGATTGAGAAATCTTTATTTTCATTACTAATAATAAAGCATTGCTTTAATATCCTACACTACTTAATAACAACAGATCATCTGGCGGTAAAAAGGTGAAAATTCAGCATCAGAATATCAGTCTACCAGAAAAAGTAAATATTACCTCTGCAAACGATAAACTTTAGAAGTGTATTGACCTTTTCCAAATACTTCATCTTCAAAAGGTCTGTTCTCCAAAACTTCCACACCTTCAGCCCCGTCTGTACTCTGCTGCTGCATCTTCATCACCATATACGTTTGAGCTATCTGATACTGTACAATCAACCATAGAAAACTTTGATCAGCAATCAAAAGTAACAAATCCCCAGAATCCCCTATTTTACTTTGAACACAAAATCTGAAACTTTTTAGCTCAAATTCACCTCTTCTAGAGACACAGGCATGACAATTCGACTTCAAGTCATTCCCACAAAGAAGAAAATCAACAGTTAAGGAAGCAAAAAGAAGGAAAAAAAAAACCTTTATAAACGAAAAGCGTCCAGAAAAGCAAAAAAAAGAAACCCATGTTAGAAGAAAGGATACAATTCCTTGATTTGAACCATAATTCTTCAGTTATCAAACAAACTCTTCTGAAGTTGCAGTCTTGCAGATAAATTCAAGACGAAGAATGCGACTATGCCTTTTGGGGGTAAACAAAGAGATGGGAAGGAAGATTATTATTTTGCTAAGAATAAGATAAAGGAAGCGTCAGAGTTCGACTTAAAAGAAGAAAAATCAAATTGTGATGGCGTCGAGAACAAATGCCAAGAATGGCCAGCGAGTTTTGGCGTGGACCAGCATTGCAGAGTCAAATTGACGTTTTCCTAGAGTAATAATAACTGAAAAAAGCTTCTTCTTTTTTTTTTTTTTTCTTTTTGGGTAACGAAACGCTTTTATTGTCGGTTTTTTGAACGACGTCGGATTCTTCGATGAAAGTGGAAAGTACAAAAGTAGATGCCGAGTTCCGACCGCTGACTTTTAATTTTTTAGCTTGGTCGGCATTTGACTTGTTTAAGCAAGCGAGTAAAAACAGAATCTTTTTCTTCTTTCTTAAGAGAAAAGTATACTATTTCGGGACATAAACGTTAAACGACAACGACTCACCAAAGCTTAATTTCCTTTTAAAGTACACTACTTTTAATTAATTATTATTACGATTTACATTAAAAAAATTTACCATAGATGTGATGAGTTTTATTAATGTCTAGATTATAAGTAATCGATACAAAGTTTGTTTTTAAAATTTCTATTTTTCTTTGAAGTTATTGCTATTAAAAAATCACTACTATATTTTTACAATTTTGTTATCTCATCCGTCGAATTTTGTCCCATACAATATGGCGTATCATTTCACGGATCCCACTTTCTTTAGTTTATCTCCCTTCTTTTCTTTTCAACATTGCAATCCCAATCCCAATGTCAATTCAACGTCCGGGGGACATTATGTGGGACAAGATTTGGCTGGCCGATGATCATTTTCCATTTTTTGGGTCTAATTTTCTTACAGCATTCCAGAAGGTAAACCATAAGAGCACGTGAAAGAAAAGAGAGAAGAATTTTCAGTTCCAGATTGCCAAAGAAAACGTTTGAGAACAACTATATTCTCCACAAAACGTATGCTCTTTACAGACTTTTGTATTAGCTTTGGCCATGGAAAGCTTCTACTTTTCGCCCTGGGGGGCTTTTGGAAGAATAATGTAATTGTAATTTGTCATAGGGAAGTTTATATTGAGAGGTGAATTTGGTTGCTTCTGTTCATCAAGTTCATGGTTTGGCAAAGATTTGTGGGCAAAATATATAGTAGGCCAAACTGAACAGGCAAACATTTGATTTCTCAAAAGCTCTGTCAAAAAGTGAAACCCTTTTTTCTCTTTTGGGTAAGAAATCAGTTCCTATTAGTTTTTTAACATTTGGAGTTGTCTCTGTAACCCAAATGAATCAACATGATGAGTGCTATATGCAAAAGTACAACTTAATAACCGTGGTATAAGTTATTTATATTTGTCCTGTTTGAGTCTCTTCCTGTTTAAAGAAAAAAAATTTGATTGATTAACTTTAACTCATCCCTGCTCAAAGAATTGGCTAGTAATTACTTTTCCCGAATCAAAATAGAAAGCAGAGAACAGATTCCTACCTTGGGTTCGGGCGCCAGCGAGATTGGGAGAGTTTTCTGTGCTTGATTGCATTCAGGCCTGTCTTTACTAGTTTCGTAGAATGGAGGAGTGGAGATCATTAATAAGGAGGGAATGGGGAGCTTGGTCTCGGTTCAAAGGCTACTGGAGTTTTGGCAGAAGTAGGAATGGCTGCTGATTGTCGATTGGGGTATTCGTTAAATTCAGATTTTGGATGACATCTGGTATTTGGTGAGTAAAGCAAAGCCTTCTTTTAGTTCTTTATGTCGTTGATTTTTTGTTTGGTGGGTTACTTTTTTCAGTTTTCAGTCTCTCATTAGCATTATTTTCTGTGGCTAGTTCATTCTCTGCTTATAGATACATATTTTTAACATTATTCTCCGATTTTTTATTCTGTGATTCAGTTGCGTTTAATCAGTCTTAAATTCGATCGTGCCTAAGAAATAACGATGTTGTTGTTCTTTTTTCATAATTAATGTGCTAATGATTTACATAGCTTCCTGCATATGCAAATGTAGAAAGATAACCTGTACGCAGTTAGAGGTAGAAACTTTAGGAAACATTAACCTGAGTATGGTTCTTTATACTCTTCAGTATAGTCATGCGAGGTCCGGTATGATATCAGTTCAAATATCACGGTTTTGTTTAAAAAATCCCCTTGTCTTTAGCCAATGTCAAAGGCCCATTTGCTGAAACCATACCTTTAGGCTACATTTTCCATTGATACTTTGAGAAGAAGTTAGTGGCACATGGCTTGAGGAGGATCAGGTCTTGAAAATGGGTTTTTTTTTGGGTGGAGGTCCTGAAGGGCTTCACTTTATTAATGAAGGAACTGAGTTTGGCTACCGCTGCTACTGGCTGGTCCTTTCTTCTTCCTGTTTCTGCTTCTTTACTGCAGGGGAATCATTTCATCATGTGAACCTGGATTGTTCTGTCGTAATATAAACATCTTTTATATTTATTTAGCTGACTAATTGAATTAATACTCCCAAGTTGATATTTGACTATTTGAGCAATCTCGAGATAATTATCCCTTATATATGTGGAAAATCTTGTTATGCATGTCCCCAGTTGCATGTTTATATGAGGTTTACTCGAGGGAGCATTTGTCATATGTGCTGTAATTGATGAAAAAAGGATGAAAATTTTGAAAAATTTAATGACCTATATATATATATATATATGTTTTCTGTCACTTTTAACTAGATCGAGCATCGAATTATTTGAATCATTGGATATGATTGTCATGCCGTCCTCCCTGTTTGTCAAAACTTCATTTTAGGTTCCAAATTTGGAATCAGACAACTACATATAGCGTCCAGATTTAGGATTTTGTTTTGATGGATCCTCTGCTATCTTCACTATTGAGCTGTGCGCTGTGCTCTATATAGATCCAGTGTAAGAGATGGCTTGATTTCTGATCTGTACTTTGATAACAAATTGCTGATATGAAATATAGATTAAGAACCTGCCTGTAATGACAAAGCATAATCTTCCTTTTGGCATAACTTTGCTAATTTATTGCCTCCAATCTCTGTTTTAGCTGTCGTCCCTTCCCTGAAAGCCTGAATGTGAATTGTGAGGAAGTTAAATATTGAATTCTGAATCTGTGGATTATGATCCGAATGATTTTCTTTACTTTGAACCCCCTCCAGTTGATGGTGTTCTTTGTGTTATTGATTTGGGGCTACCCTATGGCGTGTCATCTTGTGTCATCTGGTTCGAGATCAAACACCCATGAGGTTGGCTCTCACCTATCCAGCATTATGTGCCAGTGGGACCGCACATGGAGCCATTTGGGGTACATTTCCAGGTTCCATACCAGCAGCCAAAGACAGAAATCAATGCCACTCTTAACTCTCAAGGACTAAGGATTGAGCAGCCAAAAGGAGTTTTATGGAAGAAAATGAAGTGATGTTCTTGCCATTGCAATAGGCATAGGCTCCTCAGGTATATTATTCAATAAAGCTTGTGACAGAATGCAGCTGAGGTTTACCCAAAACAACCTGATTTGATTAACAAGTATTTGTCTGATTTTATTGAACTGTTGGATATGTATTTTCTGATTCAATTGATTAACAATGTGGTTCTGTCTCTGGGGTTGGGGGTGATGTAACACATTGAGCAGGCTGGGGTCCACTTCTTGTGACTTCCTATGCAACTCTTTCTCACTTAAAGTGGATCATAGTGTTTCTCGCACTGTACCATTTGCCTCCATAGCAGTAGAGAGACCGGAAAAACATGCTGCTGCACTTGTTATGGCTGGCAAGTCACTGATCCGCCGCTCTATGTTTCAGGAAAGAGTGCATGCTACACTATGTCCTCTAAGAAAGCTACTCTTCCTTTTTGAGCAGTGGCAAGGCTGTTATATATTTGTATCCTGAAAGGAACTTCTAAGGATGCAGCATTGATTTTTCGGTTTGCAATGGCACTTGCGAATGCTAAGATTGCAGCTAGGCAGAAGCACTATCACCGGCCAGCGATGTGTTCCTTGGCTCAAATGCTTTGAAATATCCCTACTGTAAGGGATAACATAATAACGTACCTGATTTTTTTTTTTTTTAAACATCTGAGATTGTCTCACTTTCTCAGGCTCAAAGGCAATCTGGTGGATTGAACATTGAGGATTGATGAGTACTGGTTACTGTCATTGACATGGTTGTAGATGGTAATGGCAAGCTTTGATGACGCGCTTAATTGCTTACAAGTTTCCTATGATGAAAACAGTTATGGTGGCTTTGGCCAGTGCTGAGGTAAGTAGGAGCTTGAAGTCATGCGCCACTGGCATGGTTAATCTTCAGGACTTCTTTGTGAGTTGGCAGCAAGGAGATAAAGCTTGCAATATGCGACTTCCTCTCCCTGAATTGATAGGTATATCCTGTCTTATATCTTCCTCCTCTGATGTTTGTTGAACGTAATTTTATTAGCCTTGCCGCAAAATATGTCTCATTTGTCACTCTCTTGCTGTTTAATCATTTCTTCTCTTGCATGAGTTCATGTGGTAAGAGTTAGGAGTGTAACGTAGTTAAAGTTAAGCACTAAGAAGTGTAACATAAAATCTGAGTAACATGATAAGTAGCAATCATCAGGTGTCTGTACCATTTGCAGTACTCTTTCGGAAGCAGCAACTAGCATTGTTCAAGACACTACAATCAGAGTCCTTGCTGATAAAATAGCTTCTGACTTCTGAGGTCATGTCTTTTTGATCTCTTTCTCCTGCCTCTCATTCAGCCATTTATTTTTAAGGCTTTAAATGGAATTGCTAGTTGTTACCAGAAAGATAGGAAATGTCAGCAATAGAGCATGAATGTTTCGAAAGACCGTTGTCCCTATCCTTCTCTGAAGGAATCACTTTTTCACTATACATGAAGAATGTGCATGCATACTTTTACTCGTAAGAATCTATCATTACTTCTTGTTCTAAATGAAGATGTATGACACTCTAGATGCAGGACGATGCGGGATATATATCCCTGCGGATGTAATGGAGAATAGATGAGTCCATACTTCAGGCCCGGGAAGGGTGAAATATTCATAGTAGAATCCGTGTCTCTTTTGTTTAAAGGCGATTCATCATTCTAAACTTTCTAGTTTCATTTCCCCTTTTGGAGTTCTTTAAACACATGATTGTCTTGGTTCATTCTTTAACTTGGTTTATTGCAGTGAATGATTCTATAATATATTCATCCCTGTATGTCTCCTTCTTGTGAATCAATGCCATGGCCTACTTGAATTAGTTGCAGAATTAATAAGAATCCCAGGTGTGAAAAGTTTGAACTTTCCGGGACAACCTAAACATATAGCTAAACGAAGACTTTTCCAACAGCTAACACCTCTTGCTTTCAGATGCATCCCTATCTTATTCTTACATAGAAGGAGGTCAAGCCGAACCTAACTCAACCATAGAATCAAGACTTTCTAGAGACTAGACATGACAATTATTGACCTTGTGTTTGTTGAATAGTTGGCTCTGATAACTATCATTATAGTTTTTGATAAATATCAATGATCATAATGTTTTTGACCGCATTCCCTCTGGCAGCCTAAGCCAACGATTTAGAATCTGTTGGAAAATTTTCCAGGAATTTTATGGAGTTTAATCTCTGCCGTGCTCCAAATGATCAACCCTGACCTTACTTCATGTTGGGAATACAAGAAATGGAATCAAGTCGTTTCCCTTTTAATTTGATTTAGGGTTAATGGAAGGTGACTAGTAGCTTTCTTAATTAATACTTGATGCTTGGGCCTCAAGTCAAATGGTTAAAACTTAAAAATGCTAAGTGATATTAGTCTGAGGGCTTTGGTAAAATTTTTTCACAGCTAAAAGTAGAGAAAGATACTTATGCAAAGAAAAGAAAGATTCAGAGATGACAGAGTAAATAAACTTCAAAAGCTAACTTAACGAATAATTTATTATCCAATGATGGACAATGGCAGCAGATAAGGGGAAAAAGAGGAAGCAAAATCCACTATGGGAGTAAATGGAAGTCATTTTCAGAATTTGAAGGCAGTTAAGGTCATAAGTTGGTTGATATTTGTCCTCCGCTATGGGACATAATCTCTGACCTTCCCTTTAACAAATTGGCCCTAAAAGGATAAGATTTTCAAAAGTCTAAGCCCTATAATTTAATATAACGACCGTCTCTAAAGGTTAGACTTCTCAACTAATCTTGAACTCAAAAAGCTTGCATGTGTGAACAATGCAACAAATTATAGTTCCTCTTAATTTGTTTCTGTGTTCCTACACTGCAAATTCCATCTTGGTTCCCCATGTTCTCATCCACTCAATCATAAATGAGTTGGTCGATCAAGAATGTTTAGTGTAATTTACATTTTAGCATTTGACTCGATGGTTGATGTATGGTCATCTGCTCGTGTAGTAGATTCGTGTCCTAACATTTACCAAAACAACAAAGGATTTGATGCATATAGATCGTACGCAGACCCATACTCAAAACTTTAAACTTAATAATTACTACATCTTGATTCCTGAATTTTTGTAATCTATATACCAATTAGCTCCATCAATCCAGCAAAGCCAGCCTCTTCAGAGTTCAGAAGAGTTATGCCCTCTTTCAGACTGAAGGCATCAAAGAGATTGGGACTGTGTTCTTCGTCTGCTAATATTTTCAAAGTTTGATTAGTGAGCGAAACTATTCCTACTTCTAGACCACTTAGCCTACTGTATCCCACGAGTTCAAAGGAAGTACAAATACAATTTTCCATTACTTTTACAAAGAGTAGCCAATAATCTATGTACAGAGAAAGACTTTTAAGACATGTAATGAGGCTGACATTAGCAGTCCTCGTAGTTTCAGTCTTCAACTGATGTATTCATTTCACCGTGTCCGCTGAAATTGGCATTCGGCAGTCCTTACAAAGTCATGGAAATTGAAAAACTCTGCAAGAATTTTGAGCCCCCCTAATAAGGTTGCAAATTAGCTGTTAGTCATCAGTTTTTATATATTTGCTAGCGGTCTGAGTGGGAAACAAAACTGGCTGCAACCTGCATATTAAGACTGACTGACCTCTGGCTCTGCCCAAATACCGTGTGGGCCTTTTATTTCTTTATAATACTCTGTAATGAACAATCTTTGCCTTTCTAAACCAAAATAAATTCTAGTATTTGGAATCGAGGGATTAATTCTATTTGAACCTTGACAACTTTCAGTCATGTCATGTGGGAAAGACTTAAATTTCTTCTGAATATTCCTGTCTTTCTTTCTTCTATTCTATTCTGCTGTTTCAATTAGTTCAGCTTCCACTAATTTTTGTTGGTCATCCTCATCACATCACGAGATGCATGCACATTTATTTGGTGCACAAAACTTAGGTTTGATCATCAATGTGGAAAGGGTTCTGAAAGCTGCGGGTCCAAGTCTATGAGAATAATCTTGTTTCTTGGTCTTGGTCTTAGTTTGCACTAATTACACAGAAAATCACTTTGCTTCAGAATCAGGGCACTCAGTCGACTCAGTCAGATTCAGATATATCCTCACCCTAGCCGTTTGATCAAGGCTGCTCCGCTGCTGCAATATTGTGTTGTAATTATTTAGGAGTGGAAAGCTGCATGAACCAGAAGGGTTGCGATAAGAATCAAAGTACCAATGCCGTATCACTTAAGTGCACTTAGTCAGAAATTAAGCAAAAGATTTGTATTACATCCAATACGACCATTTCTACTGATGATTACGACCTTTTCTACTTAGCTGGCTGCCTTCAAATGATAACTAGCTAGGAAAGGCTACCTAGATTTGACTAGTCTTCTGTTGCTAGATCCTTTTTTGGTCTAGAAACTGATTTTTATCAAGTTTTTTTGGTGCTTAATATCTGGAACATTGAATGGCACTAATTAGTTATGATGATCGGCATGGAATTTAGGGTGTTAGGTTGTGATTAGATTTAGATTTCAACTTCGAACCTAAGAACGAAGATTAAGATTTATGGGTTGGAAGAACACTTTATCTGGAAGGACCCGAATTCGGGAAACAAGAATATGGGGCAGATGTTTAAGACTTTAAGCTCATAAAACTTCCTTGCATGGCATTTCCTATAAGATCATACTATTCTAGAATCTAGAGACTTCTATTAATGTCGTCAAAATTCTACATTTGAACACAAGGCTATGCCTTCATATTGCCCTCCCAAATCTAGAGGGTTTATCATTAATGCAACAAAATTTCAATCGTCACCTGAGTTGAATAGAAGAAGCTTAATATTACTTAAGTAAGGTTTAAGGTCTCGGGTTCGAGTCTTGTGAATTGAGAAAATATGTTTGGAAGAGCTTCTTCCATTTAAAGTCCAACACGGCTCAAACAGATTTAATTGTAAATAGTTAAATGAATACGGATACTTATGATTATAAAAAAAAAAAAAAACTTTCATCCCCAGCCAAGTAACTAGGCTTAAGAGAAGACAAGACAGAGCCCACAAAAATGGTTAAATGTATTTATGTTTTTTGTCTATCAAAATATCTTTGTCGTATTTGGGCGGGATGGATTCATTAGCTAGAAACTTTTTGTGTTTACACTTGACAATATTATTATTACTCATCAAATTTAAGTTTGAACACGATTTATATAAAAAATGACTTAGTTTTGTTCCCAAGGAGTAAAATAAAACCAAAAGCAACGCAGCAGCTGGCTCTTTTTGGCCTTAAAGGTCCACACGCAAAAGACTCTTTTGATACACTAGTGGGAGTGGAGATCGAATGGACAAAAGAATATTTACGTAGTCTATAACTACTTCTCCACCACAAAGTTGAAAGCTATTTTTATAAAATTAATCTTTTATGCAATTTCCCTTTCCATGGGGTGGAAATTTTTGTTCACTTAGGATTACAAATTAATTATAAAGTAATCCAATGATTTCGATTTTTTGAACATGATTAAATGTATAATAACTAACTAACCCTAATAAGTTTCTTGTCACATTTGGAATTATTTAATATTTTATTTTGAAATATAATAAAAAGTTAAGGGATGTCACAATCCTTAATGGCAGCTTAAGACTTGTAATCCAAAATTTTCTTTGCTTCATGTGCGCAACGAGCTAACCGGTATTTACCAACCATTTTCTTCTTTTTCTCTGCTCCCCAAATTTTGTTCCGCGCTCGCCCACGTGTGCATTTGTGTATATATACTTATCAACATATACATATAAGATGACAATGGATAGATATTAAGTAGAGATCTATTCCGATTAAAATCGTTTAAAATTATTATCCATTACGGATTTAAAGTTGTTTCGGTTTTAAGACCTCGGATATCCACTATCCACCTAAAAACCGTTTAAGTTCCATTAATTTAATTTAATTATTTGTTGAAGTACTTGAATTTTATAAATTTTTAAAATTTTGACTTAAAAATTGGTGGTTTTAGATTTGGATTTGGTTTTTAAATATATATATACTTATTCGTTTAAGTTAAATGGTTATACGATGTGAATTTGGATATCATTAAACGGTTTTGGTGCAGATTCAGATATTGAGTTTAAAAATTAAACAGTTTTTTATGCGGATTCAAATAGCAGATAGTTAAACGGTTTCGGTTATGAATAATAAAAATTAAGCGAATATCCGAATTACTGTCAACCGTATACATATGTATATATTTACACACGCGCGTAATATTAGATTAGAAAAGTAGTGCAAATGAGGGAATATAATTTTATCAAAAAAAAAGGGAAAATGTGGGAATATATAAAATTTAGTTGACCAATATATATGGGATTTCTATGAAAATTTTGTGAGATTTAAGCTATCTTGATAGTAACCAATTAAAAAAAGAAAGAGAAAATCTAGCGTCTTTCTCATAAGCAGGCAGGCAAGCCATTAGGTGATTGGTTAAAGGGTAAGAAAGATAGCATTATTGTCTGAACTTGGGAGGTGGCGGCAAACCCAATACCTCGCCCAAAGGGAACCGCTCTCAACTGATTTTGTCTAACACTTGGGTACGTGGCCTTTTGGCTTAGGCTGGGACAATAAGTAGTTGTTAGTTGTGGACCACTTAGTTTTTGGCTTATAATGAGCTTTGAATCGTTATGTTTTTGTGAAAGAAAAATGAAAATGATGCTAATCATTGATTAATTCAAGTAGTTTGACACTTATTTTTTTTAAATAAAGTCTTAAATTTGAATTTTGTAAATAAAAAAAGTAATCACTGAAGGAGCTTTACCTTTTAATGAGATGATTCGGTTCGAATAGTATTAATCATAAACCGTTAAACAGATATAGAAATATAATCAGGTTCGAATAGTATTAGTGGTAACCTATTAAACATATATGGAAACTAAAGGGTCACACTAAAAAAAAAAAAGAAAGTGATGAAAAGTTGTACATTTTAAAATATAAGATTTGAAATTGCACTTGTTAATCCTACCTTTCGAACTTACAATATCATCTACCCAAACTACGATATTTATACCCGAATGACAAATTTCAAGCATATTTTAAAAAACCCTAAAAAGGAGAAAGAAGACAAACTTAAGAATGAAGGTTTTACATTTTGCATTTAATGCACCAATAGATAAATTGGATACCTTAATTATACGTTAATATATATATGCTGGGTGAAAGGGATGTTAAGCAATATTTTCCAGCATATTTTGCTAACAATTTGTGACTTTTCTATCGTATGGGTTGAAAATGGATGAATGATTTGGGTCCAAGAAATTTGGAGAGAGAGAGAGAGAGTTAGAAAAGAAGAAACTTCTCTTGTTTCTAGAAAAACCATTTTACTCCCAGAGTTAGGCAGTTGGTATAGAATTTACAGACAAAAACAAAAACAAAGCTTTCATTGAGATAATTATAAGTTTGAGGAAGGGACAGAAGAGAAAAAAAGGGGTAAATATATACACCTTTAGAAAGTTCTCCCTTATAGAAAATTAATTAATATGAAAGGAATGATGGTAGACACATATTGCTATATATGCTAATGGTACAAATTAACGTAGCTAGTGAAATTAAAATTTGTTCTAATAATATTAAAATCCATAATAATTGAATTTGGTTTTTAACCGAGTTAGAGGTTAATCCGTACTACTCCTTTCGTTCCTTGTTATCTGACCCTAATAACCGAATATCTTCGATTAAGAAAATTAGTTAAGTAACAAAATTATATACAAATTTTATTTTACTTTCTAAATTTACCCTAAGCCTATTTCATTCTCTCTCCTCTTTATAAGTTAGTTGACTTAATATGCAACTACTACATTTAGAGTGCGTTTGGTTGGGTGATGTTACATTACCTGTAGACATAAGATTATCACCACATTACCTAGCAATGTGATTTCTTGGTAATGTGTGCATTTTGTGTTTGATTAGAGAGATGGGCATCTTAGATTATTATGTTTGGTTGGTGTGGGAATATGACAAATATAAATGACTATTTTACTAGTTTGCCCTCACTTATATAAAAAGATTTCTAAACTTGTATTCTAACTAAATTAACATATTTTAAAATTATTAAACAAATTCAATAACACAAAGTAAAATTTAAAAAATTAAAAAATCAAAAAAATTAACATTTAAAATAATAATTTGATAAATAAGATTTATAATTGACAAATATATAAAAATACAAATAATCTAAAATTCATTCAATTAAAATTACTAATTGTTTTTAGTTTAAATATAAATATTGTCAAACCCAAAAAGAATACCATTATTTGTTGGTATAATGAGAAATAAGTGAGGGTAAAATAGGAAGATTGGAGCCAAAAGAGTAGGACATGTAACATAACTTAAAAGAGGGGTGGTGTTCACATTCTCACCCATATTATCACCTCTATGGTAATCATATGTCTATCGATACTATTCACGGAATAACCAAACGAGGGCATATAACTTGACCTAATGCACATTCCCTAGGTAATATAACAAAATTCTAACCAAACGCCCCCTTAGGGGGTGTTTGGTTCGGGTCATGTTACATTCCCTGTGGGAATGTGCACCATGTCAAGTTATATGTCTTCGTTTGGTTGCTCTGACAATAGTGTCAGAGGACATGTGATTACTACAGAGGTGGTAATATAAGTGGGAATGTAAATACCACCATCCTCTTAGGTTATGTTACATGTCCTATCCTTTTGGCTCCAATATTCTTATTTTATCCTCACTTATTTCTCATTATACCAACAAACAATGATATTCTTTTTTTAGTTTGACAATATTTATATTTAAACCAAAAATAATTGGTAATTTTAATTGAAGGAATTTTAGATTATTTGTATCTTTATATATTTGTCAATTATAAATCTTATTTATCAAATTATTATTTTTATTGTTAATTTTTTGATTTTGTTAATGTTTACTTTTTGTTATTGAATTTATTTAATAGTTTCAAAATGTGTTAATTTATTTAGAATATTAATTTAATTAGAATACAAGTTTAGAAAGTTTTTTATATAAGTGAGGGCAAACTAGTAAAATAGTCATTCATGTATGTCATATTCCCACATCAACCAAACATAATAATCTAAGATGTCAATCTTTCCAACTAAACAAAAAATGCACACATTATCAGGACATCACATTGCTAGGTAATGTGGTAGTAATCTTATGTCCACAGGTACTGTAACATCACCCCAACCAAACGCACCCTTAATGGTTCTTACAATTCTAAAGAATGGTAAGTTTGGAAATGAATAATTAATGCTTTATTGAAACCATAAAAGGACAAATAAAAAGGAACACTAGATTGAAGTCAGATAATAAGGAACAGATGGAGTATTAAAGTAAAGAAATATTTTATAGAAGTTATAGGTAGAGTTGTCCAAGGGCCGGGCTACCCGCCCTATATTTAGGAGGGTTTGGACAATAATTTTAAATTTAAGGGCCGGGCTTGGATAAAATTTATAGGCTCGTTTAGAAAACGGGCTGGGCTTGGTCATAGGTATAAAAGCCCGAGCCGGGCCCGACCCGTTTTACTATTGATTTAATATAAATGTATTTTTATATATTTATTTTATTTGTTAATGTGTTGTTCTTCTTTTTTTTTTAATATGATATTGATATTTTTCAAATATTATTAGTATTTAGACTTTGTTAGCTTTGTAAAAATTGTCTTAAATAATAATTTCTTAAATGTATTGATTTACTTTTATTTATAATATAAATTAATATAATTTAATTTTTAAAATTAGTGCACGAAAAAAAATAAAAACGGGCTTTTGGACGAGCCTCGGGCTTTCATAAATATTTTAGGGCCGAGCTTGGACAAAAGAGTAGGCCCGAATTATAGGACCGGGCCAGGCTTCGACAAGTAAAGTTTTTATAAATTTTTGCTCAAACTCGGCCAGAACCCGGCCCATGAACACCTTTAGTTATAGGGAGTGTTATGTAGGATAAGGGGAGAGAGAAAAATAATTATAGATTATTTAATTATTTTTTTGAAGTGGGTTAAATATTTTGTAAGGGCTATTTATTGTATTTGTTGGGGGGGGGGGGAGAGAAATGATTCTATTTAATAAATTTGATCTATGATTTTTCATTTTTCACAAAAAAATTAAAAATTTCTTGATTTTTAATATGAGGTAATAATGCATTCGATTGTTCTTATTTATTTATATAAGAGAAAATATTTGATTAGGACTATATATAAATGAGGGATTTTACACCCTATAATAATAATGCGTCACATTAGATCTTAAAATTTTTTCAAAACTTTATAATAGACCTTACTACATACAAGTATTTTCCTATAATAAGCTCACATTTGGTCAAAGTTTAATCCTAAGTTTAAAAAAAAAAAGATTTATAGGGTAAATCCTAAAATTTTGGATATTATTAGGTAGGGTTTTAATAATGAATACCAAAATTGGCCCCTAAATTATTTTTTTTGAACATATTGGCCCCCTAAACTTTTATTTAGGATAATTAACCCTTCAAACTATTATTTTGGAACAATTAACCAATCAAACTATTATTTTGGGATAATATAACCCCTAAGGATTCCATGCAATTAAGGTTATCTTATTGCAAAATAAAGTTTGCGGTCTTAATTGTCCAATAATAACAGTTTGAGGGTTCAATTGCCTTAAATAAAAGTTTATGATCAATTTATCCTTTTTGGTATAGTTTAATAGTTGATTTGGTTATTTAGCCTTTAATAATTGTAGAAAAATTTTTGAATTTGTAAAAATAGTTTTTGTACTTAAATAATTGAGGCTAAATGCTCAAATAGGAGCTCAACCTTTACAATTTTGCTCGATTTGGGTCTTAACTTTTCAATTTGATTAATTTAAGGCCCAAAGTTTCAAACTCGGCTCAATTAAGGGCCTGTTGTCACTTTAAACGACGAGTGTGTTACACATGCCAATTGAGGCAAGTTAAAGTCAAAAGTTTAGGCCCTTTTTTGAAAAACTCAAAAAGGTTAGGCCCCCTTTTTTGTAATATTTGGAAAAAAACTCTACCATTTTCATTTTGATTCTCGGTTTTGAAGCTCCAATAGGATTTATCTCGATCTCAACGGTGAAAAGAGAGATCTTGGACCATAGAATAACATATATGAAAATCTACTTCATCTAATTGTAGAAATGACCCAATCGAATTTGAAAAGTACGATTTTTTATGAGGATTTTTGAAAATTTTCAAGCTAATTTCGGGAAATCTAAGATTGATTTCACATTCGGGAAGTCCAAAATAAACTATTTACAAAGTTTGGGCTTTATTCGAGTCGTTATTGGCGGTCAACAACGCCGATCAACGGTGATCAAAAGTAGAGACCTTGCCGAATTCTGGGTTTTCTTTTAGTTGCTGGTTTTTCAAGTTTAGAGAGAGAAGAGAATGTATGGTATTTTAGAAATAGTGTCAAAAATGCCTAACCTTTTCGAGTTTGTCAAATAAAAGCCTAACCTTTGCTGATGCCGTTAAAATTAACAGCAATTGTACTTCACACAATTCCAAAATTGACTACGGTCCCTTAATTGAGCCTATTTTGAAACGTTGAGCCCAAAATTGATCAAATTAGAAAGTTGGGCCCCAAATCAAGCAACATCGCAAAGATTAGGACCCTATTTAAGTATTTAGCCAATAATTAATTATATGTGTTGTAGTGTATTTGTAGGATTTTGTAAAAATTTAAAAAAGTTGAGGTGGCCAATTATTATTAGAGCTTATCATGGGCCAAGCTTTGGCTTAAGAAAAACACAAAGTCGGCTTTTCCAGGTTCAGCTAGGCTTGACTATTCGAGTTTGACCTTATGTCCAAAGTCCGCACAAAAGTATGTCTAAATTTTTTTTACCTTAAATAAAAATTAGAAAAATAAGAATTATAACATTATTTTCTTTAAGAAAAAATAAGAATTATAAAATAATTTTTAGAATTATGTAGGATTATATTTTTTATTAAAAATATATCTAACATGTAATATTTAAAATACTAATCTTATATAAATATTTAATATTTCTAAAAATAAAAAATATATTAACTATATTATATGAAAAATGTGTCACAATCCAACTTTAAAGTCTAAGACCAAAGCTCGGCCCGTTTTCTAAACAGGCTTGATTCTTTGTGTAAGGCTCAATATTTGGACTTTATTTTTTTGTCCAAAACCTCCTATTTTTCGAACAGACCTTCGGGTTTGGACGGGTATAACCCGACCCTTGTGCAGCTCTAGTTATTATTAGAAGGTGTAAAACCCTTCTTTTATAGGTAATTCTAATCAAATTTTACCTTTTTATATAAATTATTCTACATGTAATTTTATGCTACCTTTGTATTTATAATTAATTATTTCTACACATTTAAATTCAATTATTATCATCAATATAAAGAACCCATGTAAAAGGAAAAAGAGAAATAAAAAAATAAAACAATGTAGGGGAAAAATGAAATATAGGGAGAAAACAAGAAAAAAATTACTAATGAGTGAAAATTTTATCACTTTTATTTTTTTGGTTAATGTTAATTTTGAAATCCTTTCTCGAACTTATCATATATTTAAATTACTTATATAATATAATCAGTCCTATAAACTATATTTACCTTCCTATTACATGATAACCTGTAATGTTAGTGCATGTACATAAAAGATCTCGTTATTAATATATTTATTTACAATGTTGTAAAGCACTTGAAATTAAATGAATGAAATTAGAATTATATATATATATATATATATATATATGAGGAAGGATCATTTGCATCCGGTGTAAGATTAAGAGTTTTATACCCTTTTATAACTTAACATACAATTAATATTTAATTAATCCGACCGTTGAATTTCATGCTCTACTCACATACATCCTGCATGCAAAATTTCAAATTACACCCTTTTATAATTTAACGTACAATTAATATTTAATTAATCAAACCGTTGAATTTCATATTCTATTCACATACATCGTGCATACAAAATTTCAAGTTAATTTAAAATGTTTGGTATATGTTTTACTGTGATAGAATTTTCTACCGTTAAATATATATTAAAAATATTAAAAAATATTAGAGTCTAACTCATTATCATAAAAATATCGGATTAACTTGAAATTCTACATTAATAATAGATTCAAATATATATATATATATATATGGACATCATAGGCATAGCAATCATTTTCCTTTTTCTTTTTAGGATAGCAATCATTTTCTTTTATAATTTAATCCTTATTCTCAACTATTTATATCGATTCAAAATGTTCTAAACCTATGGAACTTTTCGTGTAGTTATTAAGACATGTAGAAAAAAGGAGTTAATTGAAACATCCATAATATATATAAAAATATGAATGTTGTAAAACTTTTGATTGGCCTAAAATGTCATTTTCTTTATACATATTTTAGAAATATCATTAATATTGTTGAGTCAGATTAAAACTCTTTATTTATTTTTCACTAAATTATTTTATATATTTACTAAATAATGATAGTAATTAACAATTTTATTTTCATCATAATTAACTTATTACTATATTATATTGAGGAAAATAGTTTAATTATTATCCACTTTAATATAATTTATTTTTTCTAATTTTTATTATTTTTTATTTTTATTTATTATTTATTAAGTATTGTATCACCTGCAACGCATGTGAACGGTGATTAATATTGATAATCTATAATTTATAAATATAGGCAAGGTAAACAATCATTAATAAAAAAAGAATGGTGGGCAAAATAAGATTAATTCTGATTTCTTTTTTTTTTCTTTGGTAGATATTTCAATTTTTTTTAAATTTGTCTGCCATGACGAAATATAATCTCTTAGTCATTACCCATTGGCCACGTTTGCTGGTATATTCCATATCCTTCCAAGAGGACTTTTGGAAAAAAAACAAAATGGAAAACAATTACAAATAAAAACATAGCTATAGACTAGCTATAGGAAGAAGAGGGTTTCAAATAGAGCTGTCCAAGGGTTAGGCTACTCGCCTAAGTCTGTAAGTCCTCCCGATATTTGGGAAGGTTTGGACAATAATTTTAAATTTAAGAGCTAGGCTTGGACAAAATTTATAGACCCGTTTAGAAAATGGGTAAGGCTTGATCATAGGTATAAAAGCCCGAACCCGACCCAGTCTGGCCCGTTTTACTGTTAATTTAATATAAATATATTTTTATATATTTATTTTATTTATTAATATGTTGTTTTTCTTTTTTTCATATGATATTGATATTTTCAAATATTATTAGTATTTAGACTTTATTAAATTTGTAAAAATTGTTTTAAATAATAATTTCTTAAATGTATTGATTTACTTTTATTTATAATATAAATTAATATAATTTAATTTTTAAAATTAGTGTACGAAAAAAATTAAAAACAGATTTTTGGACGGGCCTCGAGCTTTCATAAATATTTTAGGGCCGGACTTAGATAAAAGAATAGATTCAGGCCGGGCCGGACTTGGACAAGTAAAATTTTTACAAATTTAAACTCAAACTCGGCTTGAACCCG
This sequence comes from Microcos paniculata, assembly GCA_030664755.1. Lineage (NCBI taxonomy): Eukaryota > Viridiplantae > Streptophyta > Magnoliopsida > Malvales > Malvaceae > Microcos > Microcos paniculata. The sequence continues at coordinate 38,644,523 of CP131459.1, read as the reverse complement.
ACCAATGGACACCTCTAATTTCAAAGTAGTAGAAGATTTTATTACTAGTTTTCGTGAAATAAAGCCAAAAAGAAAAAAAAAAGAAAGAAAAATCGTAAACCGAACGGAACTAATAATTAATTAAGAGCAAAACATTTTTTTCTTTTTTGGCCCCGGTGAAAACACAAGACAGCAGCCAGCCAACCGGTCTAAAAAGAACAATGATGTCATATTGACATCAATGGTTAGCCTCATTTCTACTATAAATATTACCCTTTCTATGCAAAAACAAAACCGCATCACCTTATCAATATCCCCTCTACTGCCTCTAGCTCCTTCTCTCTCATAACCCTTCTGATCATCCTTTGCCTACAGAATCCTTAAGAACTTATGTTTAAGATGGAATATAGTGAAGCAACTCCCACTCCCACTACTTCCCCTGCATCTTCTCCTCAATCTCTTTCTCCGAATTCTTCCAATTCTTCGTCATCTCCTCCTCCTCCTCCTACTCCAACTCCAACTCCACCTGTTGTTATCAGCCCTTGCGCGGCTTGCAAGATTTTGAGGAGAAGGTGTGCTGAGAAATGTGTCTTGGCACCTTATTTTCCTCCTACGGATCCGGCCAAGTTTACCATTGCTCATCGCGTCTTCGGTGCTAGTAACATAATCAAGTTCTTGCAGGTAGTTTGTTTGCTGGGGTTTTCACTGTTCTTTGTTGTGTCTATAGCAACCAGTATTAGATGTAGGAGATTTCCCAGAGGGAGCACTATAGCTAGTGTGAAATGGTGAAAAGGGTTTTGGTTTAATGCGTTGACAAATGTGGGCAAAATGGAAAAAAAAAAAGCCATCTAGTGGTTTCCCTTTTTCTTGGGCGCATTTTAAAAAGAACGTTGTTCCTTGAGAGTTGATAGCTTTTTTTACCTTTTAAAAGAAGCTCCTCATCTAGCTACCTCTGCATTTGTTTAAATTTGGATTCACCAAAACTTACATGAAAATAATAGTACATGTTTAGATTAAATAAGATTTGATTAGTCAGAAGTTCAACAGCGTAGGAAATCGTCTCTCCACCAAACCAATTTAAAGAGTCTTTATTACGGGGAGACTAGTGGCGTGGGCTGCAGGGTAATTAAGATAAGAATATGACTACATATGGCTCACGTTTTCTATATCTAATCCATTAAACCTCTGTGTTTACTTCGAAACAGCAATTTGAAAAGAAACTTACATGAGGTTGGCTTACACATGGGAGAGGCAGTGCATGTGGAAACGACCCCACACCCTCTGCATAAAATGTTGACACTTCCTATAACTAAATATGTCAAAGAAAACATCTGCGTTTTCCATATGGAATGAGGAAATTGACTGTCCCCTAACCAAAAATGTGCTGCTCCTAGTTTCCAAATCTAATTGTCCTGTTCCTTTGAGTAGAATTAGGTTCTCTCTTGAGTCTTGACTAATCATATTTCACTTTTTTCTTTAATAGCCATCATTTGACATTAAGGCCTAGCTATTCATCTGTTTACTTTTGAGCTAGCTTTAATTAAGTTGACACAATTGATTTGATTTAGTTGTTAATTAAGGTCATGTAGCAGTTGTAGACTTCCTCATATAGTCGATAATTAATTAAGATGCTAAGTGAGTGTTTCTTTCTGAAACTTTTTCAGGAACTTCCAGAGTCTCAAAGGGCTGATGCAGTAAGCAGCATGGTTTATGAGGCGAGTGCAAGAATCCGAGACCCTGTTTACGGGTGTGCTGGGGCAATCTGCCAGCTGCAAAAGCAAGTTAATGAGCTCCAAGCTCAGTTAGCCAAAGCTCAGGCCGAAGCAGTCAACATGCAGTTGCAGCAAGCAAATCTTGTGGCTTTACTCTGCATGGAGGTGGCACAGTCTCCTCAACCAAACTCCCAGCTATCTGTCGAAACTTTCATTAGCAGCCCGCAGAGCTACCAGAGCAACCCAAGCTTCCTGGAAGAGAATAACAACTTAAGCTCAATGTGGGAGCCTCTTTGGACATGATTAAAATGCTTAAATATATAAAAGTAGCTGCTTTGAGGGAACAGTACTCCAATGAAACTCTCCCAACTCTAAGCTAAAAGGCTCCAAAGAAGGAGAAGTTGAAGGACTTAATTAGATTTAATAAGTTTAATTAACTAAGTAATATAGGTTAATTATAATGTGAACAAAGTAAGAAATATGGGGGAAAGGTAACTTTAGGATCTAATCTCTTTGTTAAAGCTAGACGAAGTAGATAGGTCTTTTTCCTCCATGTAATTTGCCATGTTTGGAGAGAAAGAGAAATATGTACTGCGATTTTTCTTAGTTTATTTCTGTACTGATTATTGAAATTTTAACAACTTTTAGGTCACCTACTATGGTTACTTAAAATTGATGTTTCATTTCTATTTAATTCCTTGTCAAACTATAGCTTTTGACCATCTCTTTCGTTTGGTTGATCACTATGCCTGCCATAGCCCATAAGCACTAATCTTATTGCAATCCTAATTAAGCCGTGCTATCTGAACAACCTTCATTAATGAGCCAATGAGCACAAATCCAAATTTTCTTCTTTTTTTTTTTTTTTTCGAAAGGCCATAGGATTCATTCAATATAAGAAGAAAATTTCCTTATAAACATAAAGGGAAGGAAGATCATCAAAAGCTAAAAATTGATAGTGGTTGAGATGATGACACTCCACTTAGCCAAATAAGTTAAAACATAAATAAACTGTACCGAATCGAAGATTTCAAGAAGGTTTTCCGAGATGCCATAGAATTTTTGACCCATAATTAATTTCTTTATCCATATTAATCTTTCCATGTGCGCACGTATTTAATTGTATAAAAAGTTTGTTATCGTAAGTTCCATTTTGTATTAATTATGATTTGTGGTTATTACTTGTTAGAACACTAATTACCAGAGAACATTAATAGCATAGGTAGCATTTTTCCATTTTTCATGTATTTAATTTATTTTTTCAATTTTGCTTTCCTAAGTTTGACTAAGTTGGGTGACTATTTTGACCATTTTTCAAGCATTTCTTTATTTATATTTATATTATATATTCTGCATCATCAATCCACTCATCTTCCGCCTTTCCCCCGTAACTTTTGACAAGTCCTTTCCCTGATTTGGAAAATTATATCACGATATTTATATCATACCCAGAAGGCCAGAACCTGTAATATCATGATGCCCAGGTACTATCAATGCTCTTCGAATTGGGTTACATTACGAGAAATAATCACATTTTATTCATATACTACACCATTTATCCAAATTCAAATTTCAGCTATTAAATAATTAGAGAGTTTTAATTGGTAAATTACGAATTTAGTTATTAAAGTTTTAAAGGTTTTCTGTTTTAATCATTCAGTTGCTCATGTATATTTATAGAATTCAATTTTTTTATCACCAAATTCTTAGAAAATATAAATTAATATCTCATTGCTATGGTATGGTTACTTCAAAATGCCGCACGTCACAGTAATATGACATACCACATCGTCCAAAATGTCACTTGAATATGCCCACGTGGTATGTATGCTGGGTCATATGACCATACCAAGTCAAAGATAATTTTTTTCTAAAGGTTTGATAACATTAATATTGAATTTGATATAAATGACCAAATCATAAGGTTTTATAATAGAGTGATTAATACAGAAAAACTCTAAAAATTAAGTGATTAACTATGTAATTTATCTAATTTTAATTTTAATTACTGTCAATTGAAAAATGTTCAAGATTTTGATAGTCTTGTTAAAGACTTATTGGTTTTTTGAATAATCAAGAAATTTCTATGAGATTAGGTTCACAAAAAGTCAAATATTATTATAGAATTCTAAATTAAATTATTAACATCGACCCAAATTTTAAGAGAATAATATATCAAGGATCTTTTGGTAATTACGACTAGCTAAGTTTCTATACTTTAATTAGTCCTCGAAACAGTAAAAATTAGTTCTCCAAGTTTTGGCATCTTCCCTAATAATAAGGTTGTTTTTTTCTTCAACTTAACAGGGGGTCCAGAAGATATATAAGTACTGCCAGTACATATTCTATAAAACTGTACCGTTTAAAGTCATTATTAATTAAGATTAATTAATTACGCGTTTTAATCATGATTAGATGGCTTTAAAGTTTTTCTTCCTTTTTTTTGGCAATAGAGATGGCTTTAACGTTTAATCTTAATCTTGATCTCAACTTTTTTAAACATGGACCCTAGAAGAAATCAAAAGAGAAGAGCTTAACCATTAATCTTGTCTTGGATTTATGCAGTTGCTGTGTAAAACAGCACACGTGCTAATGTTTGATCTTTGCATTAAACCTTTATCTTTTCAAAAATTAATGATGGGTTATGGAACTTTGTCTCCCTCCCCTTCCCCTTTAGACGCGTTTTCGATCTGATCTCAGAAGTAGAAGAAGAGAATTCAAATCATGTGCTTCCCACGTGAATTGATGGATGTTGAGCAAAGGGTTTACAACACATTTTTGTGATTTGTCGGTAACTAAGTTTATTTGCAAGGCAAAAATTCTTCATCCTTCACCCAACATGCCATTATTTTCCATGCTTGGAACGGGAAACATATTGTCTTCCTTTTGACTAAAAAGTGTAACGCCCCTCTCTTCTTTCCTAAAATATGATAGAGAGTTTTAAGCTATATAAGCTAGAAAGTCAAAGCTAATCCAATGAAATCAACAGTTTCCATGTACTACAAAAATTATGACAACATCGATCGATCTCTTCTCCAAGGCTCCATCATCCTTCCTTCATGAGTGGTGCTGCTAGTCATTTTTGTCATTGTATGCCGATTGAAATTGCAACATAGCTAGGATGACCGCAAGGGGAAAAAAAACAAAAGTGCATGTGTAATGTGTTGGATCTCTTTGTACTTGTAACGTTAGATTTTCTTGGACCATTTTGACAAAAAGGCATGTGCTTCAGTGCTTCCAATAGTCTAATTAAGTGAAGAAAAAAAATATTGCTAATCTACATATTAGACTGATGAGTGTCGACTATCTAATATCTGTTGGGTCGAGTGAAATGAATTTGATTTTTCTTAAATAAGATATTGAGTTTGAGTTTTATAAACGAAGAAAATAAACTTGAGAGAATTTTCCTCCCATTTAGGATTGATGTGACTTGGTTTCGAATCAATTGAAATCCAATATGATTACTAGACAACACGAAATTTATACGAAAAAGAGGTGCCAAACACATATAGGATTAATAAAAAATTGATTTTAAAAGCTGTTTTAACATATGCACTTCCTAATAATCAAGTGATGTGATTTTGGGACTTATAGGTAATATTACCATTGCTTCTAAAGGAGCACTTGACCATGCATTGCATCACAACCGGATGGTCCACAAGTTGTGGACTTATGGCATCGATGTGGATTTTATAGTTACTTCCTTTATTAGATTAGATATCAAAATTAAATTTTGTTGGTAATGAGTCATTAGGCTAACTCAATGGGATAATGCCACATGTATTACTATGACAATTTGATGCAGCCTTAGTTTTCTCGATTCTTGGTGAACCGCTCAGCCCAGCAGCAGCAGCTACCCTTGTTAATGGTAGCTAAACTAGCTATATATACACGACGACAAATTGGGCAGTTGTGGGCGTGTGAGCCCCCTGCTTACCGGCTTTTCTAGAAATTTTAAAAGATCATTAACAAAAGGCGATGCAATTGGGCGCGCCCGCCGTTTGAAATTTATCGGCATGCAGTAAAGTTTTTTACGCCTAGTAATTCGGTAACTCGGCTACAATCTATATAGGTTGAAGAAACCTCTGGATTGGATTTAAGTACTTCTCCATTGGTTGCGAAGTAGTACTACTATTTTGATGAGTTTTGCGGAATTCATCAAGTTCAATTTTTTTGAAAATCGGGTTTTATCGTATGATGTGTTGATAAAAAAAGTTTACTAACTCTTAGTTTAAATAACTAAAATTTAAATCCGACAAATCTCAATATAAGATACTTACTGTAATTTTTTTTTCAAGATCTAATCATTGAATTAGCCATAATTTTCTTAACAAAGTAAATAATTAATTGATAACGACTCTTTGTCCTAATGCTCCCTCTTTTACACTGAAAGAAAATATATTAACGGGCAGAGAATAACGTCTTCATGATACTCAACAATTATAATCCTCTTTCTTTTTTTTGTTATCATGATATTTTCTTCACGATACTCACCAACAATCCTCTGTTTTCATGATACTCACCAATAATCCAAGATTCCAAGGATAAAACCCGATTTTTGAATCGATCACCAAAGGGGACTTAAATTTAAAACAGCCACATTGTCCAGCAACTGATTTGACGAATTAATAATTGTATAACAAAGATTCCAAGGAAAAAGAGGATTATACGATAAACCCTCGAATTAATCAATTAATTAAAGATGTTGTGATCAATATATATACAAACTCTCTGCCTTATTAAATGATTGATTAACGACAATTTAGAATAAAAGACGTACTATACATCTTATCACGATTCAGTGCCTGCCTGCCCACATGATTCAGAGATCGATCATGTGCTTTGTTCCTTTGAATCTGATCATTTTCTTCCCGAAAATCTGAACACTGAAATGATAGCTACGGAACTGTCTTAGATATATCCATTCTCTTCGATGATATTAAGCATAAAAAGGACAGCCACGTTGCATGGCACCGATTTCTTCCATCGTTATCTAAAGACCAATGTCATGTTCTAGGGTTATATATATATAATATAACTTTTAACTCATTCGGACATTATCTCTTACACGTTCGTAAAACAAACTAAATTAGGGATCGATTTTCCTCAAAATAATTTAATTATAGGCTTAACATTTTGCTGATTTTTACGATAAAGAACCAACAAAAATGGTAGTGGTGGTCGATGTAGATTGATTTACATGATTGACTGTAGTGGCATTAGGTTCAGCAGGGTTTAAAGGGTACGTGTCGAACTAAGTAAAATTATTCAAAAAGATGAAATAAGTAAAGGACAAAAGCTGATAGCCATGTCTGAAACAGGAAAAGAAATATAGAACAAGACTATTAAACAGAAATCCCCACTTACTCTAAAAGGAGATAATAAGATCCGATCCAAAGAGCTTGAAGTCACAAGGGATCTTTTACATGCTTCAAATGTATCTAACCTGAAAAAGAAAGGAAAAGAACAACCTACCATATCATCAGATTAATTTCAATGGGAAACAAGATATTGTTTTTGAAAGAATTCCGGAGATCTTTCCATATGTCTACTACAATAGTTTAATGACACGTCGTATTCGTAAATTTTTTATTGACACTTAAGATTGTCGGGATTTTAGAATTCTAAAACTAAAATATGAAAATACCCTATTTTTTTTGGTAAACTATATAAAAATGCCCTTGAAATATAGTATCCTATATATAGAATCATTAAGATCGATACCGGCAAAACTTTTGGTTTCCATTCTCTTGTAGTAACTTTGTTTGTTTTGCAATTAATTCTCTCACCTTTATTGCTTTAAGAAGATTTTCGTCAGTGGAATTTCTTTTGAAGCAAAATTGTCTGGTTCGGGAGAGCGCAGTCTTTTGAACTTCACTTATATGGTTTCTCACTGCAATCGATACGAAATCATGATCTCAATTAATTTGTTGTGTTGACTTTATAATTGTGATTCGGCTTTTAAAGCTACATCTCGTGCGGTTGGTAATCGATTGCAGGTTGTTCTCTTTTTGGCCATTGATATGTGAAACATTTCCCTAAAGTTGGAAAAAAAAAAAAAGGAAAAGGGGAAGTTGTTTTCAAGGAAACGCGTAGAAGCATTTTCCATTCATCTTTACAATAATATTATTTTGGACCCACGATCACACCACATCGTTATAGAAACTTTTTAACGCGGAAAATTTAATCATTCAATCCATATGATTGTAGGGGTCTCTTTGTTTCTTAATGTATCTTTATTTGGTAAAAATAAGTTTACATATCATTGGATTAATCAAGAGTCGAGCCGAATCCGACACCTTATTAAATAAACATGGAGGCTCCTTGTATTTGAACCAACGGATGTTGATTATTAATTACAAACACTCATATATATCTTAATATTAATACGTGTGAGTCTTCAAAAATGGCTCCCTTAATTGAAAGTGTACACATTTGTGGAATTTTCAAGAGGAAAGTCATGCAAGGTATGCCAATACTTTCACACACTACATTTTGGATATCAAGTTAATAACAGCAAGTGCATTCTTCTAATATTTAATTAAATCAGATAAATAGTTAATTCTTTTCTTTTCTTTTCTTCTTTTGAAAGACAGGAAAAAAAAATAATTCAAGATATATAAGTAAAATGCCACATTTCCTATTAATTAATCCAGCAAACAAATAAGAATTTGTATTGTTTTTAACATGAATTTGTTGTATTTTTGTCGGAACTACAAACATGATAATTCACTGATGAGAAGGAGATTTTATTTGGCTTCTTTTAAAATACTTTGATTTAGCTATGAATATTGAATATTGAATGTGGAAACTTTACTGTCACATTCAATAAAAAGAGATCGTTGTCGAAACCAGTTGTTCCCCTTTTACTTACCTCATGTTTTTGGTTGCAAGTCAATGGTTCAGCTCTCCTATTGTATTAGTAGATAATATTTCCTTTTTTAATTAATTGGAAGAATTCGATCGGATCCATATACATGGTGAAAGATTGTACTACTCAGAAAAAATGGTGTTTCTGGAAGGGGCTTGCGGGCCGGGGCCACTTATCAGTTACATATATTTGATTGACCACCAAGTCGGCTTTAACAAATGTTTAATTTTTTCCACTTTCAAATGTAGGAGTAAGAGCTGCATTAATTTGAATGGAAATTCGATAAATCTAGCTAGCAATTCACTTTGGAAAGAAACGGCAGCACAAATTCCACAATCTGTCTACTGAAAAATCTTTCTTGTAATTTGTTATAAGCCGAATTTAATTTAATTATTCATTAATTTAATACCGATTTCCGAACGTTATCAAAGGCCCAAAGCGGATAATTAAGCTTTATTTGATTTATAATTCTCATTGATTTTTCTCACTGATTTGGAATATACTGCTGCCTCCGTCGTCTTGCTAGGAAGCTAACAAAGGAAGACTCGACGACTCCGTATATATTGCAGTCTTAAACCTGCAAAGAATTCAAATTAAGAATCAAGTTTTTCCAAATTAAAAGGATTTCTCAAAAAGAAACCAAATGAGCTCGAATTCAACGCATGAACATCTTACAACTCAAGTACACGTACTTCATTCCAATTTTTCCAAGATCAAATAAACAATTGAAGAAGGTACGTAGCTTAGCTTACTACCGAACAATAATTAATATATACTTTTATGTATAAGTTTGGTCTCAAATTATCCAATATAGAAACCTAACGTATGGTCCGAGAATCTTCAAAATAGTCAACAAGTCTAAGCAAATGCCGGCATAATTTATACTTAAATACATAATGTTAGGTGAACGGTGTTGGAAATCCTACACAAATGGACAGAGTAATTGTTGAACTCACTCTTCTGTTTTCGTGTAATCCAATGAAGACATAGGACTTTTCCATCACTTTGAACATATTTGGTCTCTAGCTTGACTCCTAGCGGTTTCTCTCAGGCAGCCATAGGTTGGAAGGTCGGCGGTGGTCTCTCCTCTGCGGCCAATTAGGTAGATAGCTTCTTCGAGTGGAACAAGAAATTTTAGTTAGCACTAATTTGTGTTTACGTAGGTAATGTTTAGGCTGTGTTTAATGGCGTTTTCGATAAAAACATCCGTTAAAAACGCTATTAAGGATTCTAGCTTGCTCTTAATTGCCCTTTTAATCTGGTTTTTCGTTTGTTGGTTTTAATGTGGTTTTTGTTTGTTTGTTGGAATTTTGATGTTTCCTATCTTGGGGAACTTCTTGAATCTCTGTTCCTTGATCCAAGACGGCGGGGTCAATCAAGTACTTGGAGGATGGTACGTACGTCGCCAAGAGAGAAAGAATGTGAAGGGCGAAATGGGATAGACAAAGTTGAAACTTCCTATTGGTGAAATCCTGTTTGTACGTAGATCAGTCAACTGATCTAGAATTTCAATTAGCTCATCAAATAAAAAAAACGGAGTTTCAATTAGGATTTAGGATCAAATATTCATTGGGTTGGAGGAAACCACGGGCTGTTATTTTTCCGACAGACCCAAGAAAGAGCTTGTAAAAGCCTTACAAAATACCAGTGGCCATTTATAATATAAGCTATAGGGTAGCCCAATAACCCAAATAGAAAGTCTTTGCCCTTTTAGAAATTTTGATTTATAGTGGCTCTTTATAGGGCTAGCCTTTTCTAGGTTCAAACACAAAGAACTTGGGCTAGGCTATTCTTACGGGCTATTAGTCCTAATGTTAATCTGGCTTTCCGTTGAAATCATAGAAAGATAATATCAACATAAGAATATTAAACGACCTCTACCTCTTTGCCTAGTACCTAAAAGGTTTGGGAGGTTAGACGGTACGAGTTCGACTCCTGCCATCCTTCATCTCCGGGTCTTAATATCTCGTATTGTATAAAAAAAATAATAATAATTTACGTATAAATTACTATACACCCACCTTATGTACGAAAATCATATTAAATTTCAATTAATTTGAAATTGAGTTATGTCAGACTTTAAAAGGAGAAAACTTTTTCAAATTAATTTGAACCAAAAACTACACTGAAAGATTTCAAATTTATTATCTTCATTTATAAGACTTAAATAAAAAATCTTATTGAAGAGACAATCGAATTCCTTTCACTTTAAATTAAGTTATATTTACTCAACATTTAACCTCTAACATACATATGAAGTTAGGTGCAAAACAACTATTTGATTATAGTATGAAAGGGTAGTATAAGGGGTTTGTTTTTGTGTTATTGTGAGTCTAAAAGTTGTTTTCAATTAGTGGGCACTTTCTTCAAACCCATTAAATTAGCTCGTATTCTGTATTCTAAATCTCGGGCTTAGCTGGATTAATTTGTCTTGGGATCTCACAAAAGTTATCTTAATGTTGGACTTAGTTGGATTAATTTGTCTTTAGGTGTCATAAAAGGTTTAAGATACATTTAACTATAAATTTGCTCATTGAATTTTCTAATCCATTTTTTCATTTTTATGTTTTATTTAATTTCCTAACAAAAACTTTCTTTAAGAAGAATATAAACAAACTAACTACTAATAACTGAACACAATAATAATTCTACCAATAAATAATGTTCTACTATCAATTTATCCTGCGCTAACACTATAAGTATATGTAAAATTTGATATGATCAATTTGTTGAGAGATAAAAAAAAAAAAATACAAATATGATGTTCATTTATAACTTCAAAAATAATAATTAAATAAAATTTAAAAAATTAATAAAGTTATACTATGTCTATATGAAAGAAAATAAAAGGAAATTAAAATATAAAAAAGAATAAATATCAACACAATTTTTAAGAAATTGAATTAAAAAAATTTTAATTCTTATATTTAAGTATTTTCAATAAATGTAAAAAGTATTAAAAAAAGAAGTCTTTTGGATAAAATTAAAAAATAATTAGGCTATATTTGATACATGAAAACATTTTCTGTTTTCATTCTCTACAAAATACAAAGAAATCATTATATAAGATGTGTAGTTTATAGAAATATATGTATGTTTTAGAAAATGAAAATGAAAATAGACTTAACATTGAGAACAATTTTTTTAATTTTATTTTTGGATCAATTTTCATTTTCATTTTCTAAAACATGTATACATGTCCTCTCACAATACATATTTTATATAGTAGTTTCTTTGTATTTTTTAGAGAATGAAAACAGAAAATATTTCTTATACCAAACATAGCCTTAATCTCTAAAACTACCAATTTCCAATTTAAATGTCAAAAAGGAGATTTTCACATAATATTGATTTATTTAATATAAAATTACAATTCAGTCAAGTAAGTAAAGTTATCTTATTCAATATTAGAGAGATTAAAAGGAGATTTATTATGAGACAAAAATAAGATATAAGTATAGATTTCGTCGAAGGATAACATGTGTTCTAACAAAAGGATTTATCTCTTTAGCAAACATATTTTCGAGATTTCATAAGTAAATTTAATTGGAGATTTTGGGATAATTTCTTTTTTAACAAATTTTGAGATAATTTTATGTGCATGTATGTATACTCCCCAAAAGCACCTATACACAGTCCAAAATGACCCAAATCTATAAAGTTCGTTGGGCGGGCCCATGAAGGGAGAGAACTGCTTACGATAGAAGTAGTAGCGTGCCGCGTGCGTGACCAATAGAGCATCTTCCTTTCTTGTTCATCATGGTAACGACCGCGGTAAGAGACTTAAACCCAGACCCCGACGACCCCGACGACATCCACTGTTTGCTTACCCACCAACACCACGAGCTCATGGCTGCCCACTCTCTCGAGTCCGACCTCGACTTAGCCTTTAATCTCCAACTCCAAGAAGCCCTCTCCGCTTCCCTCTCTCTCCACACTTCCCAACCACCGCCTCCAGCTGCCACTCCCCCACCTCCGCCTGAAAACGAAACCGTCTTCTCCTTAACATCCAAAGAGCTCTCCAAACTCCAGCTAGAGTCGATTGATCACAAACGCTGCCTCCTCGAAAATCAGAAACTGAAGGAAGACCTCAAGCGCCGAGTCCACGACGAGAAATTCGCGCGTCTTATAGCGAGGATTCCCGAGGAACAATGGGCCGAGTGGGGTGATTGCTTTGAACGGCCTTTCGGGGAGGGTAGTTCGAGGGGAGTGCAATGTGAAGGGATTGACAGCGAAGACGAGCACGAGATTGATGACGTTTCCGACGACGATGAATGTGAATTTCGTATTTACTTTAAGGGTTTAATTAGTGAAGAGAAGGTTAAGAATGAGAAAGTGAATTTTGCGGGGATCGGAGTTGCCATATGCGACTTCAGGGATAATTTGATTTTGGAAATTAAGAAGCCGCTAGTTGGCGTTGGGTTGAGTAAACAAGCGGCTGAGCTTAAGGCGTTGATCGAAGGGCTTAGCGCTGCTTTATCTTTGGAGCTTAAAAGAGTTCAATGTTACTGTGATTATTACCCCATTTATCAATACGTAAGTTACTTTCCCTTCTTGTTCATTCTGTTATGATGATGATCTTTTTGAAGCAAAAAAGTAATTTTCAAGAACTAATTATCGAATTATATAGCAATAGATGTTGAAATAATGGAATGTGTGATTTTTCTTTTCTATGTATGGAATAAATAGATTAGAGTTAGTGTTAAATTTTATTTCTTGGTTTATTGTTTATTTTGGGGGGGAAGTAATGGAGTAAAAGTGGTAATCGACCAGAGTGGGTAAATATATGCTAATGAAAATGGTAGAATTGACTCGACTTTAGTGAATGAATTGAACTAATGAATCGAAGATGGCTTACTAATTGGGTGTTTAAGCTTATGTTCTGTTACGTTTTCCATGAGCGTGATATGTCATATGTGTTGCCGAGGAACTAGTTTATTTTTAAGGAACACTTGGAAGTGTGGCAGGAGGTATCTTATTTAGGAAAATCCAGATATGTGATGTGACACATGAAAGATAGGTACATTATCTGAATGTTGGGGAAAAGATGGGACGAAAGGCGAATAAGGAAAAGTGAGGTATGATGCATGCTGAATGAAAGTATCTGAATGGAAGAGATAATTAGGGTTTTGTTGAAGAGCTCAATTAATTCCTTGTTGGATAACTGTTCCATTGCATGTCCAAACATTAGTGAAGCTATTATAGTTGTCAAAATCTTATGATATTTAGATATGTATCATATTAGCTTTAAGTCTTTGTTGGATGTTAGCGTAAAGAGCGAAGAAAAATGTTATTCATGATGTATTTGAAAATGCAGGTTACTAGGAGGTGGCCATCAAAGCAAAGGAAGATTACAATGTTAGTTAATCAAGTCTTACTTCTTCAAAGAAAATTTACATATTGCAGTGCCACACTTGTGCCACGTAATGATATTAAATATGCATTTAAACTTGCAAGGGAAGCGATAGATTCTCAGGTTACCAGGCCTGTAGAACAAAATCAGGGCAAGACTGTGAAAGAGACTTGTGTTATCTGCTTAGAAGATACTGATTTTGAGTCCATGTTTTCAGTAGATGCGTGCATGCACAGATATTGCTTTTCTTGTATGAAACAGCACGTGGAGGTGAAGTTGCTTCATGCAATGGTACCCAAATGTCCTCATGAGGGCTGTAAGTCCGAACTTAATGTTGACAGCTGTAGGAAATTCTTGACTCCTAAGATGGTTGAGATGCTGAAACATCGCATGAAGGAAGCTTCAATCCCTATCACAGAGAGAGTTTATTGCCCATATCCTAGGTGCTCGGCACTAATGTCAAGAAATGAGGTTTCAGAATATGCTAAAGATGCATTTGTTGGAGATGAAAGATCTGGAGCTAGGAAATGTCTGAAATGTCATGGTCTTTTCTGTGTCAACTGCAAGGTTCCTTGGCATAGTAACATGACATGTCATGATTACAAAAGAAAGAATCCTAATCCCCCCGCCGAAGATCTTAAGCTAAAGTCGCTTGCAACAGTGAATTTATGGCGCCAGTGTGTGAAGTGCAACCATATGATAGAGCTCTCTGAGGGTTGCTACCACATTACTTGCAGGTATCTGGTTCTGATTATGGTTTCATTATGTTATTTTTTAAAATATTTTGCCCCATAAGGTTAAGTTTGTTCAACAAAAGGGACGAACCCTGCTTGTTATTCTTTATCATTTGCAACCTAGCAGTCATGATTTACCGAACATGTAAACCTCACTGATTAGCATAGATGGTTTAGTTGGTCTACCATAGAGACGGAGCCTTGCCAAGAGCTCCTTGAGGATTGATCAGGCAACTCATTCAAGAATAGGGGCCATCGATACTATGATATCCAGCATGAAGGCCAAAATCCCAAGACTGAGAATTACCGAGGGTTGGATGCTTGAGTCTTGTATGAGTTCTGAATAAATTTCATGGTTAGCTGTCAAGGAATATGCACATTATTTAGAATTAGTCTTTGATACTAGGAATTTCAACTAGAGCCTGTAGAAATTTACATCCTTTGCAATGAAGGTAAAAAAAGGTGGATCTAGGTTTGAACTTGAGACATTACTTTTTCTCTGTTACTTTGTAGCAGCAGAAGCAAATGGTGTACTACCGAACTATGTTATGGTTCTCATGGAGTCTTTTCCTCATTGTCCTCTTATACCAGGCTGTCATAAGTTTGCATATCGTATGTCCATATGTGTTTGAACTTGACAGCTACGACCTAATATTTTTTTACTAACTTACTCATTTCCATTGATTTCTACTAATAGATACTGCATCTTATTGTTGCTTCTGCTTCTTCTTTTTTTTTTTTTTTTCTCCCCTTTTTTCAGATGTGGGTGTGAGTTTTGCTATAATTGTGGGGCTGAGTGGAAGAACAAAAAGGCAACTTGTTCTTGTCCACTCTGGGCGGAGGATAACATTTGGCATGAAAATAGGGACACCGATGAAGAAGACGAGGAGGAGTACGAGGAAGAGGAAGAAGACTCTGATGATGACTGGCTCCGGTTCTGAGGACTCTTTAATTGGTTTTTTATTATACTCTTCATAAATTTTGTAACAATTTATGTATAACTTATAACAGATCAGTGTTGCAGACATTCTATTAGCCAGTTATTAATTTAATTGGAAGGTGTTTTGCATGTTTGCCAATGGCAATGCTGTCTCTTTTCCATTAAAGAAGCCAAGAAACTTCGGTCTTTCTTTTGGAAAAAAGTAAGAAACCTAAAATCAAATTGTTAATTTGCAGAAAACCACTTCGATAAAAATCATTGTTACCAATCTTAAACGTGAATCATGTATTTCAATTATTATTCTTATACTGTATCAAATACTTGAAAAATAAAAATTTTGTACCTAATCAATGTAAATTGTACGAAAATTATATTATTATTATACTGATAATTTTGCTACTTATCCCATTTTCTATCTCATCTTTATCGTGCTATCATGCGCATCAAAACATTCACAAAAATTACCTCAGCTTCAAAATTACTGGGTTACCGCCGATTTTACTGACGTAAAAGTTGTTCAGCTTTCCTCACTTTCCCAAGAAAAGAAAACTTTTCCTAGAAGTAGAAGGCAATGGAAAACCCCTACCCCTTGGGTTGCCTCTGATTTTACGGACCACTAAAAGTTGCCACCTTTACCCTGCGTGGAGTTTCTGCTCCGCCCTGACCCTCTTAGATTCCGTCACTTTCCCAAGAAAAGTACTAACTTCTCCCATGGAAAACCCCAACCCCGCCAAAGGCAAAGCTATCGAAACTAAGGATGAAGACACAGAACTCCAATCAGTCATCCGCTTCCAATGTCAAGAACTAATGGAAGCGAAAGCTTTATACTCCGACCAGGACTTAGCTTTCGAACTACAGATGCAAGAAACTGCCAACGCTTCACTTTCTCTTCACCACGCTTCAACCTCGCAAGACGTCATCGTCTTGCCTCCTGCCGAAACGGGTTTCGACTACTTGACTGCCATGCTGGAAGATTTAGACAGGTTCGAGACTGAACGTAGGGACATGGACGAAACCCAAGCAGAGATGAGAAGGCTTAGGGAAAGTCTGAACCGTTCTATTCATGATCAAAACTTTGCTAGCTACATCATGAATGTCCCCGAAGAAGAATGGAATAAGTACGGGGACAATTACGAAAGACCCTACTTTGATGGAACCGAGGTTGCTCCCATTGAGAGTTTTAGAGTTTATGTCAAAGGATTGGTAAGTGAAGAAAGGATGTGGGAGATGAAGGTTATGGTGGGTGGTATTGGAGTTGCTATTTGTGATTTTAGAGACAATTTGGTTTTTGAAGTGAGCAAAAAGTTGGAGGGTGCGGAACTTATGAGTGCTGAAATGGCTGGAGTTGAGGCGGTGGTTCAGGGTCTTAATCTGGCATTGAGTTTGGACTTGAAGAGGATCTCTGTTTTTGTTGATGATTCCTCGGTTTGTCAATATGTGAGTTTACATTTGTATGCCTTATGCTCAAATTTATATTGGTTTTCAAATATGTGTGGCTTTGAGTTTGATTATTTTCTGTGTTGATTATTTCTTGGTCATGTGAGCTTGAATGATATGCCCTTTGAATATTGATCTTTTCAATTGTGGGAATTGCATGTTTCTGATATGTTGGTGATGATCATAGCCATTGGAATCGTGGGATTTTTCATTTATGTCATCCTCATGCCTCTGGTATTTTGTAGCCTTGTTATGAATTCTCTTGTTGGTTTCTTGTATGGAAAATTATTTTGAAGATTATAGGAAGATAATTGCGAAATAGTTGTAGGCTATATATGTGTGGTCTTATTTTGTACTATTTTGGTTTGTAGGCCATAGGGATTCTTTTAGACTTTGGTTTTCTAAATCTTTTTATATAGCTTTGATAGATCTCTCTAGTCTAATCTTTTTAGTGCATTATTTATGAGAAAAGCATAAGTAATAGCAAACTTTGAACAAGCTGGTTATATAATCAACAATCCCTTATCTGGACTGTAGAGATTTGTCTTATTAGGAGATTGGGTCAATTGGTCAAAGTATATTTCTGGTTTTCATATGATGTGGTTTTTTTGTTATAAATTTTGTAGTCTTATTGCGATAAGCGCAAAACCGAAATCATATTGTGGATAAGTTGTTCTGTAGGTATACTTGTAGTGGAAGTTGTTGGTTACATTGAAACTTTTTATTGCTTTTACCTTTGTTTGATTCTCCACCCTTGTTCTTGCATTTATCATTTGATCTATTTGCATAAAGACTCCTTGAAGTTGGTGTCTTTCACTATAAAGTTCTTCAGTCTTTTCCTTCCTTTGAAGATTGTTTGATTTATCATTTAGGAATGGTAAATGGAGGAATGGTAATTCGTAGTAGTTTACTTTGGCAAGAACTATTTATCATTGTCATCACTCTTATCCCTGGGAACCGATTGTTTGTAATGCCTCTGATAGTAAAATCCATTGCCATTTACATTTTTCATATTACTGAGGATTTTATAAAACTAAATGGTCATGGTTTACAACTTCTGGATATAGGTTACCGGCGCACTGCAACCAATACAGAGCAAGATGGGGACAATAGTCAATGAGGTGGCATGTCTAGGAAAGAAATTTAGTTTTTTCCGGGTATATCTTCTGCAGACACGTAATGATATGAAATTTGCATTCAAGCTAGCAAGAGATGCTATAGTCTCTCAGATTGCTTGGCCTGCAGAAACTAGCAATGGGAGGGGTTTGAAGGAGACGTGTGTGATATGTTTTGAAGATATTGATACTGCTAAGATGTTTTCGGTTGCTGGTTGCTTTCACAGATACTGCTTTTCTTGTATGAAGCAGCATGTAGAAGTCAAACTGCTGAACGGAATGGTGTCTACTTGCCCACATGAAGGCTGTGATTCTGAGGTGACTATTGATAGCTGCGGGGAACTCCTGGACTTTAAATTAGTTGAGATCATGAGAAACCGCAAGAAGGAGGCTTCCATTGCTGTTTCAGAGAAGGTTTATTGTGCATATCCTACGTGCTCTGCGTTGATGTCAAGAAATGAGGTCTTAGAATACACTAGAACCGTACTTCTTGGTGCTGACCAATCTGGAGCTAGAAAATGTGTGCAATGCCATCGCTTTTTCTGTATGTATTGCAAGGTTCCATGGCACTATGATATGACCTGCCATGATTACAAAAAATCCAATCCGTATCCTTCTAAAGAAGATGCAATGCTCCAGTCTCTTGCTACTAAGAAACTGTGGCGTCAGTGTATAAAGTGCAAAAACATGGTTGAACTTGTTTGGGGGTGCTATCACATCACTTGCAGGTATGTTGTCTTCGTTTACCCATGGTTGAATTTTTACTTTGCTCCTAGTTGGAATCAAGATTATGGTAAATTAAATCAGCTACTTCTTTGTCTTAACATCACAATATTTTTGCATGCTACCGTTTTCTTCTATTCCTTTTGCAGATGTGGATATGAGTTTTGCTACACTTGTGGAGCTCAGTGGGTTAACAAGAAGGCAACATGTTCGTGTCCAATCTGGGATGAACGAAACATTATACGGGATCAACGAAGAAGGCAATGATTTGGGAATAGAGCAGTGAGAAGACAATGATTTAGAGCTCAGTAGCTATAATTGAAGAAATATAGACAATGTACTTCCATGAGTTACTTTTGTTCTCTTCTTTCAAGAACTGCTCTTTCCTTGCAGAAGGTAATTTGTTGGAAAATCGTATGCATGAGAGGGTTGGTAGCAAGCTTTCAATTCTTTGGCATCTTAGATAATTTGTTTCGAGTATGCTGCCATGCCCATGTCTATTTGGTTGGAGGTTACTGCTCAAACGCACATACTGATCCCCATTGATCCTCTCCTCTCTTCGCTACCACTTATCCTCGCCTTTTAGTTTTTATCTTCATCTTTTCTTACATGTTATGGTTTAAAAAAAAGGTTTTACCTGTTCACATACACTTCTTCTTCCTCTTCTCACTTGCTTTGATTAAGAGTTTAGAGTTCAGGTACTGCTTGACCGCATGAATGGCTAAAGTAAAGCTGTTGTTGTTTTATACACCGTAGAGGCGTAGAGTCTAGGAATCCCATGTGCCTTTTTAATCCGGGGATTCTTTCTGAATAACATAGACATTATTGATTATGTTTTGGAGAAATCTATTGGATGCGATTATGGCAACAGAAATTTTGCATCAAATTAGAAAGTAGTAGAAGACTAGTAGTAGTTGTCTCAGGAGGACCACTCGAGCACTCAGGCCCTGGTGCCATACCACAAGTCTGCCATGGATCATGTGCTATTTTGGTGGGAGTCATCCTTTATGGTCCAGCCTCCTTTTCTCCCATGGATTCTCTCTCTCGACACTTTTCTCTATCCATGTTTTCTTTCGTCATGGGTTGGAGATCAATTTCATCTTGCCTTTAACCAATCAAGAACTGGAAAATTGCTGTGTTTCATAGGTGGAGACTAGATTTTTTTTCATATTAATGATCACATTTTTCGGCAAACGTAATTTCGAAGGTAATGCAGGTTTTGGACTTAAATGGCGCCCGTGTCCACACCACAGGACAGGGACCCACGATTAGAAAACCCACCTAAAAAACAACTCGAGGTCCTTCGTTAATCTCCAATTCTCCATTCATCGATTGTTCCTTGAGAGCTTCCGCAATTTTACGCGAAGGTAAGAAATAAAAACAAAATACCAAGAAATAAGAATAATTAACATCTAGTCCTTTTGAAAGTTAAGAAAAAAAAATAGCAACATTTTCTCAAGCAAATTGCAGATCGTCTTATTAGTCAAAAAACAGGGATTTGGAGAAGAAAATGGCAGTAGCCATATAAACGGATTCAACGAACGAAAGCTCGAAAAAAAACCAGAGCCTTTTGAAAAAAGTAGAGCTGCCAGCAGTGACTTGGGACTTCAAAGGAAGAAAATTTTGCCCAAAAAACAAGCAACCTCGACAAAGTGACGGCGGTTATTTCTGGTAAGAGTGACCCAAAAGCAGACAAGCTTTTACCCCAACAACCCGCCACTTCCACTGCCACTGTCTCAGCAAATACACTGAGTCACTGACAAATACCCATTCGTCCACTCTGGCCACATCTCCCACCCTCCATCTCCACTCTCCACCATCAAAACCAAAACTTTGCAATTAGAAGAAAAAGAAAGTAACCAACTTTTCTCAATCGACAAAAAACAAACTTCCTGCCACATTAATTAAATAAAAGTCACCTTTTTTTTCTCACCAAACCTCTCTCTTTCGACCTTTTTTCTCTTCTCTTTCGTTTGCATTTCCACATGTACGGATCTCATTTTACTTAAATATTCCTATTAAATTGTGCGTCACGTTCAAGCCTTTTAGATTTTCTAACCGAACTTCAAAACCACTCCCTGTAACCCTTCCTTTTGTTCTCTCTGTTTTTCACCAAAAGAATGGAAGGTAGTGGTGATCAGATGGCGGAGCAGCAGCAGTATAGAACAGCATATGCCGGCCTAGCACCGGATAAAGCAGCCAACTTTAAGGATGTTGTTCGCGAATTCATGAAAGGGTTGTTGGAAATGAGCGTGGAATTTGGGAGAGGGTGTAGAGACGTGGTACGGCAGAGTTTAGTTACAGAGGATTCGTTTTTAGTAAGGAATTTTGGTAAGGATTCTTACATTGGTCGGAAAATTAAGGTTCCTTACGACAACGTTTTGAGGAGACTGCAGGTTTTTAATGAATACTTGGTTCCTGAAGATAGGGATCCGTTGCATGCTTGGTCTGTGATTTTGTTCGTCTTTGTTCTTGCTCTTGCAGGTTTGTATAACTTTTCTTCTTTCTTTCTTTTCTGTCGGTTTGATTGGTTGGATATTGATAATTGAATTACATGAAATGTTTTTTCTTTTTATTTGACACTGTTTCGTTACTCATAGGAGGAATCAATCTGAATTATGCTAAATGCTTTGTAGTACCATTTGATTTTCTGTTAACTGGGAATTTTGTAATTAAGGTCAGTTAATTGGTTATGGTAACTAAATTATGAAGTAAATATATTTGATTCATTGTCAATTTGATAGCTTAGAAGTTAACAATCTGAAATTTTCCATGTAAATTAATAATGGATCGTGTTTTCTATAAGTGGAATCATTTCATTCTCTTGTCCCACTAAGGTCCTTTAGAGTCTAGACTACCATTATTCAGTATTGAAGTTTTTTTTTCACATATATATTAACATTTGAAACCAATTGCTGTTAAGTCCTGCTTGCTTCTTATGCCGCACTTTTGTTTTTGGATGTTACCCTTCAAGTTATTTGCAGTCTATTGAATTTTACACAAATTATCTTTCACCTATGTGGGTTTGTTTATTTGGAAAAGCTCTGAACTTGCGGCCTATAAAAATGTCTTCTTGCTTCGTTATTCATATTATGAACATGGTATAGCTTAGATGTGAATCAATCAAACATATTCTGCATTTTTTGCCTTTGTAATTCTTAATCCTTATGCTGTAGCCAGGATGTTAACCTTTTGTTTTGATCAGAAAGTGGATCTTAAGACCAGCCCTCCCTGGCCTAGTGGTCAGGCTTGTGGCCAGGTCACCAAGATGGCAGGGTTTCGACTTGAACCCCTGACTAGTTATGTGAAATAGGCGATAAATAACACTTTAGCTAGAGCAAAAAAAGGAAGTGGATCTTAACCTTGATATTGCGTTATTGTTTCTTGTGTTTCCATTGACTGTCTTACTGACGAGAGAAAGCAATCTTGCAGTTTTGAGTGTAAGTATAGAATATGATACTACTCCCATCCCAGTGGCAAAGAAAGTGTACCTACATCCTCCTAGTGCTGATCGCATAATGCTACCAGATGGTAGATATATGGCATATAGAGAGCAAGGCGTTTCAGCTGACAGAGCTAGATTTACTATGATCGTTCCACATTCATTTCTTTCTTCCCGACTTGCAGGTTCGATATCCACATAGAATATATAAGAACTCGGTTTTATTGAATGACATGTGTTCATACAATTCACACTTATTTTCTCAGTTTCTGTCTTTTCTCTGCTCAATTACTAGGGATTCCTGGGCTTAAGGCTTCACTACTAGAAGAGTTTGGTGTGCAGCTGTTAACATATGATCTTCCAGGTTTTGGCGAGAGTGATCCTCACCCCAAGCGAAACCTTGAGTCATCAGCATCAGATATGTTGTTTTTAGCAAATGCTCTTCATGTTGGTGACAAGTTTTGGGTAGTTGGATACTCAAGCGGCAGCCTGCATGCATGGGCTGCTCTCAAATATATTCCTGATAGACTTGCAGGTAGTGATTTCATTTTATCTTCACTATCATTCGTTAGTTTGTAGCACTTTCTATTATGGTCTCTGGACAACCTTGGGATTTTTCTAGCTAAACTATCTGAAATTTAATTGTTTTATGATGCACAGGAGAGCTAATTGATTTCTCATTATTGGAATAAAAAGGTTTTGCACATGTCATGCTCAAACCGATTACACTGTTTAACCATTTGAAAACAAGAATTTATGCTATTTAACATTACACCATTAAACTGATAATCGTCTTTTGTTCTTCCTGCTAAACCTTTTTTTGCTTTGAAGTTTGATTCTCCCAATGCTGCATCTCCTTAGTAATGAAAATCTTTCTCTAGGAAAACAGGAATAAAATGTGGTGGCTTTTGAAAGGCTTTGTTAAAGGAAATGAAACTTCCCACTGTACTGTCGGCAAGAAATCATCTTTGATTCTTCATGGCTAATTTGTAGGTGCAGCTATGTTTGCTCCCATGGTTAGTCCCTATGATTCACTTATGAGTAGGGGAGAAAAATATGGAACCTGGGGAAAGTGGACCCGGAAAAGGAAATTTATGTACCTTTTGGCTCGAAGATTTCCTAGATCTCTATCATACTTCTACCAGCGAAGCTTTCTATCTGGCAAGCATGGTCAGATAGATCAATGGCTGGCATTGACACTGGGAAGCAGGGTGAGTGATTCTGAACACTTTTAAGGTTATGGAAACTTGAGAATGAAAAATCTGTAGTTTATCTCTAATAAAGAGATACGGTCCATTCAATCATTGAGTTTAACTTTCATACACTGACAGTGGAGTTAAAAAACTCCACAAGTGGTGTTAGGAGGATGACACATACTCTATTACTTAATTAATTAATTAAAAAAATATAAAAATATACCCTATAAAGACACATGTCAACCCTCTAACTCCGTTTGTGGAGTTAAAAACACTCCACTGTCAGTGTATAAAATAATTTTCCATTGTTTATATGTGATACCTGTATAATGTTCAAAGCCCCAATGATTTGGGGAGGTTCAAGCCTCCATGTCTAAGTTATTTATCATCCAAATTATAAACAGCTTTCCCATGTGGTAATGATAAATATTATATGGAATCTTGTCCTGTACATCTTCTAATTATAGGAAAGAAGGCAACTGTAGGATAGGCACTTATTGTTTCCCAATATGTGTCAAATCATCATGTTTAGTGGTTCATATGCAATAAATTTCAAGAACACTCTTAAATGCACTTGTTAGACATCTAATCTAGATTCATTTTAAGTTATTGCATTTCTCATCTTTCCAGGATAAGGCTTTGATGGAAGACCCTGTCTATGAAGAATTCTGGCAGAGGGATGTTGAAGAATCAATCAGACAAGGAAATGCAAAACCTTTTGTGGAGGAAGCTGTACTGCAAGTCTCAAATTGGGGTTTCAGCCTTGCAGACCTCAAATTGCAGAAGAAACAGCGTCGAAAAGGCTTCATCAATTTGGTTAAGTCTTTACTTAGTGGCTCTGAGGAAGAATATACTGGTTTCCTTGGTCCAATACACATATGGCAGGTATACACATATGACATAGCATTACATGTATTATTATTACTATTTTAATTTGGAGTCACTGGAACTGGAGCTGTATCAAGGCAAAATTGATTAATTGAACTTTTTTATTCTGGTCCTGGTGTTATACAGGGGATGGATGATAAAGTGGTTCCACCTTCAATGACTGATTTTGTGCACAGGGTTCTACCAGGGGCTGCAGTGCATAAACTCCCATATGAGGGGCACTTCACGTATTTCTCTTTTTGTGATGAATGCCATAGACAGATATTCACCACACTTTTCGGAACACCTCAAGGCCCTCTCAACAATACCATAGAAGTAGAACAAACTTCATTAGATGATATAGAAGCGCAGGAAGAGGTAACTCAAGGTGATCTTAAGACAGAATGAGATATCAAATTCTCTATAATATGTTTGACACGTAAGGTGTATATAGCATAGGCCCATTATGTTACTTGTGAGTAAAAGAGAAGTAAAGAATTAAAGTTTTCTAAGATTTATTTTGTCAGTGGGGCTGAGTAAATTTTTGAAGCTGTAGGCTAGAATGGAAATAATCAAGAAAGGTTATTTGGTCTTATTCCCAGTTATTCTCAGTTTAATCTGCAAAATGTGTTGTCCAATTCATGTGATTTTGTTGACAATCAATAAACAATCTCACCAAATCTTAGTGAGGCATATTCAAATGTGTGTGACAAGCTGTTTCTTAAGTTTTAATGTGAAGAAGAACAGGAACAAGGAAAGTCTAAATTATGCCATAAACCAAAGTGTTCTAGCTCTAGCATGATCAATAGATTTTGCATAAACAGAGCTGGTTTGAGATAGTTTATGTAAACCTGGTCGACTGACCGGTTATGTTAGAGGATGAATCTCTAAGCTGTCCGCCTGCCGGTGAATCTGTGATTTTAATTGTGTATGCGGTATGCATGACAAAATACCAGCAGATTGGAATCATGCTGGTAAACTTATCTTGCTTGGTAGCCATCATAGAGGGCACCTGCATCTGATTCAATCATTTTCTTTGTAACTTGCACATTTTTCACCCTGCTTTAACTTTTTTATTTTTCTGCTAAAAAAAAAATTCTCGTGAAGGAAATCTTAGTCGGCTAGACTCAAAAGAACAAAGTAATGATAGAACAGAGAACCAGAAACTAGAACATGTAATACAATAGCTTGCAGTTATATAGTTCTGTTTCGCCATAAGCGATGGCCATTTCTTCCATCAGCGAGCGAATGCATGCCTGAACCATTCCTAAATTTTGTCCATCCATCTCCTTCAACTCTTCCTTCATAAACGCCAGCAATCAAAAGCTTGTTCCCAATACCTTCATCATCTGCACTCGAACCTTGGGAACAAGAACCCTCTTCAGATGGTGACCTGACAAGCCATGTGAGATCACAGCATTTGGTCCTATACAAGACAATGATTGTTGTTGCAACAAGAAGCTGAATGATCCAGGGAGAAGTAGCTAGGACCACACCTGATATTGAGAAAATTTCAATGTAGACAACCTTTTGGGTGTTGGCTGTGGCCAACCGGAAAAGGAATATGCCAATGACGGTGATCCAGAGAGAATGGATGATGATTGAGCGAAGGCGGAGGCCACGGTGGTCGGACATTTGGAGCTGCGTTTGCTTGGAAGGGGGGGGGGGGGGGGTGAATGGATAAAACAGCGCAGAATAGGAGACAAGTATATTCAAAACATGGAGTGACAATGTGGTCCAAGTTGGTTATTATTTGCTCAACATTTGAAATTTCTGTTTATCAACAAAGATCTTCCTACGAGGCTTCCATCTTTGAATTGGAAAAGATTATTCATGATTAAATTCGACTGTATCTTTCACAGTTTCATGGTTCATGCCGTATGGTATATTTAACAGGCCATTCAAGGCAGGTCGAGCCGAAGGGCTACGGCCCATGAGGGGTTAAATAAATGAGCCGACAAAGCATAGCCCTCGCCTTGCCAAATTGGCCGACTGGACTGCATAGCCCAATATATTTATTTTTCCATTTTTCTCTAAATTAATAACCTCCAAAAAAAATCTTTTTAGAAATAAAAAAGTATAACTTTATAGTAAGATTTAAATAATTTTAATTTTAATAAATTATTAAAAAAAAGTAGATTCAGAAAAGAAAATAAAAAAAAAAAATTCCAGAAAAACAGTTGACCGCGCTCCTGCCACATACCAAATCATCTCTACTTCACCTCCCGGTTCAATTTTTTCCCCCTCGCATTTTTTCCTCTTCAAAGCCGTTTCTAGAGGGGAGCTTCGTGTAAGCAGAGTAGCTTAGCTTGCGCACCAAACAACGATTTTCTTATTTGGACCCTTCTCCATATATATTGAATGTCGGCATCGCAGAGAGTCCTATGCACTCTCTCCCATTCCCTGCCTAGTAAATCCATCTCGTTTCCTTTTCTTCGTTCTTCTCCTTTGTATTATTTTCCCTTCTCTCGCTCTTGCTCTGTCTCCTTTCATACTCTAATTATGGCCCAAAATCAGGTGAACTGGACTCTTTAATCTGTGAACGGAACTTCTGTTTTCATTAGCTGTTTGGCCGTGGAACTGAAATATAAAACGAATTTAAATTTTTTTTTGATGCAGCGAAATGGAGGAAATAGAGAACAGAAATGGACAGCAAAGCCAACGCCGGAGGCGGTGACATCTGCTTCCGCGTCAGTCACTCAGAACCTTATTGACAAGGTCGGTGGGTTGAGTATCTCTGAACATAACGGCCAAATTTGGAAGCCGAAAACGTATGGAACAGTGAATGGACCCGCCGCCGTCGCTGATGTTCAAACTGAGAAGAGCGGTGTCGATTTCAGTAAAATTTTGAAGCCTAATTTGTTAGAAAATTTCAATGTCGATAATTCGACTTATTCACTTGCACAAATCAGAGCTACTTTTTATCCTAAATTCGAAAACGAAAAGTCTGATCAAGAGGTAACTTTTTGTTTTTGTTTTTTATTTTTATTTTGGATGATGGGGCATCTGTTAATTAATTTTAAGCGTTCTTTTCTGAATGTGTTTAGATTAGAATACGGATGATCGAGATGGTGTCTAAAGGTTTGGCTACTTTGGAGGTATGGATCGCGCAACTCTCTACTTTTGTTTGGTCAAATAGGAGAATAGTTTTAAAGTTCTTCATTAAGAGGCTTGTGCTTCTTTTCGCTTTAATATTTTTGTACGTCATATAAAATGCCAATGAGCAGAATAACTTTAGAATTTCTGTTTTAGGTTCTTTTCGGATGGTGCCTTTTTTGCTGTTTAGAAAACAGGGAAAGTTAGTAAACAGGAAAAGAAAAAAGAGTAGGAAAAGAATGAGAAATTTGTTAAAATCTATATAGAAAACTAAATTAATGCATATTTGATGCTTACAAGAAGTTAATTTCAAATGTATTCTTCTTTCTAGTATTTGTACATATAAATGTATTTGAGTTCTTATTCGTATAAATTTGGAACTTCCACAGGTTTCACTTAAACACTCTGGATCTCTGTTTATGTACGCTGGTAATGAGGGTGGAGCATATGCTAAAAACAGCTTTGGAAATATGTATGCTCAAAAATATCCTTGATTCTCTTTTCTTCATTATTGTTTTTAAATTTAATTGGTTTGCTGGTTCTTCCGTTGAATTGCTTTGATGTTCAAGCCCCGACCTGTTCTATATTCCAATTAAAGCTTTAGGTGTGGTATATGCAATGTGTTTGATTTATGCATACCTTTTTTTATCAGTGGTTACTTATTATTGAAGACAAATTAATTGGTTATCATAAATTACGGATGGATAAGCGGATTCCATTTCTTGAAGTATAGCTTGTAGAGAGAAAAAATGTATAAATATGAGGCTGCATCATTGAGTTTGTTCCAAATGTGTGCTCACCATTGTGTCCCGCCTAGTGCTTCTCTTGACTACATTGTGAATATGATTTCCCCTTTCTTATTTCTGATTTCTGCTGTTCTCCCTCAATTTAACTCATTGGATTTAACTCTTTGCTGTAGTTACACTGCTGTTGGTGTTTTTGTTCTTGGGCGGATGTTTCGTGAGGCATGGGGTGCTAAAGCTGGAGAGAAGCAAGCACAATTCAATGATTTTATTGAGGTAGCATTCTAATAACAACTGTGGATGGGCAAAGGGCAAAAGAAATGCACAAATGATAATCATATGATTTCATGGATTTAAGCCAATTAGAGTTTCCTTTATCTCTTTCTATCTCTTGCCATACTAGTTCAGCTTTCCATGTGTAATGTATAAATACTGGAACTTGATGATATGGTGATGATTCAACTTAAAAGGCTCATCGAAGAAGAATTATGATTAATTAGATTTGGATGGGCAGAATTTAACTCTTTACTAGTGTTTTACCTTTACGTCTTTTGTTTTGGGGCTTGTTTCTCAAACAAAGACTTGTTTCACAGTAAATAAATAGTGAAAGATCGATTATATGGGCAGATATATGGTAAAATGTAGTGTGATTGATGCTTGTCTCCATTTCCTGTTATCTTGATTTCTTGTTTTTCTCTCTTTGTTAGCATTTTCCCCTCTTAAAAGATTCATTTGTTAATATTAAAGAAGCCTTGTTTTTATCTCTCTGCTGGCCTTAGAAACAGGAGAACAGCCTCTTTTGGCTGTCTAGTTCATCTCTATTAGTCTAGGACTCGAGCTGTTTATTCTTTCTGCATCACTGACAATGGCTATTGAATTTTTTTTTTTTTTTTAATTTTTTACTTCTAGTAGACTGTTTTATGATCTTTAATCTTTCTTTCAGCGGAATCGTATGTGCATATCAATGGAGTTGGTAACTGCTGTTCTTGGAGATCATGGGCAACGCCCTCGAGAAGACTATGGTTAAGCATTTCCTTCTCTTTTCTTCTGATTATTTGAAAATATTTGACTAGCTTTCATTCTACTTTTGTTGATGACCAACAAATTATTTTAAAATATAGTAAAAAAAGTAGTATAATTTCTTACTAGTATGTAGAGTCGAAGACTCGCTTCTAGAGTGCTTTTTTCAGCTTAGTCAATAAAATTTTTATGCAAATGCTAGTTTTTGTTTCTTTTTAAAATGAAAATAATTCTGTAGTATTATTGGTTATGATGAAACAATTCTTATTAGCATGCAATATTATCATTATCCTAATACTTGCACGCTTTACCGCTTTGTTCAGCTGTAGTGACAGCTGTCACGGAATTGGGGAATGGAAAGCCAAAGTTCTACTCAACTCCTGAAGTAATTGCATTTTGTTGTAAATGGCGTCTACCAACAAATCACATATGGTTGTTCTCAACAAGGTGATGGTTGAGGATTTTTGTAGTTGTCAAAATTCAAAAGCTGGTTTTAATTATCTTATCTTTAAATCTAAATTTACTTAAAATAGCTGTCATAGTGGGGTTCGTTATAATGATTATGTGGAGGATCAGATATTTATGCTGGTATTTAAGTTCTAAAGTGAAATTCAAAAATTAATACAAATTCAGATTTTCCGATTTGTTGATATAAACAAGACTCCTGCCAAGGATATAAAGGACATATAGTAGTAGTAGGGCACAAATAAGAATCTGTGCTGAGCCTAATGAATACAAAAGTTTTGTGTTAAAAGTTTACTCATCTTTGCTCCCTCTTACAGAATTGGTTGACTTGAAAGGTTATGAGTTTCTTAATATGGCTCCTCTTAAAATTGTGCAATTAGTTGTGGTTACTGGTTAGTTTGTGGCATTACCAGCTTTTTTCATTCTTCAGCACCATCTTCTTTTTTCTTTTCTTTTTTTTTTTTTTAATTTTAAGAGTTGCAATTTCTCTTTCAGTAAATGCATTTTTGCTAATTCTTTAAACATAATTACTTTGATACTGGCATCTGTTATTTTGTAATACATATCTTAGATACATATAAATTATGCAAATTATGGCCTCTGATTCATCTTCAATAAATGTAGAAAGTCAGTGACGTCATTTTTTGCTGCGTATGATGCGCTATGCGAAGAAGGAACAGCAACTTCTGTATGTAGGGCTCTTGATGAAGTTGCAGATATATCTGTTCCTGGTAAAGTTTTTCATTCAAATTCCTTTCAATTTAGTGTGGGTTTATGGTCTTTTTAAATGAGTTGCCATTTCTACTGGAAGTATTGCCAGTTATCAGATTGTAGACCCAGTCTAGCTATTACCAATCAGATGGAGTTCTTAAAATGAAAAGGTGGGATGAAAGAATAGATGGTATTTAATATGCTATGTCCAATCGAATGGTAAAAGGTGAATGAAAAGCATGCCTGACTTCAGTGTCCCTTTAAATTTGCTACCTATGTTTGAGTATCTTGTGATGACTTCTGCTTAATTATTGAGGACTATTTTCTCCCTGCATTACCATAACCTATAATGCATGCTAGTCTCACTATTTTTCACCCCCATGAAACAACATTTTTCTTCACATATGTGTAAACTGCATTACCAAGTCCCTATTTGCTTATGTGGCCTATCTATCATGAAGCGACCGCTTGGAAGCAATTGTTTGCTAAGTTTTCATTTTTGCATCTTCAACATTTGGGGTCAGTGTCTTTAGCTCAAGCGGCACTGTATTTGTTTCCTCTTGTTAACTTCATTGAGGTATCTAAGAAGCATTTGATCAACATTTTGACAACATGCAGGTTCAAAAGATCATATAAAGGTGCAGGGAGAAATCTTAGAGGGTCTTGTAGCTCGTATTGTAAGTCATGAGAGCTCAAAACGTATGGAGGAGGTTTTAAAAGATCACCCTCCTCCGCCTGCTGATGGAGGTATGATGCTGTATCTTCTCATGTGTTTTGTTTATATTCTTTGTTACTTAAGTAACTTTCTTGTGAAGACATCTTGCTTTTTTATCCTGGTCTGTGTTGTTTTTTCCCCCAATAAACTTGTTTACTCTTGAAGACACTGAAGACAACTGGCACATTGGTTTTTAGTTAGAACTTTGAAGCAGAGTGAACTAATCTAAAAAAACCAGGATGGGTACAACTGGATAGGATAATTACTGTGTCAAAAGTGCAACCATCCTTACGTTTGCGTAGGGAATGATAAATCAACTCCTTCTGAGTCATAAGGGTGGTTATTCCTTTCATTTTCTCTTTTCAACTTTTAAGATTCATTGATTGCTATTATTCTTTATTATGGTGCATTCAGTTCATGTTTTTCCCCCCTCATTTTAATTCTTTGCACGGTTGCCTGAATGTTCCCTCCTCTTGTCCTCTCTCATGAAGAGGTTTTAGATTTACTATATGTTAAAAACGTCTATTGTGGGTCAAAACTAATTATCCCTCTTTTAATTCCCTGCTTACTTCAGCTGGCATAGATTTGGGACCAAGTCTAAGGGAAATTTGTGCTGCAAATAGATCAGATGAAAAACAGGTGACATGGAAATTCTTTTAATACGAAATACTATGCTTTATCTTCTGGTTATTTTGACACATTTCATTAAGAAATTATATCAATCTATTTCTTTTTAATGGTGAATCTTTTTTTTTTCTTCTTGAAACTGCCATTGCAGCAAATAAAGGCACTCCTTCAAAACATCGGTTCTTCTTTCTGTCCTGATCATTCAGACTGGCATGCTGATGCACATTCAAGAAATGCAGATAGATCTGTTCTTTCAAAATTTTTGCAAGCTCATCCTGCTGATTATTCAACCACTAAATTGCAGGTTAGGCTACTCTGCATTCTTCTTTCTTTTTTGACCTGCACAGCTCATGCATATCCAACACACATTAAATCAAACCTGAACAACCTCAAACCGGATAGCATGAAATTGCCATCAACCTCCAATAATTTGACCCTAAATTCAGCAACCCAAAACCTGAAGGGGATCCAACCATAGCAACCTCAGTTGAAGTGACCGATATGTATATTATCCCTTAATATATTTTAACTTCTTACCTCTCTGAAATACCAGCAAGCTCAATAGACATTGGTGCCCATGCCACACCACCTGTCTTAGTGGCAGCAAGCAATTCCTCTGACCAGCCAATATAGCTTCCTTAGTTAATTAAATTGATTAAATTTTGGTTTAACTTATGTGATCTCTTCAGTTGTTACAATGGATAATTTTATTATGAAAAGCTAATTTGGTTTCTTTATTAACCAGGAAATGTTTCGTTTGATGAGAGAAAAACATTTTCCAGCTGCATTCAAATGTTATCATAACTTCCACAAAGCTGAATCTGTGTCAAGTGACAACCTTTTCTATAAAATGGTCATTCATGTGCATAGTGACTCTGGATTTCGGCGTTATCAAAAGGAGATGAGGTATTTCTTTAGCTTACTCTATTTTTCCCTTTGTTATGACCATTTTTCTAAATTTGTATAGAAGCTCCATTTTCATGTTCTTTATTGTCTTTTTTGCACGGAATAATTGGGATGTTTCAGGCACAATCCAGGATTTTGGCCTCTTTATCGAGGTAAAAATATTTCATCCAAATATGGCTGACTATGTTCATTCTGAATGTTGAAATCAACAATTATTGATGAGTTTTAGTTTTTTTTGTTATGGACATTTTTAATGGGTAAACGTCTAATATACATTCGGGATATTGAAAGACATGATATATGCACATAGCAGGAGATAGTTTCAAATCGGTGATCCAGACAAGTATAACAATTTAGTTGTGTTCATATTTTTCTCATTAATCCACGACTTCTACAATATGGAAAAAAGTTTCATGTTCAAGTCTTTAGGAACATGTCTGAAAATCTAGTGCTCCCAAAATTGAGGAGAATCTTAGCATGATGGATAAACCATTTTGCTAAATCTCGTTGTTGTGCTTAATGAATTCCTGTCCTTCTATTAGTAGTATAATTCATACAAGGTGCTTAGAAATCAAATAATCTTTGATAACCTAAGTTTATGCAATATTTTTTATCCCTACATGTTAAATAAGCTGTTGGTGACTTTGATTTGTGGAAAACTCAAAAATGAATGGGTGCTGTGACTATCAAGAATTGGATGTGAAAAAAAATTCCTGAACTTAAATTATTTTAGTGTTGCATTGCTCAAGCTCTATATACATACTAGACAGATATAATCTTTCTTACAATGCCCTAGTTGACTGATAGAACTAGTTAAAGATGGGTGAAAGTTAATGCATCTATGGAGGGAAACATGCAAACAACTATCAGTTTGCATGAGAAGTTCAGAATTATTTATTAAGAGAGGATTGCTTCTAGTAGATCTTGATAAGAGTTTGGAAAATCGTATTTCTCAAGAAATATTATGTTGAAAAGTAAATGTTTTTTTGCAGTTCAGGCAACCATAAGAACCAAAAATTGATAAAGCAGCTCCAAACTTTTTGTCCCAAGTGATTTGATGGTAACCTAAAGCAGACTTGTGGGTAATACCTTGGGTTGAATATGATTGCTTTTGCCATAAATCTAACGGTCCTCACTTAAGTTTTGAATAGAAATAATAGTAAGAAATACAAAGATGTGGCTAAAACAAATTTACCTCAGTGTCAACTTTCAATGTGAAAGTTCTGAGAAAATGACCATTTGCATTTTGGAAAAAAGTTGGAAGTCAAAATTCAAACTATCTAACTAAGGCTTTAAGAATGACATCATACTAAATGACCAATTCATGTGTGTATAATTTTCAAATCCATTATGTGTGAGATATTATTTTCCATTTTTTAGTTTTCTTTTAAAGCATTTAAAAGAATTCTTTTATGCTCTTTGTATTTTACACAGGTTTTTTTCTCGATATTAATTTGTTCAAAGCAAACAAGGAAAGAGCTGCTGAAATTGCAAAAAGCAACAAAGATCTAGTAGGAAATGTAAATAATGACAGTAGGATATCCACAAGTGATGGTTTAGCCGATGATGATGCAAATTTAATGATTAAACTGAAGTTCCTTACTTATAAGGTATATTTCCTTTACAACTCAATTGATGCATGGAGGCACTTATGTCTAACTATTGTATGAGATTGGATGTTATGATTTGGCTATTTGAGTAATGTTTAGAGAAAGTATATAGTTGTCCTTGGTCAAAATTAAAGTTTGAAGAGTTGTTGTAAGCAAAGAAAAGATGAGCACAAGGCTAGGAGAGTTCCATAACATCGATCAATGTAGCCTTGCCATTTGATCATTCTATTTCCTACATCGCCTTTTAGCATTTGAGCATCACATTACTGCTGTAAGTGTGTTGTTTGTTTCATTTTTCATTTTGCTCCAAAATGTTAATTTTATGTGTAGTTATCAGTTATCAGAACAAGGTGCATTGTGGTGTAGATATACACATTTTTTGTTTTATAGAAGCATTATTGGCCACCTTTTATTGGGGAGGCTAATTGCCAGAGGATGAACATTCTTGATTTTGTGATATTCCTTAGAGTTTGACACTAATCATGCTTTGCTCTTTTACAATTTTGCTTGTTGGTACAATCCCCTAAATTAGTAATTTTAATGTGATATTCCTTAAGAGTCTGACACTAATCATGCTTTGCCCTTTTACTCCTACCAGTTGCGAACATTTTTGATCCGCAATGGGTTGTCAATTCTTTTCAAGGATGGTCCAGCTGCTTACAAGGCTTACTACCTGAGGTGAGGTTTAGAAGGAAGGTTCTGTAGGGTGATGCTCTACTTTTTGGTAACTTCTAAGGAGCAAAAATTGGGGGAAGTCCTGTGATGATAAATAGGAAGCTTTGTTTCTTTGGTTGTTAGATGGTAATCATTTCAAATCAGGACCTTTTAATGAAAATTTTGTTCCTTTCTGGTGTTTTAGGCAAATGAAGAATTGGGGTACATCAGCAGCAAAGCAAAGAGAGCTCAGCAAGATGCTTGATGAATGGTAATCTTGAAATTACAATTTTGTATGCTTGAATGTGAATTTTATTCTCTACTACTTCCCATAGGTGTAATTATTCTTTCACCTTAATTTCAGGGCTGTGTATATTCGAAGGAAGTGTGGAAACAAACAATTATCATCATCAGTATACCTTTCAGAAGCTGAGCCATTTCTTGAACAGTATGCAAAACGCAGTCCAGAGAATCAGGCTCTAATAGGATCTGCTGGGAACTTGGTACAGACAGAGGATTTCCTGGCAATCGTTGAAGGAGGCAGGGATGAAGAGGGTGATCTCACGACGGAGCGGGAGGCAGAAGCAGCAAGTCTTAGCCCCTCAGTCAAGGACACCATTCAGAAAAATGAGGGTTTGATTGTATTTTTCCCTGGTAATATTAATTTTCCAATTCGCTGAAGCCCCATTTTCTTCTTGTTGAGAACTTTTTACTATTTGGGCAATTGACTCCCTGTGGAGGTCATTAAAATATTCCTCTTACAAATTGCTAAAATCTTGTTTTTATGATATATTCTCTTTTGATTGCTAAAAAACCGGGATGTTTGGGACTTGAAGGCAAAATACTTGTCTGGGTATACATCATAGGCTAATTAAGTTTCTGAATGATTGGCTAATACCTTAACATATTAAGAAGAAAAACTTATAGGATCAGTAATGATATGAATCCTTTTTCGAAAATAACGTAAACTTAAGCTTTTGTCCTAAAAACAGCTTCATTGTGTCCTGAGATTTGATGTGTTACAATTGAACTTCTAATTCAATTTACCTTAATCAAGAATATCTTGGTATGTTGGGGATAAATGTGTAGTCATTTCCCTCAGCACATGCCTGTAGGCCAATGCATAGTCAAAGTGGATTATGAATTCTATCCTTTTTAGCGCCATAAATGCAATCCTACATTGTAGGAGAAAGTCTTTGTGTTTTGCATTATGGTTTTGTTGCATTTTGCCCTTAAGCATTGTGCCAGGTTGGCTCTAAAACTTCTACAGTTTTGGAATAATGACTCAATGTTTACCTCTAGCACTTTTCCTTAAGAATTACTCCTTACTACTTTGTTTCTGAAAGAATATCTTCTTTCTAATCAAGCTTATTGATGTGCAGAAGTAGATCTGTTAAGCCATTCAAGCTGCAGATTGACTTAACAATATGTTGGCATAATTTTGGGTCATGAGATCTAGCAACTCCTAGATGCCTAGAACGTAAAGAATGAGAACTAAAGTGGGCTCATCTCATTTTAATTTTCTGAATCGTATGAATTGGCTCTGAAGTTATTTGTGTGATAGCTTGTTGTATGGTTTGATGCTGTATGCTGGTTCTGGTGTAAATATAGTGTCAGCCAAGTTTACACCATTTTTCAGTATATGTCCGGTTTGCTTATGCCTCATGGAAACTTTTCCTAATATTGCTTTCCAAAGGTTTTGCAGTGTATCTTTTGGCTTATGTTATTGAATATGTTTCAAATTATAGCTTACTTAAAATAACATTGCATTTCTCATGTACGATTCAAGATTGCTGCTGTTTTATTATTCTTTTCTCTATTTACATTGTGTGTATTATTCATCTTATTCTGTGCATTGGCCTTAATATCATTGTTATTTTCAGGGATACCAGGTTGTGCTAAGTCTGCACTTTGCAGAGAAATATTGAATGCCCCAGGAGGACTTGCAGATGACCAGCCGGTGCAAAGTTTGATGGGTGACCTTATTAAAGGTATAAGATAAATGTAAAATGACAAGAACTCTAACTTTTTCTGTGAAGTATTATTTATCAATCAGACTTTTGAATGTACTAGTCTGTCTATCTGGATCATGAATGCTGAGTTTGAAATTAATTGGATAATATTATCTATTCATTTGTGTTTATTAATGATTGTACCGAGCGATATATTTTATTTTGAATAAAAGTTGATGACACTGGCATCTTTTAAATGATTGTTTTTATGTGTTTGATATATCAGACATTGTATTTTGATAAACATCTGCTTGGAAAAAAATGTTACTTCCTGCTTTTGCTGATTCTTACGAGTTATGTTGGTGCATCAAAAGGACAAGAGTGCTTAGATTAGATTTCTTTTATATGTGGTTACACTTACCTGATGTAATTGAGCTGTGCTTATTTGTTTTGTGTTATTAACAGGAAGATATTGGCCAAGAGTTGCTGATGAGCACAAGAGAAAACCAAGTTCTATAATTCTTGCAGATAAGAATGCACCAAATGAAGAAGTTTGGAGACAGGTAACTCTCATTGTTTTCTTATTCTTGGTGCACTGCTTCAATGAAGTTAACAAAAGATGAGTGTGGAGCGAATTGAACTGAATTGAAAGATAATCTTTTGCCCCTTTACTGTTTATGAGAAACGTGACTAAGTAGAACTCATATATGGATATCTTGTAGTTGGTATCTGCAAATGGTAACGAGCTTCTTAAGCCTTTAAAGGGAAGAAATACTACTTGTTGAAAAGTTTTTAATGGGCGTTTCTAATTATATAGTAAAGTGGTAGATCTTCATAGTGAGAAGGGAAAAGGAACTCGTGCATATTTAAGTAATGTTTTTAATAGTGAACTAAGCAAGTTAATGGTTATGGTTGATTTTTACTCTCTTGACAATACTAGAGAGATGAATGGTGATGCCAGGGGTGTAGATCAGCTGGCAGGGGGCTGTTCTAGCTTAACCAAGTGACTCGAGTTCGAGTCCTTGGGTACGCAGCTGCTTTAAAAACCTGGGAGGTAGAGCTTTGCCGCCCTTGTGGTCCTGCCTGGCTCGAATCTGGATTAGTCGGAGCAAAGCTCCGGATACCGGATGGTGAAAACCAAAAAAGGAGAGATGAATGGTGAATTTCGCAACAACATGATTGCCTCTTAAGTGACCTTATTAGGTCAAATTGATTTGATATCTCTTCAAACCAGAAGTTGATATTGAAACCTCCGCTAGCAGTGAACCAAGGGAAAAGAATGAGCAAACTGTTAAGATTCTCAAAAATTAAATGGCAGCATGAGCTCTATAACTGAGTAGGAATCATATACTGTGTTTTAGATCTGGCAGAATAGCTAAGCAAGTTCTTGAGACAGTGTTGGAACGAAAAATTGCATCTTAGTTCAGAAGTTATTTTGTTAGACATTAGGTATATAGACTATACCAGAGGCAAACGCTGTTGGAGAAATCTCCAATTGTTTAGGTCTGTAATTGTTTATATATGTGATTGTGGATGTATCAAGGAAATTTCTAATGATCCATACTGCATCACTTCCCAATAGATCAGGAATATAAGAAGTGAAATATTGGTTTTTAAGAAATGAATGTTTAGGGGATGTGCTTTCTGATAAACAGT
The DNA here is from genome assembly GCA_030664755.1 of Microcos paniculata. Classification (NCBI taxonomy): domain Eukaryota; kingdom Viridiplantae; phylum Streptophyta; class Magnoliopsida; order Malvales; family Malvaceae; genus Microcos; species Microcos paniculata. The sequence continues at coordinate 38,605,999 of CP131459.1, read as the reverse complement.
TATGCCATAATATTCAACATGTTGATCTTTTGGGACTCTAGGAAATTTCATTTGATGGTCCCTTTTTGCATGTGCAGATTGAAAACATGTGCCACAGCACGAGAGCTTCAGCTGTTCCAGTCATACCTGATTCTGAAGGTTGTTTGTATGCCAACAGAAAGTTGTTAGTTTTTTTGGTTTTTATGGTGTTATAAACAGTACAAAATGTGAAAGTATGCTTTGGATGCAGTTCATATTTGCTACTCTGATATACTTTTGTCTGATTTGTCTTAAATTTTCCATTTCGGTCTAAGTAATGCTGATTTGATGATCATGCGGATTAATTTATTTTTCTATCATCTCTCGCTTAGTTGGATTTCTCCATCAACTTGCAGGGACTGACTCAAATCCGTTTTCTCTTGATGCATTGGCTGTTTTCATGTTTCGTGTGCTTCAGCGAGTCAACCACCCAGTATGTTTTCTTTTAATATTAATTAGTATGTGAAGCATCAGTTTCCAAATTGTTACCACCCAGCTAACACTTCCCGAACTAAATTCTAGGGTAATCTTGACAAAGCATCTCCAAATGCTGGATATGTGTTGCTAATGTTCTATCACCTTTATGAAGGAAAGGTATGCTGTATCAAGTATACAGTTGATTCTCTATTATCTTATGCGTTTTCTAACACCTTTACAAATATTTAGAGTCGCACATTCTTCGAGGATGAACTGGTTGAACGCTTTGGCTCTCTCGTGAAGATGCCATTGCTGAAAGCTGACAGGTGGGAACATCTGCCCTTACATTAGTTGGCTATTTTACTGTATTTTATTTTAGAGATGGAAGGAACCATCAAAGAGATTAGGGAGAGTAGAAACAGATGATATGAAGAACAAGGACTTCTGCATAAAGTCTAGAGAAACCTGGAGAAAAATTATTTCTTTTAGAGTAATGGATAGTAAATAAAGAGAACTGGAAAAAGAGAAAATAAAAGGTGCTAGTGAGCTGCCCCTTCACCAACAAAATGAAAGCAAAGTGGTTTGAAAATACCCAAAGAAAGTGAATCATTACTTGTGCACTGGTGATGACATTGAAATTTCATTCCATTAATTATCACTGGGAGTTGCCTATTGTATGAGTGACCCATATTATCCATTGGACTTTGAATTGTATGACTGCGGTATTCTGTAAACATTGACTTTGTAGTGTTTTGTCGTCATCCCTCTGTTCCTTCACCCGATAGACAATGAATATTCTCTTACCTTTTTGTAGAGAATGAAATTGAATGCCATTTATTTCAACCTTTTCTCCTTTTTCTTTTTTAATATACTAATGCTTCATGTACTTTTCCATCTACAGGAGTCCTTTACCTGTCCCTTTGAGATCAGTACTGGAAGAGGGAATAAATCTATACAATCTTCACACCTGTAGACATGGAAGGTTGGTAAAAGTTTAAACTACTACACATATGCACAAAACAGTCATAATCAAATCTTCTTTATGAACAGTCTATAGCATTGAATTTAAGGAAGTAAATCTGAGGAAGTTTAATTCTTTCTTTTATTGTTTCTTGTTTTTCTACCTGTTAAATGATTCAGTTTATAAGCTGTTCTGTTTCTTGACATGTATTGTTTTCAAAGAAAAAAAAAGTTCTTGAAATCATTTCTGCTTTGATAACAATATTTGACGAGGAATTAAGTCTAAACTGTTTTTATCTTTTGAATTAGTTTACTTCAAGTGGTCATGTGACATAGTCTCTTACCTTTTCTTTCCCTTTTTATTCCCCCAGTCCCCCTTCAGAACTTACACACAGAATAATATACCACTAATCAATAATAGCAGATCGTTACGACAAATGTAGGCTGTGAAAATCATATTTCTTACTAAGTGGTCTTAGTTTTGGTCCCTTTTTAACCGGTTCCACTGTGGTGCTCTATTGTCATTACTTGTTGCTGCTGATTTTGATTTTTATATTTACATAGTTGTTTCTCTATTTTCCTTCCTTAGATTGGAGTCGACCAAAGGTTCATACGCACAGGAGTGGGCTAAATGGGAGAAGAAATTAAGGGAGTCTTTGTCTGCCCATTCTGAGTATCTCAATTCTATTCAGGTTAATCATTATCATCTGCTTCTACCATTTGATTCACCAAAAAAATAAGAAAGTAGTAAAATGAATGCCGCTGTGGTTTTGTATTCTCATATTTGAAGTACCTCAAATTAGACTTCATTTTCTCCAGTGTATTGACAAGGATATCCAAACACACTTCTAAATGTTTTGCATCTTGTCAGGTTCCTTTCGAGTTTGCAGTTGAGCAGGTGCTGGAACAACTGAGAAAGGTAGCAAGGGGTGAGTACATAGTACCAAGTGCTGAGAAGAGGAAGCTTGGAACCATTGTTTTTGCTGCTGTCAATTTGCCTGTTGCAGAAATCCATAGTCTTCTTAGCAATGTGAGTTGAATTCCTGGCCTCATCTTTTTTGAATTTCTTCACTAGAAATTTTGAGTAATATAATAATTGAATGGAGCAGTTGGCTGGGAAGAACGCCAAGGTTGAAGCTTTTCTCGAGGACAAACAAATGGAGAACATGCTTAAGAAGGCTCATGTGACTCTTGCTCACAAGAGAAGTCACGGAGTCGCAGCTGTGGCTGGTTATGGTCTCTACCTCCATCGTCAGGTTCCTGTGGAACTGACTGCTCTTCTCTTTACAGACAAAATGGCTGCTCTAGAAGCCCAACTTGGTTCTGTTGATGACGAAAAGATTGTCTCAAAAAACCAGTGGCCCCACGTTACCATATGGACTGGGGAAGGAGTGGCGCCCAAGGAGGCCAACACATTACCACAATTACATTCGGAAGGGAACGCAACTCGTATTGAAATTAACCCACCCTTCACCATATCAGGCACACTGGAATTTTACTGAGAACTCTGTGTTACATTATATCTTCATTAGCTTTCAAGGGCTGCTCATGAAACGGGTTGGTATCGAATCGGGTGTATGGTAATGGAATAGACTGCTGAGTTGCAAGCTCCCTTTCATGAGATTTTGCGGGTACACAATGAATTGAACTCCAAGTTAGGTGGCACATTTTTATTAAACTGAATTTTGGCTTTTAAGAAATACCAGTGTATAGAAGAGAAGAAACAGAGATATGTTGAAATTCATTTCGTAGAGGGAAGAAACTGCACAAATTATTCAAACCATTGGCTGCTCGAAGCCCCTTATTCACAAGAATAAAAAATTGTTTGTTTATACCTACTAAAATTGTTGAAAAGGGTGGTATTCGAGACAAAAGAATCATACTCTTTCCTATATGTTGCAATGCAACTTACACAAAATAACTGGAGGGCATTGCTCGTTTTCCAAATTATATCAATGGATTTTATTATAGCAGGAAATGTCGTATGAAGAAAATGGTGAAGCAGCTTCAACCATGGCAGTATGCTTGAGAAAACCATCACAATAAGAACAGACTCTCAGACACTAACAGTGGTCAGCGTCATCTTTAACTCTTGCAAATATGAGAGGCAACAGGCACCCACAATGGCAATGAGATCATCAAACGATAATAAATTCATGACTTCCAACTTCATATCAACTGATACGATCTTGGGAATTCACTTTTTCCACTGCTAGAGTTGGTAAGATTGTCATAGCTTCACCATCGAGAACAAGAAGCTCGCCATTCTTGAAGCACTTGGTTGAGAATTTTGCTCTGAACCGGGTAATTGTCCAAAAGCTTGAGTCAAAACACTGTAATCTCTTGTTTAGTTGCAGAAAAAAGATTGAAACCAGTTGAGGGAATGCAACTTACATATATCTCTTCTTGTTTGCTTTTAAATTAACAGCACGTACTTCACCAACAATTTCGTCTCCAATGTAAACTGGTGACCTGAAGTTCAAGCTTTGCGAAACATATATGGCTCCAGGCTAAACAACTCCAAATACTCTCAAAGTTAGACAAACTTCTTTTTGTGAAGTGAAGGAAAAAATGTACCATTCTGAAGGGAATATAATCATTTTCATTTTTAAGCAAGAAATGGGAATACACGCACGCTTACCATTAGACCAAATGTTGAAAATTTTGGGAAAGTAAAGAGAGTTAAGAGAAGGTAAAAGTGACTCACGAAGTGGGAGGAAATAATCCGAGGAAACAATGAAGCAACGAGCAGTCCATGTACAAGCCGATCTTGAAACCCGGCCGCTCTAGCAGATTCAGAATCAAAGTGCAAGGGATTTACATCATGACTCACTTTAGAGTACTCAACGACATCTTCACTTGAAAATATTCTTCTATGCCTTAAAACGTCTCCAACTTTAAGTACATTTGCTGTCGACGATGATGATGACAAGTATCTGAAAGTAGACACATTTACTAAGAGAGAACTCTTCACAAACATCCTCGTAAGCATAGCTAAAAACAAAGTGAAGAATTTAACTCCTAAACTCGTCTGTGGGTCATTTCACCGAATGCTTGAAGTTCAACTTGGTTGCAACGCTATGGAAATAGACCCACTCTAGCTTAGGCGGTAACAAAAGCTTTTCTCCGTATCTAGACGTATCTAATTGAGATAAGCTTGCGTTTTAAGAATCTGGGTCGGGAAAAACTCGACCCTGGAACCGGAGGCCGAGGATGGAGGCGGCGGTTGTGAGGTGGGCTATAGCCTGTGGACTCTTGATAAGCTCTTTTGCCAGCGTAACATTGCAAGTGATTATTTAAAATGGACCTTTTTCTTTTTTATGTACCCTTTCATAGATTTTGCAGTGTATTTGTTAAATTTCTTAACGTGCAATGCAAGTGATTTATTTTCAAATTCATTAAAGAATTAGATATATGTGTGGAAGTAGATTAAATTTAAAAAACAGTCCAACATTTTTTTGTTTTTGGAATATTTATGACTATACATAATAATAATTCGATTCGAGTTATCTTCATTGTTTCTTCAATTTAATATTATATAAGTTATATTTCACTTTGAGAATCCTTATTCTAATATTGATATTCTTGAAATCAACTCAGAAGATGATCATCAATAAATATAAATTATATACCAAATCATACTTTACAACAAAGTCACAAAGGCCTACAACAGATGCATTGAACAATGACTACAGGTTTACAGCAATTTTGCCAATAAACACAATGAATTGAGTGTTGGATTTGCACAAGTCAAGAAGCATTAACAAAACCTGCGCTTCTAATGCAGATGACCATATCATGAGTTGGAAAGGAACTTATAGTGAAACAATAATCACAGAGAAAGGTCAGTGTTCTTTTTTCTAGCTTGAAGGACTGCTAGAATTAGAGCTTCTGGAGTTGCGCCAAGTACTATCAGGGTTGGGGTTTCCAGGGCAAACTGAAGCAAACTGACAATGCCGACACTTCCATCGCTCTTCCTCGGGGATGTAACTAGGTTCACGCTGACCCAACCAGAATTCAAGACTGCCTTGAATCTGTTTTCTGAGCCAGTCAGGGTCATAGGCAAATTGATCTTCACCAAGCACTGACTGATCTTTTTGTAGTTCATATCTGCTTCAAACAATTAGATTATCTGACTTGGTGAATACCTCAGGGGAAATGTTCCTCATGCATAAGAACATATATCTTACTTAAATACAATGAAGTTCCATCCGAATCAGAAAACATTTCCCATTGAGCTAATTTTGACCGGCTAGAGAACTATTTTGATTTCTATCTCAGCAGCATGTTAAAACAGGCCATGCTTCACTAAACTGTATCAAAATATGCCTCTTATTATTTTTTTCAAATGACCATTCTATTCCAACATGCACTACACTAATTATGTCATAAAGTTTTCACGTATTAAAAAAAAAAAAAAAAAAGTCTCCAAGACAATTTCTTACCCACCTTAGTAGTAGCTGGTCCTGAGAGGTGGGGAGCATGCTACATGTATTTCTGTAATATCGCACTATGTCATCAAGGGTCTGCACAGCCATTGAAGGGGAAATTTTGAGCAAGACTTGAACCCATGAAGGTATTAGTTATCTCGATAGACCCTAAATTTCAACAACCCCTCACTGACACCAGGATGCACAAAATTGTGATGTTAACTTGGTAAGGCAGCAGATTAATCCATCCTTTGCTTTGCCATTGAATAGGGCTCCAGAACATACAGATATAATGGAAGTATTGCATATCTTAGGGTACAGAAAATGATGGTACATCACATGTTTCTAAATACCCCGATTTTTTCAAATCAAACAGAACACATAAATTAAAATGAAAATATAAAGCTACCTTAGATGGAAAACCTGAATTAGCAGTTCTCTCTCTGATGTCTTCTGATAATATGTAGTTACGGTTCAAAGAAAAGACATTGAAAAAATCTCTGGTAGGGAAGTTATCAGCAACCAAGGCGTCCCACAAATGCTTGTAGCACATTAATTGAAGCCTGCCACAAGAATAAGTTCTGCCTCATGAAATCTTGCCACATTTGGTACAAAAACTCTGAAGTGGATAAAAGAGCTAAAGGCTAATCAATATTAGAAAGATTATGATGCATTACACGCCAAATCTTCATCTGGAAAAGGGTAAAATATGCATACCTTCCATTTCTCCTTTGTGGTTCAGCAGGAAGAGAGTCTCGTACACGAGTCTTTGTGTCTACTAATATTGGGTTTCTATCACTTCTGTTTTCAGGCATTCGGATCTCATCTATAATTCCTACCAACCATACACCTTCCACAAAGCCTATTCTGATGTCATATAAGCAACATAGTCTATCAGCACAGAAATTAAAATATAAATCAATAGCTCTAATTTACATCAAAGGGGAAAAGAATTACTTGTAGGGAAATAAAGAACTACCACTGACCTAAAACATGTTAACAAACCCTTATCTTAAATGTCAATTTAACCAATTTTTGGAAAGCCAAATACTTGAATCAACAAAAGCATAGTGAAAAATTTCATGCCAGCACCGTTTGCTATGCAATTTCAATAAGTTGCATATTGTAGACTTCTCTTTCTTTGATTTATTTCCATACAAATTCTGCTAAATCCGGAAGCATTATTTGTGGAAAGACAAAACTATCTTAAAGGTTTAAATGCAAGAACAGTAACGAAAACATAATCCGGAGCTAAATTTCATTAAGATTGCTATTCTAACATCCCATCTAAGTTTTCACAGGTTTTATCTGATCGGTACACACTTTAAGAAAAATAATCAGATAATCAAGACATGGCAATCTGTAAATATGGCTCTACAAACAAAATCTGAGGAGGTTCGTAATGATCTTAGTTTGTCAAAGAAAACCCTTGCATGAAGGATTTACTAACCCAGAGGTCAAACACAATTCCTTACCCTTCATGCACAATAAATTTGTACAACTCACTGCCATGAGGTTGCTGAGAGTTATCAGAACCATGAGGAGCAAGAAATGGATTATAATTCTAGAGATGTAAACAGTTGAACTTACAATGGTAGCTCACGTGTTAGTCCTTCAAACAATAATTGATTTGCACCGGTTATGAAATTAATAAACTTTATAGCCCAGGTATCTTCAGCTGATTCAACACGAACTTTTACTTTCTTAACAACCTGCAAAGAAATACGATCAGTGTCAGATTATTGCCTTAAGTGGGACTAAATGAAAAAGAAGTTGACAAATGAAGTGTTATAAGATTACAGAAAAGCATGAAAGAAACAATTTTGCAATACGCAAGGTGATTCAAACATGAAAGTAATTAACCTCAGCGCACTATGCAAGCGTCTCATACTTCTCACAGCACAAAATTTTGTTCTTTAATTCGACAAGCAACCAGTTTGATGAAAGAAAACATGTGGTATACAGTGGCCTATAACTAGAACTTCTCAAGTGAAGTAAGCTAGACTACTTGAGGAGTTATTTCAAAAACTAAAAGAGGGAAATTTGAAAACTCTGGAGTCTAAAAGAGTACCTCTTCTTCAAGCTTCACATGGCGAGCCTGACCAGCTTTCATAGCTCTACTGATTTTTCGTTTGCCAAAGAGGAGGACAAATTCCATTTGCTTTTCACACCATTCCTATGAAGATTTTTATTAAGAAAAGGAACAAACGCAAAGTACAATTTAGAAAGCAAACCAAACCCATAATCTAATAGCTAGCCTTCATAAAGGACCATACCGTGGCAGTAATATCAGTAACCGACAATCCCCTTTTCCTTCTAAACTGATGCAAAAAGGGTTTAGCCACTCGAGCCCTCTTCTGGTTACTTTTTAAATTGCCGGAATCTTCTATATCCGGCACGCTAGAATCGCTTAAGCTTCGTTTAGACAAGAGGTTAATCGACTGAATTGACCTCGTCTTGCTTTGAAAACGAGCCGGTGAACAAATTGAAGACGAAATGGGGGAGGAGGAGAGGCAGGAGCGAGTTGCTGCATAGGCTGCTTCGATGAGAGCCATCTCTTCTTCACTCACGAACTCGATTGGGATGTTGGGAATGGTTAGTTCTTCTTGGGAATCCGGAACAGTGCTTTGAGGTGACTCGGTCATTTTCGGTTTGAAGATGAGTTCTTTGCGGGGAAGTTACCGTTGGAAGCAAACAACGGCCCGCCTAATGGGGTCGTTGCTTCAGTTGTTGCAGTTTGATTTGGATTTTTTTTTCTTATATTTTAATTTTATTTTGTCTTAGTACTGAAAAATGGGTTTTTTTTTTAAATATATTTGGGATTTGGGCATTTGGCTAATAATGAAATGGGGTTTATAAGATTTGTCGGAAACTAGTTTAGTTTGTAGGCTAAATGTTCAATTCGTGGCCTAATTTCTCAAAATTGGCTCAATGAAGGGCCTAAAAATATAATTCGAACAAATTGGAATCCATACTTAATAAATTGTGACAAATTGAACTCATTTTTAATTAATTCTAGTGTATAACATATATATAAATTGAAAAGTGCATGAAAATTTTATATTATGCCACATATATTAAATTTATTTTGATTAATATTGTTTGATTTTTAATTAATTTTACGATATTTTTTTCTATCAAAATTAATGCATATATATGACAATCATTGATATTTATATAGGGATGGATTTAATTTGTCATAATTTATTAAGTATAGATCTCAATTTATTTGAATTATATTTTTAAGCCCTTAATTGAGTTAATTTTGAAAGATTAGACCCGAACTGAGCATATAACCTAGTTTGCTATGTGGAATGTGGAGTTAGGGGCTTTGCTTTCAATGTAAGCACTAAGCGCTCAGCAAGGCTCATCATAATTACTAAAAAAAGAAAAAAGAAAAAAGAAAAAAGAAAAAGGATTTCTTTATGGCGTAACTGGCCACACTGGAAATAAAGATCACCTATTACTTTCATAGACAAGAGGCTGTTTAAAACCTTCAAATTTGATGAATCTTTCCAAAGGTTTTTCTAGGTTTAGTTGAACACACAGTCTCTTTTTTTGGTAGAAAAATAGGTGCATTACTTAAAAAGATAGAGTTGTTTTAAACGTACAACCACCCTTCTCATCCCAGGTGAGAAGGTTAATAAGACAAAAAAGAGGCTCTTGAAACAGTTTAAAGGCCTCAGACAAATTACTACACAAAATAGTGCTTCCAAACTTAGCTAAGGCGTCAGCACACTGGTTTGCTTCTCTGAAAGCATGTTTGATGATCCTGTTGGGAAAGCTATCCAGCAAGCACCTGCAGTCATCAAATATTGGTTGTAAGCAGGCATTAGTCTTCCTGCAGTTAACATCACGGCTTAAAGGAATATTAGCAATAACAGCACAACTATCAAGCTCTATTTCCAGTTTTGTGATGCCTAAGTTTTTGGCTAAAAGAAGACCATCTCTTAAAGCCCATGCCTCAGCAAGAAAATTATTTGCATGGCCTAGATGTCTACTAGAACCAGCAACCCACTTTCCCAGGTCATCTCTAATGATAGCTCCAGCTCCTGCCTTACCCGGGTTTCCAATGGAAGACCCATCAGTGTTCAGCTTGAACCATCCTTTAGCTGGTCTGTTCCATTTTATGTCAATGAATGAAGGCAACGGTATATGCCTCAGTGAGCTATTGACTGCAAAGAACTCAGCAGCCTTGGCATAAATAGTTTGTGGAACAGAGTCAGGATTCCTTTTATTCCCAAACAACCAATTGTTTCTTAGAAGCCAAATATCCCAAAAGGTGAAAGATGCTAGGAGACTAACAGGGAGCTTCGGTTTATCAAAAAAGGCTTTCTCAGTGAGTAGACGTTTGATAGAGCTGTTGGTGTCAATATTCATGTTTGGATGAAGACCAATTTTTGTCCAGATATTCCTTGATATATTGCATTCGAAGACCAAGTGTCTGATGCTGTCGTCACCAATGGAGCAAAGTGGACAGTTTGGGTTGACTTGAAGTCCTCTTTTATTCAAAAGAGTTGCTGTTGGGAGAGCTTCATTGAGGCATTGCCATATGAAAAATTGAATTTTTGGCGGTACCTTCAACCTCCAGATCCAAGACCATTGGCCATTATCGTCTACAACCTGTCCATGCTTGAGGAATTCATAAGCGGATTTCACATTATAATGGCCATCAGAAGAAGGAAGCTAGCAAGTAGTATCATCAGTTGAGTCCAAAAGTTGTGTTGGGACTGCTAAGATAGCTTCTAGAAGTACAGACGGAAGGGGGAAAGAAATAGCTGAAGGCTGATTGAAAAAGGAATTGACTGTGAGTGAAGTCTCTTCCCTAAGTAGAGGACCAGAAATAAAGTTCCTAATAGCTCCCAAGCCTGTCCAGTTATCAAACCAAAAACTGGTAGTCATGCCATTTCTTACAACTGTTCCACTACCTTGGTCAACCAGATTATTTGCCCATTTCATTGCTTGCCAGGTGACAGAACCTGCTTTCTTGAAGCCTAAAATATCTTCTCCATATTTTGCAGAAATTGTCTGAACCCAAAGTGAATCCTTGTCATGTTTAAATTTCCAGACAAGTTTACCAAGCTGGGCTTGATTTTGGAGTTTGGCTTTCCTGAGCCCGAGCCCCCCATTTTTCTTTGGCATAGTGACAGTATCCCATTTAACAAGATGAAGTTTCTTTTTCTCAGGGGTATCTCCCCAAACGAAGTCCCTGCATAATCTGTCAACTTCATTGGTTATGCTGCAAGGTAGGTTTCGGCATTGCATAACATAAGATGGGATCGCCTCCAGCGTTGATTTAGCAAGAACCAATCGTCCAACAGTAGACAGCAACCTTGTTTTCCAGCCCGCCAATTTGCTTCTCATTTTCTCAATGATGAAGAGGTAATCATCTTTCTTGGTTCTTTTGTTAAGCATTGGCAGGCCTAAATATTTACCAGGATCTTTTGTTTCCCCAATTCCCAAGATGTTCATGACATGGGCTTTCTGTTCCTCCTTTGTGTTTGGAGAGAAATAAATCTTCGACTTGGTCAAATTGACTCTTTCACCTGACTTCGCACAAAAAACTGTCATTACTTCTTTCATTGAGGCAGCAGTGATGGAGTCTGTTTTGCCGAACAAGTAAATATCATCTGCAAACAAGATATGAGAGAAAGACGGGCCACTTCTTGAAGCTTTAATTGGGTGCCATGTTTTCTGGTCGCACTTGTCCAAGATTTGTAAGCTTAGGAATTCAAGGCATAAAATGAAGATATAAGGTGATAATGGATCACCCTGTCTAATGCCTCTTGAAGGAGAGAACTTTTCTGTCAAAACGCCATTGACAAGAACTGATACGACCGAGTTTGAGATGCAACTAAGGATCAAGGAAATCCATTTGTCAGGAAAGTTGAAAAAGCTTAAGACTTTCCTTATAAAACCCCATTCCAATTTGTTAAAAGCTTTCTCAAGATCAATCTTTAGTGCCATGCAACCAGTGTTACCTTTTTTTCTCTTAAAGGAATCGAGGATTTCCTGCACAATGATCGAGTTATCCACACCAGACCTTCCTGGTATGAAGCTTGATTGGAATGGAGAGATCAGTTTACCCAAAAGAGGTCTAAGCCGTTGAACCATAAGTTTAGTAACCACCTTGTAAGAAAAATTACAGAGACTAATAGGTCTGAATTGATCTATTTTTGAAGGATTAAACAATTTCGAAATAAGAGAAATAAGGGTTTCACACAAATCTGGAGGCATGGAGCTCGAAGAGAAAGCTTGAAGGATAACATGGCAAAATCTGTCTTTGACAATAGGCCAGCAACGTTGATAAAAAAGGGATGCAACCCATCAGATCCGGGTGCTTTAAATGGTTTGAAGGACCAAACCACTTTTTGGATTTCCATACAGGTGAATGGCTGTTGAAGAAGAAACTTTTCTTGATCCGAGATTGGGACCAACTTGCTCGGAGGATTTGAAAAGGATGAGGATTCTTGAGTGTGGGAAGTGGTATACATATCAATGAAGAAGTTGCGGATGTGGGATTGAATATCCTGAGGATTCATGATCCATGAGTCTTGAGAATCCTTTAGCTTCAAAATTTTATTGTGGGCTCTCCTAACGATTGTTGAAACTTGGAAGAACTTGGTGTTCCTATCACCTTCAAGCAACCAATCAACCCTTGACTTAAGGGCCCATAAATCTTCTTCATTTTTAAGAATAGCTTTGTATTCTTCCATGAGTTTCCTTTGTAGATTCAACAGAAATTGAGAAGGGGCAAAATGGATTTCTCTTTCAATCCCTGCAAGTCTGGCCATGATCTTTTTCTTATTCTTGAAGACGTTTCCAAAAGATACTTTATTCCACTTGATCATGTCCTTTTGAGGGTTATCACTGAGTGGGAAAAGTTAGCAGAAGGCTTAGACCAACTACTGGTGAACACACAGTCTCGCATAACGCCCTTTTTTCCCTTTAATAATATTGTGTTTGTTATGAAGGAAATATGGTATATGGCGGAAAGAAATGATACGGAAAGAAAGTAAATGATGAAATATAAGGTTATGTTTGATATAAAAAAATATTTTCTATATTCATTCTCTAAAAAATACAAAGAAACTATTATGTTACATATGTGTTATGAAGGAAAATGTATATATATTTTAGAAAATGAAAATGAAAATAGATCTAGAAATGAAATTAAAAAAAATTGTTCTCAATGATAGGTCCATTTTCATTTCATTTTCTAAAACTTACATACATTTCTATAAGTTACACATATCTTGTATGATGATTTTTTTATATTTTTTAGAAAATGAAAATAGAAAATGTTTTGATGTACCAAATATAGCCTAACTTTCCTCTGTTTGGTAGGATGAAAATACACCTAAAGAAAGAAATAAGAGAGAAATGACAGGGTCCATTTTTTTAGAAATCATTTTTGTCCAAATTAGGCGGAAATAGAAGGAAAAGAAAATTATTGTTGAGTCTAACACATAGAAATGATTATTAATTTATTTAATTTTTTGTAGAGATTATTAATTTATTACACCCTTAAAATTTATTTCTAATTATAAAATTTACCATTACAAGTAAAAGATATTGAACGTAAATTTTTAACTAAAAAGTAAATAATAATAAAATTGTCATATTAATTAAAATAAATTTTCTTTCTTTTCTATTTTTAATTACACCAAACAAAGGAAATATTTAATTTTTTTTCTTTTTATTTCTTTCCTTGCTACTAAACATTAGGAAGAAAATATAAATTTCTTTCATTTCCTTACTATTTCCTTCCCTCCTACTAAACATAGGCTAAAGGGTCGTTTGGTTGGGGGTTACAAAACCTAACCCTGCTTATGTGGCTATTGTTATCTTTTATGCCCTTATTTGGTTCAAAATAATGAGATGATCAAGATTATATCACATCATTGTCACGTTAGCATATAACCTCAAAATCAGGTTATGTGATAACCTCTAAATTCTTATATAATGTGAAATTACCAGGTTATGTTAAAATTTCTTTATTTTATTACCATCAATATTTTATCCCTTTGGACCACAATAACCACATGTAATTAGTAAATTATAACATTCTTTTTAAGTATTTTTTTTATAAGAAGCATATAATTAAAATTAACTTATATAATTATTAAACTATTAAATATATGTTAGTTCAATTAAACTAGAAGTATAATTTCTATTTTTGTCATAAGTATAATTAAACTTAGCTTATATAATCATCAAAATATTAATTATATAATATTTTATACAAATGACTTACCCAATTATTTTCTTCACAAAACTCAAGTATATAGTATCTATTTTTACCTCAGATAAACTAGACATAATTTAATTTGATAAAACAAATAAATAATATTTTGTTAAGTTTTATGAAGATAAACTTGTTTTGTTAGTAATGTATAATTGTTGAAATAAAAAAAATTGAAAAATATAGTGTATATAGCACAACAAATAAATAAATTATAAGTCTTGAAGTAGGGGTATAATAATAAAATATCGATTTTGATAGAAAATACAACTTCAACCAAACAGATGAATCTAATATTAACAAATATTGAGCTAAACACAATTTGGTGATCTTTGAGGTTATATTCATTAGGTTATCTTGATAGAGATAATCACATTATCTCATATTACCGAACCAAACCCCCCTAAGTGTTCTATTATCCACTCACTCTGAGAGAAGTATCCCAAGCCTTCCACCGATTTTCTTAATATGTCAAAATCAAAATATTCCAAAGTGATTCCGACAACCTTAACCAAACAGCTACTGAAGAAAAATCTGCTTGGGAGGCTTGAAGTTGGGTTTTTGTGAGAAAATGCCCGGCAATAAGCCAGGGGCCTTCTCGAAGAACATAATTATAGTCATCCACCTTATTAAATTTAACAAGAAAGAAATCCTCGCCAAGATCCACCAACAATGGATGTTTTAAGACCTTCCAAATTTGGTTGAGTTTCGTAGAAAGGAAATTAAAACCCACCCTTTTCCCAGAGTGTGGACCATCACTTTCATTCAATGCCTCAATACTAGGTTGAGGAAGGATGATTTTAACTCCACCAGACAAGGAATCTTTGTAGGGTGTATCAGAAATACTAACCTTGTTACTGTTATATATATTGACGAGTTGCCTCTATCCCATTGAAGTTGTTTTGGACATCGACACACGCGTGGGAGTCCAGTATTTCATTTGCAGGATCTCGAACATTTGTTGACAGTTTTGGATTCTTAGGGATCAACTCAGCCATCAATGAATTGTTACGAAACGGAAAGCCACTTGAATCGGCCGTGACTCAGTGACTCGCGTTCTCGCCGTTGGAAACCTACATACGCAGTAGAACCTTCTAGATCTAACCCTCCAATTCCCCTCGGAAATACTAAAACGTTACCAATCTGTTCTTTTGCTCCTGCTGATTCAGGGCTTAGGCAGATCCTAGCAGGCCAATAAAACTTGGTGGCTTAGTTACGCAAAAAGGTTCCACTAGAATGAAACATAGACATGGGATGTGAGGCCTTCAAGTTTCATTTCATGCATCTGTCTACACTGCTGATTTTATGGTGGTTTTTTTACGGGTACAACAATTGTAGGTGTGTTTGAGCTTTAGTGAAGTGGAAGTGGCCAGTTCTTATCTATTTTCAAAGTTTCCATCCTTTATTTCTTTGTCCTATTATGTAAAGCAACTATAAAGGAAAACCAACTTCATTGATTTTTGCTTGGACCATGTCTCTTCTTTATATCTTTAGAATTTCAAGTCATTAAGGGGCAATTCCTTCCAGGATAAGTTTGCCTGTCTATTATACTCTTCTACTATATGTTTTGCTCCTCTCCCACTCAATCAATCAGAGATGTTTCCTTTGTTTCTTTTTTGGTGCTAAAAGCGGGTCCCAGACCCAAAGTTACAATCTCACATCTCTAGGATAAGAAATTCCCACAATATATCAGCTAACAGCAGGTTGCCTAAGCCCGTATGTCTGTTGCATATTCTCAAACCCCCTTTCCTGTGTAAAGCTCCATTTAGCTAACCAATCTGTCGCCATGTTTTTCTCTCTTGGAATATAACTCAAAGACCAGAACCAAGAATCATCAAGCATTTTCCAGGTGGCCTCGGCCAACGAAAAAAGGGGGTGGTGCTCATTCATGCCATTTTTAATCATATGCACTGAGCTACTAGAATCAAATTATATTTTTAAGATAATTAGAAGAGAATTCTCTCAGGTTATAAAAATAAATATAATACAATATATGAAATTGAATTAATTTATTTTTTTAATTATACATAGAGTAACAATTGTAAAAATAAATTCATTTTATATCGAGTTACAGAAATAAGCGTAACGTAATAGAAAAAAGATTGAAACTAGTCGAGGGAATGCAACTTACATATCTCTTCTTCTTGTTTGCTTTTAAATTAACAGCACGTACTTCACCAACAATTTCGTCTCCAATGTAAACTGGTGACCTGAAGTTCAAGCTTTGCGAAACATGTATGGCTCCAGGCTAAACAACTCCAAATACTCTCAAAGTTAGACAAACTTCTTTTTGTGAAGTTAAGGAAAAATGTACCATTCCGAAGGGAATATAATCATTTTCACTTTTAAGCAAGAAATGGGAATACATGCGCGCTTACCATCAGACCAAATGTTGAACATTTTGGGAAAGTAAAGAGAAGGTAAAAGTGACTCACGAAGTGCGAGGAAATAATCCGAGGAAACAATGAAGCAACGAGCAGTCCATGTACAAGCCGATCTTGAAACCCGGCCGCTCTAGCAGATTCAGAATCAAAGTGCAAGGGATTTACATCATGACTCACTTTAGAGTACTCAACAACATCTTCACTTGAAAATATTCTTCTATGCGACTCTAAGTACATGTGCTGTCGACGATGATGATGACAAGTATCTGAAAGTAGACACATTTACTAAGAAAGAACTCTTCACAAACATCCTCGTAAGCATAGCTAAAAACAAAGTGAAGAATTTAACTCCTAAAATCGTCTGTGGGTCATTTCAGAGCGAACGCTTTAAGTTCAACTTGTTTGCAATGCTATGGAAATTAGACCCACTCTAGCTTAGGCAGTAACAAAAGCTTTTCCCGCATCTAAACGTTTCTAATTTAGATAAGCTTGCGTTTCAAGAATCTGGTTCGGGAAAAACTCGACCGAGGATGGACGTGGCAGTTGTGAGGTGGGCTATAGGCTGTGGACTCTTGATAAGCCCTTTTGTCGGCGTAGCATTGCAAGTGATTATTTAAAAATTAAAATGGACATTTTTCCGTTTTATGCACCCTTTGATAGATTTGGAAGTATATTTGTTAAATTTCTTACCGTGCAAGTGATTTATTTTCAAATTCATTAGAAGAATTAGATATATATGTGGAAGTAGATTAAATTTAAAAATCAGTCAACATTTTTTTGTTTTTGGAATATTTATGACTATACATAATAATAATTCGATTAGAGTTATCTTCATTGTTTCTTCAATTTAATGTTACATAAGTTATATTTCACTTTGACAATGTCATCATGGCTCAAGAGTTGGTTTGTGGATATCACAGAGCTAATCTCTCTCCTAGGTGTGCTCTAAGAATTGATCTAAGGAAAGCTTTTGATTCCTTAGAATGGTCCATCGTTTTTAATCTTCTGAAGGCCTTAGAGTACCCTGATCAGCTCATTAATTGGGTTAAAGCATGTATTTCTACTCCTAAATTCTCTATTGCAGTTAATGAAGGGTTGGCTGGATATTTTAATGGTGCTAAAGGAGTAAGACAGGGAGGTCCCATCTCTCCCAATATATTTGTATTGGCGATGAATGTCCTGTCAAAGCTTTTGGATGCAGCTGTGGAGTATGGAGTTTGCTCATATCACCCTAAATGTAAGAAAATAAAGCTTGCTCACCTTTGTTTTGCAAACGACCTATTAATCTTTACTAAAGGTGGCTATGAGTCAATCATGGGGTAAAAAACCTTCTTCAGTTCTTTTACACTTGCTCTGGACTACAAATGAATTGTTCAAAAAGTGAAATTTATTGTGCTGGCATATGCACGAAAGATTTAGCAGAAGTTATATCTGCTACTGGATTTACTGTTGGCAAGCTACCAGTCATGTACCTTGGAGTTCCTCTCGTAGCTAAGGGACTAAATGACAGATATTGCAAGCCTCTTGTTGATAAGATACTTGGGAGAATCTCTAGCTGGACCGCTAAATACCTATCGTTGGCTGGAAGAATGCAGTTAATTCAGTCTGTTTTGTTTAGCATTGGAAAATTTTGGTGTCAAAATTTCTTATTGCCCTAGTCAACAATCAAATCAAACAGATTATAGAAGCTTGCTCCAGTTATTTTTGGAAAAATGAAAGAAGGCTCTAGTAAGGGAGCGAGAGTAAGTTGGTATACAATTTGTCACCCAAAATCTGAAGGAGGCTTAGGAATTAAAGATCTTAAGCTGTGAAATAGGTGTTGTGTTCTGCGCAATCTCTGGCTCTTATTTGTGCAGGCAGGATCCTTTTGGGTGGCATGGGTTCAAGCTTAAGTTCTTGAAGGCAGGCAGGTGATGGAGATACCTATTCTTCAAAGATACAGCTGGAATCCGAAGAAAGTTCTAAAACTCAGAGAGCTAGCAACAAAATTAATTCAATTAGATTGAACTTGGTATATGCAAGGTCTCAAGTTCAAAGTAGGAGCTGCATATGAAAAGTTGAGACATAAAGAAATTAAGGTTGCGTGGCATATAGTTTTGTGGTTTAAATACCATAGACCCAAGCATGCAATAATCTCTTGGATGGCAATCCTTGATAGGCTTCCAACAAGAAGCAGATTAGTGACATGGGGAATTCAACTTAATTCTGCCTTATGCATATTATGCAACATGTCTGAAGAAACAAGGGATCATTTATTCTGTTCCTGTGGTTACTCACTAATTGTTTGGAAGAAAATTTTGGCAGCCTGTAGACTTTTCCAACCTGTTGGAAATTGGCGTCTGGTTTTTACTTGGTTGATAACGAAGTGTAAAGGAAAAGCTCTCATTGCTATGGTTCTTAGACTTGCTCGGGGTTCATACTGCTATTTTCTTTGGAAGGAAAGAAATAGTAGAACATTTGGAGGACAAGCCAAGGATACAGATGCTATAATTGAGCAAGTTGCAGAGGTAGTCAGGCTGAGATTGTATGGCTTAGACAAGATTAAAGGAGACTGTATCAACAAGATGCTAGTTCAAAACTGGAACCTTTGTATTTGTTGCATTTGAACCACTAGTTGTAATTCTTGTAACCTTTGTATCATTACTTTTATAGAGCATTGATCCCCGGTAAACATTGTAGCAGATTTCTCCTGCTTATTGGAGTGAAATAAAAACATTTTCATCCAAAAAAAAAGTTATATTTCACTTTGAGAATCCTTATTCCAATATTTATATTCTTGAAATCAACTCAGAAGATGATCATCAATAAATTATAAATTATATACCAAATCATACTTTACAACAGAGTCACAAAGGCCTACAACAGATGCATTGAACAATTACTGCAGGTTTACAGCAATTTTGCCAATAAACACAGTGAATTCAGGAATGTTGGATTTGCACAAGAAGCAGTTACAAAAACTGTGCTTCTTATGCAGATGACCATATCATAAGTTAGAAAGGAACTTATAGTGAAACAATAATCACAGAGAAAGGTCAGTTTCTTTTTTCTAGCTTGAAGGACTGCTTGAACCAGAGCTTGTGAAGTTGCGCCAAGTACTATCAGGGTTGGGGTTTCCAGGGCAAACTGAAGCAAACTGACAATGCCGACACTTCCAACGCACTTCCTCAGGGGTGTAACTGGGTTCCCGCTGACCCAACCAGAATTCAAGACTGCCTTGAAGCTGTTTTCTGAGCCATTCAGGGTCATAGGCAAACTGATCTTCACCAAGCACTGACTGATCTTTTTGTAGTTCATATCTGCTTCAAACAATTAGATTATCTGACTTGGTGAATACCTCAGGGGAAATGTTCCTCATGCATAAGAACATATATCCTACTTAAATACAATGAAGTTCCATCCGAATCAGAAAACATTTCCCATTGAGCTAATTTTGACCGGCTAGAAAACTATTTTGATTTCTATCTCAGCAGCATGTTAAAACAGGCCATGCTTCACTAAACTGTATCAAAATATGCCTCTTATTATTTTTTTCAAATGACCATTCTATTCCAACATGCACTACACTAATTATGTCATAAAGTTTTCATGTATTAAAATAAATTTTTTTTTTAAAAAAAAGGGTGTCCAAGACAATTTCTTACCCACCTTAATAGTAGCTGGTCCTGAGAGGGGGGGAGCATGCTACATGTATTTCTGTAATATCGCACTATCTCATCAAGGGTCTGCACAGCCATTGAAGGGGAAATTTTGAGCAAGACTTGAACCCATGAAGGTATTAGTTATCTCGATAGACCCTAAATTTCACCACCCCCTCACTGACACCAGGATGCACAAAATTGTGATATTAACTTGGTAAGGCAGCAGATTAATCCATCGTCGCCGTGCCAATGAATAGGGCTCCCGAACAAACAGATATTATAGAAGTATTGCATATCTTAGGGTACAGAAAATGATGGTACATCACATGTTTCTAAATACCCTGATTTTTTCGAATCAAATAGAACGCATAAATTAAAATGAAAATATAAAGATACCTTAGATGGAAAACCTGAATTAGCAGTTTTCTCTCTGATGTCTTCTGATAAAAGGTAGTTACGGTTCAAGGAAAAGACATTGAAAAAATCTGCGGTAGGGAAGTTATCAGCAACCAACGTGTCCCACAAATGCTTGTAGCACATTAATTGAAGCCTGCCACAAGACTAAGTTCTGACTCATGAAATCTTGCTACATTTAGTACAAAACCTCTGAAGTGGATAAAAGAGCCAAAGGCTATTCAATATTAGAAAGATTATGATGCATTACATGCCAAATCTTCATCTGGAAAAAGGTAAAACTGCATACCTTCCATTTCTCCTTTGTGGTTCAGCAGGAAGAGAGTCTTGTTCACGAGTCTTTGTGTCTACTAATATTGGGTTTCTATCACTTTTGTTTTCAGGCATTCGGATCTCATCTATAATTCCTACCAACCATACCCCTTCCACAAAGCCTATTCTGATGTCATATAAGCAACATAGTCTATCAGCACAGAAATTAAAATATACATCAATAGCGCTAATTTACATCAAAGGGGAACAGAATTACTTGTAGGGAAATAAAGAACTACCACTGACCTAAAACATGTTAACAAACCATTATCTTAAAAGTCATTTTAATAAATTTTTGGAAAGCCAAAAACTTGAATAAACAAAAGCATAGTAAAAAATTTCTTGCCAGCACCATTTGCTATGCAGTTTCAATAAGTTGCATATTGTAGACCTCTCTTTCTTTGATTTATTTCCATACAAATTCTGTTAAATCCGGAAGCATTATTTGTGGAAAGACAAAACTATCTTAAAGGCTTAAAAGCAAGAACACTAACTAAAACATAATCTGGAGCTACATTTCATTAAGATTGCTATTCTGATATCCCATCTAAGTTTTCACAGGTTTTATCTGATCGGTACACTTTTGAAGAAAAATAATCAGATAATCAAGACATGGCAATCCGTAAGTATGGCTCTAGAAACAAAATCTGAGGAAGTTTCATAATAATCTTAGTTTGTCAAAGCAAACCGTTGCATGAAGGATTTAATAACCCGGAGGTCAAGCACAATTTCTTACCCTTCATGCACAATAAATTTGTACAACTCACTGCCATGAGGTTGCTGAGTGTTATCAGAACCATGAGGAGCAAGAAATAGATTATAATTCTAAGATATAAACAGTTGAACTTACAATGGTAGCTCACGTGTTAGTCCTTCAAGCAATAATTGATTTGCACCAGTTATGAAATTAATAAACTTTATAGCCCAGGTATCTTCGGCTGATTTAACACGAACTTTTACTTTCTTAAAAACCTGCAAAGAAATACGATCAGTGTCAGATTATTGCCTTAAGTGAGCCTAAATGAAAAAGAAGTTGACAAATGAAGTGTTATAAGATTACAGAAAAGCATGAAAGAAAAAACTTTGGAATACGCAAGGTGATTCAAACATTAAAGTAATTAACCTCAGCGCCATATGCAAGCATCTCATACTTGGAAGAATTCTCACTCAGCACAAAGTTTGTTCTTTAATTCGACAAGAAACCAGTTTGATGCAAGCAAACATGTGGTATACAATGGCCTAAAACTAGGACTTAGTTGAAGTAAGCTAGAATACTTGAGGAGTTATTTCAAAAACTAAAAAAGGGAAATTTGAAAACTCTGGAGTTTAAAAGAGTACCTCTTCTTCAAGCTTCACATGGCGAGCCTGACCAGCTTTCATAGCTCCACTGATTTTTCGTTTGCTAAAGACGAGGACAAATTCCATTTGCTTTTCACACCATTCCTATGAAGATTTTCATTAAGAAAATGAAGAAACGCAAGTTACAATTTAGAAAGCAAACCAAACCCATAATCTAAAAGCTAGCCTTCATAAAGCACCATACCGTGGCGGTAATATCAGTAACCGACAATCCCGTTTTCCTTCTAAACCGATGCAAAAAGGTTTTAGCTACTCGAGCCCTCTTCTGGGTACTTTTTAAATTGCCGGAATCTTCTATATCCGGCACCCTAGAATCGCTTAAGCCTCGTTTAGACAAAAGGTTAATCGACTGAATTGACCTCGTCTTGCTTTGAAAACGAGACGGTGAACAAATTGAAGACGAAATGGAGGAGGAGAGGGAGGAGCGAGTTGCTGCGTAGGCTGCTTCGATGAGAGCCATCTCTTCTTCACTCACGAACTCGATTGGGATGTTGGGAATGGTTAGTCCTTCTTGGGAATCCGGAGGAGTGCTTTGAGGTGACTCGGTCATTTTCGGTTTGAAGATGTTCTTCGCGGGGAAGTTACCGTTGGGAGCAAATAACCGCCCGCCTAATGAGGTCGTTGCTTCAGTTGTCGCAGTCTTATAGTACTAAAAAATTTTTTTTTTTCACTAATATATTTGGCTAATAATGAAATGGCGTTTACAAGATTTGTCGGAAACTAGTTTAGTTTATGGCCGTGGAATGTGGAGTTAGGGGCTTTGCTTTGAGTGTAAGCAAGGCTCATAATTATTAAAAAAAAAGGGATTTCTTTACATAGACATGGGATGGGACTTGGGAGCATAGTTATTAAACCCGTCCGGAGAGCCACCCGGTTTCGAGTCAAGGGTTAATTGGTTCAATCGTCGGATTAATAAAATATATTAATATTATTTTTTATATTTAATACTTTTATTTTTCATATAGTATAGCACAAAATTATATAAATGAAAGAATAAAAATTTTGTAATGTAATAAAAAAAATATAAAACATATTTAACAATCTTAAACAAACTTTTAAATAATCATCAATTTTATATTTAAAGTACTTTGATCATCAAATATCTATCCATACTAATAAATATTTTCAATAAGCAAAGTACAAATTCAATTTTCAATTTTTTAAGTAAGTTTTTAGCTTATTTTTGTCTTTTAATTTAACATTTTTAATTTTTCTTGTAAGTTCTTATATGTAAATATCATATTTATCCTCATTTTATATAAAAAAATTTCATAAAAATAGGACTAAAAGGTTATTTGGTTAATATAACTTCAACCCGTCCGGGTCAAATAAACCCGCCCTGGTCAAAGGTTTAAAATGGGTTTTTTTCGGGTCAAATGGTTTTGAACGAGTCAATTGCTTAAACTGTTTGATTAGTGACCCAACCCTGTCTAGGCTCCGAGTCATCGGGTTGACCGGTCCAACCGTCGGGCCGGTCCAAGTTTAATAACTATGTTTGGGAGGCTTTCAAGTTTCATTTATGCATGATGTCTACATTGCTGATTTATGTTGGTGCTTTTGATGTGTACAACAATTCTAGGGGTGTTTAAGCTTTAGTCAAGTGGAAGTGACAAAGTTCTTATCTGTTTAGCCTTATTTCTTTCTCCTATTAAGTAAAGTAAGTAAAAACGAAAACCAACTTCATTGAATTTTGCTTGGACCATGTCTCTTTTCTATATCTTTAGAATTTCAAGTCATTAAGGAGCAATTCCTTCCACTGCATGTTTCGCTCCCGTCCCACTCAATCAGAGATGTTATGGTCCTTTTTTTTTTTTGGGTGCTGAAAGGGTCCCAGACCCAAAGTTACAATCTCACATCTCTGGGATAAGAAATTCCCATAATATCAATTAACAGTAGTTGCCTAAACCCGTGGGTAGTCTACTGTGTATTCTCAAACCCCTTTCCTGTGTAGAGCTCAATTTAGCTAACCAATTTATCACCATGTTTTTCTCTTCTGGAATACAACTCACAGACCAGAACCAAGAATCATCAAACATTTTTCCCATGGCCTCCACCAAGGGAAAAAGGGGGTGGTGCTCACTTAAGCCATTTTTAATCATCTGCAACCGAGCTACTGGAATCAGGTATCATATCAGATTCTATTTTCAAGATAATTAAGAGACAAACTGTGTCGCATACCGGACCCCAACTTTGTGAGTTTTGGGATGGAGCCCCACTAAAGCTTGGGTGGATCGAGGCTTTGCTCCTTCTGAGCAAGAGTGGCTAAGTCGGCATTCGGGTCTTTGCCCCTTGTTTACATACTGGATTTAAGCCCAATGCAGAAGAGATTTACATGATAGTTAAGTCTTGGAGGCTTGAACAATGAAGGCCCATTTCTTTTGACCAATTGAGGGTGGAAAATTGAAATTCGAAAAGTGCCCAAAGAAAATCCAAATAGTGAAAGTTAAAATCAGGATTGCAAGGTTAAAGCCTAACCGGTGTTGCCGGTCCATGTCAGAACTTAGCAGCAAGAAGGAAGCGTTCCATGTTCGAACCTAGTAACAACAACTTAAGTAAGCTTATATGTTGCTTGTTATCACTAGCCAATTGTAATTTAGCTGCAAAAAGGCCATTTTTAAGAAAATACTAGTGAAAGAATTATTGTACTAAATCTTAGACTAATTAACAACAATTTGCTGTAAGGGAAATATGGAATAAACAAATTAAAGGAAGAAGAAACTTACACAAGAGAACAAAAATTATTAAAAGAGATGGATCCTTGCATAAATTAAAGCAAAAGACTTTGTCGCAGGGAACTGATATTTCTCACCAGACTCAACTGTGTCTAAACCGTAATCCGCCACCTAAACCGACAAACCGTGCATGGATTACACGCGTCTTCCTACCTTCTCTGTTTTTACCCTACATAAACCACTCCCACTTGGCTCAAACCAAAGAGTGATCAGCTGAGAAATCAAAAGCTGAAAATGGGAAAGGGAGTGGGCTTTTTGCTGCTAGCGGTTGTTCTCTTCTATGGAGTGACGGCAACGATGGGGTACAGAGGAGAGACAGAACGGAAGAGGGAAAGAGAATGGAGGGAAGGGAAGGGTGAAGAAGGTGGAGAAGGAGAGGAATGGTTCTTGTTGCCAGACTCAAAGCCTGTGATGAAGACTGATGCTGGAGAAATGAGGGTGGTCAGAAGTCTTACCGGGAGGATTATTGAGAAGCCATTGCACATTGGGTTCATTACAATGGAGCCTAAGACCCTTTTCGTCCCTCAGTATCTTGACTCCAGTTTGATTCTCTTTGTTCGCACAGGTATGTCCATATACTGTTCGTATTTCTATAATATTGCTCACTTCACAGGTGAAGCAGATTGTTAAGAATATGGTAAATGCTAGTGGGATATTGAAATGGATGCAGGGGAAGCCAGGGTAGGCTGCATTTTCAAAGATGAGATGGTAGAGAGAAGACTGAAGATTGGAGATGTGTTTTGGATCCCGGCTGGTTCAACATTCTACATTTTGAACCCAGGGGAGGGGCAGAGGCTTCACATTATTTGCAGCATTGACCCCTCTGAGAGTTTACAATTGGATAATTTCCAGGTACACTAAATTGTTCATTTCCAGGATAAGATTTCTTGGCTGAAAAGTATCCTAAACTTGCTTTTAATCTGCTACACGAATTCATGATCACAACACTTTCTCCTCTAACATTTGAAATTCTGCAATTCTTGTATCTGCGAGCAGTCTTTCTTTATCGGCGGAGGAACCTATCCACCATCTATCCTTGCTGGCTTTGGTCCTGAAACTCTCTCAACAGCCTTGAATGTAAGCAAAATACTCGTAATACATTTTATCTATATAGCCAGAACAACTTTGTAATGGTTCAATGGACTAAACATAATAAACAATGCGCATGATTACAGGTCTCAGAGTCGAAAGTAAGAAAAATATTTAGGAAGCAACTGGAAGGGCCAATTGTATATCTGACTTCTCATGCACCAAGCATTTGGACAAAATTCTCTCAACTTCAAGAGAAAGAAAGACTGAATCAGCTAAAGAGAATGATCCAAGAAGAAAATCATCAACAAGAGGAAGAGAAGGAAACCTTATGGTCATGGTATTGGACAGTCCTTAAGCGAATGGGAAGGCAAGACAGTAATATAAATGATAAAGCCCCAGACTCTTACAACATCTACAGGAGACGCCCAGACTTCAAAAACAACTATGGATGGAGCATTGCCCTAGATGGATCCGATTATAGCCCTCTCAAACACTCTGGCATTGGCATTTATCTTGTCAATCTTACTGCGGTAATCAATCTCAAAGTTCTCTACTCCATGCATTATAGTTGATAAATATATAGTCTTCTTAGCTCCATTTGTATTAACATCATGCAATTGCTAATAATTCTGACAGCACAAATCTATGGAAAATGACTAACTTAAAATGTTGTAGAAAAAGGTTGTCAGAAATATTTTTAACAGCACAAGCTGAAAAAGAAAAATGGCGAGGAGGCTCAAATTTCATGTACAATATGCCAATGACTCATGACTGTCGTTCATTTTCAGGGAGCAATGTTGGCACCCCATGTGAATCCAAGAGCAACAGAGTATGGCATAGTACTGAGAGGAACAGGTAGAATACAGATTGTATATCCGAACGGAACCTTAGCCTTGGACGCCAAGGTAAAAGAAGGCGATGTGTTTTGGGTGCCAAGGTACTTCGCTTTCTGTCAAATTGCAGCGAGAGCAGGTCCTTTCGAGTTCTTCGGATTCACAACCTCATCACGCCAGAACCGGCCTCAGTTCCTGGTCGGTGCAAACTCACTTCTCCTCAATATAAAAATACCTCAGCTCGCAGCTTCTTTCGGCGTAAGCGAGGAGAGGATTAAAAGTGTTATCCATGCACAAAGGGAGGCTGTGATCCTTCCTTCACCGGAAGCAGCACCACCTGCTGAGGAGGAGCAGAAGAGGGGGAACATTGAGGCAATTCCAAAGGTCATCAAAACCTTTAGCCGTGAAATGATTCTGGGTTTTGAGTAGCAGTTTTGAGAAGATGGAAATCTGGTTTGCGGGCGATGAAGCTTCTTGTTTCTCGATGTTGGTTCTTTTTGGCTTTTGTTTTCTCTTCCTGTTTTGTCTTCAGCGACGTTTGTCAATGAGTTTTTCTAGTAGTTGTGAATAAGACCACTAGAATAAGTTCCTTTTTTCTGCAGTTTCTCGTGTTTAAGTATAGTTGGTTTCAGAACTTTATTAATTTTCTTGAGTCTTTTCTTTTGTCATTCCTCCATTAAACCCTGTAAGTTTCTCGTGTTTAAGTATAGTTGGTTTCAGAACTTTATTAATTTGCTTGAGCATTTTCTTTTGTCATTCCTCCATTAAACCCTGTAAGTTGTAAAGACAAATCAAATAAGCAGTGGTGAACTTTGGACTGATGGTTGCTCTGAAGTGTTTTTCGCTGCAGATCTCCAAACAACTCGTCAAACTCAAACCATATCATTTACATGCTTGGCTACTTGCCTCAAGTATCTAAATTCTTAGAGACTAGGATTTTTATTGGGTTTCATTTCATACAAACTTACATACAGGATATCAGTATCAAATATCAGAAAGAGATCTATCTATCTCTTAACATCTACTTGGTCAAGAGTAAATCCCTCCCACTTTGCCATTCAAAAAGAGATGGTAATGGGCCAAAGAAGGGAATGTAGTTTACAGCCTCCTCCTGGCTCCTGCACTTTTGCTGTGTTCGGGAACGTTAATGTAGTATTTTGGTCATACTGAAATCAGCTACTATGATTTCTTGCCAACTCAGTAGCAGCATGCTGCTGGCTTTGGCCATACCCTTTCATAAGGGTTAATAAAGGATGCTTAACATAAATAAGGAGTATTTATCTATGATGTTTTCCTTTTTTGCTTCCTTTTCTGCATTCTCCCCCCCCCCCCCCCCCCCTCCTTTTTTTTTTCTTGAGAGGCTCCATTCTTCCTTTTTATTAGTAGTTTATTAACTAAAACCCAAGTAAATGAAAGTTGAAACATTGGGTAGACAAAGAGGTAAGAGCTTGAACATGCGCTAGAAAGCACTCGTGTTCCAGCTCCCACATGCCGGTAGCTATTTTAAGTCTGAAAAACTTCATAAAAAGGGCGTTCATAAATCTCAAAAGATGTTAATGGCTTGCCCTTACTTACTCTAACTTTAAGAGGCGTTTGGTTGGGGATTGTGTAGGATTATCTCGATTATATAGTATTTGTTATTTTATATACCCTTATTTGGTTCAAGGTAATAAGATAATCAATGTTATATCATATTACCGTCACGTTAACATATAACCTCAAAATCAGATTATGTAATAACCTCAAAATCTTAGGTATTGTGAGATAACCAATTAAAACTTTTTCCTACTTTGCAATAATTTATCCTTTGGATCATAATAACCTCATATAATTAGTAAATTACAATATTTTTCTTAAGCATTTTTTTTGTAAGCATAAATAAACTTAACATATATAATTATTAAACTATTTACATATATTTTGGCTAAAAAAACTATTTAAATATATGTTAGTTCAATTTAACTGGAAATATAATCTTTTTTGTCATAAACATAATTAAACTTAACTTATATAATCATTAAAATATTAATTATATAATATTTTGTGCATATGACTTACCCAATTAATTTTTCGCAAGGCTCAAGTGTATAGTATGTATTTTTTTCTTATGTAAATTATGCATAATTTAATTTGATTAAATAAATAATATTATTTTGTTAAGTTCAATGAAGATAAACTTATTTTGTTAGTCATATATAATTGTTGAAATAAAAAGACCTGAAAAATATAAGATACATAATACAAGAAAGAAATAAATTACAAGTCTTGAAGTGAATGCATAATAGTAAAATATTAATTTTGATAAAAAACATAACCTCCAATCAAATTGATTAATTTAACATTAACAAATGTTGAATCAAACACAGTTTGGTAATCTTTTAGGTTATATACATAGGTTATTTTTAATGAAGTTAATTACATAACCTAAGGTTATTTCAGATTATCTGAACGAAACGCCCCCTAAAGGTGAGGTAATTTCCCTTACTCCTAAACTTGAAACACTTATATTAACATGTGCTAAACTTAAAGGTGAAACCTTTAGTCAGCCCCCAATCAGCCCCTTTAATCATAGTCATCAGATGTGATGGCTGTTTTATTAGCCACTAGATTTAAATATTATTTTATTTCAGGTTTAGGGTAAAACTTGCAACCTGTCAAACAGGTTGCAAGAGAAACTTTTCTTCTTTTTTCTTGGTGAAACAAGAGAAACTTTTCAAATTATTTTGTTTCTCGTTCAATTCTTTTTTTTTTCAAAGGCTAATGAAAAAAATAATTTATTGAGAAAGAACACAAAATAGTCCATTGGAGAATAAGACTCCATCACAAAACAAAAAATATGAGTGAAAGACTCCAACTAAAAAACAAATACTGGAAGAAAGAAAACAAAAAATCAACCAACGTTAAAAGTAAAACTACAACACTAGCTGATTCAAAACATTAAAAGCAAAACTAAAACACTAGCGGATTCAATAAAAAATTTGGAGTAAATTCAGTTCTCTTCCAATCCCTATTTTTTTGCTTAATTCTTAGTTTATTTTTTCTTTTTTATTTTTTATTTTTTATTTTCTTGTTTTTCACATCATCTTCCTTAATTTTATCATCACACTTATAACCATACCAGATTTGAGTATAATGTTAGTCAATAAATTAATTGGAACAAAAAAATTAATTGCAATCGAGAAGATTCGAATCTTCCACCACTTACAATAAAACTAAATACCCTAACCACCATATCAATTTCAACTATTTGTTAAATATTTACTTCCTAATATAAATATTGAATACTAAAATTTATTAATAGTTTGCACCAAAATATGTTCAAACTCAATTACAATCACTTGAAAATCGATTTTAAACAAATTTAAACTCAATTACAAACATGATCAAATAAGGAAAACTCGATTTATTGCAAGTTCAAAATCAATTTTAAAAATATAACTGCAAGTCACCATTACATACTCAATTTACATATCCGTGAAATCGATTTAAACATTTATTCGATTTTAATATTCCTTTCAAATTCGGTTGTACCAGTATTTTCCATCATAAAGGGTTGTAATGTTGTTTACATTATATATCCCCTAATAGCTAATACACAATAAATAAATAAATAAACAACGGAAACTATAAACTAATATGAAAATATTGTCAATTACAATAAATTAATATCCAATTATCCACTATAACGGTCTAATGGACTCCTTCAATGCAATCAATTTACTCTTTAGATTTAAGTGACTATCTCACCATCAATTCTTCTCCTCGTAGTTGAAGTCTCCGACTTCAAATCTCAAATCGAACTACATTATGTGCAGAGCTTACCTCGTAGCAACTTCTATTGAAACATAAACTGTATCACATATAATATCCTCAATATGCTATTGAATTAGCTCACGTGGTCTATTATGCGTATCTCGATTTAGAAAGCACCATCACCATTGACTGCATGCCACGTTATGTTATGTCGTAAGAAGCCATACCTTTGGCAAATCAAAAGTAACGATTTAAAAAAAAAAAACTAAAACATATAATGATAACAACAATTTTCTCTTATTTGAATGAAAATACTATACTTATTTTAAATAACTTTGAAAGATCTTCTTCATAGGAAAATAGTACTTATATACAATCTCACACTCCTAATGGTTGGAGAATTGTAACCCCTCTGTATGGGAAACTGACATTCGATGAAAAAGTAAATAGCAACGGTCATTACCTAAGATAATCACTATAGGGTTGAAAAATATACATGCAGTGGTGGATTTTGGTACAAGGTATTGGAGGGGCCAAATTGAAATAAGTTATTTTTAGGGGAGGCGGAGGCAATTTAAGATTTTTAATGTGTACATATGTGTGTGTGTATGCGTGCGCGTGCGCACAATAATATATAGTAAGTATAAATTTGGGGGCCAAAGCATTACCACCATCCATCATTATATATATGTTATGCCTCAATAAATGTATGTCATTAATCATGAACATAATGACTTAAGATAATTGTTCATTTTCAAATTGATAGAAGTCACGTAAAGTTTCAAAACAATTTTCAAAATTTATGGCCAAATGAATGTAGTTATTGGATGGCTAGGTTTCACAAATTATATACTTGAATAAGGTTATGAACAAAATAATTGAAAGATCAATCGATGTCTGATTACATCCAAAACAGTTTCAAACTCGATTACAAACTCTCAAAATCGATTTTAAACATATTCAAACTCGATTACAAATATGATCAAATATGGAAAACTCGAGTTATTGCAAGTCCATAATCGATTTTAAGAACAAAATTGCAAGCTACTATTACAAACTCGATTGACATCCTCGTAAAATCAATTTAAATATTTATTCAATTAGAATATCATCGGTGAATTCCATGACTTTTGAACTCGCACTGAGAAACATCATCGAAATAAAAAGAAAAAACAAACAAAGTTAAACTTAACTAAGAAAAACTTATTTACATATTATAAACTAGGATTGTAATATTCATAAACGATTTAACTACTTTTATTTTATGGAAAAAGAAAACATAAATTCATAGGATAAAATTGATATGGAAAAAAGAAAACATAAATCTATAGGATAGCATCGATTCTGATACAATTAGCATCTATTCTGTATAACATAAGATAAAGGTATAACACAACCTAATATCTTATGTACGATGCTATCCCAGATATCGATAGTTAATTATAAAATAATAAATCAATACGATACCTTAAACACTTACTCTTTTCAAAAACTCGATATAAAATAATCACACGATTTCAGTTACTTTATAAAATATACAGATAAAATCATATTTTAGAATCGATTCTATAAAATTAAAATCGATTCTATACAATTAAATCGATTTTATAAAAAGATCAAAATTGATTTCAGTATCTTCTGCCTGGTCAAAGTTTAAAAATTAATTTCACGTAATTATCTCCAAAATTTTAGGAGATTGACTTTACTAAAATTAAGGATTGAATTATATAATGATTTAATTACACTCAAATTAAATCAAATAAAACTGGTAACCTTTTAAACAAATTCCCTAAATTCAAATTCTAACAATAAGGTACCTAGATCTAACGATTGCTAAACAACCATTATATCTGACGGCAATGATTAAGGGGGCTGATTGGGGGGCTGACTGTAGCTTTCACCATTCCCTAAATTCAAATTCTAACAATAAAGTACCTAGATCTAACGATTGCTAAACAACCATTATATTTGACGGCAATGATTAAGGGGGCTAACCACAAAGGGCTGACTGTAGCCTTCACCAAACTTAAATGACTAACTAAATTGTACTACACCAACTAATTATGGAAGTAAAAAAAATGAAGTTGGTGTTTCTCAATGGAAAATGGAAATGAAAGATTTTTGAAAATTTTAATTAATTAATTAAACTAATTAGTTCTCTTACACAAATTGTTATAGTTCTTTTTTGCTAATTTTGTTAGTTTTCTTTGACTTTCTAGCATTTTATTTTATTAGAAAATATTGAAATGTAATTAACCAACAACAATGCTACTACTAATAAAGGCAAAAGGAATTATGTCACGTGAAAAAGCACGTGCCACGTAGCTCCTCTAGTTCTCTTCTTTACTCCTGGTCTGAAGCGAGTTCAATAAGCAATCTGAGAAAAATCCTGAATCAGAACATCGCCAACCGTTTTTCGTTACTCTTCGTAAAAATTACTAAAGAAAAAACAAACTACAAAAAGTAAGTTGGTGAAATCACGATCACCAGCCATGGAAAACGACTGTCGTTTTGCTGTCCTCCCCATTCTTCTTCTTTTCTTAATTTCAGTAACAGTTCACACAGAAGCCGAAGTCATAACCCTAACTCCCGACACCTTCTCCGACAAGGTAATTGAATCATGTTACAGACAAGAAAAGTTCTTTTTGTTTTTTAATTGAATCATGTTAGTAATCAAAGTCGTTGTTTTGCGTTTGTTTAAAATTTTTAATTATTAGCTGACTACTTGTAATCGTAAATTACAAGTATGAAGACTTGCCATTTAATTCCTTTCCTGGTAGAATTTATCAGACGTATTCTGTTCAATATTGAGTGATCTTTAATACTGATTTTGTTTTATCGTTTTTGACAAATTATTAACTTCCCAAATTGAACTTTGACATCGAAAAGGAATAATCTTGAACTGCATAGCATCAAGTGGATAAAAGCACTGTAAATTGAATATGGTAACTTGGTGTTTATCTTGAATTTTTCATGTATTTCTTTTGTTGTCAGGTGAAGGAGAAAGACACGGCGTGGTTTGTGAAATTTTGTGTTCCTTGGTGTAAGCATTGGTAATTATTTTCTGCCTGGTTTACTATATTTGTTTGAGCAAGCTAGACCTGATTATATAGCTATCAGCTATTGTATTTTGCTTACTAATGACTATGATGGTAATTGGTTTTTCAGTAAGAACTTGGGGACATTATGGGATGACTTTGGGAAGGCGATGGAAGGAGAAGATGAAATAGAGATCGGAGAAGTTGACTGCGGTGTAAGCAAACCTGTTTGCACTAAAGTAGATATTCATTCATATCCGACGTTTAAGCTCTTTTATAATGGAGAAGAAGTTGCTAAATATCAAGGTTAATATTCCCTTTTTTTGTTTATCTCTTTGTGTTTATAACATAATCTCGATGTTCTTTATGAGGCATTTGTGGTGGTGATGTGTGCCATTTTGGTGCAAAGGATTAATATTCTTGTTCAAAAGTAAAAGATATTGCAATCTTTAGTCAATAGTTGTTAGTTGTGTCAACTCAATAAGGGATGGAAAGCTTTTGGGACCATGATTGGACACTCAATCAAACAATGCACAATAGGCTGTGAACTGTACTAAGCTATTTGTCAGTTTCAGAAAAGAATAACAAGGTTAGGAACTTGTTAGGAACTTGGGCTGTTTTGGGTTTGAGTTAAAATCAGGTTGGAGAAAAATGTGAATAACTGATAATATGTCTCTCTTGGTTCTTTCTCGAGCAGATTTTGTTTTGCTCTGAAAGTATCAGATTCAGCTGCAAGTGTTTCCAATATATCTGAACTATCTTTGAGATTCTGTAGATGGTTTACTATGAGATTTGAAATTTCATTAAATTATACATATTATTTTTTGTATAATATATTTCTACTTATTTTAAGTGGACATTTCTCTTTTCTAGCTACCAGCATTATAGAGCTAGCTTACTGTGGCAACTTACTGAGCATTGAGGGCCTTTTGGCTACTCAACTGGGTAATCTTTGTAAAGGACTACTCTATCATGTAACATGGTATTGAAACTGTCATTGCATGTAACATTCAGAGAAGCCTAAATTTAAATTTGAAGCAACTGGAATTTTCTTTTCCCCTTTTGAGCCATTGGACTTGAATTGAACTGGTCCGAGCCTAGACCACTGCCAAGCAGAATAAATCTAGTTATTGGTAGTTGATCTGATTTTGTTGCATGCTTGGCACATCACACTTGTTTTGGTTTATACTTTCACCATAAACTGCATGTTTAGATTTAACCTCTATGCATTATAATTATTATTTATAACGAGTTTGGTTTTCAAAAGACTGTGTTTTGGAACTAACTAGTTATTGAATTGTTTTTCCCCTTTGCATGTTATGCAAATGACCAGGGCCAAGGGATGTTGAATCACTAAAAATATTTGCTCTGGAAGAAGCTGAAAAGGCTGCAGAAAAAGCACATCTAGACGCTGATAAAGAGTTGTAATCATTTGAAAGGTAATGCCCAGGTTCATTATGCTTAGCCATTTCAGAAATTATTTGGCTGACTTGTCTTATAATGGTTAAAAATGTTGAAATAAGAAAAAGAAAGAGAGGGACAAAGAAAAAAGGGATATTTAGGTTTGAAGCTGCTTGTATGGAAAAAGAAGAGCTAATAGTTTGATAAGATGGATAACTTCCTGGGCTGCAGAGCATAAGCTCTCTTATTTATGCTTCATATTTTTATGTAAAAAGGGGCATGAAATCTCTTGTATTGGTGAAGCATTCTTCGAAAGACGAGAAATAGAAGAGATCTGCTAGTTTAATCTGCTTCTCCATCATTTCATTGCTCCAATTTTTTTGGAATTGTATGTAAATTTCACTCGGAAATTGATTTCTGACATCTATCTGAAATTCGGTTATGTTCTTGGATTGCAGAGATGAGACTCCTGAGCAGAAGCAGGGTGCGGGACGCTGTTCGCGACAGGATGCTTAAATTTTGAAGACACCCCAAACTTACGCATGATATTCTGCATTGTACTGGATTTTATCGTGAATATGATGTTTTTATCCCATTTCTGCACATTCCTAGCTACATGCAGGATTAATCTAGCGGGCATGGCAATGGCCTCTATTGATGAGCATTTTTAACAGTGAATGTTGACGGATTTTGAGTGAGTTGTGCACGGCCTGGATCAGAGAATCTTAATCTTAGAACAAAGCTATTTTTCACCAGGAGGACAAACCCAAAACCAGTATTTTAATTTTAATGGCGAGGCTCTCTCTCTCTCTCTCTCTCTCTCTCTCTCAGTCTCTCTTTTCCCATCAACTGCTTTTATCGTAAAACATGACATTATTTATTTATTGATAAAATTAATATCAATAAGAAATGATTTAAACTCATATATCACATCATATCGATAAAAGTCATATGCTATGATTTATACTTTATACGAACTTAATAGTTTGAAGCGACTAAATTTATTTTTATTAAAAAAAAAGTAATTGTGAAGCCAAAAAAAAAAAAGAAAGAAAGAAATTATAGTCCAGCCGACGAGCCATGAGCCCAATAACGGTCAACTGTCAATGTATAATATTTCGACTGCTATCGGGCTAGGTACAGACCCAGCCCATTAAACCGAAGCTTTAAGTTTAAGGCTTCTACCAGGATCAATTCTGAAACGGATTCGGACTCTCATCTGCGTGTAACCCGACTCGTGATCGTTTTCGTTTCCCTCGAAGTCCAACCTTGTTCAACTGGTTCTTGAATCTTCCTACGATTCCAATAAAATCCTAGAAAGAACAATTTTTTTTCCTCTTGTGAATTGCGAAGTTCGGAATATGGAGATGAAATCAAAGAAACTACTGATACTATACGCCACTCAAACCGGAAACGCATTGGATGCGGCCGAGCGTATTGCTCGAGAAGCTGAACGCCGTGCCTGCCTCGTCGTGATTCGTTCAACCGACGAATATGATACTGTAAATAGCTTCCTCAATATGTTGACTTTTTCGAGTTCAAAGTTTTTGTTACCTGTAGTAACTTGCTGTTTACTTTATCGTAGAGCTCCTTACCTGAGGAAGACACTGTGGTTTTTGTTGTTTCTACAACGGGCCAGGGGGATACTCCAGATTCTATGAAGGTAAGGATAGTTAAGCTTATAATTATTCATCCTCAAAAATCATATCTTTATTCGCATGATCAGTATTTTATTTTATTTTATTTTTTTTGTAATGGAGTGTTCCTGAAATGTTATTGTTTTGAGTTTCCTAATATTATTATATAAATTGCAGGTATTTTGGAGGTTTCTTCTGCAAAGAAATCTAGGCAGCCATTGGTTGGAAGGAGTTCATTACGCCGTGTTTGGACTAGGTGATTCTGGCTACCAGAAATATAACGTAATGGTTATTCAGAGTTCCTTTGCTGCATTGTCAAATTCATATCTAACCTTTTCTCTTCGAAGACATAGCATTCTTAGATATTAGATCTTTTTTTTTTTCCTATTTCTTTGTGATATCTTAGATATTTTGTAGCTTAGATGAGCATAGTTGTAGTTCCTCATTTTTTTGAAGCATCAATGTTTGAGGAAGCAAATGAATTCATAGACTCGTGGATGACAGGATGAGTGTTACCAATTGCCAGTTTTTAACCATGGCCAAAATTTGAAAAACATATTATAGATGCATTGTTATTGCTTTTTGAGGATCAGAAGTTTCATTGAATATATACGAGTCATAAAGTAACAATTGCAAACTGCACCATGTGGAATATCTCTTGGAAGTTAATTTGTTTCACCATGCACTCATGATGTTAGAACGCATCAAAGTTGTGCTATAATCTATGAATCAGACAACCCTATGTAGGTTTGAGGTTTTATTAAATAGTTCATCAAATAGTTTGATTGACTAAATTCTTGGTACTTAATTTGATAGCTGGTGGCTGCAGTTTGTTGCAAAGAAGCTTGATAAAAGACTTTCAGACCTTGGGGCTACGGCTGTTGTTGAGAGAGGTTTGGGAGATGACCAGCATCCGTCAGGGTATGGTTACTAAGTACTTTACTGAAGAAAAATAAGTTTAGTTTAACCAAGTGGTACTTGGTTCTTCAACAACATTGTTTTTAGAGTTCTTAATATCCATGTACACTGGTTTCTTCAAATTTTTGACTCTTGATTGATCACTAGCAGTTAGAACCTGTTGCAAAAACGGATACAGTTGAAGACAATCCCATAAGATCCCGTGGAATTAAGATGATGGGTGTGCTCAAGATAATTTAGATTCTTAGAGATATTTGAGTGGTTTATACAAGATCCTATTTGAATTGCCTCTTAAATTTCCTGTTAGCCATATCTTGTGTGCCAATAGTGGATAGTTTATATAAGCCTTGGTGATTTGGTGAAGTATTGAAGACCTTAGAATCCATCTGTTGTCCTGTAGGGATCATGTGGATAGTTTAGGTTAACTCTAGGTGCGAGATACCGTGGAGCTATCAATATGTGCTGCACGTCGACTTTGTACTTCATGGATCAGAAATATCTCCATGACTGCATTATGTGATCCCCTTAGTTGGAATATGGTTAAGTAAAAGGGATCTTTGCTGTTTCTAACAGAAACGCATCATAGACTTTTCAATGATTCATGGTTGCAAGGTTGAATTGCAACAAACATGGGTTGCTTTTTTCCCTCTAAAGTTTGCATGAATTTTTTATGCTTGCAAGTTTTCTTGATGTTTAATTTTAAAGATATGTAGAAAAGAAAATCTACAAGAAAAATTTTTTTCCTAGAAATTTACGGAAATTTTTAACTTATATTCACAGGTATGAAGCTGCTTTGGATCCTTGGCTGTCATCATTGTGGAGTAGATTGTCTGAGATCAAACCCAATTTCTTCCCAGAAGGCCCAAATTTTTTGGTTCCAAATGTGGAGTTAATTGGCCAGCCAAAATTCCAAGTCACTTACCATAACATAGACAAGATGGATTCCCAATTATCAGCTGCCACAGGTAACATGAAAAGAGAAAAATGGAGGGGTATTGACCTAGTGGATGGTGAACGCTTGGGTAGACAGCAATCCAATTGTAGATGAACTACTCATATTTGAAATATATTATCAAGATGTGTAACAAGGGAGAAGAATGACCAACACTTGTAAATTGATTAGACAATTAGTTTGCTGTGAACTTT
The DNA here is from genome assembly GCA_030664755.1 of Microcos paniculata. Classification (NCBI taxonomy): domain Eukaryota; kingdom Viridiplantae; phylum Streptophyta; class Magnoliopsida; order Malvales; family Malvaceae; genus Microcos; species Microcos paniculata. Next base: position 38,567,329 of record CP131459.1, on the reverse strand, counting down.
TTCCTATTTGATTTTATTTCAACCAATATCCTTTCTGATTTTGACTGATTTATAGATGGAGTATAATTGTATCTCATCTTCTTTTCTATTTTCTGTGTTTGCCTTTTCCCCTGAGAACATATTCTCTTGGATGTTTCTTGCAGAATTTGAATATCTTGAGATGCAAATTGGGAGGGCTCGCTCAATGTCTTCTGGAAAAGTTTCTCATGAGAAGAGCAAGCCTGACACCTTTCTTAAAATGGTATTCCTTTTGCACAGTTGCACTTTTAATCCATAAGACTATACGGAAGTTTAATTTAATCTTCTTGTTCATGAATGAAGATAATCAATTTATTGTTCTAAATTGTAACTAGTAATGACTTCCTTGTCTTGAATTCATTATTAATGAATATTTAAGCACAAATTTTTGGTTCAGAAATATTAGTCAACAGAAAAAAGAAACTAAAAATATGAATTTAATTTAAATTTTTTATTTTAAAATAACTTATTATGCAAAGTCGTATTTATCCATAATCTTTGGAAATGGCCAGTAGTGTCTACCAGTTGTTGGTCTTTGGACTGTGCAGGATATAAGATTATCATTTAATAGTCTTGGTTTACTGGCTATTTAGCTGTCTTCATATTTTTATCTCTGATGTTTTAATTTGCTTTTGCAGATAAAAAACTGCCCATTGACCAGAGTAAGCCACGAAAAAGATGTACGTCACTTCGAATTTGAATTTCTTTCACAGGTAGGTTGTTTACTGTTGCTTCTGTTTAACTTTTAGTGCAGCTCACCTTTACAGCAGACCACTTGTCAATTGCTTGATGGTTTTGGTATTTTTATTCTTGTTTTTCTGTATATTTTAGGTGATTCCGTATGAAATTGGTGATGTCCTAGAAGTTCTCCCTTCTCAAAATCCTGCAGCAGTTGATTATTTCATGCAGCGCTGTAATTTGGATCCTCAATCACTCATAACTGTAAGTTCTTTCCATTTTGGCTAATTGTAGCAATCCTTCTTTCTGATACTCTTGTGATTCATGTTTCCTTGATTGATAATATATTTGTATCAACTATATGTTCAAACAATACTGCAGCAAACATTTAGGGACTTGTCTTGGAAGTAGAGATGTACAAATTATGTGAGAAACATGTTACACCGATTTTCCCTAGATTCCCTTGTTTTTCCTTCTATGCCACCATTCGGTTGGGTTCTCACTTCCAAAGGGTGAGGCCAGTACTACATCAAACCTGCACTGATTTCAATAAATAGTTTGGGTTTATTTTGGAATACTTCCATAAGGGACTTATTACCCGAGTTCTGAGGGCTGATGGTATAAAGAACCAACTTAGCAGTCATCCTGTGTTGCTGTGAGTCATAGATAGAAAGGCTTCATATAACTTAGGGGTATTACTTCAAGGTAATATGGTTGTGTTATCTTGGTTTTGTGACGTGACAGGCATTGTCCCACAAAACAGGATTGCTTTAAATATGCTCACCCAGTATATGTAGTATCCTATCTACTTGCTTTAAAGCTTCAACCATCACTTTTTGGTTACTGGCACTGAAGTCTTGTCTAACATCTCCTCTTAAATGTCTTAGCTTGTGACCTTTTCAGTCCTTCAATATGCCAACAGCCGTGTATACTAACCTTCATAAGTTGAAAATATGTTTTTTTCAGATCCATCCTAGAGAAGTGGAAAATTGTCATCTTGATAACTATGTAAATACTTTGGAGGTGCCCATTAAATTGAGAACTTTTGTGGAATTGGCAATGGACGTTGCATCTGCTTCCCCTCGGCGCTATTTCTTTGAGGCAAGATCCTGTATGTTTTAACTCTTTGGTTTTTCTATTATGGTAATTCTCTATCAAGCTATTCCTCCCATCTGGCTTTATGTGAAGTGTGATGGACTTTTGTTCCTTCTCATGAGCCGTCATTTCACTTGCAGTCTCAAATATCAAAATTATCTAAGAAAAAGACTTCAAATGGAAAAGTGATACTTTCTGTAATTTTCTATTAAACATTTTTCATATATGTACAGTTCAGATAGTGCATTGTGTTTATACATTTTGACTAGGGTTGTGTTCCAGGTTACATTTCTACCATATGTCTTATTATCAATTTTACAATAAACTGATTGTACAGTATAGGTGCTTATTACCTACCTTAGGATGCCTTGTCCAATGATTCCTTTGGCAGTTAGTACCCTTTCGATGTTGTACATAGATCAAAGGTTTTGGTGGATTTGAATTCACTTGACATTCTATGGCTCAATTACCTGTGCCTATCATGGGAGTTTGTCAAAAAAAAATATTTATCAGTATGAGTCCAGGCTTCATAAAGTAAAGTTCTTAAAAATTATTTCTCCAAAAAAACCAAGAAGAAGAAAAGAAAAGAAAATTAGACCAAGGTTTCAATGCTTGCTTCCAGTCTGACAAAATCAAGGTTTACAGGTTATGAGCTTCTTTGCAACTGCTGAGCATGAGAAAGAAAGGCTTCAATATTTTGCCTCACCTGAAGGAAGAGATGATCTTTACCAATACAACCAGAAGGAACGAAGAACTGTTGTGGAGGTAAACTGAAATAGATTTAGTACACGCATGATGCCAAATTTTGGTGCTTTATACATGTTTTCTTGGTCATCTTTACATTTTATACAATATTTTAAAGAAGAATGCAACTTCTACTGAAGACAAAATTGATCTCAATCTTTTTGATACAGGTATTGGAGGATTTTCCTTCTGTCCAAATGCCTTTTGAATGGTTGGTGCAGTTAGTTCCTCCTCTGAAAACTAGGGCTTTCTCCATTTCTTCTTCCCCTTTGGCTCACCCCAATCAAGTGCATTTGACTGTCGATATCGTGTCATGGACAACACCATTCAAGAGGAAACGGAGAGGCCTGTGTTCAACATGGCTAGCCAGCCTCGATCCTGAACAAAGTATAGCTCTTGGTCTACATAATTGAACTTCCCATTTTTCTTCTTTGTTACAGCTGTATGTACCATGTAGCATTGGTTGGTCTTACTAAAATATATGCATCTTGTTTGAGCAGGGATATATATTCCAGTGTGGTTCCACAAAGGTTTGCTGCCTCCCCCACCACCTTCGCTTCCCCTCATTCTCATTGGGCCCGGAACTGGTTGTGCACCTTTCCGCGGATTTGTGGAGGAACGAGCTGTGCAGAGCTTGCCTAGTTCAATTGCTCCAATCATTCTGTTCTTTGGTTGCCGGAATGAGGAGAATGACTTCCTTTATAGAGATTTTTGGTTGTCCCATTCACAAAATAGCGGGGTGCTTTCAGAAGCCAAGGGTGGCGGGTTTTATGCTGCCTTCTCAAGGGACCAACCCCAGAAGGTTTACGTGCAACATAAGATGAAGGAACAAAGTAAAAGGATTTGGAATTTGCTCTCCGAGGGAGCGGCTATCTATGTTGCAGGCTCGTCAACAAAAATGCCATCCGATGTCATGTTAGCATTTGAGGAAATTATATCCGAAGAGAGTGGGGCTCCGAGGGAGTCAGCAGCAAGATGGGTTAGGTCTTTAGAGAAAGCTGGCAAATATCATGTTGAAGCGTGGTCTTGAGCCCTGCTTAATTAATTTTTGCTGTGATTGAAAAACGAGGATCAATTGAAGAGACTCAAAATTACATTATTTGCGGAGCATGCAATCAACAACTTTGATTTTCCTTTCTTCATATGGTATGTAGGTATTCAAAATTTGTTCCAAGGAAAATATTTAGACTAGTAATATGAATTGAGGTGGCATAAATCCATTTATACATTTTGAATTTCGTTGGCTGTTGCCAAAGTTTCTGTAATCCTTGTAATAATATTTGAACTTCTTTCACCAAAAAAGAAAAGAAGATTGCTTTGTTATAGAATGTTTAGAAATCTTGGTCAATATAATTTGCGTTTTGAAGTTTAGTTTAGGGCTCACGCCATTCCCCGATCCCAAACGTTCAGTCCAGAGCTTCGAAGATCAACCGTGAAGCAAAATTACGGTTAACCTAAACTAGTCATCCTGTGAAGTTCACTATCCACTCTTCTGGGATGAAGACTCTATGAACATGAGATGGGAGCTACGTCCAAAAATCCGTCAATGGTTCTTATATTAGTGATTGGTGATAATGTTCAAGGCAGCCAAGAAGAAGAAAAGAAAGACAGACAAGATAATCAAAGCATATATAGCATAGAAAAAGAACAAAAATTATATAAGATCGTTCAGAAAAATGAGACACAAAACTCCTAAGATGGCTTTAGCAGACCAAAGCATCTCAATTTTTGATCCTCCACAAAACAGGTAAAAGGAAAAAGCTATGAATGCTACCGCCTATCAAGTACCCAATTCTGAGAATTGTCACTGAAAGACGAAGGCAAGAAACTACATATAACGACAGAAAACTTCTGAAAGACTGAGAATGACAAAGTTCTTAAAACTACAACCAGGATAGACTGCTCCATCTGCACAAACTGCAATGTAATTGAGCTGTTTAATTGTTCACTTTCCCTTCTTAGCTGCAGACTTGGTAACCTTGGCACCAGTTGGATCCTTCTTATCGACACTCTTAATAACACCGACAGCCACAGTCTGCCTCATGTCCCTCACAGCAAAACGTCCCAAAGGTGGGTACTCAGAGAATGTCTCCACGACCATGGGCTTGGTGGGAACCATCTTCACCATACCGGCATCACCATTCTTCAAGAACTTGGGTTCCTTCTCAAGCTCCTTGCCAGATCGCCTGTCAATCTTGGTCAACAACTCAGCAAACTTGACAGCAATGTGGGACGTATGACAGTCCAAGACGGGGGCATATCCATTTCCAATTTGGCCAGGGTGGTTCATGATGATGACCTGAGCGGTGAAGTTGGCAGCCCCCTTGGCAGGATCATCCTTGGAGTTAGAAGCAACAAAACCACGCTTGAGATCCTTAACAGCAACGTTCTTGACATTGAAACCCACATTGTCACCAGGGAGAGCCTCCTGGAGAGCTTCATGGTGCATCTCAACAGACTTAACTTCAGTGGTCAAACCAGTGGGGCCGAAGGTCACAACCATACCAGGCTTCAAGATACCAGTTTCAACACGACCGACCGGGACAGTTCCAATACCACCAATCTTGTAAACATCCTGGAGTGGGAGACGGAGGGGCTTGTCAGAAGGCCTCTTTGGCTCCTGGACCTGATCGAGAGCCTCAAGAAGAGTAGGGCCCTTGTACCAGTCAAGGTTGGTAGACCTCTCAATCATGTTGTCACCCTCAAACCCAGAAATTGGAACAAATGGAATCTTATCTGGGTTGTAACCAACCTTCTTCAAGTAGGAAGAAACTTCCTTCACAATTTCATCATACCTAGCCTTGGAGTATTTAGGAGTAGTGGCATCCATCTACTTACATAAAACAAACGAGAATTAGCACTGTAGTCACCAAATAACTCAAAACACATGGAGGATAAGGAGGTTAGAAATTTTACCTTGTTACAACAGCAAATCATTTGCCTGACACCAAGGGTAAAGGCAAGCAAAGCATGCTCACGAGTTTGACCATCCTTGGAGATACCAGCCTCAAAACCACCAGTGGTGGAATCAATGATCAAGACAGCACAGTCAGCCTGTGAGGTACCGGTGATCATGTTCTTGATAAAGTCACGGTGACCAGGAGCATCGATGACGGTGCAGTAGTATTTGGTGGTCTCGAACTTCCACAAGGCGATATCGATGGTAATACCACGCTCACGCTCGGCCTTGAGCTTGTCGAGCACCCAAGCGTACTTGAACGACCTTTTGTTCATCTCAGCTGCTTCCTTCTCGAACCTCTCGATCACACGCTTGTCAATACCTCCGAGCTTGTAGATCAAGTGCCCCGTGGTAGTCGACTTGCCAGAGTCAACGTGGCCGATGACCACGATGTTAATGTGAACCTTTTCCTTACCCATTCTGAATTACTGCAAACAAAGAGAAACACAAGATGAAATCAAACAAGACTGAGATATCTGGATTGAGAAGATTTTAACTTGGGCTTTTAGCATTGGATTTTCAGAGACTATCAGATCTAAACAATTCATCAAACAAAAACAGCAATTCACAAATAGAATTTAAAACAAAAAACAATTGAAATTTGATTGGGAGTAAGGATTAAGGAAAAAGGATTCAAACCTTTTTGAGAGAAAATGAAGAGAAGAAGAGCCGCCTTGAGATGAAAATGCAAAAATGGAGAGACAGAGAGGCGGGGTCAGCGATGCTCGAAGAGCTGTGGTTTTAAAGAGGCTTTAGCCTACCAAGTTCTGCTTCGAGTTTAGGGTTTCTCTTCTCGCCGTTGGATTTCAGAAGTGGTCTTCTATCCAAGGGTCATGGGTTAAAGTGGCCACGTCGGATGTGCACATTATGTTGTTGACTTGTTGGCATGGCATATTCTCTCTTCTTTTCATTTTTTTTTCTAATTAACTAATGATTTACTTTGATATTTCTAAAATATATCCTCTTTTGTTTTTGAAATTTTTGAAAATAATTAATTAAATGGGATTTGTTTGGCCAACTAACAAAAACTAATTAATTATTAATACTTTATGTAAATGTATGACTATTGACTAGTACAATTCATTTTTAATTTTTTAAATAAAATTTCATGTTATTTCTTAAGTTTATTATGTTAGGTTTATCCAATTTATTTCATTTATTTATTTTGCACTCAATAACATAGTCCTCTACACACTTTAAAAAGTAGCAAAAATATTTACTCCCTCCGTTCTCTTTTATTTGTCCATCTTTAATCCTTTTGTTTGTTCCTAATCCAAAACAAACAACAAAAACTTTTAAATTTTTATATTTACCCTTAATTTTTTTCCTATCACATCACATTTTACACAAAATTCAAGAACTCACAACATCAAGAATAAAAATGAAAGTCTATTATTTTGCCATCCGCTTTATTAAAATTCATACAAAAAAAAAAATGGACAAACGATTAGAAATGAAGGGAGTATTATGTCAGATTCCTTTCAGTCTTTACTATAGGATTAGAATAACAATAATAGCCCAAAAGAGGCCCACTGATATGGGCTTGTCGTGGTGGGATGGGTTTCTAATAAGCCCAAACTGAGGCTGGTTCATATAGGGCATCTTTAGACTTCAGTTTCAGTGGCCTTCTTGGCATTTTGCCACTCAAATTCTTAACTCCAATTCATCTTTTTTCTTTATCTTTTGGCATTCAAACACAATTTTTTTTAAAAACCTTTGCAAGTAATCATAAAGAGAAAAAGGAAACAAGACCTTAGTCGGTAGCACATGAAGCATCACATTTATGTATTCATCAAAGTCATGTGATGATGAGGATGAGAATCAGATGTATTGTCTGGTTCAATCTTCGTCATATCTCCAGGACAATGCTGCAAGAAAATGCCAATTACCAATCCAGACACAACTGATAATATATTCATTCCAAAAACAAGGTTATGCCATCCAACAATTTTATTATAATTAAAAAGCTGGTGCATGGCAGGCAGGCCATTCGCCGGCATGTTCCTGGCCTGTTTCCTGCAATGTATAATAACAGCCAAAATATATGCAAATGTATCATTTCATTATCCTTTGTTTCAGCAGCTGCATACATCTCCAAAGAATTAAACGACAGTCCCGCAACCTGCTTCCCTGCCCCCCCCCCAGAGGATTACACCTTTGATGAGAAGCAGAAACGGTCGAGGCAAAAAGTGATTTGATCCTCGCCATCTCCAAGCCAAATATATCTGGTCAAAGTACACAGATATAACACTATAATGATGCATACCAATGAAAAAAAGGAACTACATGGAAGTAAGGAAAACTGAAGGGAGTAGGATATTAAGTTTTATCTAGAATACTGCATTATAATCACCGGATAACATAATTTCTGAAGCACAAGAGAATGTAAGCTGATGAGCAAACAGAGCTAAGCTTCTAGAAATTCACAACCATGCAAACTCGGGAAAATCTAATGCTCTTGATACTGAATTGCTCATAAGATAGCTTGAATTTGCCAAAAATAAAAAGTTTGCTCACCCCAGAAAAGGGAAAAAAAAAAAAAGCTTGTTCATGTCTCAACCTATCAAAACTTTCTTTCTAGTTTCCACCTAAAATTCTAGTACCAGAAGAGACGTATCATCAATTACTGCAGAAAATACTCAACACATGGAAAAAAGGAGCTTGTTCAACATATTTTTTTCTTTTAAGTTCATATATTTCCATCATAGCATCTTAGTATGAATCTTTTTCAGCCAATCCAGAGATGATCATGATATCCTTGTACTCAGACATGATTGAAATTCCAAACTTTTTTTCTCGCTTCTATGCGCTCAGGTTTTAAAGGGTTAGGTGCCTAAGGGAGCAAGGTGGGTCTTAGCCACTATGCATACTTTGTCACTATGAAGGCTGTCATAACAAATGGTCTGCAACCTGCTTATATACAAGACATACCAGATGTTTGACAATAGAGGAACAAACACATAAATAGATACATGGCACATCTATGGACAAATATCTGTGATGACCTTTTTATCCATAAAACATCACATGTGAAGCAAATTCAATTGGCAGACACCTCAACCTAATTCTTGGCAGAATCCTCAAATTCTGGCTTAGAAATTTCAAAAAAGTAAAGGATGGGTAAGAGAGACTTTTTCCCTAGTTTTCAAATAGACACTTAAGTACTTAACCCATGTCAAATTGATAATCATCCATTTTGGATGAGCTCTAAGAGGCTACAAGATTAACTTTTTCAAATAAATGACGAAAGAAGCCCGGTTATAAAGTGATATAACCAGAATCGGGGAGCTTCCTCTTTGCCATGAAAATGCATAAATTAATGGAACTTAGAAGTAAGGATGCCTTTCCCAGAACTGAAAGAGTGATAAAACAATGAAGCCACCTATTAAATACGAAAAATGAAAACTTATTCAAGAGCTAGTCAGAGACATTTTAATTCTCAAAAGAGTACTATGGTAGGACCGAAGCATATTAAAAAATCGATACGCAACTTGAACATCCAAGACTATACTCAGAAAATCCAGAACAATGGGAACAGAAATCTACATGCCTCAGTAGATATCCCACTTTTGTGGGACCATAACCATGTAAAAGCCTATATGTATGTAAATACCATTTTCACCATCACTCCCCAAAATAATTAGAACGGCCACAAGAAGTTTTAAATAAAGACATTCCCTCAACTCTTATTATCTAATCCCCAACAGATAAGCTGCTTCGCACAACCAAGGTTTTATATCTATAAATTTGAATAATTTGATAAAAAGATGGTTCAGAAATATAACTTATAAATTGACCAAGTACCAAGTTATACCTTCATAACAAAATATCGAGTGGCAATGGCAACCTCCAAGTCAGTGAAAGGTTTCACCCACAATTCAACAGGATTTGACCTTCAACTGCATGGAAGGCGATTGTTCGCACCTCAATAATTGTAAACACCAAAGAAGCTTGAATTTAAAGACTCTGTCCGACTGCAAGAATAATACATTGCTTCATCAAATACAGCTTTTTCAGCAAACCAGAAATAGTGGAAGATAGCAAACCAATAATAATACTATCAAGTATGAACTCCATGAAAGCATAAGCTCTTCCACTGAAATTTTTAAATGTAGTTTCATCTATCTTATCTTTAACATCGTGATTGATTAGAGTTGCTAAGCTAAATTGAATAAACAATTTTAATCATTAAAAGCATGCTTTTGAGTGTTCACTGTCGATTTCTCATGTATATAATATTTATGACCCAAGAATGAGAGCAGCAGGACGAGCAGCAAAAGATTCATAAGTAAGAACTTCCTAAATTTGAGCTTAGGCTCATTGTGCATGTTTTAGTTGTTGGCTTTGAAATAAATACCAAAGAAATAACAAATATTCAAAATTTACCCATTTCAAAACAGAAAATATCATGCATTAAAATTAAAAAGCTCATATGCTATACCTGATGCTGCTTTTGTTATATCAATTTCCAGAATCATCCTCTATTGAATATAGAAGTTTCCTATAAGTATGACCATCGACAAGATCTTTATCTTGCAACTCCTTTAACAGTGCCATGGCCTCCTCAACCCTTCCTCTTCTGCATATCTCATCCAATATTGTTCTGTATGTTATAAAATCAGCAGATTTCCGATTTTCAATCATCTCTCTTAGATAATGTACTGCTTCCTCAACCTCTCCAGCAAGTGCCAAAGCATTCACAAGGGAGTTATACGATTTACTGCTAGGAATAAACCCATTTCTCTTCATTTGATTGCACAATTCCCTAGCATTATTTGTTCTACCTTGAGCACATAACCCATAAATCAGATAATCATAGGAATACGCATTAGGCAAACACTTATAGACCACACCCATCTGATGAAACACTCGTAGAGCATCATTAACATGAAGTGAAAGCACATAACCTTTTATCATAGAATTCAATGAGAAAACATCAGGTTCAATCCCATCATTGACCATTTGCCTGAACAGGCACCTAATGGTCTCCATGTACATATGGTTTATGTAGGAATCTCTTCCCCTACTCAACATTGCAGTGAAAAGGATGTTATATGTTCTAATCGTCGGCCTGCAATCCAATTTTCTATTGTTCCTCATATGCTTAAATATATTTACAGCTCTAGTCAACTTCCGAGCTTCTGTAAAAAAGTATATGATGGTATTAAACAGAGGCTCAGATCCGAATGACCGAAGGGCAAGCACTTGGTTGACAATAACATCCATTTCTTCATACATTTTTGCAACACCAAGCTTCTTTATGGTAATATGATAAGTGATAACATCATGCCTAAACCTAGGCTGCTGCGAAGCCCAATTAAATAACTCCAAACATACTAAAGGATCTTCTTCTACAGTTATCACATTGCAAAGCTCTTCAGCAGTGAACCTAGGTGGGAGCTGTGAAACCGCATTCTGAAATTTCCCTTGATCAAGGACAGGTTTACTACTAGCTTTTAATCTCTTATTCCTTCTTCTTCTAAACGATCTAGATGGGGCTCTAGTTGAGTAAAAAGAAGAAAAAGATATACAATAAAATTGGTATAAATTTGCAGTGGGACATATAATGGATAATAAGTCAACTCGGGTAAAGCCTAGAAGGCTTTGTCTAGGCTTAAAGTTACTGATAAAGGGGTTCATATAAGAAGAAAAAGGAGAGTAACAAGAGAAACGGTGAAATGGGTTCAGAGAGGCAATAAACTTTGTTTGATGATAAACATTCCTGAAGCAATCTCTATGAAGAGCAATCATATTGTTATTTATAAAAAGAAAGTACAACCCGGCTTGATTGCTGGATAAACATCAAACAAGTTCTATGTTCTTTCGGCAGGAGTTTCTTATGAAAGGAATTGAACATAAGAAAGGAGGCAGTCTAACCTTAAAACATGTTGAAGCGGAGACCGAAACTGATAGAAACTGATGATACTGAGCAAACCTCAAGGCTCTATTGTTATGGAGACCGAAGATTTGTCTCCATATTTCTCTGCTCCAGCCTCCAGAGTTCTTCACTCACAAATGCAGGAGGTCGTGGGCCTAAACTACTTAGCCCAAACCAGTTTTTTTTGGGCCGAGACGATCAAACCCGACACTCCGATTCTTTCCATGTAAGCGTATCCAATCACCGCCGTTATTAGTGAGAAATGAAAATTCGCCGACTTTTTCATTTTTGCCATACTTTCGGCACAAGAACCACGAAAGATTTTTTTCCCACGCAAACACAAAACCGGCTTTGACTAATCGTCAATTAAGGGCAATTTCGTAAACTCAAAATATGAGCTTGTCTCCTTGTGTAACCCTAGCTCTATTGCTTTCCTCGCTATAAATAGCAAGCATAAACCTTCCGCTTAGAATAGTTCTCTTCATTTCTCTAGTCTCATCTTCTTTTGTTCACTCGGCGGCTAGGGTTATTGCGAGCTTGACGTCAAGGTCTGCAGCTTTAGCTTATTTCGGTAATTTTTTTATTAGCCTATCGGAGATCATGAGTTGATGATTTGCTGTTGTTAATTTTGCGTTGAAATCGTTATTGCTGTTTTGATTTTTCAGTATGTTTATTGAGATTTGTGGCCTTTGGTTTTCAAGTAGCTACGAGTAGGTTTTTTCTTGGATCAAATCTCATATAAGATGATCTAAAATTGTCTAAAATGTTCGTGTACTTTGATTTGCGAGGGTGATGCTTTCTGACCTGGGTAAACAGCTTCTCTGGTCATGGGCTTTTGTGCCCAATCCACGAAGCCTTTTTTAATCCATACCTTTTTTATTCTCTGGTTAGTGAATCCGCTTAGCTCAGAGGTCAGAGCATCGCAATCTGATTGCGGTAGTCATCGGTTCGACTCCGATAGCGGCTGTTGTTATATCTGTGTTTTCTTGTATAATCCATGTGAAATTTCTTATATATGCTATTATTATAATTTTTGTAGAGGTGTGATGAATTGTTGTTTGTCACCGTGCCTGTGCTATTATTATAATTTTTGTAGATGGTTGATGAATTGTTGTTTGTCACCGTGCCTCTTTTTTGAGCAGTGAATCAGAATGGGTAAGGAAAAGGTTCACATTAACATTGTGGTCATTGGCCATGTCGACTCTGGTAAGTCAACCACCACCGGACACTTGATCTACAAGCTTGGTGGTATTGACAAGCGTGTGATCGAGAGATTCGAGAAGGAAGCTGCTGAAATGAACAAGAGGTCCTTCAAGTATGCCTGGGTGCTTGACAAGCTCAAGGCTGAGCGTGAGCGTGGTATTACCATTGATATTGCGTTGTGGAAGTTTGAGACCACCAAGTACTATTGCACCGTCATCGATGCTCCTGGTCACCGTGACTTTATCAAGAACATGATCACCGGTACCTCACAGGCTGACTGTGCTGTCTTGATCATTGATTCCACCACTGGTGGTTTTGAGGCTGGTATCTCCAAGGATGGTCAAACTCGTGAGCATGCTTTGCTTGCCTTTACCCTTGGTGTCAGGCAAATGATTTGCTGTTGTAACAAGGTAAAATTTCTAACATCCTTATCCTCTGTGTGTTTTGAGTTATTTGGTGACTGCGGTGCTAATTTTCGTTTGTTTTATGTATGTAGATGGATGCCACTACTCCTAAATACTCTAAGGCTAGGTATGATGAAATTGTTAAGGAAGTTTCTTCCTACTTGAAGAAGGTTGGTTACAACCCAGATAAGATTCCATTTGTTCCAATTTCTGGTTTTGAGGGTGACAACATGATTGAGAGGTCTACCAACCTTGACTGGTACAAGGGCCCTACTCTTCTTGAGGCTCTCGATCAGGTCCAGGAGCCAAAGAGGCCTTCTGACAAGCCCCTCCGTCTCCCACTCCAGGATGTTTACAAGATTGGTGGTATTGGAACTGTCCCGGTCGGTCGTGTTGAAACTGGTATCTTGAAGCCTGGTATGGTTGTGACCTTCGGCCCCACTGGTTTGACCACTGAAGTTAAGTCTGTTGAGATGCACCATGAAGCTCTCCAGGAGGCTCTCCCTGGTGACAATGTGGGTTTCAATGTCAAGAACGTTGCTGTTAAGGATCTCAAGCGTGGTTTTGTTGCTTCTAACTCCAAGGATGATCCTGCCAAGGGGGCTGCCAACTTCACCGCTCAGGTTATCATCATGAACCACCCTGGCCAAATTGGAAATGGATATGCCCCCGTCTTGGACTGTCATACATCCCACATTGCTGTCAAGTTTGCTGAGTTGTTGACCAAGATTGACAGGCGATCTGGCAAGGAGCTTGAGAAGGAACCCAAGTTCTTGAAGAATGGTGATGCCGGTATGGTGAAGATGGTTCCCACCAAGCCCATGGTCGTGGAGACATTCTCTGAGTACCCACCTTTGGGACGTTTTGCTGTGAGGGACATGAGGCAGACTGTGGCTGTCGGTGTTATTAAGAGTGTCGATAAGAAGGATCCAACTGGTGCCAAGGTCACCAAGTCTGCAGCTAAGAAGAAGTGAACCGTGCTGGTTAATCATCTTGCTGTTTCGGCAGATGAATTATTTTATCTTAATAGTATGAGAGACTTTCTCATTCTTAGTAATGTTATAGTATGTCCTTTGCTTAGTTTTGTATGTTATAGCGTTGTACCTTCGTTTTTCTGTGCCTGTTCCCAGAATTGGGTGCTGGATAGACGGTGGTAGCTATAGCATGGAGTCTTGTCTGGTTTGTGTCTAGAGGTGCCTTGGTTTTTCAAGGTGGCTCAAAGTTTTTGTTTTAGTTTTCCTATCATTGCTGCTGAATTTCTCATCACTCTGTTTTAAGCATTTTGATTTCAGACTTGCTTTCTGGGAAATCATACTACTCGTATTTATTGATATTTACCCACTTCTTTCTGTGTAATTGCTTCTTTTATTAGATTAAATTGTATGGTGTGATCACAAAGTTTTCTATCCCCTGGGAACTTTGGTGTTAAGCATTTCGCCTAATTGATATCAAGACATGAACATCGGGTTTCTTACAAATTCGTTTGAGCAATTAGTGGAGAAGGAAAAGTAAATACAAAGACCAAAGTGTAGTCTGATACAAAATTTGTACAACCACTATATACCAAAGTACCAGTAGTAGAACCATACGCCGCCAAAAATTCGGTGGGTGGGATTCAGTACTCGACGTCAGGTGTAAGGTCCCTTAAACCGGGGAAGAACTGAATTAGTAACAATAATCTGAAAATAAGTGGTCCAACAACAAGGCCCATGGAAGAGGATTGTTCTGAATTATTCCTCCTGTTTCTCTTAATCGTTTTCATTCTTTTGGTTGGTATGCTATTAAAGCAATCAATTATTTCGTGGGGCTGTGCCTGGAAAGTGGAAAGGGTGAACCTCCAAATTTTATTTCTGACCTAATGAACAGCTAAAATAAGCCTGAGAAGCATGCCTTGTTTAAAAGTTTGCTAGCTTCATCAAACAAAAGAAAATTAAAATCTGAAAAATTTTGCTTGGCAAAAGGTAAAAACTGGTAACCAGATGCGATTTGTTCATATGTGTAGATGATGATCATTCCAAATGAAAAGTGACAACAAGAAGAGAAGATCAATTTGGTTTCTTGGTAAATGAGTAAAGATTTATAATAACATCCTAGCAAGGAACCAACCAGAAGAGCTAAAGGAGTCCAAATCTAAAAAAAGACTATATAAATATATGTAGTTAAAAACTACTAAAATTCTAAGCCAAATTCTTCAAAAAGGGGGAAAAAATCTAAGCCAAATATACCTAGAGCTCAAGTTTGGCCTAGACTATGCAGCTTTTGCTGTACAAAGCCAGGCAACGCAGGACAGGTCCTGCAAAACAGTAGCTTGATCTCCATCAACTTCAGCTTCCATGTTCTCTTCAGCCACTCTTTCAAAGTTTCCTTGAATACCCATCACTTGATCTGCATGCAGACTCTCCCTGGCCCTTGATCTTTGTTTTTTCATGGCTTCCCTCCTGCGGTCATGATCTGCCATCCTACTCATGATCAAAACACAGCAAGGGAAGAAATTTAAAGGGCAAAAAAAGAAAAGAACAATTATTTAGTATATATATACCGGGTATCTAGATTCTAGAGAAGAGATTTAACTCATCATGCATATATACAGGCAAAGGAAAAAGAAAAGTAAAATTAGTGTACTCTTCAGAGAGAAGAAAATGTTGGTTGATGCCAGAAACACAGAGAGGAAGACCATAACTTGCATGAAGGTTGAACATAGACTGCATTTCTTCTCTTTCCTGTGAATCAAAGATATCAGGACAAGAAGATCAAGAAGAAGAAGTACTTAAAGATGGGGTTTGGGTTTGGGGTGGTCAATTTCTAGTTTCTAGATTCCTATCCTAGTGAATTTCGGTAACCTTTCTGTTAACAATTGATTGGAATATTGGTGGAAACTTGGGCAGCTGTTGGTGATGGTATGGTCACACTCTCTCTCTCCTTGGTTTTCTCCTAGTATTAACTTAGGGTAGAAAACTTGGAAAGATGTGTTGATGTGGGTTCCCTGTCTGTCTCTGTCTTTTTTCCAAGCATTTAAAACCTGCAACTGATTACATTTAATTCATGAGCGATGTTTACTAAGGGAAGAAATGGCTTCTTTTCCTTTTTGTTTTTTAATGGTAAAATCATGGTAAAAAGTTGTAATGCCGAGGGGTGAGGGGGAAACATCCAAGTTTTTGGAGGCATCAGGGGTATCGGGGTATATATGGGACAATAATGATTTTGACATTGTCTCCTTTCCTTTGCATGGCATGAGAATAAAGTTGATTTGTTTTCATTGCCCTTCATTTTTATTTCAATTTGTGGCAAATTGGCAATAGTTATAGCCACTGAGCCAAACCTAACAAAAATCACTTTTTCTTTTATTGTAATGTCAATCGGATCGAGTGAAAAGAATTTAATATTTTTAGATTTTAGGAATATAAGTTCAGAAAAGTTCCTCCTACATGAAATTGGATGCAACTCGATTTCATGTTAATTAAAATTTAATGTAATTATAAATATATATAAAAAAAACAATATTATTATCAAGGAAGAACATTCTAGTATGCATAAGCTTAAATTAAGAAAATGAAAACTAATATAATTCAACCGTTTAAATAAACCGTTTCTCAAATATGTTTTTCAATGACCTAAATCAGAAAATTATATGAATTTTTCTCCAACACTTTGAAAAATTTAAGCCCAACTAGCTTAGTTTTACTTCTTCATATATTTTAGATTTAATTAATTAAAAAAATCATCACAAAAAAAATTGATTAGGAAAGTCACTTGAAGTTAATTATTAATATTTATAAATAACCAAAAAAACCTCTCCTTTTTTTAAAAAAAACAATAACTTTTTAAGTGCATTTCTTGTTTCAGATGAGATCATTAAGGTATTAAAATATAGAACACGGTTCATTTGCATTTGCATTTGCATGTGCACAAAACTAGTCGCACACGTGGGAGTTTTCGTGTCTTAAAATTCTAGTATGGTTGTCCGGTGAAGTGTGTCGTGTTGTACATATGACGGCCACATCTAATATTCTTTTTTTCCATTTATTTGTTTAGACATTTTAATCAAATTTTCTTTTATCAAACCAATATATGATAAAAAAAAAAAAGGCTAAAATCCCAATTTGGGCCTATTATTATACTGATTTTCTCACTTCATGACTATAGCTCACGCCGTTAGCAAATCAAGCCTATAACTTTTCGGGTTGGCTCAAATCAGGCCTAATTTGGACGGCACGACGCCAGTGTCTTGCACGTGCTGTTAACTCAAGTTATTAGGTAATTTGTTGCCAGTTGGAATTTATTTGGTCAACAAAAAAATGCGTCGTGGAATTTCAAAATGTTAAAAAAAAGAGTAAAAAAAATGGAATTTTTAAAAGGTAAAAATGATTTTCGGCATTTATTTCGATTTTTTCTTTTGAGCTTAGTCAGTTTCTTCCGATTCTCTGATCAAAAGAGTCATGCCTAGTTTGATTCTCTTTTCCTTTTTAGTTTTTGTAAGTTGTTGGATTTAGGGAATTGTTAGGTCAGCGATTTCAAGAATTTGTTTCAAATTGTTTCTGGGTTTAGGGGTTGATAATTTGCAGAGGAAGCTTCATTTTTTGTTTCAAATTGGGGGTTTATTAAGGTTAATAATTTAGAGATTTTGATTGGATTATCTATTTGGAGTAAATTGATGAGCTGTTGAAGGTTGATACTTAGAAAAATTTATCGGTGAAAGGAAGAACTACATTTTACCCACTGCGTCAGGTTAGTGTTCTGCCATTTTTTAAATTGCTTGATGTTTTTGTTGGTGTTGGTGAACTCTGCCATTTTTTAAATTACTTGATTTTTTTGTTGGTGTTGGCGAACTCTGCCATTTTTTTAATCCCTTGATTTTTTTTATTGGGTTATCGATTCGGAGAAATTATTGTTTGTCTATTTGTAGTTTTGTATTGTATAATGATTTACTTTTTTTTTTATGTGTTTTGTATGTAGTTGATTGATATCATGGCATTTGATAGTGGCACTTTAAGATTTCATTATCAAGGAAATTTTGTTGGGGAGGGTGACACTATGGAGTATGAGGGTGGTTTTGTGGACAACATAGAGTTTGACCCTGATTTATTAAGCTTCTTTGAGTTACTGGATATGTGCAAATTTGGTGGCTATGAAAGCATTAAATCAATTTACTATTTAGTGCCTGGTCAATCACTTTTTGCTGATTTGAGAGTTGTTGACAATAATGATATTGTTTTAGGTTTGGCTAAGTTAATGGTTGCATATGGTTTAGTTGACTTATATATTGAACATGAAATAGCAAAGCCTGACCTTATAGCTGGTTTAATCGAGGGAGTTGTTAATGCTGGTAATGGGGATGATGGGGATAATCCAAATAATGTAGATGTAGATGTAGGTAACATTGCTAAAAATGTTGTTGATGTTAATGCTGTTGGTGTTAATGCCGAGAATGCTTTTCATGTTGATGGTGAAAATGCTGAAAATGTTGTTGATGTTAATGATGAGAATGCTGGTAATGTAAATGCTGAGAATGCTGTTAACCTGAATGTTGAAAATGCTTTTTATGTGAATGATGAATTTGTGTATGATGTTAACGATGGTAATGATGGAGATGATATTGAGAATGATGTTAATATTGGTAATAGGGATAATATTGGGAATGACTTTAATGTTGATAATGAGAATGAAACTGATGTTGAAAATCATGTAGAGGATAATGTTAATGTCAATATACTTGCTGAGCATGCTTTTGATGTGGATTTTGATGTACCTATGGAGAGAAATATTGGTGTGTGAGAGAGAGAATGAGTAAATAGTGCAAGGGCAGAAACAGTGGAAGGTTTTCAAAAGGAAAATGTGAATGTAGGGCCATCTAGTAATGGTGTGGGTTCAATAATTGATAAAGATGAGGAGGCTGAAGGTTATGAAACAGAATACGCTAATTCTGATGAGTATGGAGATCAAGTGAGTGATCTTGAGGATATGATGGATGATGCCACTTTGAGGAAGTCAAAATACCTAAAGTATGACCCAAATGCAAAAGAGCTTTACATTGTGAAAGAGATGTTTTTTCATAATAGTGAACAATTTAAACATGCAGTCACCTTGTTGGCTATTAAGAGTAAAAGGCACATTAAGTGGGTCAAAAATCACAAACTATATGTGAGGGGTAAGTGTCATGCTCAGAAATGTCTTGGCGTATATATGGGGCTTGGGTAGAAAGTATACAGTCTTTTCAGGTGAGGATTTTTAACAACAACCATGGTTGTAATAGGGTGTTCTCCAATCCTAGGTGCAGTCAATCGATTTTAGTTGAGTTAAGTAAGGACAAAGTGAAGAACCACCCTGAAGTTAGTTGTCATGATTTACAGGTTGCAGTCAAAGCAGAACTTAGGTTGGAGGTTAGTTTGAGTATGGTCAAAAGAACGAAGAAGAAGATAGTTGATAGTATAGTCATAAACTACTGTGAGGAGTTTCGGCATCTTTGGGCTTATGCTGATATTATTAGAGAGACCAATCCAGGTAGCACAATTGATATATGTGTGCAGAGACCTAATCTAGAATCTGAACCTGTTTTTGAAAGAATTTATATTTGCCTTGAAGCTTTGAAATATGGATTTAGGCATGGTTGCTTTTCATTGGCTTAGATGGCTGTTTCCTGAAAACACTCACTAAAGGTGAACTTTTATGTGCTGTGGGTAGAGATGGAAACAACCAGATGTTTCCTTTCGCTTGGGCATTGGTGGAAAATGAGACAACCGTCACTTGAAGGTGGTTTATCAATAAACTGCAGGATGATTTCGAACATTTAGGGTCTGGGGATGGTTGGACAGTAATGACATACCAACAAAAGGTACACCCATTTCATTCACTTCATTATTTTCTTTAAAATTTAGTGAAATTATTCTCTCTATTTGTTATCAAATATAGTAATTTCCACTATCAAATTGTGCACTAGGGACTTGATAGAGCAATTGCAGAGTTATTGCCCGATGCTGAGCATCGATTTTGTGCACGTCATGTATATGTTAATTGGCATGGTAGAGGTCATAGAGGAGATGAGATGAAGGAGTTGTTCTGGAAGGTTGCTAAATCCTCTACTGTTAGAAAATTTAGACAGAACTTGGAACAACTACAATCTAAGAGGCCACAGGCAGCTATGGATATTACTAGATATGCACCCGTGGAGCAATATTGTAGGGCATTCATAAAAACTGACCCTATGGTTGAGTTGATTGACAATAATTTGTGTGAGGCTTTTAATATGACATTGCTGAAAGCAAGGAAAATGGCAATTGTGTCTCTATTTGAACACTTTAGAAGAGATATGATGAAAAGGATTGTGAGAAAGAGAAAAGAATGTGATAAATGGAAATCTGGGTTGGGTCCAAATATATGGAAAGTTATTGAAAAAAATGTTGACATTGCTCAACACTGTGTGGTGTTTCATAATGGTGAAGCATGGTTTGAGATTGATCATGGTGAAAATAGATATGTGGTTAGGTTGGAAAGGAAGACATGTAGTTGTCGAAGGTACACTCTCTCGGGAATTCTCTGTGCACATGCCATATGTGCAATTAGAGAAAGGAGGGACGATGTGGCTAAATATGTCTCTAGTTGTTTTAACCAGGAAGTTTATAGGAAAACCTATGGGAAGGCCATACAACCGATGCCTGGAATAAAAGATTGGCCTACTGATCTAGAGAAAACACTGAAGCCTCCAAAGTTCAACCAATAGATGCCTGAAAGGCCCAAAACAAGCAAAAGGAATGACCCTAATGAGCCCAAGAAGACAAATAAAGGAGCCAATCAGGACCCGAGTAAAATGTCAAAGAAGGGCATGACTATTAGTTGCTCCAAATGTCACAAGGTAGGGCACAATAAAAGAGGCTATCCTTTTAGTGCCAACGAGGTAATTTCCTTCTTATTCTCTTGTCTTTTCCCTTATATGTTGCCACTTAACCCTATATATTGTATAACCTCATTCTTGGTTTGTTTTTCAGCCACTATCGAACCAAGAATACCAATCTGAGATGGAGCAAAACACTTTCACTGCCACGCAATCTACTGCTGAAGAAACACCACCTTGTGAGTTAACAAGGGAAGAAGCTCAGTCAAGCAGGGGGCATTCAGAGTCAACAAGGAAACCCACTGAGTCAACAAGGCAACCTGCTATGTCAACAAGAGCAGCGGCTACAGCAAACAAAACAAAAGAAAAATTTGCATGCTTCTACCTCTGCCTCTGCATCTGTTTCTATTTCATTTTCTGTTTCTGAAGCTAATGTCACTGCAAATACATCTACAACTGCATCTGTTAGAGGGTATGCAGATGCATCTGCCTCAGGTGTTACTCCACTTACACCTGCACCTTTGGCTTCTCCAAGTGGAGTGACTCCTCCAACCATTGCAAATGCATCTTCAAAGGCCCAATCTGGTACTTGATTGAAGAAGTCTAAACCTGCAGAAAGTTCAAAGAGAGGCCCTGGATATTGTGTTGCAGATCTGGATGGGAGAATGTATTATGTTAATGGTGAGAGATCAAGCCCACAATCATAGAGCAAGTTTGCAGGAAAAAGACCAATAACATCAACGAGTCTTCAGCGCCAGGCCAATAAGCAATTCAAATCTAAAATGCATGGGCTGGGACTTTACACTAATCCAGACACTAGTCTGCAAAATTTAAATGTGAGTAATTAATACAATTACAATTCTAGATTCATTATAGTTATTAAGTCAGATATCAAATTGACACTATTTTTCCTTTATCACAGCCAGGAATGCCAAGTTAAAAGCTCATTTCCACTAGAAACAAAAAGAAGAAGGCCCGAAAAGAATCTATTGACCATATGCAAGCTACTCCAGCTACTCAAGGGAGTCAAAGTGCAACTTCCAAGGGGAAAGAAAAGATCTAATTTTACTGTGTTGTTTGACTATTGTTTAATGACTGATGAAGTTAGGGTTTATTGTTGTTGAGAACATTAAACAATGCCACATCCAATTTTGCTTATCTTTCTATAAAGATGATGGATGTATGGTATGATTAGTTTATGTATGTATTTTGTGGATAAAAGTTATAGGCTGTTAGCCTTTTATGACAGCAATATAAATATATATTTGTTTTTGTCAGCTAGATGATTTTGGAATTTTAGTCTTCATTGCTATCAAGTGATTAAATGTTTTAATTTAACATAACTGAACAAGGAATGGTTTAATTTACTAGTATATAATAATACATAATGATATTGAACATAACTGAACAATGAACCATAGGAGTACATCATTGTGGTAAAGCTTTAACCAAACAACTATTGCACTTATTATTTGCCCTAAAGAAAACCAGGAACAAAATTACATAAAGACATACAAAAGTTGTAATTTTCCAACGTCTTCCATTGCATCTGCAGTTAGGTGTTCCTTTCAGTGCAGATAGCTTATTCTTCAACTTCAAATTTTCTTCAATAATTTCTTCTTCAACTTTATCCGTAGCTTTCTCTCTCAACTCTGTAACTTCACTCTTCAGCCATTTAGTTTGATTTAACAGAAACCTTTCCCTATTTTTCAAGTCTAATATAATTTCTCTTGCCCTTGAAGGAAATTTTGCATCATGCCATGAGTGAAATCCGCAGACATTTTTACCCTAAAATTGCATAAACCAAACAACAACCTTAAAATTATTTGTATAAAATCCAATATATCAAATCAATTTAAATTTGAAGAAAACTTACAGGATATTGTTGACAACCATAAAATCTTCTTCTAGGATTTTCATCTGCCTAAGAATCCATCTCGGTGCTTTCAGGTTGCCGTAGCAGAAGATATGCTCACCTTCATAATCAAATTTCACAGGATATGATGAAGTTATCAACTTATATGACCTCAAATTTGATGAAAAAGGCCTTCTTCAACTGTTTACAACAAGAAAAACCATCACATTTTAAGGTTTACACCCTTTTCATACCCTAAACCCACAAAAAAAATCCCATATAATCTGAAAAACAAAGAATGTAAGAGAAACCAACCTTGAATAATTACTACTTGAACTTGAGCTCATTCTATTCGAAAAATGGAATACCCAAAATCCCATATTGTAGATCGAGCATGCAAATATGAGAGTGACGGAGTTGGAGAACAGGGAGAGAGACGAAGGATACAATGAAGATGGTTAAAAGGTAAAATGAATTTTATTAAAAATAAAAGATAACCAGTAACTCAAAAAAAAAATTAAAGGCCATGTCAGATAATCCTCGTGGCCATGAAAAGAGAGTTGACGGCGCATGCAAAACACTGGCCTAGTGCCGTCCAAATTAGGCCTGATTTGAGCCAACAAGAAAAGTTATAGACCTGATTTGCTAACGGCATGAGTTATAGTCCTGAAGTGAGAAAACCAGTATAACAATAGGCCCAAATTGGAATTTTAGCCAAAAAAGAAGTGTGAATGGAATCTTAGATGAATTTCTCTATCATTTCTCACAAGCTTCCCTAGACTTTATAAACCAACTTCAATTGAAAGTAAGATATAAAAAAAAAAAAAGAACACCCAAACTAGAGCCATAATTTAATTTGAAAAAAAAGACTTAGAAACTTGATGAAAGATTATCTATAAATTTAAGTCCTTTGAAAAGGTATTATTGAAAAGACCAATCGTTTAACGAAAAATTCCAATTGATGATGAAGAGAATCAAAATTATATTCACTATGGTAGGATTAAATCGACCAATCAAATTTTCGATGAGGCAATTTATTTTCAATTAGAAATATAAAAAAAAAAGAAAATTTGTTTTGTAAAAAAATTGCAAATTGCAACCTAATTTTCCTTTTTCTTTTTTTTTGGATCTTTTCTATTTTGCACTTATATGCGTATTTAAAAAACACATCCAATGGGTCCCATTTTCCCCATTGTGGACTACAGAGCCCTTCTCGGCTAAATAGGTTAAAGTCTTCAAGTACTTCATTAGTCTCATTTCCACCAAATTTCCCACCATGTGTGTCATTATCTTTTGAGAAAAAGGGGAAATCCTCATACTTTTACACATAGATTTATTATTATTATTAGGTTTTGATTGTTTGACGGGTTCGATAGATAGATTGATATGATACCCTATCCTCGACTCAGATTGGCTTTTTAATTATAATGTTGTTGAATTTAATTTGAGAAATTTAATTTTATAAGTCAAAAAATTGGTTATCTGTTGAAGATTTTATTGATTCGATTTACTTGAAAATAAAATTTTTTAATATTATTTTTAAAATTTTATCTGACTTCAAACTTATATATTAATTCCAGCACAAATTCGATCCCAAAAGCATATTTGTTAAAAGAATTTTATTTTTCGTTCTCGTTTTAAAAGAATTGAATTTGGTTAAAGATTAATAAATTTGGAGAATATTTATAGTTAAAAAAATTACATATTAAACAATAAAATATAATCTTTTATAATTACTCAAGATAGTTATATAGATAATCTTAAAGGTAAAGTACATATATAGTATTTATAATTTTCAAAATATTACTATTATTAAGCAAATATTGACCATAAAAATTGAAGTGTTCTATAATTGAAACATTGACCTAATTACAAGCCTTAAGCTAGTCAGACCTTAAAAAAAAAAGGCTGAATTTGATTTTTTTTTGTTTTTATAATTTGAAATCTTTTAATTTTTTATTCAAAGGTTTTTTTTTTTGACATATTATTCAAACATTTTCTTATTTTATACATCAAAGAACCCTCTTCAAATTATTACTGCTATTATTATGGAGATAAAAAATAGAAGATCTAAAATCACCCAAAATTTCCAAACTTTAATGCAATTTTATTAATTTATTAATTTTATTAGTCTTTTATGAAATTTAATATTCTTTTATTTTTCCTGACCGTACAACAAAAACTCCTCAAATCAGACGCACTGAAAGGCCATAAAATCAGTCTAAAATTTTCTTTTGGGTAAATATATAATCAGTCTAACTTTGCTCCCAACAGGTCAACTATCTGATCATTTACTGTAGATTCTGCTTAGGTGGCAGAATCACAGCCTACCATCAGATTGGGTCAACGTATTCGCATCCGGACCTGCTCGAACTAAAGAAAGCAAAGCAAAGTTGATTAACTACGCCAGATAAGAAAATAAAGGGCTCGTGTAATGTGTATTACAAAACGAACACGCAACTTCACCGAAAAAAAGCCCGGACGTGTTCCCCGTCAAAAAACCGGATTTGATAATCGGCGATAGGTCCGGTAACTTTTGTAATTTCCGCTCGTATCCTTCTGGTTGGGTCTCTCTCTTTGGTCAAAAAAGAGGAAAGAAAAAGAGAGAAAGAGAGGTCGGCGTCCTCCACACTCCGAACCCTATTTCTCCGATTTCTCTTCCATTCATCAAATTTTGCTCTCCCTTTCTCGTTTTTCCTTTCGTTTCATTTTTTCATTAACAATCCGGAAAGCTCGTAAGTTCCTTTTAATTTGATTATTATTATATTATATTATTACTTAATTATCTATTTCTTTGACGATTGATTGATTACTAATTAAATTTCATTTCGTTAATTTGGCTTTTTTTTATTAGATCGATTGATAATTTCTGAGAGTTTTGGCTTTTACTTAGCTACAGATTGTAAACTGAAGATGGATTTGGTGGCCAGCTGCAAGGTATTTCACTTTTATGTTTTTTGCAAAATAATATAGCTTTCTTTTGATTTTGAACTATTTCGGTAGCTCCTGTAATAAATTTTATTTCTAAAATGAGACTTGCCATTCAGTATTGTAGAATTTTCACAGTTTTTACATACCGTGCTTTTTTTTTTCTTATCAATTTCATTTAACTGTGTTAACAATTCGCCATGATCTTACTTTTTCCTTTTTAGTCATCTAATTTGAAACTGTTGGGTAGGGGGTATCCATTGCTACATTTAGTTTTGATAATGATGATTTGCTATTGTTATAATATATGTTATAGCTAAGTAGCTTTGTGAGTAAGTTTATTGTTGATGCTTTTGTTGTTTTTGGACTTTTTAGTTCTTTTGCTCGGTGGAATTAGTATTAGCTGTGAGCAAAGGAATTTCAATGGTGCATGGCTTCTCTATTTTAATTTATTTTGAATTGTAGTATGTTGTAATCTCAGTATCAGACTGATCTTTTTAAGCTATATATTGGTAGATAAACTGATATGTTTTCAGCTACTTGTTGTTATGGTTTGATGCTAATATGTTGATGCTTTTCCTTTTCCTCTAAAAAAAAAAATATTGGATATTTTCTAATGTATATATTATAATATAGGATAAATTGGCATATTTTCGAATAAAAGAGCTCAAGGATGTTCTCACTCAATTGGGCCTCTCAAAGCAAGGGAAGAAGCAGGTTAGGGGTCTCTTATATCTGTTAAATAATTTACTGGCAGAATTATCGGCCTTGAAATTAGCACCTCAATATTTGGATTTTTTTTTAATTATATTGCATCTTTATGGTGTAGGATTATGTTTGACCATTTTGTAAATTTCATTTGTAGGACCTTGTTGAGAGGATATTAGGTGCTCTCTCTGATGAACAAGGTAAATGTTTTTCCCCGATTTCTCTCTCTTTTTTGAATGGATAATTCATAATTGCTTCTAATGTTACTCCACTAGCCTGAGACATGGGTTTTAAGAGTGCCAGTACTGGAGCTTTGATGTACTTGTGCATGCAAGACATCATAAATTCAAATGGTTGCATGTCAGTTAGCAACTAATTTTGTTAGAATTGTAGCAGAAGTCTTTATAGGACTTGTATCTGTAAGTTTGTTTGTTTGTGCCTTTTTTTTTCTTTGGGTTGGTGTTTTGGGGGGTGGGGGGTGGTGAGGGAAGGGGGATGGTTGATGGGGGAATATATCTTTTCTGGGTACTAATCAAGGAATTTAATTATGCAAGTGTTTTCCTGCCTAATTTTGTTGTAAGTTTTGTGGATCACAGAGATTGTAGCCTTTAGCTACATTTTCCTTTGTTTTTGTCATAAATTTTTTAGGCTTCCTATGGCCCTCTTGTTTATGAGAAAAATGTTTTGGTGAGGAAGGGGAGAGAATTGGTTGCTTACAAGTATGCTTGATGGTAGAATTGTATTATTTCCTGAATTTTAGTATCGTTAGACTCTAAATAGTTCAAATTCCAGAAAATACTCCTTTTAGCCTTCATAATGAAATTGAATTTATTTTCTGTTTTGTAGTTGCAAAAATGTGGACAAAGAGGGCTCCTGTGGGAAAGGAAGATGTTGCGAAACTTGTTGATGACATATACAGGTTTGTTTTTGCATTTGTCTTTGTTGCAGGATTTAGAGGGCAACATTTACTGTGGGATTAGTTGTTTCTTTTTTCTTTGTCTTTTTCTTGTGAACAAGTTATGACTTATGAGTTACCGTATAGATAAGACAATGAGGGCCAATTGAATCTAGTATATCTGATTATGTGCTTATGATTATTGTGTGCTTTGTAGTTTTACTTTTACTTCCTCTCTCTGAAGTGTTCTTTTAGCCTCTAAACTGAATTCTTGTCTTCAGAAAGATGCAGGTTTCTGGAGCAACTGAATTAGCGTCAAAGGGACAGGTTGTGTCAGACAGCAGTAATGTAAAAATCAAAGGAGAAATGGATGATCCGTTTCAATCAGATATGAAAGTTCGTTGTCCATGTGGAAGTTCATTGGAAACTGAAAATATTATCAGGGTAATAAAGAAAGCTTGATTTTTTTTGCTTTCATTATCATATAGCTGTATGTTAATGATGGTAATGATGATGTGATGTTACAAGCATGCGATTGAATGTTGGGGTGGTTGTACCTATTTAAGATCAATGTCGTGTTACTTTATTTCTGCATTTCACTGGTATCATGTCTGGATTTAGATTTTTTGCTCGACTTCTACACCTAGATGCAAAGTCTTCATATTTCTATCTATGATGGCAGTAGTATTTTTGGAATTCTTTAGGCGTTTAGGTCATAATGAATCTGATAAATGTTGGACTGGTTTGTGGGAAACTATCTTGAAAAAATTTTTGATGCATCTCTGCTATATATGAGAAAAATGTGGAAATAGATAGATCAGCACGGTATTTGGTGGATTTGCTAGGAAACATTGACTTTGAATCAGAGTGTATAGGTTCACGCACGTTAGAGTTTCTCCTACATATTCTTCATAAAATTTGTAGTGGAATCATTGATTTCCGTATGTTTGACGTCTACCTCAAGAAAAAAAAAGGACATTTTTCGCACTTCTAATGCAGCCTTCTACGTTTTCTTACTTTCATATGAATCTTTCCGAGAGGAAATTGTATAGAATCTATAGATTGCTTTGCCCTTTGTCCTTGTATTATTGCTTGCACTTGTAAGTGATTCTTGCCATTATCAAGGTATCATATGTTGTAATCAGAATATATTGTTCAATGATCATAATTTTGGTTTATAAGATATGGCCTAGTCCATTTTGAGAGATACATGGATTATAAAGACATTCACTCTTTTTTCGGTTTTCCTCTATAGCATTGTGCTTTACTTCTACCGTGAAGTTAATTGCTGATATTTTTGTTCTGTCCCCTGTTTTAATGACAGTGTGAGGGTCCAAGATGCCATGTGTGGCAACATATTAGTTGTGTTATAATTCCAGAGAAGCCTATGGAGGGAAATCCACCAGTTCCTGATTTATTTTATTGTGAGATTTGTCGACTGACCCGAGCGGATCCGTAAGTCTTTCTCTTTTCTCCCCCTTTGGCCAAGTCTCTCTCCTTTTAATGCTTGTATGTGTTTGTGTTAGCATGTGTGCGCACAGAGGATGTAAGGTTTCTACAAATGGATGGTCGAGCTATTTAGTGGTTTAGTGTTAGGTTATTTTTTGAAGTTTGCTCTTATGATACAGAAATACATGAATATATTTCTTTGATCTAATATGTTGTTTCTGGTGTTCTTTTGTTTAACATTTCATTGTGCGTGTTCTATTGCTATTATAATGTATGTTGCATTGTTAATATGGCAGACATTTACGGTGCAGTTTGGTTGGTAAAAATTAATTATTTGTTCAAGCTCTTTTGACATTCAAGAGTTTGAAATTAGGATGCAAGAATTGTAAGTATAGAATAGCTTTTGTACTGCCCACTAATGAGGCGGAAGACAGAAATAGTGCATATGGGACTGCAAAAGAATTGGAATGATCATATCAATTTGACCATTTGAATTTGGAATCAAATCAACCCTCCACCCACCCATGCACCCCCGCCCCCCTTCTGGCAAAATTGAAGGCTATTGTCTTATACTTTTTATATTTTTTGTTACTGATCTGTTGTTATGTACTCTTTTAACTTGTTGAGCTGTCTCAATGACACCATGTTCATCAGTGGGTTTTGTATATTTGTAATATGGAGGAGTTGTGATTGGAGATATACAAAAGAGCTACTATACTTTCCTATTAGGAGTTCCTTAAGATCCAAATACTGTTACTTGTGGCTATAGAATGTTTGAAAGTTAATACTAAATCAGCGCTACTACAAAAGAAACCATACTATTTATCTAGTAATTCAATGCTCACTGCATCATATTTTTTCCTAGAAGAACCTTTTAATCATAAATATATTCTGTTTTGCATTGCAATTTGTATACTCTCATGTATTCATCTGGATGGATCTAGAGTTATCTTTCTCTGGACACAACATTTTTGGCTTTGAATTTTGTGCAACTGTTAGACCTTGGTTTGATTGGAAAATTTCTGTTGAACCCTCCTCAAGTCATGATATGGTTTCTCATATGCAGCTTTTGGATTACAATTGCACACCCATTATATCCTGTGAAGTTGGCTGTTACGAATATCCCAACTGATGGGTGAGTGCACTATGCGAGGAACAGTAAAGCTCTTGTTTTGCCTCATAAACTGCTTTGTCATTTAGGTGTTAAGTCACTTTGTTTATGCTTTATACATAAGACTTTGTGTCTTTGATCATATTAGTTTATTTAGTTTAGTAATTCTGATCCCGTATTTTACAGTACAAATCCAGTGCAAAGTGTGGAGAAAGCATTCCACGTCACCCGAGCTGACAAAGACTTACTGACAAAACAAGAGTATGATGTCCAGGTTGGCTAGTGTAAAAAAAATTGTGTAGATTTGGTTATATTTTTTTGGGTATCTATCATGATGTTTTGCCTTTTGTCTTGCCATACAGGCATGGTGCATGCTTCTGAATGACAAAGTTCCATTCAGGATGCAGTGGCCTCAGTATGCAGAATTGCATGTTAATGGTATGGTGTCAGTGTTTTGCTTGGACTGCTTAGCTGTTTACAGCTCCTTCTATGGATTTAGCTTAATTTCTTTGCTACTGTTTATTGAATTTCTTGTCATTGAGAAGAATACTTGAATCTAGCCTAAAAAAGAGAAGCATGCTTAATGTGTAGGACTTCTGTTGCTAGTTGCAGCATCAGTTCTCCATGTTCACATCAATTATTTTATATGCACTTTTTTGCATTTCAGTTTTGATTAGTAATCACTTTTGGGGTGTACTGCTGACAGTTTTTCTTTTCTATAACTAGGTGTACCTGTTCGTGCTATTAATAGACCTGGCTCACAGTTGCTGGGGGCTAATGGCCGTGATGATGGTCCCATTGTGAGTTTTGTTCTTCTATAAAAGAGATTAATTTTGCATTGAATCAATGTATATGTAATCATATTTTCCATAGTTTTTACCTTGTTTATGATTTTGATTGGAATGGATGGGGAAGCCTGCAAGTTCTTTATTGCATGTGCTGTATCATTCTATAAGTATTTCTTTCCTGTTGAAGAAACATTCATCATATGGTGTCTAAGCACTTGTGTTATTGTCTATTCTGTTTGCAGATTACTCAATACATTAAAGATGGTATTAATAAGATTACTTTGACTGGATGTGATGCTCGTGTATTTTGTTTTGGAGTTAGAATTGTTAAAAGGCGAACTGTTCAACAGGTATGTCAATTAACTTGATATATGCTCCTGAGTCAGATTACACTAAGGAGAAAATGCCACAAATTGTGGTAAACTGGTGCCCTAAATGAAGCTGTCTTTAAACTTTTCTCTCCCTTCCTCAACTGCTTTATAAATCTTCATGACACACAATATACAAGCATAATGGAAATGATTTCTTTTTTTTGGGGGGGTAAGTGGTTTGGGGGTTTGGGGGTGTGAGGGGCGGATAATGAAGAACAAAGAGAGAATGAGACTTTATCATGGAAACTTGTGACCATGAAGATTGACTTATGGAAGAGGCTGGATCCTGAAAATTGAGAGGTTAGAAATAAGAGTAAATGGGAATTATCTTGAAACGAAGAAAGAGGAGAGGCAGGAATATGTGAAATTTGGAGCTTTCATAATTTATTGATTTATTTAGTTTAACCTTTTATAGTATAGTGCTCTAATCGTCACATGTTAACGTGGCCAACTTAAGGTTTAGGGTTTACCAAAGCGTATGAGATTCTAATATTATTTTCAAGGTGCCGGCACTGAATTTGTCTTGTTCATATGACTTTGTATTGTTTTTAAGGTGCTAATATAATAGTAACATTACATTTTAGCATGGAGATAGAAAATATTTAAACCACTAATACTAATTCAAGCATTTTAGTACTATAATTTGAACAAATCCATGCATGTCTTCGCAATTGGAGCTTACCTTTTGCTATATCTGTATTTTTCTTGTTCTTAATGTTCATAATACATTTTGATCTGGCCAGGTACTAACCATGATTCCCAAGGAGACTGATGGTGAACTTTTTGAAGATGCTTTTGCTCGTGTTTGTCGTTGTGTTGGTGGTGGACCTGCAACAGACAATGGTGATAGTGATAGTGATCTAGAAGTTGTTGCAGATTTTATTGGAGTCAACCTACGCTGCCCTGTGAGTTACATTAGAATAAATTCTTTTGGTGGAACTGCGTATTTGTTTGCTAGCATGACACTTTTCTTTCATGGTTAACACTATTCAATGCACTATTTCATCACTTGTTTTGAAGTTGCTTTATTTATATCTGACATTAATTTTTGTGTCCATCCGTCATAGATGAGTGGTTCAAGAATGAAGGTGGCTGGAAGGTTCAAACCGTGTGTTCACATGGGTTGTTTTGATCTTGAAGTTTTTGTGGAACTGAACCAACGTTCTAGGAAGGCAAGCAACTATAATAATGCGTTTATTGTCATTTGTAATTCTTGTTTCAGGCTTTTGACAAGTACTTATATGGAATTGCAGTGGCAGTGCCCAATATGCTTGAAGAACTATTCATTGGAGAATATTATAATTGATCCTTATTTTAATCGCATCACATCCAAGGTCAGTACTCATCTCCTGTATTTTATTACATGATCTCAATTTTGTGGTAATCATGATTTACTCTGTACAGATGAGACATTGTGGGGAAGATATTACAGAGATTGAGGTCAAGCCTGATGGTTCTTGGCGTGCAAAGGCTAAAAATGAAAGTGAGCGTAGAGAACTTGGTGATCTTGCACAATGGCATTCTCCTGATGGTAATCTTTGTGGCTCTGGCAGTGCAGAGGTTAAGCCAAAAGCCGAAACATCGAAGCAGATCAAACATGAAGGTACCTCAGAAGGTCATATAGGTTTGAAGCTTGGAATAAGGAAGAACCGCAATGGGTTCTGGGAAGTTAGCAAGCCGGAAGATGTGAACACCTCTTCTGGTAGTAGATTACAAGAACATCATGAGCAAAAGATTATTCCAATGAGCAGCAGTGCCACTGGAAGTGGTAAGGATGGCGAAGATCCCAGTGTAAATCAAGATGGTGGTGGAACTTATGACTTTACAACCAATGGGATTGAATTTGATTCCATGCCTCTGAACCTAGATTCCGCATATGAATTTACCGACCGAAATCCATCTGTGGCAGCAAGAAATGCAGTAGTTATTGATATTAGTGACTCAGATGAAGAGAATGAAATATTGATGTCTTCTACAACTGCCTATAAGGATAATCACAATGATGCTGGTGGACTTAATTTTCCAGCTAATCATGGAATTTCTCATTCATATTCGGAAGATCCACCTCTTGGGCCTACTAGTAACTTGGGTCTCTTTACTCCTGGTGATGAATTTGACATGCCTCTATGGCCATTGCATCCAGGAACCCAAGAAGGCTCTGGGTTTCAACTATTTAATACAGATCCAGATGTCTCAGATGCCTTAGTTGATCTCCAGCGTAATGCTCTCAATTGCCCTTCATCAATGAATGGCTATGCACTTGGTCCGGAGACAACAATAGGATCTGCTAATATAGTCCCTGGAGCTTCCATTGGTCAGAATGATACAGATATAAATGATGGCTTGGTTGATAATACCTTGTTTGGTGGAGAAGATCCCTCGCTTCAGATATTTCTTCCAACACATCCTTCAGATGCATCAGCACAGTCTGATTTGAGAGATCAGGCTGATGTATCAAATGGCATTCGGAGTGATGATTGGATTTCACTAAGGCTTGGAGGTGGTGCAAGTGGCGGTCATGGGGACTCAGCAACTATGAATGGATTGAATTCGAGGCAGATACCTTCCCGAGAACGTGCTATTGATTCTTTGGCGGACAGCGACACAGGTTAGTTCCCTTCTTGTTTTGAAGAACTTTTTAGTGTTGTAGCTTTTGTTTAAAATTTACCATATCATGGCTAGCAAATAGGAAAGGCTTCATACTGGTTAGATGCTAGCATGTGTGATTTTTGGACAGTGGGAGTATATATGTTGAATCTGATTAGTAGCTGATCTGTTCTAGTGTGTTTAACTATTTAATTGCCAATCCTTTCAACTACCCCTTTTTTTTAAAAAAAAAACTAGGTATTTGGACATGAACATTTTGTGTGTGTCGTTAATATTTTTTATTAGAATTTATTTGTTTTCTGATACAAATAAAATCTTTCTCTTCTTATTGATCGAAGTGCGAGTAATGAAATGAGAATACATTTTTCAAATCTTTCCAATTCTTGATTTCAGTAAATGAAAGCATTTTTTTTTTCTTTTGTTTCTAAAGAAATGAAAATACATCATGGCCAAGAAAGAAAAACAATGGCCAAAATGAAAAAGAAAGAAATGATAATACGTAGAGCAAAATAATAAGTTTTATAGGTTTAGGTAGAAAAAGAATCTACGTTTCTGCAAAAACAAAAAGATTTGATATGATGACCCAAATATCAATATATATATTTTACTAAATAAAGGTAAGAAAGAAAAAAAGGGTGTCCTATTTTCGGGAAAGTTGTATTTTGCTTATCTGAGGAATCCCTACCTGTGTGAAATTAGGAAACGCCCCAACATGAAAATATTAATTATATAGTGATAAGTTTAAGCAAAAGATAACTAAAACATAAACAGTAATACTGTTTTTGTCCCTACATCCTTTAGCCTATTTTATATGTTGTTAGAGATTATCATGGGAGAGTTGTTCCTCAATATCTGGTTTCAAAGTTCAGGGAGTAATTTATGCAACATTAGAATAATAATTGCATTGCATATCACACAGTTCCATCACTCAATTCTTCTTCTTCTTTTTTTTTTTTTCTTATTTAAATTTCTGTCACTGACCACACTTTTTTTCTGCAGCTTCTCTGCTGCTTGGTATGAATGATGGTAGATCTGAGAAGTCAAGTAGGCAAAGATCCGAGAGCCCTTTCTTATTTCCCCGGCAAAAACGTTCTGTAAGACCAAGATTGTATCTTTCTATTGACTCAGAGTCTGAGTGATTGGACTTGTTTGCCTAAAGTTACTGGACCTACCTTACGAATTTTTTTGGGAATACAAGGCATCTCAAGGAGGAATTTGCTGATCACACATGAAGAAAATTGATTGGCATTCCAGTTAACACGAAGTGGAAAACTTTGAAAGCTAGTCCGGTTGAGGGGAGAGAAAAAAATGGCTGTGAAGGAACCATCCCACGGTCTTAGGCTGGGAACTGCAGATTTTGGTGGAGGGTGAGCTGATGAGGCTCTACTTCTAATTCAATGCGATATTTAACAGGGTTGTTCCAAGCACGTTCACCCACCATTAAAACACAGATCAGCAGGTCCGATTAAATTGTACAGTTAGCCATATTTAGTCTTGAAAATTGAAATTGATCCATTGGTTCCAATACCTTGGATGGAGGGGGAAACAACCCTGAAGTAACACAAGAAGGATCCACCATTTTGCCTCGTGTTTTGAGATGAGATCAAATAGCTTGTAAATTCACTCAAATTCAGTTATTTATAGAGAGAATGTTTACTTATCAAATTGTTTCACGTTCCCAGACAGATTTCCTGCCATTTTCGGCCTACGTTTTAGCCAATTTCTGGTATCCAAGGTGTGTAACAGAATTCTTTTTATTATAATATAATTATTTCAAGCCTGATACCATAGAGTACATGACACTAGCACCCAAAAGCCAATTTGCATTCTTTTAAATGGGAAGATGTATTGAATTTCATCAAATGCGACCATGGCAGCAGCACATTACTACTATTCTCATGGTCAACGACACTAGAAATAAAAAGAGGACCATCGTAAGAGTATTATCTGAAAAATCGGTGCACAACCCTGGAATAATGTGAAGACTGAATTTTCAGGGCGATAGTTCTCATTCTTCGCTTGCAACCACAATCTTGGAATGTCTGGAGCTTTCACAGCCTGGGCAATTGTGCAAACTCTCATGAATATAAATGTCACAGTCGAGGCAGAAATACCTTTGGCACTTTGGGCACACAACGGAGAGCCCAGGTTTATTTCCTGAATCAAAAGCCAGAAAAAAAATGAGGGAGAATCGTTGAATAAAAGTCTTTAGGCAAGTTGTATGAAAGATCATTATGGCAATGTCAATCTATCTAGATATAATGACATGCAATTTCTGTATAAGTTGCATCTTAATATTACGTCAGACCACGCTGGTATCGCAAAGCATTATGTACTCTTTCCTTATCACCGCTTACCTGGATTGAGGAGGCTTTGTTGGCATCCAAAACAGTTTCTTTGCAGTTTGTGGTTGGGATCATTTAAATGAGATGGAGGCACCTCATCAAATGGTACTATAGGAAAGAGATGATGATATGATCTAGCCAAATGGGGTGAAGACACCAGTGTCAATCCACAGATACAACATTCTGTAGGCAGCTCACATACACGTGCTTTGCATCTCGGACAAGTGTACCCTGCACCTACCTTAGCTTCTTTATGACATGAACAAATGGATATAGAACCCTCAGCTGCTCTCTGCGGGAATCCCATCTTGATCAAATTAGCAATTGCAAATTCTGCTATAGCTGGTGGTGGCGGTGCATGCTCTAGTATAAGCTCTTTAAAGTGGGACTGCACAATAAGCACAGAGAAAGATATAAATTGTTTGTTTTCTTCTTCTTTTTCCCACAATATGTAGATAAGAAACTTTATTACAAGATCAACTGAAAATACATAGACAAAGAAAACCCACCAATGCTGTTTCCTTTGTTGGAAAGGTAATAAATAACACACAGAGGAAAATATGTTCAAGAACAACTTGCAAATAGAACATTTTATGGTTAGATCCATAACTTGTCAATGCAGTTTCACTTGGCTTCTCTGATCCTAATCAAATGAGAATGTAATTTTTCCTTTTAAACTAAATTATGACTCAGGTAAGATTTTCGAGTTGATGATCTTATATCAGTTCAGTTAATATTGCCAAATAAAACAATGCCTTTTCTTCCACTCACCTCATCCATTGCAACAGTGTATGTTCCTCCAGTTTCTTGGCAAAGATGTTTGCATATAAACATTTCTGCAGCAAGGCCAATAACTGAACACCTTATTTTAGATTTCTTGCATTTCTGAATGGTCTCCATGATATCTCCAGGATCACAAGTAGTGAGAGCAGAATATAATATGAGAACTTCACGATGACCATATGATGGAATTTGATTCAGATATCCATCTACGAGATCCAATGCATTCTGTAAGGAGGAGTCACCTGAACATTCCAACTTATTCATCAAGGCTTTGATATGAGACTCAGGACTACCACCAAGATCTGTTAAGCAGTGAGCAATCCCATCTTTTATAGTCACAAGCCCAACTTGACTAAGAGGATTTTGGTCAAAAAACTCCCTGATGAAAGCCTCAACATGTTTTGCAATGACAGCAATTCGACTTGGTCGAAAGTCCATCTCAGAAGCTGCCTAAATACAGCAAAACATATGACAATGAGTTAATAGTTCATGTTAAGAATCAGAATGTTTAAATGCTTTTAACTTCTTGATGATCAACTCATAATAACCACTTTTTAGGCAATAATGTGCTGTTATTTACCCTATGTCTTTTCAAATAGGAACCATATGCCAACTACACAAAACAGAGAGAAGCATACTTTAGCATTGCTTACTTTACACCTTGAATAGAAATTGGGTCCTGAATTCTGGGTATTATAACTTTAGTGAAAGCTTCCAGTTCTCCGAAGAACTTCCAAGTTAATTCCCTAGGGGTCTATTTTATCGGTTGCATTCTGTTATTGACAAGGCATCACAATCAACCCAGGAAATATAATGAATTTCTACTGAATGAAATACTTACGACTGAGATATGGAAGTAGACACTAGACAGTAGATTGCTTTTTAATTGAAGAACTTTAAAATTGCTTTGAGAATACCAAACTGAGAAATTGCTTAACACATGCAAGTGGTGTATCCATCAGAACCTTTAATGACAAATTCCATAGAACTTCTTCCTAATGGGAGTTTAAGCCCCCCACTAAAATGACATTTGTGATTGAATTGTCAAGTTAATAATCACATAGACTTGAGTGACATAGCATTCCTTAAAACCACAAATTATTACCAAACTCAATTGCTAGAAGTAAACACTAACCAAATGAAAGCTAGACAAGCTTACTCATCAAACTTGATTGTTCTGCTCCAAATGACCTACTCTAAAACAATATCCCATTCTTTTTCATCCGAAAGAAAACAATTTTAGCCAAATATGAGCAAATTTCAAACAACATTGACAACTTGAAAAGAGGGGAAAAAAAATACCCGGGAAAGATCAATAACAACATAGAGATAACGAATGAGGCCCTTTTGGATCCGAGCAGCAGTGGCAGCGGAAGAACGAGAACGAAGGCGGCGGCGGTACTGAGAATGATAAAGGGCCGTGTTGTCAATGGGGCGGAGCAACCCTGATTCATCCTCTTGCAAAGCTTCCCACGACCTCTCGTCAGTGTAAGTTCTCTCCCAAGCATCAAGGTCCCCATTCACGTCGTCGTCATCGTCGTCATCTTCGGTTCCGCCATTGATCCGCCTTGGCTCTCCATTATTCATCCTTCTTTAAACTGACAGCGATGTCAAATGCTTCTATTTGATTGGTATCTAGCTAGCTGCACTTTCTCAACAATCAAAGAAATTAAAAATCTTAAAGATTAGATGGGAAAATTTAATTAAATGGATAAGTTCAGTGAACTAAAACTTTAATACCATTAATTAACTTAATTGTTCTCCATATATAAAACAAAAATCACGCCTTTTCTTATACAAAGATTTTTTTTTTCTTTTTCAATGTGAGAGAGGTAATCAATTACCTGGGGACTGGGGTTCTGCAGAAAACTTAAGACTTGGGAGCTGAAATCTATCAAACTCAGACTGAAGAACAAAACCCTGTACTTTGTACTAAGAATCTGTTTTTAAGGTTTCTTATTGTTATTCATAATTGAAAAAAAAAAAAAAAGGAAAAACAATAAGCAACGCCCACCGTGGGGCTCGAACCCACGACCACAAGGTTAAGAGCCTTGCGCTCTACCGACTGAGCTAGACGGGCTTGTTGAGAGCGATGATGTGTTAAAATATTTTTCATGGTATGAAAAGAAATCAGCAACCCCAAAAACTTGGCTAAGCCCTTAAACTTTTATTTGGAACAATTAACCCCACAAAACTATTATTTTTGGACAATTAACGCCCCAAAGGATTATATTGTATGGAATCTCAAGGGTTATATTATCCCAAATTATTAAATTTGAGGGGTTAATTGTTCCAAAATAATAGTTTTGAGGAGTTAATAGTCTTAAGATAATAGTTTGAGGGGTTAATTGTCTCAAAATAATAGTTTGAGGGGTTAATTATCTCAAATAAAAATTTAAAAGCTAATATGTCCAAAAATATATAATTCATGGGTCAATTTGGATATTCAGCCCCCAAAAAATTCATACCTTTGTGGTACAAGAACTCATGCTTCATGAAAGACGTAAATATTTCCTTTTGTCTGACTAAATATGAACTCATGTTTCGTTCAAAGGTTGTTACCTTCTTTCCAGAAAAATTGAGCTTCAGAGTTAAATTTCACCATCTTATTCTCTTCTATATATCTCTTCATACGTATATGTTTTTTTTCCCCCTTTAAATAAACATTATAATAATATGTTAATTTTCGCTTTAATTCAATCAAAATCAAAAGAGGCAACTGGCAAGACATGCTTTAGCAGAAATATTATCTCTCTCAATGCTATGTATTGGTTGAGCAATATCCTACAATTATTGTATAGCTGTGCTTGTCGATCTCCATTCCAAAATGCCATGCTATGCTTCATGCTGGAAAACAGAACAAAATCAATGATCTTGATTAATCGGTGCAATTAGATCAATCAAAATTCGGCTAATGTTAATCTTTGTATCTGCTGTATCAAGTGAAAGTGAATAGCGATACACTATATTTCCAACAAGACTTGTAATTTCGTTAAGCTCATACATGGATCCATCTCTGGTGCCACTGCTGCATATCTAACAAGAACTCAGTCTTCATTTTCTGGATCAAGAACCGGGAGAATATTCAAGGCCGAAGAACCAAGGTGCATGCCCCGAATGATGCCTCCGTATCCAACCTTTATTCTCTGGCACATGAGCAAGATGGAATCCCAAAGTGCCGTTCTCCCCTGATAGAATAACAATGAAATTGTCATCATCCAATCCATATGATCTCTGGAATTGCTTCGCAAATGGTGACATCAATTTTGTCTTTCACTTTAGAAGTTATAAATTATTCCATTCTTTTATTTTTTTTCTTTTTGTCTGATCCTGATCTTTTACTCCCTTTTCTTGCCACCTATAATATAGAAGATAAAATACACACTTACCTGAAGAGAAAGGTGCAGTTTTTTGTCCCAGTACAAGGCAAATATGGGGAGACTTTGTTTTCCAACTGCCATTATGCAAGCTCCTGGATGAAGAGTTGAAGGGACACCAGATATAATGGCAATGTATTTTTCTGGAAACCTGTCTTTTGGTGGCAGGACCCCCAAAAATAAGGGATTCTTACTAGATTGAGCTCCAGCATAAGAAGTAGGATCAACATGCAACATCCATTTTGGGTGCTCTAGGAAAGCACAAAATAAGTACAAGAGTAAGTGAGAATCAGTAGGGAGTTCACGAGTCCACTTCTTGTTCTTTTTGTCATAAACCTCTCCACTTCCGAGATATTCATAATTCTTCAAGCAGGTTCCTTCTGCAAGTTCTGTGGCATTCCACAAAAAGGTAACTCCCTTCATTATGTACACTAGAAGGTTTACAAGCAAAATAGACACCAAGGATGCACTTGGGAGGGGCAAGGCAGTGGCATTCCCATTGCATTGCACCCACCCACCCAACAAAAAGGGCACCAGACAGGCTCTAATCATAAAAGGGACTATTTTAAGTTTTTAAATACCTCGAATTCTTTGTACCGTATAATCTGCCCTCACACTGCTTTGTGGTAGCAAACCCTTCATCCACTCCCCTTTCATCAATGCATGAAGCCTCTGGTGTTCAGTAATGGCATCGACACACTCTTGCATAACAGGGATCCAAGGATTTTGTTGTGGGAATTGTTGTTGGTTGGCTATGGGCTTTGCTGTATTTTATGAAAAAAGTACAAATGTATATATATATATATATATATCTTTAGCTAACGACCAATAAACCTGGAAAACACACAAATTTAATTAATATAGTAAAAGCAATGAAAGTAACTTACACATGGAAGCCTCAAGAGTCTGCACAAGAGTTGCACGTAATTGATGAAGTAAAGCTTCTTCCTCAAGAGTGAATGGTGGTTGCCATTCCTTCATCCCATCAGGTGGAGACAAAGTAGCAGCACTTCCATTTGTTGGTAGATCACTTCCTACTTGACTAATTTTTAATGAGATACCAAGTTTGGCAGCTGCTTGCATTACCTATAACCAGAAGATTTGAGAATAATCAGGTTGCAATATCTATCACAGAAAGAAAAGAGAAAAAAAAAATGGAAAAACAAACAAACAAACAAACTAGATAACTGTAATAATCAGGTTGCAGCATCCAAAACATGGGAACAAAAGTAGAAAAGAGAGATAACATTAACAGACTTGAGCCTAGCAGGCAGCCGTAGGAAAAGGGCTAAAAGAAACATTTCAATATTTAAACAAACTTTCCCATTTTCTCATAAACTAACTGAGTTCAAATTAAGCTAACTCAATAATTTTGATGACCAACAATATAGCAAAGTTTTAAAATTTTGCAAATTGGTGCGTGAGAATAAAGCAGAATACAATATGGACTTATTCATACTAGCCATATTCTGACAAAAAAGCTTATCCCTTTCCTCCCAGATAAAACACATATCCTTCGTGATAATTCGTAAATATAATCATTGATAATCTCTAAATTATCAGTGGATTAATTTCCTCACGTTTCTTTTAAAAATTATTAAAAACATCATAAGCCCAAATAGACAGTTACATAACATGGTAAGAATAAGATTATGATAAATACTCTGTACATTTCCATAAAGACAATGTAACTGAAATAATGGCAAGGATGAGAGATTGAAAATGATGAGAGACCTGAATGTGACTGGTTTCAATCTTGCTAAGTAGAGGATTTAGCAGAACTGAGGAAAACCACTGTCTGAGGCGATCGCGCCAGTGCTCAATTTGGGGGTAGATGCCCAAATGCTCAAAAGCTTCAATAGACTCTTCCATGGACATTGGAGAAGGA
The DNA here is from genome assembly GCA_030664755.1 of Microcos paniculata. NCBI lineage: Eukaryota > Viridiplantae > Streptophyta > Magnoliopsida > Malvales > Malvaceae > Microcos > Microcos paniculata. The sequence goes on along the minus strand of CP131459.1, from coordinate 38,525,420 downwards.
AGCTCGCCCTCCCCTTTCTTTGGAGGAGTGGTAAATTTCTGGGAACCAGGAGACATCCTCACAGGCCTCAGTGGTGTGCTCCTTGTTGTTCCAGATGTATTAGCTGAACTTGCAACAGTATTTGGACTAGCTATACCAAATCCATTGATGGTTGGGGGTGGGGTGGCTAGTTTTCCAGCAGATTCAGTGATTTTCTCATCTACTTCTGCAAGAAACTGTTCAAGTTGCTCTTCTGTTGTAATTTCTTTGCTAGAGGAGTTTCGCTTGACCGACCAAGGGGTTTTCAGCACATGCTCCTGTCCTGGTGAAGTTTGAAGAGAAGGTAATGCAGAAGTGGATGCCTGAACATGATATAGTGAAGAAGGAGAACCCTGGGATCTGGACGGGCTAGCAAAAGAAGTCATCTTCTTCCCACTACTGTTGTTTGATTTATTAGAGCTGACTCGAGACTTACGATCTGAGCCATTAATTGGTGGATGAAGTGGAACAAGAACTTCTGAAGGAGATGATGTCACCAGAGGCTTGGACTTGGGAGGTTTCTTTGAAGACTCTGGTACAACTTGCTCGACCTTTGGTTTTATTCCTAAAAGCCCTAGCTGGTGCTTCGTTAGACTAGGTTGATCCTTAGTTCCTTTAGAAGGAGATCTAACTGGCACACTACCACTGCTCTTGGCTCTATGCAGCGAGATGGCTTTGAATAGGGCAAAAATGGTCCCAATGAAAACTAGACTCAATGCAGTTTGTATCAGCTTTGCAAAGATATCTGCAGCACAGATAACACTCAAATGTGTCAAAAGGAAGTAGAGCACTTAATTCAAGTATCAAAGGAATTCTATCTGCACATGATAACTTACAAGCCACGTCGTCAGATAAATGTCCGAACTTCAGTTTATCAGCAAACCCATCTCCCCTTCACCAGTGAGATAAAGATTATCTAAGTGAAATTGAAATACATTCTAACCAAAACAAAACTATGGACAAAAGAATGTAAATCAATGTATCGTTTTTCCTTCTAGATAGCATTGAAAGTTAGTTTTAGCATTTAATAGCAGAGAAAAACAGTAACCCCAACATGTTAGATTTATACTTGCAGTAATTAACCAACTCAATCATACTTCTGCTTATTTGTTATATAAATGGTAAATTTTTTCTGTCACAATCAACATTACCAACGGACTGTCTTGCCATTATTCATTCAATTACAACCTGAGTTCTGTCAAGTAGTCAAATAGGGGAGAATTTCATTCTTCAAAACAAAGCTGAGGCTACCGGCTAGCCTATGCCTAAGTAATCAGCTAATAAAACAGTATGAATCATGATCATGCTGAGTCCTAATTTCGCACCTAAACAAAAGAATTAAATCCAAAAAATCTCCTAAATGAAAGCCACTAAAAAAATCAATAAAATAGCGTCTATTCATTAATTTTCTCAAAAACAAAACCAAGCAAAACCTTAGCTAACAAAAACCCAATATCAGAAACACTAAAAAAGTGTTCTTTTGCTTAAACCCTCCTTAAACCCTAAAAAATCCACCCATGATATTTTTAAAAGAAGATGCATATATTTAGCTTCAAAAGGCTCGAAATTCCCGGCATACTTAATATGAACCAAAAAAAAAAACTCAACCAAAAAAGACAAAAAGAAAGAAAGTTAAGCTACCCGGAAGTGATGGAGAGGAGTGCAAAAGCGGAAGCAGAGGAAAGAGAAAAGATGCAAAGAAGAGTTGATTTGGAGGGCTGTAGACTCGTAGCAGTCAAGGCAGCGGAGACGGTCGGGTTCTGGTAGACGGAGAACTTTGTGGGCTTCGATGGAGGTGACGATGCCCTGTCTTGGCCGGCGGCTGCTTCCATGGTTCTAAGTGGTTACTGGAGAAATTGGGTATCCGATAGAAACTCCAAACTTGTTAGTGCTTATGGCATTGTCATTATCGTTGATTGTTGGTTAATCGTGAGAACTGAGAAGAGAATCCGTTGTTGCCACTGGTTGAAATCATGAGTTCCGAAACATTTTTGAATATTTAGCAACTCCCTCCCCGACTTCAGTGTTAGGAAGTAGCAGCCAGGGTAGGAGACTAGGAGGTACCGGAGTAGGAGCTGCTTGGGAGAACTTAAAAACCTTGAGGTTGATATGGTAATAAAGCCAAAAGAAATTTTAAATTAATTTTTTCCCTATTTAACTATTTAACTGTCATAATCAAATCAACTCTTACTTTAATTATTATATTTGTAATAAAATTATAAAGTTATAAATTTTTTAAAGATAAAATTTGAAAAATATAAATCTTAAATTTTTCAAAGCATATTTTTTAAAAATTTAATTCTACATATATATTTTATAATTAATAGTCAAAGTTAAAGTTGATTTAATTAAATTATGACTGTTAAATAGGGACGGATAAAGTACTAACAAAAGTATTTGGCCAAAAAAAATATTCTGTACTATTTTGCATACTATTTTTTTTTATCTTCTACTGAATGTAATTAATTTATACTATAAATGTTATAAATATGATAAATTAATAATAATATCAATTAGTATAAAATAAATATATAAATTATCTTCTTATCATATCTAATTTAATCTGATGCTTCAAATATAACATTTGTATATTGTTTTATTTTATCTTCTATTGATGTAATTGATTTATTTATACTATATATAATTGTTAAACTTATGAATTATATCTTTTGTATAATTCAAACAGAATCAAGGATTCGTATTGTCAAACATTTAAACTGTAGACCCCAAGAATTAGTTATTCTTTCAATTACATCCTATATAAAATAGTATAAATTCAATACTTATTAAATTTAGTGTTAAAAATCCAGTACTTAATTTTTTTCAATTCATCAAACAAGTACTTAGTCCCTTTAAAATGGGATAAACAAGCAGAAGAAAAGAGAAAGGGAAAAGTTATGCGTACAATTACTCCTAATTTTAGTATTTAAGATATAATCTTTAGTAATTTTTCTTTTTGTTTAACTAGGGGTATTCTTAGTCCTATTAGTTCAAGACTAATCATTTTTGTTTTCAATTAAGAATATGAAATGTAAATTATGGATGTAAATGATATATTCATACTCGTAAGTTACTCAAGTTCAATTTGTGGATAATTTAAATTTGGCTTGATCATTGTCAAATCGAGCTTAAGTAGTTGAACAAGTCAAATTCGAGTATCCTAATATTTGGTTTGAGTGCTCTTTAAGCTTAATGGAATGTGTGTGTATATATATATATATATATATATTAATTCAATATAAAATTTACTATCTTAACCCTTGAGTTTTAGTATGATGAAATTGATTTTTTTATTAATTATCACGTTTAACCGAGTTTAATTTAAGTACTTCAATTTATGTGACAAATGGAATTACCTTGAATTTTGAAAATAAAACTCAATCGAGTTTGAGTGATGTATCAAGCTATGAGTTTTAAGTTGAGTTCAAACTCAAATACTCTATTATATTGATTCGAACTCGATCCATTACATTATTAAATAAAAACCTCCTTACAAGTATGAATGATTGAATTTATCCCGTCACTCTTATCATATAAATAATCTTTAATGATTTCAAATCTATAACTTTCCTAAATGAAAGTTCAAATATATTAGAGGGATGGGGTTGTAATTGTCAGCCTCTGATTGGTTGGCTTCTTTTTTTTTTCTCAAGTAAAACATCAAAACGACGTCGTTTTGGAGACGAGAAAAATGCAAATAAAAGATCAGAAGAATCTAGAGGTACCCACGGCTTCTCTCCTATTCCATCTCATCGATGATTTTTTTTTTTTGTATTTCTTCTTTCTCCTCCCTGCATCGTCTTTCCTCTTCTCTTTGTTTTTCCATCTTGCTAAGTTTTCTTTTTTTACTTTTTCTCTTTCAGGCTTATGTAGCTGTTTTCTCTTTCTCCTGCCTTTGGTTTTCCTGCCATTGTTGGGTATGTTTCTTTGCAATTTTTTCTTCCCTTTTTCATTTTTTTAGTGTTTTAATTTACATGCACTTTCAGTTTTTCATTGTTTTTGTTGGATATTACTTTTGTTCACATTTGAATTTTCGGATGTTTCTGACAGTTTATCACGTCCTCTGTCCAAGTTTGCTTCGAATTTTAAGGGGATTCTTAAATATTCCCATTTTGGTGTTTGTTCCCTGATTATTCACACTATTTGATTCGTTTTTTATTTTTTTAACATGTACTCAATTTGTAGATTGTCAGAGGTTTCAAGACTCATTAGCTGTAAATTATAAAGTCAGGTATAGGACTTGATCCCTTCTTTGTTCTGGCTTTTTTCTGCCATTTATGGCTGTAAAGTATAAGCCCTCATAATTATTTACTTTTGAATGCCTGGGCTTCTCCTGCAGATGCTTAACATATGGCAAACTTAGCTATGATTAGTGCCAGAATATATAACTAGCTAGGTTTGGTATAAGTTAGTGAGATTTATACTAACTGTTTTGCATTATTTATTCATTTATTATTCGTTATTTATATTTTAGAAGGATATCTGTATTATTTCATTTCCTTTTTTTTTCTCAGGAGTAATTTGAGGTAAGATTTTGATAAAGGAAAAACGGTAATGCAACAACAGTATGAGATTTATACTGCTTTTTAGAGCACATTACTTTTTGGTTGTACTCGGAGTAAATAGAACACCTTTTTTGTGCTTTTTCAATATTTCTTGATCATATTGGAGTAAATAGAACACCTTTTTTATGGTTTTTCAGTAGGGAGTAATAAGACCAAATGATTGAATAGAGAGAAAATTTGGGAGGAATTAAATATAGTATGAGAGATGGCAGGGCCAGACTTACTTCTGATTGTCTCAATATCACACCAACTGGGCCATCTTACTTCTGATTGTCTCAATATTACACAAACTGTATGCTATTATTAGTTTTGTTTATGTTTTTTTGACGGACATGATATGATCACATTCAATCACATGCTTGTTTTTCATGATTGGATAACAATACTAATTGACGATTTGTCAATAAGTTTAGATAGTCGACAATTGGAGATTGTGAAGGTAATTTTTTTGACTGGTCAAATAGGATAAGATGATAAAAAGGAAGTTGTTTTGAGAGTCAAATTTGAGTGCTTTACAGAGTGTACAATTAGACCAAAGATTAAATCTTGCGGTGACTTTAAAAGTTTGTGTATAAAACTCAAGTATGGCTAATTCCAGTCCTGACTACTTATCTTGCTATTAATTCTAATTAATTGTAATCTTAGGGTGAGTTGTGAGTGTATGTTTATTTTATTTGCACTAACCCTTTTGACTGTTAATACTATTTTTACTATCTTAATCACTCTATTGGTTGCTAGGTCAATATTATTTTTTTGGAAATAATGACTTTTAGATTCTTTCACAAAAACACAAGTGGAACAAGAAAATCTTAAAGCATACTTCTATATATGTGTGTATTAGCCAACAATGTAAGGGAAACGTATCCACCGTTTTTTCTGTCTCATTTGCTAACATTTTCAGACACCATTAGAGAGGACAATGATTCTGCAAGAAACTATTTTTTTAATGATAAATATGAATGCTATTTAGCACAAAAAAAGGGGGGGAAACTAGGTAAGTAGGGGAAAAAGAGCCATAGGGAATAAAGCTAACAAAGCTATGTTATTTTTGTTTCTTGGTTTCAGCAAAACAATTTGCTGTTGTTTGGCGTAATGATCTGTCAATGCACCTTGCTTAAGAAATTATACCTTTTAGAATATTTTTGTATTTGTTTCAGTACTATTTCCTGTCCAGGTAAAGGTTCTTAGGAAAATTTCATTTTATATTTCTGTTCTGGATAGATTTAATGTATTTTTCATTTATTACACTTGCCAATGAAACTTGATAGACTCCATATATTTCACTTTGAGGTATGCATTGGCTTATGCTTTAATAATTTTTATTGGTAAGATATTTTGTTCTTATCAAGTTCAACATGTGGTAGAAGAAAATCCTTTTAAGGTATACAAATTCATTGTTACCTATTTGATATTAAGTTCTTTTGACTGTTATTACCTTTAATTAATTTCTTTAACTATTAATAAGTTTTGTAGCAGCCAACTGAATTTTGAGTATTAGATGGAACGAAGAATTGACAACATGAAAACAGTGTGTGTACTAATTTCATTACTGTTGTTGACCAAGTTGCAGTGTGTGGTTGATACATTGTTGTTCAATTTGCAGGATCATAAGGAAAGACAAGCATGGTAGAGTTCAATGCTTCAGTTTTTTTTTTTCCTTTTTTTAAGTCAATAAATCATATTGTAATTACTTATGAGTTAACCTGTTCATTTGCTATATATCAGAATAAAAAAATTCTTTCCACCCGCAACAACGGAGCGCGGGCAATTTGCTAGGATAATAAAAAGAACAAATGCGTTTTGTGTGGAATGGATGGGAATATATTATTATTAATTTAATTGAATAGTAGTAATAAAAAATTTATATGGCCTTATCTGTTTTGGTATTTATTTATAGAATTTAGATGCGTGGTGGGATACGTTACGTCTGTCTCTCTGGTGAAACGAAATGGGACCAAACCGAACAGAGACAAAAGCAGAGCGACGTGGGATTCCAGTTTCCAAACGACTACATTTATTATGTAAATGCATTTGCCTTGCACGTTTTAAGATCCTTTGTAAGTTTAAGTTCTAACAAAAAATGGATAAACCTCGTTTTCGGACACAACTCAACTCACTCGTTGACGGTCTTACTTACGCTACTACTAATCTCGAAGAAATTATTTTATGGGACCGTCTTACCAAGTTAATTATGAGATCAATCATTAAATTTTGTTAATAAAGAAGTTTTTCTTACCATTATTAAAATATTACATCCATTATATCCTTAATTTCAGGATTTATTTATTAACTTTCATTTTTTTAAATTAGGGGTTAAACCTATTACTAAGCTAGAGGATTAAATTTCATTAAATATTTTGAGTTGATAAATTTTTATTGAATGGTCCCCTGACGTGGTGAACAGTGCCATGATATAATTTTTCCTAATCAGGTGTGCATGCTGCCTACACTTAGCCAGCTCATCCTTCCCATCTGCCAATTCCCCCTACCAATCGAATATTGCCACGTGTACCTCAAAAACTAATTAAGGAGCCTAATAATTAATATTTAATTTAATAATATACTTTCTCTGTTTCAGAATATAAGTCTTTTTTAACCGTTTTATCAAAACTAATAAAAATAGTTTTGTTTGTTAAATTTTAGTTTCCTACCTATTTTATCCTTATTTAATTGTATTGAAGAGGAGAGAGAGGTAAAGAGGAGACATGTATTAAAGAGAGAGGTTTCTAATATACTCCCTCTGTCCCTATTTATCTGTCTCCATTAACCGTTGCACACAAGGTAAAAAAAGTAGTTAAGACACAAAATTTTATAAACATTTATCTTAACTTTCTTATTTTATCCCTATCTCTCTCCCTCTTTGATTCTCACTCATATTTAAGAAATTATTCATTTAAGAGAGAGATGAAGGAGTTTGAAAGGGTAAATTTGGAAAATTAATGATCAATGTTAGTTAGAGACAGATAAAAAGGGATAAAAAAATCCCAAAAAAAGACAGATAAATAGGAACTGAGGGAGTAACAAGACAACGGTAAAATAGAAAAACTATAAAATTATTGTCTTAGTTTTATAAAAAGGACAACTATTTTAAGACTTTTTTTTTTTTAAAATAGACTTATATTCTGAGACAGAGGGAGTACTTGACTGGTCAAGTAAACCGTTTCCGTAGTATATTATATATAGGGAGACTGTTTCGGTTTCTTGTGATTCTGTCACGGGTTTTTAAAATTTTGATAGTAGAACGGAAGAGAGTGCAGGAAAATGCAGAGGATAGTAGGAGCAAGGTCTTTATGTGACAGGATTTTCAGAAGACAAACACAACGAGCCCTTTTCTCCTCCTCTTCCTTACTCTTCGATGACACTCAGCTACAGGTTTCTTTCTCTCTATTTTCCATTTTTTTTAAATGTGATTTCTTTGATCTTTAATCCTTCTTCTGCTTCTTCTTTTTTTTTTTTTTTCTGTTAACGGTGACAGTTTAAAGAAAGTGTTAGGCAATTTGCGCAAGAAAATATTGCTCCTCATGCTTCCAAAATAGACCAATCCAATTCTTTCCCCAAGGTTCGATTTCAACTACCGTTTTTGTTTGGTTTGGTTTGCCATTTTATTTCATTTCGTTTCTTTGAGTAAAGTTTGCTTCTTTATCGTCCAGGAAGTTAATTTGTGGAAACTTATGGGAGATTTTAATCTCCATGGAATAACTGCACCAGGTAAAAGATTATCATTTTTTCCCAATCAAAGGATTGTAGAAACTATGGATGGAATTCATTTATTCTGAACTTGGGTTGCTTAGACCTGCAACTTTAGTTTTACCTTCTTCTTTTCCTTGTTAACAGTGTATTTGTGATTCTCTTGTAGAGGAATATGGAGGACTTGGTCTTGGTTACTTGTATCACTGCATAGCATTGGAAGAAATAAGCCGGGCTTCCGGCTCTGTTGGTCTTTCTTATGGTGCTCATTCTAATCTCTGCATCAATCAGTTGGTCAGTTGGTAAACCAATTAAGTAGCTCTATGTTTTGCTAATTAGTTCTACTATCTTTTAACTTGTAAGAGTGACTTAACTAAAGGTGATTTCTTTAATGGTTATGCAGGTAAGGAATGGAAGCCCTGCGCAGAAAGAGAAGTACTTGCCAAAGGTTCTGTTCCTACTCTTTCAGTTGCCAAAGATTCTAATAGAATATTACAATAATACAACCCTTTTCAACCATTTTCGCTCCAATATAATCTGTACCAATGTCATCTTCTCTTTGTGATGTTGATCGGGATGGTATTTTATGTCAGGTCCCTGGTCCCATCTATTACTCTTTATTGTGGATTCTATCTCCCTTATGACATACTCGCTATCTCTCTTTTTGTAGCTTATCAGTGGAGAGCATGTTGGAGCTCTTGCTATGAGTGAACCAAATGGTAACTTACAATAACCTTTTCTAAGCTCATATCTTACATTTGTATATGTTGCTCAGGCTTTTCGATCAATTGATCTGGCTAATCTTTTGTGCAATCTCTGCAGCTGGCTCTGATGTTGTTAGCATGAAGTGCAAAGCTGATCGAGTTGATGGGGGTTATGTTCTCAATGGGAACAAGATGTGGTGCACTAATGGTCCAGTTGCTCAAACATTGGTATTTATATTCAGAATATCTTTAAATTGTTAGGCATGGCTATGTTTAATCTTTTTTGTTAAATAGATTTGCTTCAAGAAATGTGTAAATCCTTTTTACCCCTGACTAAGCCCAAAGTAAAAGGCTATATATTGTACCCTATGGATATAACAACAGAGACTGTAAATCTCTTTTAAGCTTCTTTAAGCTAGAGCTGATTTTATACTACAATAAATTTTTCAGCCATGGCTTTGTCTGTGGAAAGTTGTTTCTACTAAGTTCCAACTCTTACCCACCATTGACTTAAAGCTTATAGCTTCAAAAATGCTTGCATTTTCTCTGTTTTCTTTCTTTAAAACTTTTAAACACTGGAAGAGGGGCAAATCTTTTACTGCAGGATGCGGAAAATGGCTAGCACATCAGAGGATGTGCAAGAAAGACTATATGTTACTTTGCTAAACATAGCCCTCAGCCTCGTAATCATATCAAACTGACTTGAATATCAACAGGAAGCACACATTCTGGATCTATGGTGAATTTGTTGTTATCTGACTATTAAATTGAGTGGATTTCGAAATTTATAAATATAATTTTTATTAGGTTGAGATGCTAGTGAGTGATACACATACGGTGATAAATTTTTCTTCTTTATCATTCCACGTCACATGTATTTTAGTGTATTTAATGCAAACAGAATCTGCCATTGATGGCTTTGATAAATAGATCTTACACTACTTTTGGTTACTGGAGTAAGCTAGTGCATATTGTTTACAGTAAGCTGCCTGCAGAAGCATTTTAGCTGATCAACTATTTGCTTGAGTGGGAAACAGTTTATACACAGACCTTAGGTGGATCTTATATTTTAACACTGTTCATGTGCACCTTTCCTGCGAACTTGTTTCTACTTTGTTTAATTGAAAATAAGTTGGTGATTGTTTCGAAAGGAATTCTGCTTTCTATTTTTCTCCTCCATACCCTCTTGATTAGTGGCATATCTTCTTTCTAGACTGTCTAGTGGTAAGAAGTTATGTCAAATGCGGGCTGAGTTACGGTCGATGTTATCTTTCAGGTTGTTTATGCAAAAACAGATGTTACAGCTGGCTCGAAAGGGATTACAGCATTTATCATCGAAAAGGGAATGCCTGGGTACTTGCATGAGAGCTATGAGCTATCTAAGTATCTTGTGTTACTTTAAAATAGCGAAGTTAAAGTCTTTTGTATTTTAAAACATGGATATTGCATGATTTTCCAAATATAAGAAGTCTTGCCTTTGGGTCTTGTAGACAGAACACAAACATTTTTATTAGGCATAACATTTATTATCCATGCCTCTATACTTGTGAGGATGCCTGCATGCTTAGACTGCAACTTATTTTCTCACAAATATCTTTCTTGCATCTATAATCTTGAGAGTACATCCTTTTGTAAATGGTATACTCTTGCTGGTATTAATGAACATGTTTAATATATGCCTGCATCTAGATGGTAATATGAGCAAAATGAGAAATTAGAGTTATTCATTAATGTTTTGATGTTATGTTACCATGCAGATTCAGCACTGCTCAGAAATTAGATAAACTTGGGATGCGGGGAAGTGATACGTATGTCGACAATGCTGTAAATGCAGTCATATAGTATTTTGATGTCCATTTCTACTTCCTCTCTTCTATACTAATTATGGTGATGGTCTAAGCAGATGTGAGCTTGTCTTTGAGAATTGCTGTGTTCCAGAAGAAAATGTCCTCGGCAAAGAAGGAAAAGGTTTGGCATCTCGAAGCTTTTCCTCCTCTTCAGGTTGTATGAAGGAAATATTGACTGATGGCAGAGAACTTATAGAAGGACAATATGCTGCCTAATAAGATGACCTCACGGACTTTTTTATATGATCCTCATTTGAGGAAAACCTGCTTTAGAAGCAAAGAATAAAGAAAAAAAAAAGAAAAGAAAAGAAAAAAAGAGAGAAAAACTGCAAGAGAGGGGCTTTACTGTATACTCTTGATTTTTCCAGTACTATGGAAAGTTGTTTCTTTTTTGTTCTAGCTTTGGTTGTAAGGGAATAAAACTTTTTCTTGTATAATATCATAATTGATGGTTTTTTCCTGTTTTCAGGGGTTTATGTATTAATGTCAGGACTAGATTTGGAAAGACTTGTTTTGGCAAGTGGGCCCCTTGGTATCATGCAGGCATGTCTTGATGTTGTTCTTCCTTATGTACGAGAGAGGCAACAGTTTGGCCATCCGATTGGGGAGTTTCAGTTTATACAGGTTTGCAATTATTGTTAAAGCTATTTTGAAAATGTAATGTGGATGCTTATTGCGGAATCTTAGATCTATGTGCTTACTTGCTTTGCATTACAGGGGAAAGTTGCTGACATCTATACTTCTCTACAATCGTCAAGGTATACCATTTTCCTCTAAAAATTCAAGTTAATTTTTAAATGGTAGAAGTTGATAACTTTCATTTTTCAGGTCCTATGTATATTCTGTTGCAAGGGACTGTGACAATGGGAGAGTTGACCCTAAGGTTTAATTCTTTTCTTTTCACTTTCTCTCCAGTTCTCATCTTAAAATTTTTTTGATTTCTTTAAAAGATAGTTATGTACTTATCTTGTGTGAAACTTGAGAAGTTCTCCGTATATGTTTTCTTTTTCTTTTTTTTTTTTGAGACAATTTTTCTCAATGTGGTCATTATCTACAGAGCCAGTTGTTAATGTTTTTATGTTCTCACATAGCAGTACACCACACTTGATCTTGGGCATGCAATAACTTTTCTGGTTGCAAAATTTCAGGACTGTGCTGGAGTTATACTTTTTGCAGCTGAAAGAGCAACACAAGTTGCTTTGCAGGTGAAGATTTATTTACTTTTATTCACAGTTTTCTTTTTTTTTTTTTTCTAATAACCCAAGTTAGAAGTGAACTATAGTATTAAAATGTGCAGACTAGTCACACTAATTCATAGCATTAAGATTGTCGGTCTAGGATCTCCACTGAAAGGTAGCCTCATGCTTAAAATGGATAATAAAATGTTGATTCATAGAGGCATGTAAACTTTATTTAGAGTGAATGCTGGTCATAGGCCTATTTGGTGCCCCATTCATGTTGCTCAGAGCTAAAAGCTGTCTTGAGCAACTAGTCAATTGCAAAGCTTTCTAGTTCAGTATGCCTTTTTCACATCTTGCTCTTTATTAAGTGTAAACTCGAGTCCGGTACATCATACATGGAGATCATATGAAATTCTGTTATTTATGTTTATCAAATCATTCGTGTTCATATTCGTCTTTGCAGGCTATACAATGTTTAGGTGGTAATGGATATGTAAATGAGTATACAACTGGCCGTCTTCTTCGAGATGCTAAGTTATATGAAATCGGGGCAGGAACTAGTGAGATCAGAAGACTGGTCATTGGTCGTGAGCTTTTTAAGCAGCGGTAAAGAGAGACCGATAACTTTTATTACAATAATAATAAAGATTTTACTTGCTGTAGACAGTACAAAAAACAAATGTAAAATCAATTTCTTTCTCATGAAACAGCTTCATATAGAGTTGAAATAAACACCCGTTTAAAAGATTAGAGTTTTTCTTTAGAGGATTACTTTTGTAACAAGGAATTTACGTTGCTATAATCCCTTGTAGGCTACTGGGTAAGGCAAGGTAAGAATTTAATGAAGACTAGTCATTAATTTAGAATGATTGCGTTGATTGCCTTGTGGTGTTGAATGATTGATGTTGGCAGGGAGAGTAGCTTCACCACCTGAAAATCTTTAAATAGGTGTGGTGATGATGGTACTTGAAGGCCTAGCCTATACCCCGAACTTTAACCCAATTTAGGGAAAGGTCTTTTGTGCTAACTATCTTGTCAATGGAAGGATCAAGGATGGCGTAGCAAATCTTTTCGAAGAAAAAGGTCGCAACTTGTAAGCCATTGCCAAGGGTCACCTTCTGGCGAGGTGGCTAGGGAGAAAACGAGTCAAGTTTTAACTAAACAAAAGATTTCCAGGTTTCAAGAATTTTGTTGCTTTTGAGATGTTAAATTAAATATCCTCTAATATTACTATGATCCTTCCAAGATTTTAGAAAGCAAGTTTTAGCTCTTTGTGGCCAATCAGAGAAATGACAACCTATGTTTTGCCTGAGCCAAAATGTGAAAAAGGGGTTTTTAAGACTCAAAAAGCACATTCAACTTGATAATCCTGCGGCCCATTAAGAGATAATGCATGAACCAAGTTTTGGTGCGACACACTGTTGATGACTGACAAAGCACCAAGCTTGAATCACTTCAATCAACTTCAATTGTCAAATAGCTTAAGGCCAGGAATGGCCACTTCTTTAGCATTCGATATGTTCATTCGATAATGACAAATACAAATTCGATAATAGCTTCATGATTCAGTAACTTGTGAACACATAGCAAAGCACAACACAATACCGATACACAACACCAATCCTACTCATACCCTTGTTACTGTTGGAGAGGAATCTGGCTGGCCCACCGAGGAAGACTTTGATGCTTCCATTATCACCGGTGCTTGTTCCAAACAGCTTTGAGTATCGTCACTGGCCATTCCTATCGTCATCTTTTCCACTTCTTCTTGGGTGTATATGTGGATCTTGGACGCCACGTCACAAAATTCACTGCAAACAGAAAAGCTCATCATAGGCACAGGATAGTTACATATGGCATGGGTCAACAAATTTCAACGAGCATTTGAAACTTCGTAAACAAGGTTTGAGCACTTCGTCCCTTCTGAGCAGGGGCTGATGAATGTGATGAATGCTAAATAATAAATAGACTCCCTCAGTCCCAAAATATATTTCACTTTTAAGTTTTAACTATTTTACAAGATGAAGAAAAACAGTTTTTTTTTTGGCTATTTTTTTTTGTATTTTTGCCTATTTTACCCCTGACTTAACTTTTCTCTCACTTATCAAAGGAAGAGAATAGAGAGGAGACACGCATTAAATAACAAGGATAATTTTAGGAAAAATGCAATAATATTACCTTGGTTTTGTAAAAGTGACATTTTGGGACAAAAAAATTTCTCAAAAGTGACATATTTTGGGACAGAGGGAGTATATTGTTATTGTTTCTTAGCTCCTTATTCTACCAAGCATGTGTTCTACCAATATCGATTCAGTCATGAGTTCCATTTCTGATTCAAAAGATAGTGCAAACAAAGATGACAGATGTGTATAATCATATCATGCAACAAACCGGATATGAGATATCAAGTAGAGAGGAAAACTTACTGCCACGGGTCATCTCCAACCACCATCACATCATTCTCACTGTCAGTGTACAAAACCCGCCACCCTTTGTTAGGATCTCTTAAAAGGCCTTCCATACTGAATAGACGCTCCAATTCAGTCATCAAGTCATCATATCCATTCAGTCTAGAGAGATCAATGGCTCTTCCAACCAAGCTGCCTTGCTTGTGAACCTCCAGATAGTGAAGTAAAGTCGGTACGAGAGTAATGAAAGTAAACTTAAATTAAACTTTGATCCTTAGATAACTTACCTTTGTACAACTCCTCTTACCAGAATTTTGCGAGGTCGCAGTAGGTGAATCAGCAGTCAGGGAAAAGCCAAAGAGTTTACATCCAGCCACATTTCCTTTGAAGCAATCATCCTGTTGATTCCCCGTATTTTTTCTAAAAGCAGTACTTGAAAGATTCTCTAAAGGCTTATGCTCATTCAGCGGGTTTGGTTTTCTGACACCATCTACAATAACCCCTGTCTTAATTGAGGAAGCATTGAAAGGGATAGTTGCTCTTGGAAATATAGATGAATAAGAGCTCATTGTAGGATCCTGGCCAGCTTTGTAAAAGTCACTGTAAGGAAAATACATACTTCGGATGCCTTCTGATGCTAGTGGATAGCAATTGCTTTTGGGTGCTTGATGCATGTTGTAAGAATTGCAACCGAGATTAGTTTTTGCCCAAACACCAAGGTTGAGATCAGCCTTCTGCGTCAGGGATCTCAATGGGCAAATTTCTTGACCTTGCAAGACCTTCGGAAATCTATTAGATTCCGCAAAGCCTGTGTAAGCCGTGGAGCGAGTCCTCATAAACTCACTAATATTAGTCTTTTCAATCCCTGTTGATGCAAGATTTTGATGTGCCGAAGATTGCATTTCAAAATCTAGCGGGCGGTTTACAGTATCACATCTATATAGGGGTGATATGAAACCTACATTTTCTTGACCTTGCAAGACCTTAGAGGATCTTACCGATTCCTCAAAGTCCAAAAAACCACCCCCTCCTGAAGAAAAGAACATTGTAAAGTATGCACATGTTAAAGACGTATAGAAAATGCAACAATATTACCATTCTAGTGGAAAGATTTCTACCTGTGATGGGGGTATTAGGTGTAGCAGCCTGCAGACCAGTCCGGAGTTTCTTCAACCTTGGTGAAGATTGAATACTCATGGGAGGGAGAGAAACTGAAGGATCAATTTCCCAAGGTGAAACTCTCTCTTGGTGATCACTCACAATATCTTCATCCCACCTAACCTGTTAAATACCATAATAAAAGTCTGTTAAATGTCATAAAGAGGGTAATACAAGATCCATTTAATAGCTCTAAATCCATCTTCTTCCATTTATTAACACAGAATGTACCGTTGTGTGTGTTCTGATAAAGACACTATACAAACTTGTTACAAATAAAAGCATGCACACAGAAGCTAACATTAGGAGCTAACCATTAAGCATCTCCATTTTGAGTTGGGCCATCTATAAGGATCAGAGTCTCCCAGTCCTGTCACTACACCACTACACCTGCATGAAAGTAGCAACTATATTACATTCTCCAAATAAAACCATTAACAAGTAAAGTGGAAACCAAACAACGAATAAGTTGGTTTTAGTAATGATCTGCAATCAGTTAAACAAGACCTTCTCTCCGGTGAATCGTCCATTTCAAATCTCATTTTGAATCTTGTTCCAGAGCATACTGGATTTGTAATGCTTTTAATATACTTTTGGAAGGGTATCACAAACTCTGCATGACTGGCCCTGCATTACAGCAATTTGAACAAGCTTACCATTTCATTTCACAAAAAATGCATCACCAAATAGCCATTTAAAGTAGGTTTACAAGCACATAAACACAAAAACTATCACATTTCAACATGAAACCAACTTTAAGAATGCTCCTTCCTAGAGTTACTTATAATATAGATTTCATCAGGTGAATCCTCTGAGAAGCGGGCCACAAAAGAAAAAAAAATCTAAAGATAACCAGGGAAGATGAATCCATGGCTTCACAAAGTTTGCATCATGCTCATTGTAAGAAGTGCCCTAACAAGGCCAATCACATGAGAACAAGAATGGGAATAGAATACAATGAGCTTTAGAGCATATCAACTTGCAGCCTCTTTTTCCTAACATCTTTAGCTGGTACCCAACTGTTTTCACCCATTAATGCAAGTAATACTTTATAGGTAAGAATGTACTAATGCCTAGGGAAACAATGGATTCACTAGTCTTTATAAGAGCTAAGTATCATCGACAATAATGGAATTCATATTCATGCTAAGTTTCTTAGCTTTTCCTCTATAGTTTGGCAATAATACATTTCATTTCAGAGTCTTTACTGTTCACTAGAGTTGGATGCAATTTAATCATATAAAATATCCATGTCTTATATCGCGAGCCAGGAGACAATTCAGTTTGAGAGTGAGAGAGATAAACCACAGCAAGATCATACATTTCACTTAAATCATTACCAGCTGAATTCTTTCCCTTTCGGTCATTTACCAGCAGATCTATTTTCTTTTCTTTATGATTCCGTATTTTTATGGCCGAATATTAGCTGATTCTTGAAGCAAGGAGAAAGAGACTCTTACCTTGGACTGTAGAAGACATGAAACATGCTTTTGGTGGATACTGCATTAGCCACTGGAGAAAGTACATTCGGATATGAATTCTGTTTTGCAATAACTGAATCAGGAAGTCCATTTCTTGGTCTTATAGCTCTTCTAATTCCCAACCTCAGCTCTCCATTTTCACCTCTACAATGTCCACATATAGGTTAGATAACTTCAAATAACTAAGGCATGGTAAGATATAGTGGCATCAGAACTTTAAAACTTCCATTGTGTAAATAAAGTATTTCAATTGTCATGGCCATACTTTTTGAATAATGATTCTATCTTCCTTTTAAAAAATTTCCCCTTTTGAACAATTTCCAAGTACCAACAGGGAATTATGCCCTCCACTCTAGGAGAAAACATAATGAATTAATTTATTACTTCCCGGATGTTCATATTCAACTTTCAATTTATTTATTGGTAAAGCTATTCAGACCTCAGAAATAGCACTGCATCCCCAGCAACAAGATTCTTCGAACTCACAAAAATGCTCCAGCCTGTAGTAAGGAGATGCCGCCTTGGTTGACCTGAAAATTAAGAAATACTAAACTCTATCATTGTTTCTTTCAATTGAAAACACATTCCAAATACTATCAGGAATATGCAGTAAGAGAAATGTTAAAATCTCTATGTGATTTACCCCTATATATATGCCGAAACCTCCACTCAACCCCATGCAGGTCTTTGGCAACAAGCTCTTGTGAGGGTCTAGTCTGCTTATAATCCTGAAATGAAGACAAACGCCATTATAAGTTCTCTAGGATCAAAAAGCATCCTGGTAAATATGGTAAATAGCACATTAGGAATAGTAAAAAATCACACCAGCGGAGGAAAACAGTCTTCGGCAGCTCTGCGAGGAACAGAAAACCCTCCATGGGTGCTAGTGTCGGAAGCTGTTAGCGTCTTGCAAAACATGTGAGGGGTTGATTTTGTAGGCGATCCTCCACCTCCCTCATCCACGCCCAGCTCATCCAGCTGCTTCCCGTCCAAATTAGGCCCTCCCAACTGCAAAAAACCCCAAATTGAAATCACCAACACTATAGAGTGCCTCTTACAAGGGAGAGTATGCAGGCAAGAATTCATTCAAGTCACTAACAATCCTATGAAGTTACACAGTAAAACCCGACTTCCCCACAAAAAGTGATACTAGAATATTAAAAAAATTACAAATTTTCAAAAGATTACACAACAAATACTCAAAAACGATGGTACAAAGAAGCCAATTGGCTATAGTTTCAGTTAAGAATTATATACCTCAGGCTGAGGAAGTAAAGTGACCTGTGTATAGACCTCATCATTCTCCTTATTGGCCTGAAGGGGAAAACAAAGACTTAAATTTATGCCACCAAATTTAAAGGAAATGTAAAGTTACAACCTTTCGGAGGAAGCTAATTTTGAGGAAGAATGCAAAGACAATTCAATGCAAAAAAAGAACAATTGAGTACTCACAAGAAGCTGGACATTCACCACTTTGCAAAAGATTTGAGGAGGAAGATCAAAAGTGGGCATTTCCAAGGGAGAGAAAGGAGAGGCAGAGGCAACTTGTTCCAAGTGACCCTGAGGGAAATAAACAACAACATTTCCCTTCTTAGGAAGTGAAATTAGAGGACCAGCACAAGCATGCCAAAGCTCCAAATAAATGGAAGAGAAACAAGGAGGTGAAGCTGAGTTCGAAGAACATGAAGAAGATGAAGAGGACAAACAGTAAACACAAGCAGTGGCTTTGTCACAGTCGCCATTGCAAATTGCAGTCTTCTCCACCTCATTCACTGCATGATTCAGATCAATTTCCATGAACACCCCAAGTTTTAGTTTTTATTTATAAAAATTATTTCTTCTCAGTGCAAGTACAACCACATAACCAACTAACTCCACCAGACAAAATATCAGAAAAGAGTAGAATGAGATTTAATTTAATTAGAGAAAAGAGAACCCCCGAAAGCTAAAAACTTGAGAGAGAGAGAGAGAGGCAATGAAGAAGTCAAATCATTGCCAAGAAGATTTTTCATGGTTTTTTTAAGGGGTACCCACAAAGCCAGAACATGAGAAGAGTGGAAGAAGATGAATAGAAAACAACAAGAAAGTCATGTTTGAAGAAAGAGGATACCACAGCCAGAATGCTAAAGGATGGAAAGAAAGAAAGAAAGAAAAAGGATGTCAAATAATAACAAGAAATTCAAAGTATGATTCCTCCCCCATTTGCAGGTACTGAGAAGAGGGAGCAGCAGCAGCAGACATAGACAATTGCTTATAGGAAGCACAGAAACAAAAGGCAAGAAAAGCCAATGTGGTGGTGGTTTTGGCTTTTGGACTTAAAAGAGATGAGAGAGAAGAAAGAGAGAGAAAGGAAACTGTGTTGGGTGGGGGGACAAGCTAAGACAGTACAGAACCCACACTCCCCCACCTCTCTCTCTCTCTCTCTCTTTAACTTAGCTTTATCTTCTTTTTTTCCATTTTCCTGCTTTGAGTTTAGTTTAGTTTTCTATTTTTTTCCCTTGCATCTGGCAGTTTAGTTTTGTATACGTAGGTCTACTTGTTTTTATTTCTATTTTTTTTCACTGTGAGGGAGGCCTACCACCTAGACAAAAGGGGGTTTTCAATTCAATATACAACCAAAAACCAACATCTCTTTTGAACTTTTTTTAGCCCCCCTTTTATTTTTTTCTGAATAAAAACAATTAGATAACTTTAACAATAAAACAACACATAAAAGTTGAACCTACACTAGCCTTAGAATTTAGAAATGAATATCGACCTTTGCCCAAAAATTTTGTAGCATCTTAAAAATGTTGCTTCACTTCAAAAGTAACAAGAACATGTTCCTCAAAGAAAAAAAAAAAAACGAAGAGCATGTTATATCATCAGCAGGCTTTGTTCAGTCAGTTTTTTCATTCATCTTACATTTAAAAGAGCAGACCAAATGGTTCAAAAGAACAGAACAAAACTTAAGTAAAATCTTTTGCAGTTTCTGTTTTCTTTAAAAAAAAAATTTCTTGATCTTTTAATATTTAATCATTTGATAACCTTTTTGTCCTAATTTTTTTTTATTTGCCAAGTTTTTATGAATATTATAAAAGTTTAGTCACTCAATTAATAAAGTTTAGTATAACATTAAAAAATATCATATTTATAAGATAAGTTTCTTTTTCTTGACAATTATAATAGTAGGATTTAAAAAAAATTAAATATAACTTATCACACCAAAATGAATAGATTTAGATAAATCATATAACAAAACTCTTTAATTAATTCAATTAGGAGAGAGAGACAGAGAGAAGAAATGCATGAGCAGACAAACATTATATAGATACAAAAGAGTATTCATAAATGTTAAATTTAATTATTGATCGATCGAAATGATAACGGTTTCTATCTCCATTGGATAGAAAAATGAGATCCCACAATTGAAACTGTATTCGTTAAGAGGATTTTTCTTCCTTTTTTTTCGCACATTTTATCTTCCAAAAAAGATTAATCTGAGTCAAGAGAGTTGAGGATAACTTTGTTTTCAAACAAAATCGACAAGGTAGAAAGTTGCATAGACACTAGTAGAAGTTATAGAAAGTTGAGACAGGAAAATAAAATTAAGGATTTTCCAAAAAAAATAAATAAATAAAATTGAGGAGGATGAAGGAAGATGGGGCCAAATTGGGAAGGGGGTCCAAGGAGCCTGTGGCAGCAACTATCGTGGGCGAGTTTGTGTTGTTAGTTGTTAGGACTCAGTGACTCAGAGATTTGTATCTCTCTCTAGAGTCTAGTCTCATCATCATCTTCTCCTTCTTCTCTCTCCCCCTTTTTATTTTTCTCAGACCAAATAGTTCAATAGATATAGATGCTCTTTTCTCATTTCCTTTGCCTTTTGCCTTCAGCAGCGCGTGTCAGTGTCACTTTTTCTTCATCTTCTTTTTTTCTTAAAACCATCTAATCTTTTCATCCAAAAAAGATAAAATAAAAAAAAAAACCATCTAATCTACCAGTAGTAGTGGAATCATCAAAATCGAACATAAATTTGGGGGCACATTCTTAGGTGGTACGGTACTTAGCTTTCTTGGAGTTTTGGCAGGACTTAAGAGTGGTATTTAATTCAATTTCATTTTGAAGAGGGCGGATGGGGGATGTGTAAAATGCACGCGATGGAGCAGCGAGTAAGCAAAGGATGAGATTTTGATACTGGGCAATAGGCAGCAGAGAAAGTGATGCCATCGAATGGCCTGCGCCTTTGGCGCTGCTTCATAGCCCCACCAAATACATTCCTCACTCCCTCTCTTGTGTTTCTCACGCCTCGGTTTTCCCGACCCAATCAACCCTCCTTTCCCACTTTATTTACTAACCAGGCATTAATTTTTAATTAACTTAATTATATATTTTTTAAATTTAATTAACAAAATATTTACGAATGCTCATGTTGTTGATGTTAGAATAGGAAAGAGTTTAATATCTTTTAAATAAGATTTCGAGTTTAAAATTTTATAAATAGAATAAATTAAGTTTAAGAGAATTTTTTTATTTAGATTTTGACGTAATTTAAATAAAATTAATCATAAACCATTAAAAAAGATACGAATATTTGTAATTATATTAAAAAAATTGATAAAGTTGAAAAGTAAATACCTATAATGATATGTACGTGTATGTATATATTTATGTAAAAAAGTAAATTATATAAAAGTACATAAAAATAAACATTTTTAACTCGCACGACTAAATAGGATTAAAAGGTTGATACATACAACTTAAGATACGTATAGAATGCATTTTTTTTTTATTTTAGGTTTGACATTGTAATTCATTATGATAATTGGATATTGATATTTATCCAATGTGACAAATATTTTTATCGTGTTTGAAATGTATAGTATGAATAGATAAGTTTGTTTAAATAGAAGTATTTGCTTTTCGTTCACCTCTCAATCGAGGGTTTTTCATAAGTTTAAATAAGCTCACTAAAAGCAAATTTAACATAGATAGTCATTTTGCATCAATTTAGGCCAATCTGTTTTGTCTAAAGTCAAAACCAATGATTATTAGTTGACAATCTCTAAACATTTAAACTTTCAATCGTGATACAAATATAATTACTTAATTAATTACTTCATCTATCTCATAATATATGTCATTTTTAACTGTTTCATAAATTAAAAATATTTTTTTATTAAATTTTATATATTTTTCACTCACTTACTTGTTTTATCCGAAATTTAACTTTTCTCTCACTTAATAGTATAGAGAGTATATATGAATTAAATATAGGATTTTTAACTTGATAAGAGTGATTTTAGACAAATATAATATTATTATTTTGATTTTGTAAAAATAAAAAAATATTTTGAGACAACAAAATTTCTCAAAAATAACATATATTTTGAAACATAATATATTTTTATTAACAAAATTTTCAATTTTGTTAAGACGTAAAATCCTATATAACCTAAAATACACACACTTATTAGGAAAATCATGATAAGTTAAGAGTGTGTTCTTTTCCTGACCAAAACAAATGAGTGATAAATTTAATTATACCTTTATATCCCTTGTAATTTTTAATGAGAAGTATACCTTTGTTGGTGTTTGGGTTCGGCTTAAGCAAAAGAAATCTGCCCACACTACTTTTCTCCTCATTCTTCCTCTCCTTTCCTTGCTATCTATCGTCCGTCGGCTGCCAAACATAGTAAATGTAAAAGGAAAATACCATAATTAGTAGTTGACCTCGAAAGAGAAATAATTAATTTCCATTTAATTTTTAAGGACGTACTGCCTACAAATTGAAAGGAAAAAGAATAGAAAATCTCAAATTTTGATTACCGATTCTACACGGCCCTAGAAAGCACGTGGGGATGGCATGTTCTGGCGTTTGTTCGCAAAGGAAAGCCGAGGCCAGAGGCTCTTAAGGATATTGAGATGTCACACCAGCATTTGTGGTTAAAATATGAAAGGGATAAGAGACTGACTTTATTAAAGGAAGTCGTGTCTTGTTTTATACACAGAACAGAAGGTTTCAGAACCAGACAGACATGAGTCACACACTCACACATCCCCCCCTCCCCCCAACAAACATAGTTTTTAAAATATTAGTTTAAAAAAACATTTTGTGTGTAATTAAATTAAACAGCAATGCTTCAAATACATGAACAAATGGTGAACTTAAGAGAATATGAGGTTGATCGATGCTAAAAGATATCCAAGTTCGAATTTTTTATAATTTTTATTGATAGGTAATTTATAAATTCGACTATTTGTATAAAAAATTGTACCCGTAAATTCCTTTGCTCTTAAAATTTTATTTAAAAAAAAAGGAAGAAAAATAGAGTAGGAGACAGAAGAGAAGGGAAGGAAAACTTTTAAAAGAGAAACAAAAGAAAGGGTCAAAAGTAAAAGGAAAGGCCCTCGAGAGTCATGCCCGTAACCCTTTGTGTTTGCTTCCACTAAATTGCCAGTGCTTGACAAACACAAGACAGAGGAGACGAAGCTTGTTGTTTTTTGCTTTTTTTAATTTATTTTTCTTTTTGGGGTTTTAGATTAAAACTTAAAGGGAACATGTGAGATGTAAAAAAAAATTGATTGATGAAAGAAGGATTTGTTGTTTTGTTGCTGTTTTAAAGCGCCCGGATTCATCGTACCCTTTACCATGTGTCTATTTCACTCTCTAAACCCAATGTGTTTGTTACAATGACCTTACGATCCCATGCACTCTTGTTTGGTTCACGTAATTGCCTTCACATACGCCAATTCTTAATGTAAAAACAAATGCTTTTTATTTTACCCCCCTCTGCTTTTCCTTGCAAAAGATGCTCCCTTTCTCTTTGCACCTTTTTTCCTTTTCTCTTGTTTTGGCATTTAGATAGGTATACCCTTAATCCTTTCTCTAATTCTTTCTGTTTTTTACCCTAATACAGTACTTGAGCATACTTTTAAAGACACAAGCAACGGGTGTTGATCCAAGTGGAAAGAGCTAGGTTCGTTTTTTTTTTTAAGGATCGACTTTAATGGTAGATATTCGAATTCTTATGAAACAAACATCCTCAAGAAGAGTCCTCGTTTCGACACTTAACAGTATCTGGAGAGATTAGCCTCTTATCCTAATAAGGCTAGAGGATACACTAGATAAATTAGAAGACAGGTAGACATAATCACTATCTAAAGATATTAGTGTCAACGTATACTTGAGACTTTATAAGCAAAGGTCTTAGAGACGTTTCGATATAATTATCACTCAAGTTTAGCAATGATTGATTATTTTCACGTCAAGTAAGTGGATTCTTCTAATTTTTAATCCGTGTTTGTTAAGGTAAAATGAATTAAACAAAGTACAATTAGGATTCAGTTCTCACCAATTAAGCTGATCACTTTGATTCCTTTAAACGTTCCAAATTAATGGTTTTAAAGGTACATGAACTATCAACCATGGATTTTAAAGTTGTTAAGATTAAAGAGAGAAAAAGGCATATCTATATTTATGACACATATCTCTTTCGAAAGGAGGAAAAAAGAAAAGTTTGAATGCTGAAAGCCAGAGACAGAAAGAGAAGATGTAGGAAAGAGAAAAAAAAAGGAAGACATGGACATGATCTTCGTTTGGTTACAAAAACAGTATAAAATATGGAATCAAAAGAATTAAGAGTCGTATTAGTGGGTCCAAATTGAGGGGACAAACGGTATCCCATAATTACAGACATGCAAATGGAGGCATCTCAGTCATAATTGGGTGCTTTTAGCAAAGCTAACAAAGTCTGTGGTTACGAACTATGCTCCCACATTCCTTGGTTTGAATATGGTTAAATCTTAACCTTGGAAAACCTTAGGCTAATTGTCAATTTAAAATAAACAAATAGGGTTGTGTTTCTAGCCAAGAATATTATTGATCTAATAACTCTTTCTGTGTAACAACACTCTATTCAATTAAGTCAAGTGAAAACGTTCAATATCTCTTTAAATAAGATCTTCGGTTTAAGTATTGTATTGTGAATAAAAAAAATAGACTTGATAGAATTTATGTGTTTCAGTCTGATGTGGTTCAACTCTAGATAACCTAATGTGGTTATCGGATAGCGTGGGCTTATGATTTATGATGGCGTAATATATAAAATAGTCATCGAACTTGTATAAAATTATCGTTTTGGTTCTTTAATTTTTATTTTAAAACTTTTAGCCATCAGACTTTTATTTTGTAAATAATGTAGCTTTTGGTGTTGATCAACACAACAATAAAATTTCACGTGTTACATGAAAATTTTATGTGTCAATATTTGGATAGACTACGTTAGCATCAAAGACCACATTGTTCACAAAATAAAAGTTCAAATGTTAAAAGTTTCAAAATAAAAGTTAAAGAGTAAAAAACGATAGTTTTATATAAATTTGATGATTATTTTATCCATTAAGCCAATTTATGATAAGTAAATTACTTAATTTGTCTGAGCATGTTTCAAAGAAAATACTTAATTATATTATTATCACTAATTAAATATTTTACGAGGAGAAAAGATAAAAATAAAGAAGGATATAATATATAAATTATAATATGAAAATTCGGTTGAACTTTCATTATCGGTTGATTATGTGACAAGGATAGATCGTTCTCCACCAATTCAAACCCAACTAGGACTCGTCATTCTCTTTAAATCAGCCCAAATCACATTTCT
Organism: Microcos paniculata; assembly: GCA_030664755.1. Taxonomy (NCBI): domain Eukaryota; kingdom Viridiplantae; phylum Streptophyta; class Magnoliopsida; order Malvales; family Malvaceae; genus Microcos; species Microcos paniculata. The sequence goes on along the minus strand of CP131459.1, from coordinate 38,499,729 downwards.
AGTTGTTTTTCCCCTAAGGAGAAAAGCGGTACAAGTTGCGGGAGACAAGACTTTTTCCATCCCTTCCTCATTTTTTTTCTGATGAAATTAAGATCGGGCCCTCTTAATCCCATTACCCCGGACCAGGCCATCTCCTTGAAAGTTATTTTTTAATTATTAAGAGTATTTTCGCATAATGTTTACATAAGTCCAAAAAAATTTTAATTTAGTGAAAAAATGGGTCCTAGCTGATAAAATGCCATTAAAAATGTGCAACAAACTTTAATCTCAAAGCCAATTATTTTATGTGTTAGGCCATGAAGCACATTAATATTTCCTTTTGTATTGCAGCTTATTAAATGTTACTATTTGAAAAACAAAAAATCTTTGGGTAAATTTTCAATTGGACGGAAAGAATTACATATACTAGCATGACATGATTAAGGATAGGTTTTGGGGTAAATTTCTTTTGTTTAGACTTGTAGGTGGGTTTTGCTATAGAGTTTTAACAAGTTAATAGGCTACTCTAGGTTCTCAATATTAACATTAATACCCATGACCGTGCATGATTTCCCGGACCTATAGATATTTTAATTTCTCCAAAAATATCTTTCAAGTTTTGACACCAATTAGTTTTAATTAATTGCATATAATTATCATCAATAATTGTCATCATTAAAGTAAGTCTCATATTTTGTCTTGGACTATCTAAAGGTAAACTTCAATTTTCTTCTTCTTTCAACAAATTAATTGATTGTTGGCGATGTTGATCAAACTAATTATCTTTTCAAAACTTGTCAATATATATATATATATAAGTGCATGTATAATTTTATTTTGAGACAGATTGATCTTTGAATTTTCTTTAGTTTTTTTTTTCTTTCATGCAGGATCTATTTGTCACAAAATAAAACTTCAGGAACTAATTTTTCTTAAATAAAAATTGAGAGACCAATTTATCCTTTTCGTTATAGTTCAATGACTAATTTAGACATTAAGCCAATTTAGTTTGCTATGAGACTTAGTAAAATGTAATGAATGAGAGGTTCATGCATAATGTCACTTAGAAAACTCAGCCACTTCTAAAGTTCATGAAGTAATTTTCAAAGCAATTTGGTTGTCCAAGTCAATTATATTATATATAAGAGCTCATTATTTGTCGATTAAGTAATTTCTATCATATATTAATTATTGTATTTACTTCTTCTTCTTTTTTAATTTTAAACTCTCCTTTGTTTTTGGTATTTTTATAGAAAAAAGTATAAATAGGAGATCGGGCAAAGGGGTGGTGGAAGGTCAATTTATGGCTCATCCAAAAGGGGACAGTTAGGTCACCGGCATTTCAAAGTTGTTTGGGATGGGATGATGTTGGAAAACAAATAGGCCTCTCTTTAAGATCCATTACCATCATACTTGTGCATGAGATCAATCCTGTTTCTTTGTTTTTGCTCCCTCAATCACCTACAAATATGAGAAATCAGCTCTGCCCCTTGACCCTAACAACTCACAACTTATTATCTCATCAAATTCTACACAATTTGTAATATTTTATTACAGAAAAATCCTATGAAAATCCAGACATACACTGAGGAATATTATTTGTGATCTCATCATTCAATATTCATTCATGTAATAGCAAGGATATCAAGTCTTTTCCTATACTTTTGTGCTCATTTTAGATTATATATACATTTTTTTACCCATGGAATCTTTTTTATTTCTAGAAAATTTTAATTCGTAGCGAACGCGGACCGATGTTTCTGCAAATGAATTATTATCTTGATGATAAGAGCAAAACTTGAAAAACTCAATTAAAGATCCGAAGTCCTGCAAAAAAAAAAACCCTATATAAATATATTTAGTAAAATTCTAAATTTCTAGTAGTAAATTTTTTTAATTTATTTACAATAATGTATTAATGGGTAAAAGTTATTGTTGGGCCAAGTGGGCACCAAGATTTCTCAAGTTCGGCCCACCTTTTCTGGCTGGTATAAACTATAAAGTGTAAACCTTTGCCAATTAAATTGAGTTGCAAACTATTGCGAGCCAAATGGGCCGACATGTTTTCGATTTTAGATAAAGATGTGGGCCTCCCAACTTGCATTGTGTTTTGTCAGATGTGCTTCGGCATCGCCATGTTGTCGCTATCACTTTAATTTTGATCAAAGTTGGGCTTGCCTGTTAAAATATCTGTGGGCCTTTACCCAAATAGGGCTATACATTTTTGTCCCCGTCTGACTTGTAAGGTCACTCTCTGGTATCTAAACATTGCATGTTTACAGTTACCTCTCAGATTTTGATCGTTCTTACAATGAAAAATCCTTGTCATATGAAATTTCTTATCATTCGAATACCCTACATTCGATCCGATTGCGAATGGCAACAATTTTTCGAATGCAATCTTTCATGGAGGAATAGTTATTTTGAATGCATACTCAGTTGGGTAGGTAGGTGACTAGGGGGCATTAGGAATGTTGATGTTTTGATACAAATATAAGCGAGCATCCGAGCATTTGATTTAATGGTAAAATATATGTATATGCAATATTGGAGGCCTTAAACAAAGAACCCTTGGGGGGTATATTTGTTAGAAATCTGTGAAGACATTAGGCTTTGAAAATGAATTGCAACTGAATTTGAATCAAAGTTTTGAAGATTATCATCCTGATCCACTGTACAGAAGAACAAAAATGGCTCAGGAATGTGTTCAAAGAGAACCTGTTACAACTTCTCTAGCTAAGAAATTACTTAGAGTTAGCTAAAGGGCTTCCTTATTGAAGACATTTCTATATCAACCGCAGTGGAATTACTAATCATGGCAGGGGCAGGCTCTTCTTCTTGAATTTCTCTAATAGTGTTGTTTTCTTCAAAAACATCAGTTCTGCTTGGAAAGCTAGGGGTTTCGGACAAAGTTGGTGTTCGGTGATGATATGATAAATCCGGGGAAATGCTTCTGTTGCTGACGGAATAATCATTTCCAGCAGCATGAGAAGATCCGCGTTCTTTCTTCCGTTTCTGCTTCACTCCGGCGTGCCAACTTCTTAGAGCTTTTGCTGTCGGTTCTTCTAAAACTGCACTTTTGAAATTTGATCCCATCTATATATATTTGACGAAGAGAGAGAATTTAATTCCAAGTTAATTTTTCCTTCAAAATAGTACATGAAATTGATTATTACTGGTATTTTGTAAAAGAGATGTTTTAAACCTGTGTCACAAGAGCATAGAGGGGAAGAGTAATGTAACTGCATATGACTTGAACTATCACCCTGGCAAAAAAAGTCCCAAATGTTTAGATTATAGAATGAAAATCTCTAATCATGTCAATATTGGATTAATGGACAAATTGAGGACTCTAGGAAATGTGAGGAACAAAAATGAAAAAGGATTGGAGCTTACGCTAACGCCACCCTGATAACGATTATTGCTGACTGCTCATGATAGCAGGAATGTATTCCATATTGCCACTGAAAATTAAGAAGAAATTAAGTGATGTTGAAATTAAGCCCCAAAAAGAATGTCTATAACTTCATGATTTTCCATATCTTGAAGAAAGGAAAAGGCCGTAATGAATAGACATATATGTACCGTGACCCAGACGAAAAATGCAGCCTCAAATGCATTCTGGGAACAAAGAAATTTTCCAGTATTAGTTTCATATTAGAACGAAGAGTTGCTTTTTTCTTCTTCTTTTTTTTTTTCTAAGATTAATCAAAACAGGAAGAATGATTATGAATAATTAAGTACCATGAACAAAGTGTAATGCAAAAGGGTCAAGACAAATTTGGGTTTGCTGAACCAGAAGAAGTTGTCGCTGGGTTGCACCACTGGGGAACCTTGGATCACGCTGTGCTGATCTTCGAGTTGATGTGCCATTCTTGCTACAATCACTTGGAGCTTGGTCCCTAGAACCAGCACTATCTGTATAACACGTACACACATAAGAGCAGTGTCAATATTTAGCTGGCTAATAAACTAAGCTGATTCAGGATAAGTAAAGTAAACAGAATTATAGAAACCATAACATGAAATTTAATTATACTTACTGCCAGTGGGAGAAATGATACCCATAGATACACATTCCAACCTGTTGAATAAGTTTAAAGGGTGAGTATTACTTCAAACTTATATATACATGCGCATGCAGTTTTTGAGGGATTTCTTGATCTCACCATGTACGTCCACGAGCAGGAAGACTACAACCAGAAACCACATGAAAGGGCTGCTCCATCAAAAACCAGAAAAAGATGGGAATTAATTGGTTAGAGAACATTGAACAATAATTCTTGGGCAGCTTCTAACGTACTGATGCAGCCAATAAACTAAATAAGTAGTAATGGACACAAAAGATAGGAAGAGAGATTGAGTACCTGATGCCAACTACAACTTTGAAATCATCCTCCAATGATCTTTGAATGTATTTTTGGAAATTGAACATTGGATTGCTCGAATTTCGAAAATGAGCCTACAATGTCAAAATTAACCAATATATACCGCATTAGTTATATCGAATCTTTTAAAAAATTCTTCAAACTTTTTAGTCCAATATTAATGAATCAGAGATATATATAGCTCAATCAATGAGAGACAAGAAATTGATGTACTAACAGAGATGAAACCATGGCGTAGAGTAAGGTAGTCAACTTTTGCCACCGAGTTGAAGAACTGTTGGAAGAAGCATTTCTGTACCAAATCAAGTCATATTTTTACTCATCAAAATCATCAATCAGATAATTAATAAAAGAAAAGTAAAGATGTAAAAGTAAATTAATTAAGGAATAGTTTACTTACAATCCACAAAATGATTGATGCCTCTGCCCATGACTTCACCATATGCCGACGCGCAAAAGTTGTTTGCCTTATGAATCTAAAGCGATTAGGATCTGATTTAAACCCCCCAAAAAAAAGATTTATTAAAATTCTTAGGCCTTACCAAAATTCTTTGATGATTGATTGATTTGATTCTTCCCAAAAAATCAGAAGAAAATTATTAGATGATTTAAGTCATTCTCTAATCTTCTTTTGTTAATTAATGAGACCATGTTAGGCTAGAATGCTTAGTAGTTTTATTTTTATTTTTTATTTTTTTGGTGAAGTAGTTTTTTTATACTTAGTACCAGTTTTAGTCTGTTGGGTCTCGTCAAGTTTACTTTCTGTTCGAATTAATGTTAGAGAGAGTAGTTTTTTATTTTTTATTGGTCGAAAAAGAGAGGGTTAGAGAGAGTTGTTGAAGAAACGAAAGAGATTAATTAGGGAGGAAATTAACAAAAAAAACAAGAGAAAGAATGCAAGACCGGCCAAGTCTGCAGGGCATTTGTTGCCGGCAACGTGCTGCTTGTGCGTGCAATAGAAGGCGACAAGTAAGCGGTATAGTAGACTTGAAAATGAAATGAGAGAGAGACTTAGACCACTCCACAAATCACAACAATTAATTAAAAATTTAAAATGGTGATTTCCGGTGCCAAATGGGCAAGAAACACCCACATATTTTTTTTTTAATTTTATGGTTTTAGGATTAAAATCATAGGAATTGCCAATGCCACATCAAAATAATAATACTATAATTTAATTAGTAAAAATTTATAATATACAGTATAGTCTATGAGAGAGAGGTTGTTCTTGGTATCCTTTCGGGCTTCGTCTAAGGTTTAAAAAGGAAAAAAAGAAACAAACCTTCTTTTCCCTTCTATTAATTTTCTTCGAAAAAAGAGAGAAATTTTTACCGTTGGCAGCTTGGTATTCCACGGTCCGAGTCTCCTTCTCCCAGACTTTCCAACGCCTCATCTAACAAGAAGTAAGTAATATTATTAGTACTCAACGAGTTTAATTAGTCAAATGCTGTAATTAATGTAATTAACGCTGTACCTACCTTAGCTCTTCCCAAAGCCATTGTGAGAACACTATACACAATTTGCATAGCTGCTAACACGAAAAGAAAGATGCTTAGCTGGTTCGCCCCATCTGTCGATATCAGAGACGTCTTTCCCTGCATTTTTTTTCATTCATTCCTTCATTAATTACTTCATTATTATATCATAAGTATTAATTATAAACATTATTATTACTATCTCCATTTCCGAATAATTATCATTTAAGATTATTGTATAAGAATTAACAAAATAAATAAATCTCTTAAAATTTAGAGAAAAAATTGGTTTTATGATTAAATTATATATTTTTTAAAAATTATAAATTACTTAAAAGTTTATTAAAATAATTTAAAAATAATGAAGAGAGATAATGATAAAATTGGTAAAAAAAAATAAATACTCCATTAATTTTGTAAAACGATAATTAATGTGGAACAAAAAATTTTTTTCAAAACAACAATTATTTAGAAAGGGAAGGAGTATTGTTATGCCCACAAAATTTGTAAGTAAATTTATTTGGTATATTTTGTTTTGATGGTCCCTTTGGGAGGCTAGCTGCTGGCCGGTCGGTTCCTGGTTCACCGAACTCGCCTTCAACGTGGGACTGCAGGCTGGACCCTCACTGAACCAAATGGTGAATTAAGAAAAGAAGAGGAAAATTGTATGGTGTCAAAAATAATGTACGAACCTTGGATGTACAGTATCCGGAAGCATCACTATCAGCAGCTAGTATTCTCTCATCAAACTGGTGGCTCCATATTTCGTAGTCGTCATATCCTAATGATTTTGTAGTTTTTATGGAAATTGAACTTTTATGGCACGGAAGCATTTTGTCCGCAAGATCGTTTGATATACAAATTTTGGAGATAGGGTTCTGAGTGACTGTTAATATCAGGGACATGAAACCCAGGAACATGAGCACTGCACCAATCCAAAACCCCAACAGCAGCAAAAAGGCAAAAAGAATGATCAAATTAAAAATGGGAAGTTTAAAGCCAATTTCTAGTAATCCAACATATCACAAGACTGTGTTCTATGAGTAATTCGAATTCAATTACCTGATCTAAGCCTATCCACAGCATCATAAAGTGCTGTTTTCCTATGTCCTTTGAGCCACTGCATGCACAAATTTTACAATAAAAACATGTTTCAAGTTCTCTCTTATAAGTACAGTTTGTGTGAAGAGCCAAACTTAACCTACTTTGGAAATGAGATGGATGGAGTGTTCAATCAAAATGGAAAGGGAGATGATGACGAGGCAAACGATGGCCACAGCCCAAGTAGGCGTCTGCTGAAGAGTGCGGATCTTGCCGATCGTCGACCCGGCGGCTGCGTCTCCGGCGGCCATGATCCTTATTAGTTTCTCTCGTCAACAACTTGATCAGCATCGAGGGAATATTGAAGATAAATAGAGAGAGAGCAATAGGTATCGGGGATTAAATGAGCGGCCAAAGAGCCAGAACAATTAAGGAAGCAAAAGGACCAAAGAGGTTGGAGGAGGAAATGAAGAAGTGTTCAACGCTTCAAAGTTCAAAGCTGACAAGACTTTGGCGGGTTTTGGGGCAGCCAAAGTCAATGCATGCAGAAGCGGGGAAGGTCTTATCTAATGCGACTTGACGCCGTTGGTATTTTTTATGTGTAAATATGGAACTTTTATCAAAGTTTTATTTAGTCTATTACTCTTTCCGTTCTAATTTTTTAAATTAGGAAAAGTAATTAATTTTTAAATTTTATACAAAGTTTATTTTATATTTTAAATTTACCTGTATCATCTTCTTTATCTCCTTACCTCTTACTAGTAGGAGGATTAAAAGTGAAAGAAAAGTAAATTTGAAAAAAATTAATTAATATTTTATTAAAACTATAAATAAATAAAAAAAATATAAGAAATGATTAAATAAATAAGAACGAGAAAGTAACATATGATATTATAATACTCCATATAAAGACTAAAAATTCATCATACTCCTAGGAAAAAACAAGAAATTATTATATGAATCTATCCCACCATATCATTAATGGAAATCAACCAATAAAATCAAATTAATTCAAACTAATTATTAGTAAGATTTATCCTTTAATTTAGTAACAAGTTTATTACCTAATTTTAAGAAGTGTAGTTTATAGAATAAGTCCTAAAATTAAGAATATTAAAAGAATAAAATTCTAATAATTGTAAATAAATTTTAAAGTTGACAAAATTCTAATATTAATTAATCCATGACATGATATAATGGACTTATATATAATAATTTCTCAAAAAAATATAATAAGTCCCCAACTCTAGAAGCACTTTTTAATTGACTTCGGTGGCAGTCTGGCATATCAATTAATGCTTTTGGAAAGAGAATTTGATTTTTGACTTCAAAAATAGCATTTTTCTTTTTTTGGAAGATGAGTTACTTAATACGTAGTACTATCTACTTAATATACAAAGTAAGTACCTCGATTTTTTTGAAGAAAGATGTCTCAAGTTCTGAGATATTCCGTCAATCAATGAGAATTATAGTTTTAGAGATCCCAAATGAGGAAATTGTTTTTTTGGGAAAAAATAAAATAAAACCAAATTATACCATCCCTTTTGACTCTTGTTCATTTGGTTATAAGGTTAGATATCTTTTGTTTTCTTTTTGTTCATTAGGGAACCACGTAAAGTTTAAAGACTAGAATAATATTCCAAAATTTGGTATCTTGTCAAATAAACAAAAGAAATAATAGTGATATATATAACCCAACAAATAGTCGAATATAGGTTGAAAACAAAATGAAGCAAAATATTATGTTCCATCTATGCATATACTTAATTATACATGAATACTTATATATATATATATACACACATAAGCATGTCATAAATAAAAATGAAAATCTCTAGAAGAATTAAAGATGATGATCTCCCAAGTTATGTGATACCAATCAATGAGAATTTTCTACGGATCCCAAATAAGGGAGTAGTTTTGCTCCCTGTTTTCAAAAATGACAAGAATAATAATTATATATATATATATATACACACACATAAATTCCATTCTTTTGAACATTGTCGATCAATTTGGCTAAGGTCAGAGTAAACGTAATTTCATTTTCATTAGAACTACATGAATGGGGATCTCATTATTTAATTAAATAATCGCAACCCTAGCCAACCATTTTTTTCTCTCCCTCTCTTCTCCACAGTTTTCTTCGTCTTTTTCGTTTACTCCTCCTCATCCTTAACTATTACTATCAAGGGGGAGGAGGGAACCTGATTCATATTTCATCGTAATTTTTCTTTTCCTTTTACTTGAATAAGTCCTAAATCTTTTGATTTGGGTATTTGAGTCTCAATTTTATCTGACTTAGTTAGTCAGTTTGTTTTTGAGTTAGTTTACAATGGATCTAAGACAGTTAACATTAGATTATGATGATTTTGTTTTATATCTTATAAGTTAATCAAGGAGGATTTCAAATCAATCACTTCTTTATCGTTGATGAAAGCCTTTCGACTATAAAAAACATGAAGTGAAAGTAAGAAAGTGATGGACGTGTTAAAGACTCATAAAGTATGTTCGAGATTCAAAATAGTTGACAAGATGACTCGAGTTATGAAACACGACCCAGATCTACAGGACAATAAATTTGAATCTATTGTAATTTTCAATTTTTTTTAATATTATAAATGTAATTTCATTTGAATGAATAAAAGTTACATTTTAAAAAAAAGAACTACATGAATGGGTGATGTCTTTTATTTTTAATTATTTTAGTTAAAATAAAATTTTAGTAGCAGTGAAGGGCAATTAATTGACGCGGATAATTGATGACACGTAGACTTCTAATATTTGCACATGTTCGCTACAATTTCAAAGTTAAACCAAGACTGCTCTCTATTAAATGTAGAAAAGATTATTATTTTAAGTTTAAAAAGGTCCCCCTCCTTCTTTGTCTCTTCTCTCTCAATTCTCTTGTTTTTTTTTTTTTTCTAGTTGTCTTGTTACTTCTCCTCCTTGGCTTCATCGTCAAGGGGAGGAGGGGTGTGATTCTAATTTTTATTTATCTGTTTTAATTAGAATAAAGTCCCAAGATCTAATTCTTTGGGTTTAGTAGTACTGCTTGATTCAGTTCGTGAGTTGAGTCAGTTCGTGAGTTCGTTTTTATTTAGTTTAAAGTAGATTAGAAAGTGTTAGCCTTATACTATGATGATTTTGTTTTGTGATTTATGGGTTGCTGAAGGAGTTTCTCGAATCAGTCACTTATTTATCGCGAATGAAAGTTTTCGATGGAGAAAAATACATCAAAACGAAAGCGAGATGGTGATGTACGTGCTAAAAACTCATTAAGAAGGCTCGAGACTCAATATGATCGATAAGACGACTCAAATCATGAAACGAGATCTAGATCTACAAGAGGAAGAGGAAAACTTTTTTGAATCCACTGTACTTTTCAATATTATCAATAGCATTGTAATTTTATTTTAATGAATGAAAGTTATATTTTCAAAAAAAAAAAGTTCAAAAGGTAATCTCGATGGAAAATTAAAAAGATAAAAACATATATCCCTCCTCTTATTTTAATACTAATATTATATACTATTAACCGCGCAATCGAGTTAAATTAGCTGTTTGAATTGACCTAATTCCACGTTTTCATTCTCCTTTTTATAATTAATAATTTCGGGAGACATGTTCCACACACACCTTCACTAGGTAACTCATCCCAAAATAATGCTTGAGCATAAACTTTTGAACTCTTTTTGGATGGTGATTTGATCTTAATCGTATTCTCTAGAAAAGGATATCTATGTTTTTTTCTTTAAATTCAAAGCATGGTTTCATGACCATACATATATAATAAATTCAATAAATACAAATAATGTGTATATATCGATGATATATAAAATTAGCTATCGCAATGCTATGTCCAATCTCCAAACTTATTTATCTCATAACGAGGCCATGGTCAATAACACTACTTAGTAAATATTTCTGATAGAATGTTCCTTTTTGAAAATTTCCCAATCTTATATAGCTATCCAATGTTGAATATACGTTTTGAATTCTTAATGTAGCAACTAAGGGGAGTATTGTTTTGGGTTAAGCCTTAACCAGGGGAAATTAACACATATTAATTAGTGCTTAAATGCTTATTTAATTATGATATGATTAAGTCATTCCGGAAAAATAAAAGGACCCCCCCGTAGACTGATTTGATATATATGGTGCATGTGACCCATGCATATATATAGATTATAGCACACGTAACCTTCAAGAATTTTGATATCTTATTATTACTTTCTCTGTTATTATTTATCTATCACTACTAATTGTTTCGTACAAATTAAGAAAATTAGTTGATAATCTGAAATTCATCAAAAATTGTATCATCTTTCTAAACTTATCCCTAATTTAATACTCCATCAAAATTAATTCCATTTGATTTCTCTCTCGATCCACTTTTATATACCTCTCTTATTCTCTCATTTTCATTTAATAGAGAGTTGGAGACAAATAAGAGTAACACTTGAAAAAAATAATTAATGCTTTATTAGATTTTTAAAGTGACAAATAAAAAAGAAACAAAAAAAAACTTCTAAAGTTTGACAGATAAAGAGTAACAGATGGCGTATAAGAGAATTGGTTGATCTTTTCTGAGTTTTCATCTGTAACCATTAATTGATTTGGGTGATGGCACATAGATGTTGAAAAGTTTGTTCTGCAATTCAAAAGCTTCTTTTGAAAAATGGGTTGTATCCTGATCAGTGCAAAAATGCTTTTCAAGATGAAAACTTTTCACTTTTGGCCTCTGGGATTGAAGTTAATGCTTTGATCGAAATCAACATTTTCATAAAGCACCTTTGATTTCAAACTTATCATCTATTAATTATTATATGTAGAAAGCAAACTTCAAATGACACAATGAGAGATCCCGATGATCTATTAATTAAGTATTAAGTTGGGTTCAACATTTAAAAAAGGAAAAAGGACCAGTTTCGATCTTCTGTCTTTGTATAAACGACTCAACCGATAAACAGAGGCTTGACAATTTCAAAGCGTTTCGTTCAGAAACCTGAGTAAAATAATAACAACGTCTCCATCTTAGAGCTGCCAATGAGTCAGAACTCACAAGAATGAAACCGAGACGCTATTCCCTAACTACTTTTCTATTATTGTTTAATGAAAACTAGAAAGATTCACAAAAGATTCCAAATTAAGGAAACCGAGAGGGAGAGTTCCAACATAATCACAATCTACCCCATAAGGCCGGACCACTGTACAAGGGGAAAAATGCCAATGGCATGAGGAAATGCGAGACTTGACGATAACAAAGAGAGTTAATGGCGAATGAAACAGCTATATACCCCCAATAAAATGCTTTGCTCTGTGATATTTTCTGCTTTGGATTTGTTGAAGTTTGGCCAGCAGCACGAGTGCAAGGGAAAAAGGGAAACATGGAGGCTAGCTACCTCCGAAGGTGAGTCTTATTCATCACAGCATCAAGTTTTATAAGATCAATGCATAAACATAAGTATACATGATGATGAGATTGTCTAATGGATTTATAGCAGATGGAGGCCAAAGTGAGGAAATGAGGATGGGTCCAATTCCAACAAGACAGAGAGTAAAATGGATATATCCAAATTTTCTTGGCTCTAATGGTGATCCTTTATGTCTTTTGGCAATTTGTTTGTTTGCCCTTTGTAATCTTATTTCCAGGTTGGAGATTGGAAGAAGAATGGAAGACCTAATTATGAACGACTCAATACCCAAATTAGTCCTTAAATTATATAAAAAAAAGATAGATTGACCCATGAACTTTTATTTGAGACAAATACATCATGAATTTTAATTTTAAGACAGATAGATCTTGAATTGAAAAAAAAATAAAGAAAACTCATGATTAATCTATCCCAAAATAAAAGTTCAACGACCTATTTGTCCCAATTCGTCAAATTTTTTATCATTCAGAGACTAATTTGTCCCAAAATAAAAATTCAGAGACCAATATATCTCAAATAAAAGTTAAGGAACCAATATATTCTTTTTGGTGTAGTTCAGAAATTAATTTGGGTATTAAGCCAATTATGAACCGAGCAAATAACCAAAATTTTTCACACAAATCATTCCATTCCAAATGTCAGCAAAGTCACAGCAAGTTACTACATCATACTTAACCAGTTAGTTAACAACAGAACAACTAAATATCCATCAAAGAGAGGAAGAAGGAAAGAAAATTATCTTTATGCCTTGAAAAAAGATTCATTTCCTTTCAGCTTCATGCTCCTTCAATTTTCTGCTGGTCTTGCTCAAGATCATTAATGCTACTACTATTTATGACTGCAGCAGTTTCCATAACAGCTAAATTATTGCTTTCAGCATTCCTGTTTTCATCCTTAAACAATGACAATCCATAGGCAAGAGACACCTCCTTCCACTCTGTTTCTTTGCGCAAGTGTTCATGGCGCACCAGATAGCGTTTCAACTCATTCCGGAGGTTCCTCATTGGCTAACATTGTTGAAAAAAAAAAAAAAAACATAGACAGGCAAATACTAGAAATAATTACTGTATAAGCCATTCAATTAAAAGCAATTACAAAAGGAATATAGAAAGGGTAATAAATTTACAAAAAATTCATAAAGATAAATAAATTGCAAACCTCAGCTTCAGATTCACAAGCGAGCCGAAAGAAAGAAGCTGAGACGAAATGCCTGCAACCAGACTCGGCCAATTTGATCTGAGCGAGCCAATAAGACGATGTCTCAAGTCTATCAAACCGGCATTTGCTACAATTCTCAGCAGAGTGGTATGGGGTACTTATAATCCTACTCCTAGGCTTAGTACCAGAAAGTGACGCCATTGGAGTTTCGGGCTCATTTAAGTTCTGAGCCTTTGAATTACTAGGATTACTCTTATTTTCTGTCTGTTTCTGGAAGCAAGTGCCTTTCATCTTTAATTTTGCCTTTGAGTTTTTTGTGGAGTTGTCTTTAGTCTTAACTGAGTGGTTGGATTCGATGGTTGTTGATATTGATGATTTGGGTTCTGTTTTGTTTTCTGAAATCCAGGGTTTGATGGGCTTATCAGACATAGTTTTGGCTGGGATATTTGGGTTCTTGACAGTACCAAACACACGCCTTTGCCTGGGAAAAAGACAAATCAATATACAAAACAGAGGAAGTGAAATCTTGTAGCATTCAACAGGAAATAAAACTGGTTCATTTGTTGTCATCTATTTACCTTGAAACTTGATGTTCCTTGTCGGTTATTTTTTATTCTTGGACAGGTTTTCGGCTAGCTTTTGGTTTCAAAAGCCGAGTTTTCCCTGCACTTTGTGAAAGCAAAAACATCATCAAAACCAATTACAAACGAAATACTACCATTAATGTTGACAGAAAAGGAAATCTCTTCTTTTACCTGTAAATGGAGGTGAAGAACGGAAATCCATTTTATAAGAATTGGAGAATTCAACTGGAAAACAGGTGGTGGTTTATTTGGAGAGAAACCGATTCCTGCTTTGCTTTCCTGAGGAATTTGAAGTTCCCTTGGATTTGAAACATGGAAAGGGCGGCAACAGGTTATCGATTTTGGGCTTCAGACGAAGAGAGGAGCCCAATAGTTTTGCATCTCAGTAGTGCAGCCCAATTCAAAATGGAAAGAAGAATAACAGAATCCGTTTGGTTATTGGTTACTGCAAGGCTTAGCAAATGTAAAGCCCAAAAATAGGGAAAATGCAACTGATTTTATTCTTGAAATAATAAAAAGTTCGATATCCCCTAGATAAGATTTTAGATTTGAGTTTTGTTAATGAAAAAAATATATTTAAAAGGGTCTTTTTCATTTAAAATCTACATGACTCTACTTCAAATGAGTCACATAACCAAATATGATTATTAGATATTAGTGGGTTTATACAAAAATAAAAGAAATAATAATTAGTATTAATTTATTGACCCTCCAAATCTAATATCCAAAGATATAAACCATGTTGATTAAGCTCTAAAGTAATTATCAAAAGATTTGCGTTAATTAAGCTATGAGTTGTTGAGATTGTTTTCCATACTTTTAAATTTGAGCGTTGTTCAGTGCTTGAAACTGGAACAAGATATAACTAGTTACATCCTATAGCTTAATGTCTTCATGTCCACATCAAAATTCGCTTTCAAACTGTCGTATGAAAATAGGGACAAAAACGACTCAAATATCAAAAGTCTTCTATAACATGACCAGCTCATACAAAGTCCTTTCTCTTAAGACTCAGAAGAAATTACAAATTAAGTATTAGGTATCCTCAACTAATTAATTATTTCTTTGATTGATTATTGATATCGATTTATCTGATTGTGATTTGGAGATGAAATAGGTATCATAATCGTTCTCTAATTACTTCACTCGCATAAATAAAATTAATTGACCAAAACTTCAGAAAAGTTCTTGCCTTTGATCTCATGATAAAAGGAATCTATATATATATATATTCAAAAGTTAATTACACATATAGAATCTTATCTTCGTAATTAATTGCTCATTAAGTATTGGGATTGACTCAAATCCCAAAAAGATTTTAAGTGTTTCCGAATAAAAATATATATATATATATATATCTTAGGTATCTTCTTAATTACTATTAAATATAGTCCAATTAATCATCGTTATAAATGTTGTGATCAAAAATCAAAATGAAGGAACATATGGGGTTAGGTTTATATATGGTGTGGACCGCAAGAATTCAAGAGTTTGTTGACATTCTGTCTAAATTGAATTGACCGGCAACTTTGATATGCCAAATATTAGAATGTAAAACTGCTTGATACTGGAGTAGCTAGAACTACTTCTTTCAAAATCATATCATGATGATGGGGATTCTAGCTCTAGCAAGGTACGTACGTGGCTCATCTGCTCAATCTTCTTACGTTTCTACTTGATTATAACGTGCAGAGAAAATGGTTTCTTGGCTCAAAATTTTCAAGACATCCTTTATGAATTGAGATTGTGATGTTTCTAAAGAAACTACTATTGGGAAATTTCTGGCACCTAAACTATACTTTGTGGACTGTTGGTGGGATTGTATTAATTAGAATCACAATTCACAAACCGTTTTATTAATTAGTTGATGGAACCTTGTTCCTTAATTTTTTTGTCAAATGTTGAAGACAGAGACTTTAACCATCAAATGTGATCGTTAGGGTAACAAGGATATATAGTTGCATATTTTTGTTCAATTGATGATAGTCATCACCATACCCAATTAATTAGGGCTCGTTTGACATTGTTGTTGTTTTCTATTTTTTATTGTCATTTTCATATTTTGAAAACAAAACAGGTAAAAACATGTTTTGTAAAATGTTTTTGTTTTCAAAAATTTTAGAAACAAACCCCATGTTTCAGAAAAATGTGAAAGCATAAGTTTTACGCTTTGTTTGATATATGAAAACATTTTCTGTTTTCATTCTCTAAAAAATACAAAGAAATCACCATTTAAGATATGTGTAGTTTATAGAAATGTATGCATATTTTAGAAAATAAAAATAGAAATAGACCTAAAATTGAGAATTTTTTTTATTCTCATTTCTAGGTTCATTTTCATTTTTATTTTTTAAAACATATATATATTTATCCTCATAACACATATCTTAGTTAGTAGTATCTTTGTATTTTTTTCGAGAATAAAAACAGAAAATATTTTCTCATATCAAATATAGCCATTTTTCTTATATTTTCAAAACACCTTCATAACGTAGGTGAACAATAATTTTTAATGGCATCTTCAATACTTAATTAATGCATGTTTAGGGTTTTTTTATATATTTTTATGAGAAAACAAACAATGAAATTATATATTTAAACATGTTTTTATTTTTTAAAATTGACAGCTCAATGAAAACAAAACGAAAATAGAAAACAAAAAAATCAGTTATATATTTAAGAGTTGAATTAAGTGCTTTGATCACACGCAATTAATGTTGTATTGTGTGTGAAGGGTCTAGGATTAGTATAGATTTTAGTGTTAAATGAAGTATGACAAATTGATTATTATTGGTTAACTTGAAACAGAAAACGATCCACCAAAGAGAGAGAGACAAGCTCTGGCTAATTAAGTCAAGCATGCATGAGATGATTAACCAAATTATAATAAGTAATTTGTGTCATTGACTTTGTTAAAACCTTAACCAGTTTTGGAAATAATTAGATTCGAACCATTACGAAAGGAGTTAGGCACCCTAATGTGGCCATTTGACCTAACGTTTTTTTACGTAAATGTCAAAATGGAAAAGGCTCCTTTGCCTTCAAGATCTGTTTTCTCAAGATCACCAAAATCAAGTAAAAACTAATTTTATAATTATATTGAAAGAACGGGGTTGGGCCGGGTCAGGCTTAAATCTTGATATCCATGTCCAAGGCTTGGGCTTGGCCCATTCGATTTCTTATCATTAAAGTTAATAATTTTTTATGAGTTTAATTTTCATATATTGATAATAGAGTTTTTTAACTTTACAAGTAATATTAAGAGGATGATATACTCTTTTATTTAATAAATTAATTAAAAAATAAAAATATACGTTATAAAGATACATGTCAACCTTATCATCTACCTGGTTGTATTTGTATTTATAATCTTGATATTTCCAATTAATGAATATTTAGCCTCTTTTTCTCAAAAAAAAAAAAACATACATGTCAACCCTTTAACTTCATGTGGATTTAAAAAACTCTATTACCAATGTATGAGATAATTTTTATTTTTTATTTATAGTTTTACCCCCTAATATTTTTAATTCATTACTATAATTTTCATTATTTCATGTCAAACACGAAAACAAAAGACAAACAACTTTTTTTTTTATTTTATTTTCTTCCTTTCATATTTTCTTTCCTCACTCTTTTACCGACTCATTCCTTACCAATTACCAAACATAATGTAAAAGATGGACACCTAATATATGTGAACGACAATTATTAGTATGGGTCCATTTTGTCGTCGCTGCAGGCCACTTGACGGGAGACCAGACCATGCATGGGCCAGTTGGGGACCCTTTATTGACAACGAACAATTTACTCGGAGTTTTTTTGAAAAGTACAAATACAAAAATAGGAGTATCCCTTTTTACAATTTAACCAAACTATAAAAGCTAGTTGCTTTTAGCTTAAGAAATAAGAAAAAAAAAAAGAAAAGAACCTTTAAGCACTTTATTTTTTTTTCTTTTTTTATTATTATTAAATAAAGGAGATAAAAGGAAAAAGGATTTTTTCTTAAAGGACTCATTCATTAAATTAAGGGAAGTATAAAATAATATAACAGATAGTTACAATCGATTTTAAAGTGTCTTTCTCTTTTATTTTCTTTTGTAAATCTTGCTTTAAAAAACCTGTGTAACTTCTTCTCTTTTTGTGTTAAAAAAAAATAAGGGATTTTGTTTTGTAACTCCAACCATCTATCTGGAACCTTTTCAACGAGTGCTTAACATGCATATTACTCTTTCAGTTTTATTTATCGAAAAAAGGACCTAAATATTGGATATATTTGTTTTTAATTAAAAATGGACAAACAACCACCGGCCATTGGCACTTGCCACACAAAATAAACGTCAGCAATAATTTAATTGGAAAATGTTTCATGAATAAAACATGAAGATGACTCAATTAGCTAGCATTGAAAATAATACTATATATTAAGTGACTTGATCAAATAATATATTTTGTTGTAAAAAGTATGTTAATTAAAATTGACTAAGCAAGAACAAGAAATAAGAATAGGAGAAATTGAGAATTAAAGGAACAAGAGAAAGAGAGAGAGAGAGATGAAATGGAAATAAGATTGAAGGAATTGTAAGTATCATTAGGGAGAATAAATCCCAATTTATAGGCATCAAATGGTAGGCTATACAAGTTGGCAATTTGCACATATTAGCCCCATTATTATCATCACAATAATCATAATTTGGACAATTTGTACAACTTGCATTTGTCCACTTTCATAACCTAATTTGCATAATTTGCATTTGTCCACTTTCATAATAATTTGCACAACTTGCATTTATCCACTTTCATAATACTCCCCCTTGGACAAATGCTACTATTAAAATTGGACGTGTACTGCCTCGTTAAAAACCTTAAGTCGGAAAAACCCAGTGGGAACAAAAACCGAACATAAGGGAAAAAGAGTACAATACAATTAAGTCCGTCTAATATGTCTTCAGGACAATATGTGCTTGTCTTCAAGACAATATAAATGGGCCTACTTCAGTGTCCTGATTGGACGTGCTATTACTGCCTCATTAAAAACCTTAAGCCGGAAAAACCCAGTGGGACAAAAACCGGACAAAAGGAAAAAAGAGTACAGTGCACTTATGTCCATAATCGCTCCCCTTGAGATAAAATAAACTGCTACTTCTGGAGCATCTAAACATTTCCACTTCTGGGGAAATCAATCTTGCATTTTACTGACTCGCCGCATACCAATGCCATAAACTAATTTCTCAAATGTTGATGTTGGCAAAGATTTGGTAAATAAATCTGCAAGATTATCGACGGAGCGAATCTGTTTAACATCAACTTGTCGACTTTCCTGGAGTTCATGAGTATAGAAAAATTTCGGCGAGATGTGCTTGGTCCTATCACCTTTAATATATCCTCCCCTGACTTGTGCAACACAAGCAGCATTATCCTCATAAATTATAGTGGGAGAATCTATCACCGGTTTGAATCCACTAGCATTGTGAATATGTGATATCATAGATCTTAACCAAACACACTCTCTTCCGGCCTCATAGAGGGAAATAATTTCAGAGTGGTTGGAAGATGTAGCAACTAGTGTTTGCTTAGTGGAACGCCAAGAAATGGCTGTATCATTATAGCAAAATAGATAACCGGTTTGGGAGCGAGCTCTGTGCGGATCAGATTTATATCCTGCATCAGCATAACCTACTAAACCAGAGTTAGTAGTATTCTTAGAATAGAATAACCCCAAATCAATGGTTCCTCGGAGATAACGGAAGATATGTTTAATCCCATTCCAATGTCTCCGGGTTGGCTCAGAACTGAAACGTGCCAACAAATTTACCGCAAAAGCGATATCTGGTCTCGTGCACTGTGCCAAGTACATCAAAGCCCCGATTGCATTGAGGTATGGTACTTCAGGACCAAGTATATCCTCACCAGATTCTTTAGGACGAAACGGGTCCTTTTGGGGGTCAAGAGACCTTACAACCATAGGGGTGCTCAATGGGTGAGCCTTGTCCATGTTAAAACGTCTAAGCAATCTTTCAGTGTATGCTGACTGATGGACAAGTATTCCATTCTTATTGTGCTCAAGCTCTAGACCAAGGCATAGTTTGGTTTTACCCAAATCTTTAACCTCAAACTCCTTTTTCAAATATTCAGCAGTTTCAGATAACTCTTCAGGAGTCCCAATTAAATTCATGTCGTCGACATAAACTGCTATAATAGCAAATCCGGTTTCAGATCTTTTAATAAACACGCATGGGCAGATGGGATCATTTATGTACCCTTCCTTAGTCAGGTATTCACTTAAACGTTGGTACCACATGCGGCCGGATTGCTTTAACCCATATAAAGATCTTTGCAACTTTATTGAGAATAAGTTGCGGGGAGTGCATGCTTCAGGCATTTTGAAACCTTCGGGAATTTTCATATAGATATTGGAATCTAATGAACCATATAAGTATGCCGTCACAACGTCCATAAGACGCATTTCAAAATTTTCTTGGGCAACCCAACTTATAAGGAAACGAAAGGTAACTATATCCACTACTGGTGAATATGTTTCATCATAATCTATCCCAGGCCTCTGCGAGAAACCTTGGGCTACGAGTCGGGCTTTATACCTCACGATCTCGTTTCTCTCATTTCGTTTCCGGACAAAGACCCATTTGTATCCAACAGGTTTTACATTGTCGGGGGTTTTAGTAATAGGCCCAAAAACATTACGTTTGGCAAGGGAAGTCAATTCAGCTTGGATTGCTTCCTCCCATTTAGGCCAATCTCGCCTATGACGGCATTCGGTTATGGACCGAGGTTCATAATCATCATTCATAATCTCATGAGCAACTGAGAGAGCAAATGCATCATCGATGATTATCTCATTTCGATCCCATATCTCATTACAATAACTGATGGAAATTTCAGTATTCCCAAGATTGGTGATCTTTTCATGGGTTTGTACCACTTCAGGGGCAATATGCTCATGAACTTGTGCCACTTCAGGGGCAATATGCTCTCTTTGAATATTATGTTGTGCCACTTCAGGAGCAATTTGGTTTCCTCGAGAAAGATTAATAAGCTCATCTGGAGCAGATTCTAAATTCCTCCCCCTTCTTTTTCGAGGAACAGTGTCTTTTGATCCCATCGGTCTACCACGCTTCAGGCGCGGGCCATTTAGATCCATTTCGGGTGGTTCTACAGGAACATCAATCCTAGCTGGAACATTCGCAGCTGGGATGTGAGACTTTGTAACTTTAGCAGTCTCATTAAATGCATCAGGCATTTGATTTGCAATAGCTTGTAAATGGATCAATCGTTGCACCTCATTTTCACATTCAGGTGTTCTTGGGTCTAAATGAGACAAACTTTTCTCATTCCATGAGAAAATCTCGACATTTTTCTGTTTTCCATTTGTGGAAGCTTTTGGTATCCCAAGTGATGGGAATACTGTCTCATCAAAATGACAATCCGCAAATCTAGCGGTAAATAAATCACCCGTCAATGGTTCAAGGAACCGAATAATGGACGGTGAATCAAACCCAACATAAATGCCCAAACGGCGCTGAGGACCCATTTTGGTCCTTTGCGGTGGTGCTACAGGCACTTGTACCGCGCAACCAAAGGTGCGAAGATATGAAATGTCTGGCTCCTGGCCCAAGACTAACTGAAGAGGGGAATATAAATGAGAAGTAGTGGGGCGCAATCTAATTAAAGATACAGCATGTAAAACAGCATGACCCCACGCTGAGGATGGGAGCTTTGTCCTCATCAATAAAGTTCGAGCAATAATCTGAATGCGCTTAATCATGGATTCTGCTAATCCATTTTGAGTATGAACATGTGGGACAGGATGTTCAACTTCAATTCCTAATGAAGCGCAATAAGCATCAAAACTCTTTGATGTGAACTCACCAGCATTATCCATTCTTATGCTTTTAATTTGATAATCTGGGAAATGAGCTCGAAGCTTTATTATCTGTCCAAGCAAACGTGCAAAGGCGACGTTGCGCGTTGATAATAGGCAAACATGGGACCATCTGCAGGATGCATCCACTAGTACCATGAAATATCTAAATGGTCCACTTGCAGGCTGAATTGGCCCACAGATATCACCCTGGATTCTTTGCAAGAATGAAGGGGATTCATAATCAACCTTTGTCATGAAAGGTTTAGTAATGAGCTTTCCTTGTGAACAAGATTCACAAATGTAATCTTTGGATAACAACACCTTTGTATCTTTTAAAGGGTGTCCTCGAGTATTTTTAAGGATTCTTCGCATCATTGTTGCTCCTGGATGACCAAGGCGATCATGCCAAAGTCCGAACACATCAGGGTTCACTAGTTTCCAGGGCATCGTAGCATATGATTCTATAGCTCGTATTGGGACATAATATAATCCCATACTAGAAGCTTCCAGCTTCTCATGGATGGTCTTCTGGCCCATCTTGTAGGAAGTGATGCAAAGAAATTCCTTATTTTGCTCATTAATTGTTTCTAGATGGTACCCATTACGGCGTACATCTTTGTAGCTAAGTAGATTTCTTTTTGATCTACCGCTCAACAATGCATCTTCAAGATACAATGTTGTGCCATTTGGCAAAATAACTGTGGCAGTCCCATAGCCATCTATAATATTAACAGGACCAGATATTGTCTGAACATTTGCCTTGCGCAATGTCACATTTGAGAAAAAGTGTTTGCCACAAAGTATAGTATGCGTTGTAGCACTATCAAGCAAACATATATCTTCCTTTTTCTCAATGTGTCCCATTTGCATTTATCTTGACAACTTCAGGTGTCAAGTTCCATAAAATTTAACAAATTAATAATATGATGCAAAATATAAACCAACAAATATGGAATAAAACTCATGATTTTATTGACGACCATATTTATTTAATATCTTCCTTGGTAACATAATTATCCAAGGGTATGGCAAAACATAGATGACAACCCTCAGGATCTATTTCTGGGGACTTGTTATTTTCATCAACATTATATAAAGAAATCAGAAACCTCAAAAGGTTTTTCATTGCCAAGAATATGACAGTTTTCATTGACCAAAACCTTATTGATTTCAGCATCAGTCTCAGTTAGGTCAATGGCATGGGTCTCAACATGCTTGCTTTTCTCCTTCTGGGATGCTTGGTATAGATCAACCAAATGTTTGGCCGTACGACAGGTACGTGACCAATGACCAGTCATTCCACAACGATGACAGGTACTATCATCATGCTTCTTCATGGTTTTTTTTACCTTTAGGGTTGTGTAGGGAGTTATTTATATTACGGTTAAATCTCCCACCACCCTTACGGAAAAAATTCCCATGCCTGCGCTCACGGCCTCTAGGACGGCCAACATTCTTACTTGAGCCGGCATTTGCTTCAGGAAATGCCTTAGAGCCAGCAGGTCTTAAATCATGATTTTTAAGCAGCAACTCATTTGTTTGTTCTGCAGTCAACAGGACTGAGATCAATTCAGAATATGTTTTAAACTGACGCTGCCGGTATTGCTGTTGCAATACAATATTCGAAGCATGAAAGGTGGAGAATGTTTTCTCTAAAAGCTCAACCTCAGTAAGCTTAACACCACAAAGTTCAAGCCGTGACACAATATCATACAAAGCCGAATTATAATCGGACACGGACTTGAAATCCTGCAACCTCAGATGTTGCCAATCATAGTGTGCTTGAGGGAGGATGACAGTTTTGGTGTGATCATACCGCTCTTTCAATCTTGTCCACAAGATCAAGGGATCTCGGACAGATAGATATTGAACTTTTAGGCTATCACTTAGATGCCGACGGATAAAAATCAAAGCATTTGCCTTATCTTTATCATTAGCATTTCCATTTTCACCAATGGTAGCTGCAAGACCTTGGCCTTGGAGATGCAGTTCAATATCGAGACACCATGACAAGTAGTTATTGCCACTTACATCCAAAATTTGGAATTTGGGCTTTTCAATATTTGCCATAATTCTGAAAAGAATGGTCTCAATTAGTTTGACAACTTCTGGTGTCAAAAATGTTTAGAAGGAAATCTTTACACAATGAAAATTAAAATTATCTTATGTATAGAAAATAAATTTTGTATGGAATCAAACCTTCAGAACTTACCAAACTTCAAACTTGCTTTACTTTAGATTGATCGTGCTGATAACGTGTTGTAAAAAGTATGTTAATTAAAATTGACTAAGCAAGAACAAGAAATAAGAATAGGAGAAATTGAGAATTAAAGGAACAAGAGAAAGAGAGAGAGAGAGATGAAATGGAAATAAGATTGAAGGAATTGTAAGTATCATTAGGGAGAATAAATCCCAATTTATAGGCATCAAATGGTAGGCTATACAAGTTGGCAATTTGCACATATTAGCCCCATTATTATCATCACAATAATCATAATTTGGACAATTTGTACAACTTGCATTTGTCCACTTTCATAACCTAATTTGCATAATTTGCATTTGTCCACTTTCATAATAATTTGCACAACTTGCATTTATCCACTTTCATAATATATTTATATTTATAAATATATATATATATATGTTGAAATTTGTATTGAATTTGGAAAAAAGACACCTTCTCCGTTTTACACACAAGCATATCGTCATCTTGGTTGAGTTTTCGTTGGATGAAAAAGAAACTAAACCATTATTTTAATAATTGGTTGGAGGAAAAATTGTCAAATTTTAATGAAAGCAAGTACTAGGATTAATTGCAATGGCAATTGCGAACATCATCTATATCTTCATGTTGTTTTATAATTTTGACCTTTTATTAATTACTTGCAGTAATTAAATTAGATGTTATAGTTTTCGAGCTTTGACAACATCCGATATATTGTGAAACAATTAATACACGTGCATCAATCATTCAAATACCACATGCTCCGTAACATGTAATCTGCCTTTTGTTTTTTTTCTCAACTTTTATTGGAGTTCAAAGTTCGTCGGGGATTATATACATTGTTTGACAGGGAAATTCAAAATGGCTCAGCCAAAAGCCCTAGGAATGTGACCAGATATTTGTTATTATTATTACTATATAATAGATGAATAATTAATTATTTGAAATGGTCCTATGGGATGGATGATCTGTGACCGTGTGATCAAGACTCAACTTTTGTTTTTTTTTTTTGGGAATAAAATCAGTTCCCACCTATTCTTTCTGGGTTTGGTCTTGCTAGTTTAGATTTTAGCAATGGTTATATATAATTAGGGCAAGAACTTTATTTTCATTTTTCTTTTAGAAAAAAAAAAGACATACTTTTTTGTTTTATTTCAAAAGGGATTTCGTTTTTGTATAAATAATTAAGGTAAATTTTAAGTGAGAATTAAAACAAAATGGAACTCTCAGTTTTAAGTCTCTTCAAAAAGGATAATTAACCGAAAATGTATGTACTATAGGAAAACTATAGGCTTACGAACATCTTAACGAGTTAATGTGTTAGCCAGCTAGTTAATTAATTAAATATAATTAAGGTTATTTAGTTACAGGTTTTTCTTTTTTTAGGTGCTAAAGATGCCAAAAAAGGCTAAGTTCTCAGGAAAGATGTTCCCTGGATATCCTGCTCCAAAATTGCTTCCAAACCCGGAGGAGGGTCATGTAGCACCGTCACTCCTGAGGGACAAACTTGGCCCATATTCGCCAAAAAGTCTGCATATTTAGTTACAGGTTTTATGAAATAAATTACTAACACTAGTGTGTAATTATACATTATACTCATGGTGGAGATCAAATAAATTAAGGGTAAAATTTTTTTACGTCAAGTTTATTAAAGTGATCAAGAAATTAATCCGGTTTTGGCCAAAAAAAAGAGAAAAATAAATTAATTTGGTCCTTTTCATTGAAAAATAGAAGATATATTATGAAGAGTTCATTACACGTGATAAATTTCTTTGAAGAGGTAAAATTTGTACTCTGAATCTAATTACTAAATCAAGACTTTTTAGTGATTAGGTAAAGTCACCTTCAAATACATGCATGCATATCTGTGAAGCGTAATCATCAAAGCTTTGACTACGTATTGAGAGAAATTGCCATATTGACCCTTTGGGGGATTTTTTTTTATTTAATTAAGGATATTCTTAGGCTTTTGGCTCAAAATCAATTCCTTTCGAGTTAAGTTGGTCCACTATGAGAATTAAACTCTCATAATAATGATTTTCTTTATTCGTAAAACTCGAATTCAATGGATATTTGGGGAGAAAAAATAAAGAACATAAATTTTAAAGTGTCCGACAGACTATTAATTTGATGGTCCAATTACAAAGGAAATGATATATATATATATATATATATAGAGAGAGAGAGAGAGAGAGAGAGAGAGAGAAGAAATAAACTTTAAAAAGATTTAATTCATTATTTTTAAGGAGTAGTCAAGCTGTGAGGTTATATATACGTTAATGTGATCTCTCTTTAATTAAATAAATAAAGTTATGAATTTATAATAATAGCTTTAGGCTAACTAATTACTACTAAGAAAACAAAGCATATTGAAATCTGCAAACTGCAATCGCCATTCATTATGTAAATGTTAAACAGACAAAGAAATTAACGATAATTGCATAAATCGTGACATTTTGAGCTGAATTTAGCAAAAATTAGTCGACTGGGTTTGCGTTGGCCCATACATCATGGCTCCCACGCAGGGCAACCGATATTGTAGACTATGTACGGTCAGAATTTTGAAAATTAAAGTCTAAATTATAGGTTTAAGTACTTTATGAGACATTTATTCCTTGATTAATTTGAAACGTTTAGAAAATTTCTATATGTTTCGATATTCAGAACAACAACATGAGCTAAGCCAATTGTGAAATGAATAATTAACGAACCTATGGTCCTTTTTGCTTCTGCCCACCTTGTTTATCAAATTGAGTCACATCTTTTCTACAAGATTATTTTTCTCTTTGACAAGTTAATCTAGCTAGCCACTATTATATTATTGTCCAGGGAAGTATGCACTTTTCCAAATTGCTAGTTTCTGTTCAGATACTTGCCAACCAAGGCAGCTAGAGAGAGAAGATCATTCGCGAACCCTATCACTTATAAAAAGATATATATTATTAATAATAAAATATTGATAATTCTTTGAGAAAGTAATAACTAAAAGTAGCATATGTACGTATTAATTAGCAATTAGAGGGAGAGAGGAGGGGAAAATTACGGTAAAGGTTTTTTTTTTCTTTCTCTTTAGCATGACTAAAATTTAAAATATTAATTAAATATTGTTCATAATTTGTTTGACCATCAAATAGTGTAGATAAATTATTACTATTAATATTTATAATACTAATTATGTAAAAAAATTTACAGCATGGAGGGGCCGGGAAGAAGAAAAAATTGTTGAAAGTAAAAAATATGTTTATCCAAAACAAGTAAAAAGTTTCTTTTTTGCTCAAAAAAGTTAAAAGTTTCTTTTAATATAATTAATCAAAAGTTAAATGAAAAGTTTATAAAATCTTATTGCAAATTTAAAATATAAATAAAAAAGTTAAACTCAAATACAAATTTTAGAATTTGGCCCCCCAAAAAAGATAAATTTTAGAAAATATTGGGACCTAAGAGGGGAAGTAGAGATTCATTATAACATAATTTAGAATACCATTAGGGGTCCAATTGAATTTTTATCAAATTCAGGGGGCCAAATATATAGATTTAGAAGATACCAAACAAAAATATCAGAGAGCTAAAGAAAATTTTGCCAAAGCTAGGGGGACCATATGTAGCCCCCCTTCGCCCACCCTTGGCTTCGTCCCTGTACAAAAGTATTATACAGAAATAGTACGTATGATATCCTTGTCCTTAATTAAATAGTGCTATACGTTTTTGTAGATGATTTTATAATACTCCATTCCGTATTAATTTATAACTCTACTTAATTAGTTTCAACAAATTAAGGACCACAACTTATACTAGTTAGTGGTTAGTAATTATAGCTTTATCAACAAGTTAGTTAATAAAAACATTGACTTACAATATTATACGCTTAAATTGCAATAATTTTAATGAAAATGTGTTCGTTCCAATGATCTAATTGTCACGCCCCGACCCGCCCCGGGCCGGCCACGTGGCAACCGCCGCGTTGTCTCGAAGTACGTGCTGGCGGAGATGGCAAAATGGGCGGGCAGCACGAAGCCCAGCTCGGCCCAACCCAATATGGGTCGTGCTAGCACGACCCATATTATTTTTTGGGTGGACCGTGCCAGCACGGCTCATTACTCATGGACGGGCTGGGCAGTCATTTGGTGGCACATGGACTGGCACGGCACGACCCACCAAAATAACCCAACACGGCACAGCCCACGTGCCAGCACGGCACGACCCATGTACCTATTTGGGCCAGCCCATTTTTAGTAAATTTAGAATTTATTAGTAATATAATAATTATATAATTATTCATTTTTTATTTTAAAATGAAAAAAATTAATATTATAATGGTAAAATTAAATAAAATAGTAGTAATAATTATTAAATTTAATTTTAAAATTATTATTTTTAATGAAGAAATTAATTGTAAATAATAAAATCATCAAAATGAGAAATAATAAAGAAATGAAAGATAATTCTATAAAAAATAATTTTAAAAGTAAAAAAAGGCCAAAATAAACTCAATTTCTATGGATGAGAAACGTAATCAAATTTTAATTGATTACTTGATTTTAAAATCTCATTCAATCTTAATAAATTGATTCAAAAATTGAAAAAGTGTTTAACGTTTCAAGTTTCAACTCTAAAGAAAAAATTTTGATACTTTCAATCTAAATTAAATGAAATAGCCGTTGGCTAATAAATAAAATTATAACTATTACTTATCTTTTGCAACTCTCCACCAATATAAATACTCCATTTTTCTCCAAATTATCTCCACACAAATTCGAATCTCTCCATTCTCTTATTCTCTTTGATCAGTCTCTTAATTTTTCTCCAAGTTTCCAATCTCTCATTTTACTCAATTTCTTGAAGCAACGTACAATCTTTACCGCACAAACTACAAAGTGGTACGAATAAACTCTATACATTTTTTATTTTAATTATTATTGGTTTTCATTATATTTATCATTTGTTTATCTTGCAGAATGGCTGAGGAAACTCATAATGCAATTTTACAAGAAAATGATTTATTGGATAGTCAACAAGAAAGTGTAAATGGAACACCTATTGCTTCATCCAATTCAAGTCCTCCAGCAACCACAACTAAACCTCATAAACGAAAAAGTAGTGAGGTATGGAATTTATTTGAAATAAAAGATATTGAAGGGAAAGGTAAGAGGGCTATTTGCAAAAAATGTAAAGAGGATTATTCATGTGCATCTAAAGGTGGGACGGGTCATTTACTTAGGCACATGAGAAAGCATGAAGCTCAATCTAATGATTGCAATCAGACTACTATTTCTCAAAGTGGAAATTCGGGTTTAGGCTTATTTCGATATTCCGTTGATAGAGATAGGAAGGAATTAGCTAAATATATAATATGGGCTGAGCATCCTTTTTCTATGGCAGCAGATGAGAAATTTACTAATTAAATTCACATAGCCTTACAACCTTATCATAAAAGTTTTTCTAGAAATACTATTAAATCAGATGCTTTTAAAATTTTTCATGAATATAAAGAAAAATTGATTTCATATTTACCAAGTCTTTCTTCAAAAATAGCACTTACTAGTGACATTTGGACAAATCCCTTAGGAGATGCGGGATATATGTGTGTTACAGGACATTGGATTGATGATGGATGGAATTTACAAAAAAAAATTTTGAGTTTTACAAAAATTGATTGGCCTCATAATGCTTTGGTAATTTCTAATTCTATTAATCAAGTGATAAATGAATACAATATACATGATAGAATTTTTTCTATTTCTTTTGATAATGCAAGCAATAATAATACTGCAATTCAATATTTGAAATTACATTTGAAACCATTGTTAAATGGTTCTCTTTTTCATATTCGTTGTGCATGTCATATTTTAAATCTATGTGTTCAAGATGGTTTGAAATTGTTAGAAACTCATATAGATAAGATTAAAGCTGCTCTTAAATTTCTTAATGGTTCATGTTCAAGAAAACAAGAATTTAAAAATTTATGCTTGTCTCATGGAAAAGGTTATAAAAGTTTTCCTTATGATGTTCCTCATAGGTGGAATTCTACCTATTTAATGTTAAAAGCATGTTTACCTTACAAAGATATTATTACCGTATTTTTTAATGATCGGATGCCTAATGATATTCATTTGATTGAAATTGATTGGACTATGGCTTCTCTTGTTATGGATTTTTTGGAACCTTTTTATGATGCTACTAAACTTTTTTCAGGTTGTTATTACCCAACTTCTTCTATTTTTCTGCATAAAATATATGAAATTAGTGAACGTTTTGCGTTGTATAGAAAAAATGAAATTTTTGAAAATATTTGTGAAGTTATGGAAACAAAATTCAAAAAGTATTGGAGAACTATTCCTCTTTTAAATTGCTTGGCTGCAATTATGGATCCTAGATTGAAGTTGAATAATGTAGAAATTATACTTGAATCATATGTCACCAATATGGCCATTTTTGATATTGATATTAATAAGGAAAAAGAAAATATTAGTTCTTGTTTATTTTCTTTGTATTCTATATATGATTCAGTGTACAATGCTAGACCATCTATAATTAGAGAAAATAGTAGTAGTTGTAATAGTAATGATAGTACTAGTAGGAGTTCTTTGTGGGCTATGTTAAGACAAAAACAAGATGCTTCGTCATCGTCATCATCAAATTCTTTATCTTCATATACCGAACTTCAAATATATTTAAACCAAGTTATAAATTTTGATGATCAAGAATTAGAAAATTTTGATGTTTTGGCATGGTGGAAAAGTAATGCAAAATTATGGCCTATGCTTTCCATCATGGCCCGTGACCTACTAACACCTCCGATATCCACAGTCCCTTCGGAGTCTTGTTTTAGTGCAGGTGGGAGAATTCTTGATGATAGAAGAAGTAGATTGGCATCAAAGACCCTTGAGATGTGTGTTCTTTTGAAAGATTGGTTAGATGCAGAATCTCGCTTACAAAATGTACAAAACCAAGAGGAATTTTCGGATGAAAATGAATAAATTTGATTTTCTTTTTTATTTTTATTTTTTAGGTGATAGATTTTCCTTAGTTTATAATATCAATTAGTATTTGTAAATTTTATTATTTATAGTGAATAATGTTCTGCTTTCCCGTGGACGTAGGCATTGTAAGCCGAACCACGTAAATTTGTGTGAAATTTTTCATTCTTAAAATCTAATTTAATAATTAGTATTAAAAAAATATAGAAAAAATAAAAATAAAAAATAAAAAATATTAACAAAATTAATATTTAATAAAAATTATTGGCCCATGTGCCAGCCCAGTTTAGCCCATGTGCTGGCACGGCACGATTCATGTGGACTACAGGCTGGGCTGGGTTTAATCTTCAAAAGATATGGGCTAGCACGGCACGGCCCATATTTTTTTTTGGCCCAGCACGGCACGGTCCATATTTGTGCGGGCAGCATGGTTTTTGGGCCGTGCCAGCCCAGCCCGCCCACATTGCCATCTCTATGCTGGCCAGTCACGCACCTGAGGCACCGCAAGGCATAAATGGGCATCATCGCTGTCAAATAAAACTAAAACTTATTTAGAAAATTTTTAATAAAATAATTAATTTTAAAAGTAGTGCCAGTGGACTAATTGAGAGAATACCTACACAGCGGAAACTTCTAAGCCTAAGCCACCGACGCCTCCTAGCGAGCCTCTTTTCTTTCGCTGACTCCGATCGCGGATCTGCATCCATCCACATTGGATACAGGTGAGTGACAGAGATTCTAAGAATCTCCACCTGGGTTAGAGCGGATAAGGGAAATCCAAAATAAAATAGAATAAAATATTAATAAAACAAATATTTTTCTTTTAAAATTCTTTTCTGGTTCTCTTGCTGAGAACCATCCTTTAAAAACACTATAAATAAATATATATATATATATATATACATATATAAAATGGGCTGGCATCTCTATCATACTGGAGGTGCGACCCGCCGGTCGTCTTATGCCTCACTGCACCGAGGGCTATCTCTTTTCTCATTTATAATATATTTTTTTTCTCTTTTCTATCTCTCTAGCCCTTTCCCTCGGTGGTGCCTCGCTGTGGTGGAACACAGCGAACTGGAGCTCTGGCGAGTTTCCCTACGCGCCTCTCCCAACCAGGCTCGACTCACCGTGCCCCTCGATAGGCGGTCCACGGCTGAGTATCATGCATGCTCTCAAACTCGGTCCACGCTCCCGCAAATTGGAGCTCCGAGGAACCCTCTCAAACACTCGTCTCCCAATGGCATCGTACCCTCCATACTCATAATAATAATATTCTAATATATACATATATATAACATCACATATTTAAAATATATAAACACACACATGCAAGTCTATATATTTCTCTTTAAAACGTCCCACTCACGGTGTGGGTATATCACAAGCAGGTGTGTGTATGTGGATTTCCCATATCCCAAAACTTTTTTTTTGAAAATAAATATGTTTTAAAATTATTTTTAAAACCCTTGTTCCCAGTGGCTAAACAAAGAAGTCTAGGCCACTCACAGTAGTGGGAGAATCGTATACTCCCAAGCGCTCCATGTAGCTCAACCTCCGGAGCATCGCCGCACTCGATCCAACCGGAGCCCAAGATCTCGCCTTGAACTGGCGGTCGGTTTGTCCGGATCGGCCAAAAGTCCAAAATTGCTCCCCAGGAGCAGTTGAGAGAAAAGAGAAAGGAGAGAAGAGAGAAAAGAGAGAAAATGAGGGGAGGGGCTCGGCCTCCCCCTATTTATAGGGTAGCCCGGCACCGGGTCTACTCGGACCCCGGGCCAAACTTTCTCTTCTCTTAAAATCTCTCAAAACTTTGATTATTGGCCCGATCCACCGACCAATTCACCAATGGACCTCCAATCCATTGGCTATGGACTTCAAGGAGTCCACTTAGAGATTCCATGCATGGCCACAAATCTCATCTTCCAACTACTTCTTGTCTTAAGCTTATCTTTTCTTCAAACTTGACACAGCCGGACCGACATATTCTTTAATTATCACGTCATCTTGTACTATTCCGTTGGTACGAAAAGGTCGTGCTAGGTCCGGGTGTGTCACTAATAGTATTAGACTAATAATTAAAAACGCCCATTTTTGTGTTAAATATAGGCTATACTCACAGTCTTTCAGCAAAACTTTGGGGATTGTGTGCAGGTTTACTTCTAGCTAAGAGTTTGGCGTTACCTAAGGTAATAATTGAATTAGATGCAGCCATAGTGGTTCAATTCCTCAAAAAATGACCTTCCTTTGTCTCATCCCTCCTCTGTTTTGGTCCGAGATGCTGGTCATATAGTGGGTGAATGTTGGATTACTAAAGTTCGCCACATCTATAGAAAGGGAAGGGGAATCGGTGTGCTAATTTTTTTGCCAATCTGGCTCAAAGCTACTGGAGTGGAACTACTATTTTAAATACTCCTCCTTTGGGCTTAGCTTCTTTGTTAAATTTTGATGTTAATGGTGCTTTCATTATGAGAGTGTAGGTGGTTTTGACATCTCATGTACCCAAAAAAGTAAAAAAAAAAAAAAACAACACCCATGCTACTATTTCCTTGTTATTTGGTCTTATATCAACTTTGTTCTTTACCTGGGTAAAAAAAAAAAAAAAAACTTTGTTATTATTATGCCTAGAGTTAGGCGCATTTTGGTAGTACGAATAGTGCAAATTGTTCAATATCATTAATTAATTAATTAATTAATTAATTTCTAGTGTCTTTCATCCATTTGTCTACTTTTATTTTCTAAAATTATTCTTTGTATTCTTATTTTTGAAGTTAAAACGATGTAATATTAATTTTTAAAAAAATAAAATTTGATATATAAAATACACCAAAATGATCAGAGGTTTTTTCCCCATATAAATCTCATTAAGCCAAATATAATAAATATGAGCTGGAGAACGAACTTTCTATATACGCACAAAGTTAATCGATCGATGGGTCCAATTATAAGTAATTGAGTTTACAAATCAAATTAATGCTTTTATTTTTATGTAATTTGCTCAGTAAATTTAATAATTTAAAAATGAAACGTGCATAGCATATGAAAAATACTTTTCAAATTATGTATGTGCATGTATAATTTGTTGTCCTATATATATATATATATATATATATATATATATATAACTAAAACCCATCAAAAGCAATTTCTCAAAAAAAAAAAACCATCAAAAACAACAACATAGGTGTTTCCAGAAAAAAGAAAAATAACAGCAACTTATTTACAAATCATGACCATGTCAAAGTTAATTAATTAATTCAATATATAAATAAAGATCAAGTTCTCCGCCGTTGGATTGAAACTCAATCGGTAGGAAAAGAAAAAAAGAAAAAAAGAAAAAAAAAGGGCAGTTCTCCACCGTTGGATTAAAAATCAAACAGTTGGAAAGGAAAAAAAGAAAAAAAGGGCTGCAGGAACCTGAAAGGTTGACTTAGGTGAGTGATCAACGGTGATTTCATAATGATCCCACTTAAGTAAAATCAATATTTTGTACCTTAAATATTTATATGATGTAACGAAAATTTATTGTATTATCCTAAAAAAGAGATAATTCATAATTATCCTGTATATAAAAAAAATCATTTTACAAAATAATTGAGTAATAGTCCAGAGACAACTCAATATATCCTCTATGTATATACATAAAGATGAAGTTCTCCACCGTTGGATTGAAAATCAAACGGTTTGAACGAAAAAAAAAAAAGAAAAAAAAAAGAAGTACTGCAGGAACCTGGAAGATTGACTTAGGTGAGTGATCAACGGTGATTACATAATGATCCCACTTAATTAAAACCAATGTTTCAATTTAGTCAAAGAAATCTGTTGGTTGAATTAATTTGATCAAGTCGCAAACATTTGTGTTTGTTTTGATTTTCATTTTGCCCTCTCTCTCTCTCTGTCTCTTTCCCCTTCGGCTCTTACGCGTTCTGAAAGTCAAAGTCATCAACTTGTCCCTTCTACGCTTCTTTCCCCTGCAACTTCTTTGATTTCTTTTTCTGTTTTTTCTTTTCAAATATTTCCAATTAAAATAAGGAAACTAAAGTATATATATATAAACAAAGATAAGGACTGTCATGTTCATTAGCCACCCCCTAAATTTCAAAACTTGGAACCCTTCTAAGTAGAAGCTGTGTTCATATTTCCTTTCTCTGTATCCATCCCAGTGTTTGTAATCACTTCTTCTTCTTCTTCTTCAAACATTCCTTGAGAAACTTTTATTCCAGCAAGCTCAGAGAGATTGATATATCTTTGCTACTGAAGTAAATTCTTGTGGGTAGATTTTCAGAGGGTTGACAGAATATGGCTGGAGCAAGTGGAGGAAGGTCTCTGGAAGAAACACCGACATGGGCTGTTGCTGTAGTTTGTTTTGTTTTGGTTTTGATTTCAATCGTCATTGAATATATAATCCATATGATAGGAAAGGTACGAGATTTACTTAGTTTGATTTAATTTCTGAGTTTTCAACTCTCTGTTTAATCAAAGTTTAAGCTTCTCAACTCAAAACTAATCACTCTTGCACCTTTTGCAGTGGTTGAAGAAGAAACATAAACGAGCACTCTATGAAGCACTTGAAAAGGTTAAGTCAGGTAAAGTACTGAACCCAACATGATCATTTCTTAGGCTTCCATCGATCTTTAAGATAAGCCAAGCTAATCTTTTTAATGGGTTTTGGTTTTTTTCAGAGCTTATGTTGCTGGGATTCATATCCTTGCTGCTAACAGTAGGACAAGGTGTGATATCAAACATATGCATATCGGAGAAAATTGGGGCTACTTGGCATCCATGCGGTAAGAAACAAGAAGAAGAGAAAACCAGCACTGAACAAGAAGAAGATACAGATTACGAGCATCGCCGGAGGCTTCTGATGTTGTCGGAATCTGGTGCTGTTTTCCGGCGTTCATTGGCCGGAGCCACAGAAGACAAATGTGCAGCAAAGGTATATATACATAAGACCGACCAAAACCATGCATGTAGATATATATTCCACCTTTTATCTTTTCTTCTGGACGCCCCCGAATTTAGAATCGTCCATCTTGCACTGCGGGTTACATAAATTGACCCGTAATTGTAAACCCGAAATTCAGATTTTGGAAAAGTGGATCCAAGTCATATCACATAAAGCATGATTTGATACCATTTCTTGTGCATATATATAGAAAGGGAATAATTTTATGACCTTTATGCAATTAACTATTTATTGATCAATGATATAATAATTTCATGCTGAAGATTCCATTTTTTGTTAACTTATATATATATATATTAAAACTTTTTTGTTGATTATTTGTTCCATTAGACTATTTTTTCTCGTCAATCATAAAATAATTATCCGATTAATTATTTAACGTTGGAAAACCATATTACATGCATTTAAAACGAAATTTCTTGCTTAATTATATGTGTGAGTGGGATTTTGAAAGTCATGCATGGTATAGAAATATTCGTCCATAAACTAATTGATCTTGATCATGATCATAATTAGTTGAAAATTAGTGTCGACTAAATAATTAATCTAATTTTGACCTTCATGATTCACTCAAAAAAAATTGTTTTTGACCTTCATGATCAACTTTTTTTTTTTTTGAAAGGTAAAAAGTTTTATTAGAGGAAAAGAAAATTGCAGTTATACAACAAAATTCGAAGCTCTATAAACACCGAGCTTAGCTAAAGTATCAGCTCTACAAACACCGACCTTCGTGATCAACTTAATTGAACTGTAATGTGTGTGAGAGAGATTCATGCATGCATATATATATATATATGTAGATAAATAATAAGGCCGGTGGAAATTAATTGTGAGAGTTATTAGTGTGTTAATTATTTGTGATTTATATGTTTACGCAGGGTCAAGTACCATTTGTTTCGTCGGATGGAATCCACCAACTCCACATTTTCATCTTCGTGCTTGCAATTTCCCATGTCCTTTACTGCATTCTCACGTTGGCATTGGGCAGACTCAAGGTAATTAATTAATCTAAAAAATCTTCTTCTACTTTCTGTTTATTCTCTTTCTCAATATTCAACCCAAAACAAGATTCAAATACAATTAATTCTTTATATAAGCTGGCATACAATATATTGAGGTCAAATCAAATGCATGGGCTGGGCTACCTTTTCTTCTTTCTTAAATTTATTGATCATAATTAATGTGTGTATAATTTTGGAAACTTTACTAATCTTGTGTTGATTTGATTTGTAGATGAGACGCTGGAAGAAGTGGGAAAAGGAAACTAGAACCATTGAATATCAGTTCTCACACGGTTAGTATAAACTGCAAAATCATTATATCCTCATTTGAACTTTAATTAATTATTATCCCTAACGCGTGGTTGATGGCCATAAGCATCCACACCAATATTCATCAGTTTAATTATTACTACTAATTATAGTTAATTAGTATATTGCAAATGACTTATTGTTTTCCAAATATTTTTAGAAAATAAATCATTGCTTAGGAATCAGTGTATGTATAATTGTACATTAATTAATTAACTTAATTAATTTCATTAGCAAAATAATGAATGATGAATTAATATTGCAACAGATCCTGAGCGTTTCAGATTTGCAAGGGAAACATCCTTCGGAAGAAGGCACTTGAGCTTTTGGTCCAAAACCCCTGTTCTTATATGGATCGTAAGCATACTTACACTTTTTCCCACATCCAAATATTCTAGTTTTTCTTTTTGTTAGCTTGAATTTATTCTAATTAGGATTATTTATTTTGTCCTATATATATTTAGCTTCTAGTTAGATCATTTTGCCCATCAAGATTTTTCTTTAATCTTTTTCACATCAACAGTCTATAGTATATGCTTTTACCTCGCCGTTACCGTAGCTTATTCCTCGGGCAGAAGTATACCACCAAAATGATTTGAGATGGCCTCTTCATTAATTTTGGATCAGAAAAACGTGCAAGCTTACAAGGTAGCGGTCACCAGGCTCCATTTCTAGAAGTGGACCGCAGCCGACCATTTATGGGCCTATGGTCTATTCATTCTCCCGAACTTTGGCCCACTTTGACTTTGTTTCACCGTGATAGTTTACTGCTTTTTTTTACCTTGAGTTACCCCCTACTTTTTCTGATTCTTTTAACCTTATTAACATTATAAATGCCTGTGAAGAATATTACCAGATATTAATATTAATATTATTATATAATAATAAAATACAACTTAATTACTAATTCAACTTTTGCACTTTGTGTGTTTACAGGTTTGTTTCTTCAGACAGTTTGTGAGGTCAGTCCCTAAAGTTGATTACTTGACCCTCCGGCATGGATTTATCATGGTGATTAAGCAAATCCTTTTAATTTGAGAACCCTAACATTTAAAAAAAAAAAATTCCACTAATTAATTATGGTATATTTCAAATTAATGTATATGTTCCCAGGCGCATTTGGCACCCAACAGCCATACCCAATTTGATTTCCAGAAATACATAAATAGATCATTGGAAGAGGATTTCAAGGCTGTTGTTGGCATCAGGTAACTCCAAATCAAATTAGTTTAGATTGCAAATTGCAAATTAATTTCCTTAATTTACATTATATGATATAAATTGACACTTTTTTTCCCATCAATTTTCCAGTCCTCCAATATGGTTTCTTGCTGTACTCTTCCTACTTTTCAACACTCATGGTAAGTTACCTTCTCTCTCTTTTTTTTTTTGTTGGTTTTATATTTATATAAATAAATACTATAATTATTTATTTATTTATTTTTAATGGACAGGATGGTATTCTTATTTGTGGCTGCCATTTATCCCTTTGATTGTAAGCATGATGACCTGTCTCAATCTCCAAGTCTTTATAATTTCTTACCTTGTTAATTAAGTCATTAAATTAGTGTTTGATCTTAATCAATAATTGAGGTGTGAGATGAACGTCTCTGATCTGATGAGTTAGGATGAAATTGCAGATAATCCTGCTAGTGGGGACCAAGCTACAGGTAATCATAACCAAAATGGGGCTAAGAATTCAGGAAAGAGGAGAGGTAGTCAAAGGAGTGCCCGTGGTTCAGCCTGGTGATGACCTTTTCTGGTTCAATCGCCCCAGACTCATTCTCTGTCTTATCAACTTCGTCCTTTTCCAGGTAACCCTTTTTTCTCCCCTCTAATTTTCTTCATGAAATATTCTTAATTAAGTATTAAGAAGCTTTTGAGGCCAAAAGAAAAGTATTAAGAAGCTTTTGCTTACCTTTCTTCGTGATCATGATGTTGCAGAATGCCTTCCAGCTTGCATTCTTCGCATGGACTTGGGTAAACTTCCTGCTTCTTTCTGTTCTCTGCTGATCATTTTAATTATTGTTTAGTCAACGAGTAGGATTAATTTTCTAACAAAATTTCTTCTCTTTGGGTTCTGATCACAGTTTGAATTTGGACTTAAATCTTGCTTCCATGAGGAGGTTGCAGATGTGGTTATCAGAATTTCAATGGGGTAAAATCTAAAGCTATTTTCTGATCACCCGCCCATCCATGACTAAATCAAAATGTTCCAATTTAACTTTTAGTTAACTTCGTCATTCCTTTTTATAGGGTCGTCATTCAAATTCTTTGCAGCTATGTCACTCTTCCTCTTTACGCCCTCGTTACACAGGTAAAAATTGATAAATATTCATAGACCACAGACTTTTAATTTTCAATGTTACAAGAAATAATAATTTTCTTAATACTTTTGTTATGATCAGATGGGTTCGAACATGAAACCAACCATATTCAACGAAAGGGTAGCCACGGCTCTGAGGAATTGGCACCACACGGCTAAGAAACACATCAAACAGAACAAGGGCTCGGTGACCCCTTTCTCTAGCAGACCAGTCACCCCTTTCTCCAGCAGACCAGCCACCCCATCACACCACACATCCCCGATTCACCTCCTGAGAAACTACAGGGGCGAAATGGACAGCCTCCACGCTTCTCCCAGGATATCCAATTTTGATATCGAGCAATGGGACACGGATTCTCCTTCCCCGTCCCACCCCAATTACGGTGAGGGCTCTTCGTCTCACCATCATAATACCATGGCGGAACAAGTTCAAGTACAAATAGAGTACGATAGAGATGTAAACGAGCCGAGCAGTTCAAGCGAACAACAACGCCAATCTGCGCAACACGAGATTAACATCGGGCCAAAAAAAGAGTTCTCTTTTGATAGAAAAGCGAGAATATGAACATAAACATTCGGGGTTTTGACGAATTAGATGGCAATTATACCATGATCATTGATCAGATGGCTGATGGCATGAATTGGCCAGAGGGAAAAATGATGCCGCTTGATCGCTTCGGATAACCTTGTGATGTTTAATTCTTTCTTTCTTTCGATACTTTTGGTGAAAGCTAGAGCTTTCGGGACAAAGTTTTCATATATATATATATATATATACTAGAAAGTGACCTGGGCTATGTTCCGGGAATTTTTTTTTAAATTTTAAGGATTTGAATTTTATTTTTTAAAAATATAAGAGGATAGGGATTAGTAATATTTTAAGATCAATCCATATAATCATATATTAATATTATATGTAAATCAAAATATAATATAAAAAATATATATAATCATTTTGATATACATAAATAATGTTAATTAATTAATAATAAAACTACATATCTAAAATATTATACATAATTTGAAAATGTTGATTAATAATTTAAATAAAAATATTTGTTAAAAAAATTAAATAAAAATATATAAATCAAATATTAACTCTTTGATAATAAATAAATTTTAATAACATATATGATATACAAAAATGTGAAAAAATTTTCTTAAACCCAACAAAAATCATCCAGCTAAACCTTTTTTTAGACTTATTAAGTGTGAAAAATTCCTACAAAAAATATATTAAAAATTTTCAAAAAATGAAAGAAAGCACCAAAATTAAAAAAAAAGAAAGAGAAATAACTAATGGGCTTTAGCCCAAAAAACCAAAAAAGAAAAAAAGAAAAAAAAAACCAATGAGGGGGTGACAATTACACCTCCTTCTCCTCTAATATATTTAAGCTTTCCCATAGGGAGTATATATATATATATATATATATGTATATATAAAATTTGAAGCATGAACTTAATTGTGGGCGGTCAAATTCATATAAATGGTAGATTAATTGGTTATCAGAGACTTAAGATTCAAGTAAGCTAGAGTCACATTTTTTATATATATGGGCACAAACTAAGCACTAATGAAACATGATTGAATATCAGAACGTATCGAATGCAAATCTACAATTCAAGAATTATTCAATGAAATAAAAATATGAGGGGCCACCCTGAATAATAAAAAGTATTGTACCTCTAATATATATATATATATATAATGTATATACAAAATTGATTCATCCAAATACTAATGCTTGGTTTAATCAATGGTACCCGAAACTAATCAATTCATAGCAGAGGCCACTTATTACCTTAATCAACACTTATTGATGAGTTATCTAGACATTAATTTCATTATTAATAAATACTAATTCAGCTCCAAGCTTTGGACTCAGTTTCCGGATGGTTTTTTGGACTTCAATGGACCTTAAATCGGCCCAAAACTTAAGAAACTCCTAGGCCGTGAGATGACTTAAAAGTAAGAAAGGGGAAATTACAGGGAATAAAAGGGGAAAAAGTAAAGAAAAGTAGTCCTAGCCAAAGACTTCAAATAAAAGGTCAATTTCTGACCAAAAAAAAAATTAAAGGTCAATGGACAATAGGACAGCCTCCAAAAAGAGAAGAAGAAAGCGGCGGCGGTGCCATCAACTTAACCGTTCAAACAAAGATTTTATTCCCCCAATTATCGAAAATTCATTGTTGACAATGAATTTGAACATACAAGGACATGGTGGCTAAGGGTACTTTTCAAGCTATATCAAGACTTCGGCCATATGAATATTGCCATTTTAGTTGTACTTTGGATTAAGTTGATGAGCTGATCAGTTCCACTCGTTTTCTTAATTAATCAATTTAATATTTGTTCCGTTCATCTAAAGAGATGGCTTTAAGAGACCGAAACCATATCATTAATTCCTTCCAAATGTGGCTAAAATAAACAATTGAAAAGTAAAAAATTTAATTGATTTAAAATTTAATGCAGTTTGACAATTATACACTAGTCCCACAAACTTTGTTTTAGCAAAGTCCATGTAATTTATTACCCCAGGTAATTTTTACTCAAATGGAAATTTGTGATTATGCATGTTTATTGTTTAGACAGGGACTAATAAACCATAAATTAATATACCCTTGTCAGAAAGCTAATTAAATAAATGAATTCTAAATTTCTAATTAATTAGTAATGACTAATGAAACTAGAATTCCCAGAACAAAATCAAGGGTGGATGGGAGTTCCTCCGAATTTGTATTTGCCGGCTGCTTGTGTTAGGGGCTACCCTCGAGCCTTTTCTGATATAATGTACATGACCAATCTTGCTTGAAATTGATGCACAAAAGTATAAACATCACACTTCCATGGCAAGAAAACGGCCGCAGATACGTATAAAAAGAACAGTTTTAAGTTGTTTCAGATACCAATCTTAGCAATTCCTTTCTATTTCAACCTTTCATTACCTCTATCAAGATTAACAATATATATATATATATATATATATATATATATGTACAAGCTATTTTCTCTGCAAAATCATTGCTAACAATGGCTCCTGGTTATTCCAGCTACGCCAGCATCCTTCTCATAACTTTGTTAATGGTTATGGCTAGTCCTGGATCGGTTTACGCTGCTGAAAATGCTGCTGCCGTGCTTATAAGAGTTGATCCATCAGGGGAAGGAGACTACAGGAAGATACAAGATGCCATCGACGCCGTGCCACCCACCAACAAAGAAAATGTATTCATATTGGTTCAGCCTGGTGTATACGAAGAAAAGGTTGTTGTGCCTGCGGACAAGCCTTTCATTACAATAAGTGGTTCCAAGGTAAATGGGACGATAGTAACTTGGAATGATAGTGGGAATATATTTGAATCTCCTACCTTCTCTGTCTTGGCTTCTGATTTTGTAGCTCGATATCTCACAATTCAGGTACATTCATTTGACATAGTAATAAATAGATGTATTTTGGTCTTGAACGATCAAAATTAATCGGCAAAAATGTTTGGATACTTAAACTGAGACTTCAATTTGGAAATTATATCTGTAGAATACGTACGGAGCTGGTGCCAAAGCAGTAGCATTGAGGGTATCTGGAGACAGGGTAGCTTTCTTCGGATGCAAAATTCTATCCTACCAGGACACCTTGCTAGATGACATTGGAAGGCACTACTACTGCAATTGTTACATCGAAGGAGCCGTCGACTTCATTTGGGGGAATGCCGCTTCTCTTTTTGAGGTAACACAGGTTTCAGGAATCTGATAGATGCAAAAACTGCCAATCATAGCTTTGGTTATAGCCTGTATCTCTTTACAAACTGATTTCTCTTGGGAATTTTTGCAGAGGTGCCATTTGCATTCACTCTCGGAAGGAGACGCATCCATCACAGCCCAGCGCAGGATGTCACCTTCGCAGGACACGGGGTTTACTTTCTTGGGATGCAAGATTACCGGCGTCCGAAGTGCTCTGCTCGGAAGGGCATGGGGTCCATATTCCAGAGTCATTTTTGCCCTTACCTATATGTCAAATGCGATTCTTCCCCAGGGTTGGGATGACTGGGGGGACTCATCCAAACAAAGGTAACCCAAAAAGGAAAAGCTCAAATCTTTATCATTCCTCTTTTTTCTTTATCAGTGCAACAAAATTTTGAAACGGAACTAATTATCAGTAATCTTGATTCTACACATGCAGCTCGGTGTTCTACAGAGAATACAAGTGTTATGGACCTGGAGCCAATACGAAGAAAAGGGTTGAATGGTCTCAACAGCTAACAGGCCAAGAGGCTGAGCCTTTCTTGACAAAGAACATGATTGGTGGCAATAGTTGGCTAAGTTCGGTGCCAACCCGTTTCAAGAAAGCTTCAACCGCCATATCTAACAACAGCACTAGGCATGCCT
The DNA here is from genome assembly GCA_030664755.1 of Microcos paniculata. Lineage (NCBI taxonomy): Eukaryota > Viridiplantae > Streptophyta > Magnoliopsida > Malvales > Malvaceae > Microcos > Microcos paniculata. Next base: position 38,455,603 of record CP131459.1, on the reverse strand, counting down.
GATCATCATCGAGACAAAAAATTTTAAAATAATTGATTCAAATTGATTCATTAATTGATTCATTAATTTTAAAATACTGTGAATTTCTCTTATGTACCACACGTGTGGAAGACAAAAAAAATATTATTTAACGTGAATTGTTTTTTTATTTTAGTTGGAAAAGCCAGGCAGTACTCTTCTAGATAGGATAAGACTATAATTAAGATAATTTAAAATATACCTTAGAGTTAATTATATGTGGAGTATTTGTTAAAGAGTTTGGAATTTTATCTGATGATGTCTTTAGAAAGAAGTAATGAACCAAATTAAATAAATCTTCCATTCGATGGCCCCTGGCATTTCATTCCTGACGTACAAATGTTTATTCAAAAATAAAATGACATAAGCCGGTAGGCAACCTCCACCAGGCACCTAAACTTTATACCAAAAGCACGCAGAGAAATGACAACAACACAGCATCAAAGTGCCAACACAGGCTGCTTGCCAGTGGTTTTTAAAGTCTGGTAGCGCTTTAGCCTTCAGCAAAGGAATTTATCAGCTTCTGCCCCAAAGGTCTCTCAAGAAACGACAATCCCCCTGCATTTAATCACCCCCCACAGTTTAATTTACATCAAATTCCCAACGGCGGATTTGCCTCGTGTTTTCTTTCTCCACTTTCACTTAAAAAGCCAGGGGAACCAAAGTCTTATTCATGTATCATAATTGGAGAAGTACTGGCATTGTCGAGGAGATCGAAGATGATCGAAGGATTGCTAGGCAAATTGGTTCGCCAAGCTTACGCGGTGTTGTGCTTGAGTGTTATACTCGTCTCGGTGGCAATTGCTTCCTTTCTTTGTACAATTGAGGATCACCCAAAGGATGCACGCGAACGCACCAAGCGTCGCCTCCGCGCTTTGCATGGCCCTTTCCGATCTTAAGCCTATGCTCCTCTGCTCAAGATCAAGAGTCGAGCCTCAAAGCCCCAAGGCGCCCTTTTGCGCATTTTTTGTTTGGGCCGAATTGCTCTTTTCTTTTTCAGCAAATAGTTTTTACCTTTTAAAGTGAGTGAATTCGGTTCGAAAAGAATTTAATCTTGAGCCAAAGACTTGGAATACCGTTAGTTCAATAAAAAAAAAAGAATTGTGCATGTTTGTTCTGTTTTAAGTTTAACTGAGTTTCCTCTAAAGCTATAATTAGCTATTTCATGATGCTGGCGAAATGAAACATTTGCACCTATCAGGATTTTTTAAGATACGACCAGGCATTTTTATAATCTTTTGAGTTCTATGAATCATAGTTGGGATTTATATTTCACGTTTTTATGTTAGATGTAAGGGTCCGGTTATTGATAACTGATTAACTGGGTATAAATTGTCGTATAGTCACATGAAACACTGATTTATTTGAAATCAAATCATATTAAACCTCAAATAAGTAATTTTTCCCTAATCTGTTTTCTCTATTTTCAGAATTTGAATCTTGCCAGTATTGAACTCTCACATAGACTTTGGCGGCTCGGTTATTGACTATTAGAGTATATAATTTCAAAATTAATTAATTGAATAATATTACTATTCTCAATTATAAAATATTCCTATACCAACTAAGGTTTGTTGGATTGAACATGGAAGTAAAATATTCCTATACCAACTAAGGTTGAAGGCGTTTATTACCCTTTAAACAAAAGTCTTGAAGGAAATAAATTTGAAAGAATTTTTCTGTTTGATCTAGTTTGCTTCAATTTTATATTAATCAAAGGCCCTAATGACCATAGGGTGTAGAAGGATTTATAAAGAAAATATTTCTATAAAAATAATCATAGTTAGTAAGTAGCACTATACTATAATAATTAACTATCATTAATTAATTAATTAATTAAGCAGATTGATTAATGCTACTAGTAAGTACTGGGCCCCAAACAAAATCCAAACCGCCTCAGACGTCAGAACCAGAACCTTCCCAAGCCGAGCCGAGCCGCTTTTGATGGGCATCATCAACGCTCATAAATAATCGAACAACCCCGGATCGTCCATATTATTACCCTTTTACCCTCCGCGTTTCACTCTTCACCTCCATCTCTCTCTGGCTCTTGCAGAAAAATTTTAAACAAAAAGGAAAAAACCAAGGAAAATATTCCGATTTCCTTCTCTCAAATCATGGCAAGAGGTTCCTCTCAGTCGCAGTCCTCCACTTCCTCCTCCACGTCCCGTCCCGGCGTCATGGCTCCCCGTGGCTCCGCTGCCGCCACGGCCGGTCTTCGTCGCCGTAGGCTTGTCGGAAGCTCCTCCTCAGCCTCCGCCTCGGGCTCTGTCGGCTCCGGTTCCGGAAGCAACATGCTCCGATTCTACACCGACGATGCTCCAGGCTTGAAGATCTCCCCGACCGTTGTCCTCGTCATGAGTCTTTGCTTCATTGGCTTCGTTACCGCTCTCCACGTCTTCGGCAAGCTCTATCGCGCCAAAAGCGGAGCTGGGCCATGATGTTTTCTCCTTTCTCCGTTCGGTTCTTGAATCAATAACTGATCTCTACTTGTTTTCTTGCTTTGTTATCGCTGGACCTTTTTTTGGGTTTTAGCTCTGTAAATGATGGATGGGAAGATTCTAATTAGCTAGTGATTTTGATTGCGATGCAATTTAAATTTCGCCGTGTTACTGTTATTGCTCTCCGAAGGGTATGAATCTGTTCTTTTTCTACTGCTGCTTTTGCTTTTGGATTCTTCAAAGTTGCAGAAATGCCGGCATTGTTCTTCCTTTTAGTAGCTTTTAGTTAAAAAAAGGTGTGGCCTTTTTGGTCCGTGTTGGAATTGGGTCTTAGGAAACATGAAAACACGGCTGTCTGGATCTTTCTTGAATCATTTGGGGGAAGAAAACCGAATCACAGCTATGAATTTCTTTTAGGTAATTTTGTTTTAGTCTATTACTACTATTTTAATGTAGAATGGGTTTAAAGGATTCAACAACAAATTAACAGGGATAGAAAAGTTCACTTCGTTATCCTTCACAATGGTATATATTTCATTGTTCTATCTATCTTGACGAGGTCATAAGCACTCGAAAATTACGTAATGAGGATTGGATCAATTTACTTAATCTTTATTTATTAAAATAAATTGTACTATATTTATATTTATAATCTATATCTATATTATATATATGAGGAGTAATCCACTTACACTTTACACCCTTTTTATAACCCATCGCACGATTAATATTTTAACGATCCGATCGTTGGATTTAAAGATATATTCGAATCTATCATGCACGTAAAATTTTAAGTCAATCCGATATTTTTATGATATCGATCTATACTCTAATATTTTTAATATATATTTAACGGTGAGAAATTCTATCGCTTCAAAATATATACTAGACATTTTAAATTAACTCGAAATTTTGCATGCACGATATATGTGAATAGATCATGAAATTCGACGGTCGGATTAATTAAATATTAATCGTATATTAAGTTACGAAAGGGTGTAAAACTCTTAATCTTACACCCGGTGTCAAATGATCCCTCATATATATATATATATATATGAAATGCAGTAAAACTTTTTAAATGGTTTAAAATATTTTATTTTTTATATATATTTAAGAAATGTAAATTAAAATTCTTCATTTATCTTTTATTAAATATTTTTATATATTTATTAAATGATAATATTAATTAATAATTTTATTTCATCATAATTAATTTATTATATTAAAAAAATTTGATTTCATGTAATTTAATTTAAAGTTTATTTTATAATTTAATTCTTATATATTTTAATATAGTTAATTTTTAATTTATTATTATTATTTATATTGCGTGAAAATATTGTTAATAATTTCATTATAAAACCATAAAGTTTCCAACATCCAATTGGATAATGGATAATGGCATTGAGTTTCATTTTTTTTTTTTTTGGTTACAGGCATTGATTTACTAGTACTAGTTAGTATCTTAAATTAGCATTTTCCTTAACTGATTCATATTGGACTTATCTTATCCTTAAGGAATAAAATAAAAAAATTTTTGGAAGAAAGGAAAATAAATAAAATAATTAAATGGGTGCATCATCATGTATGTATGAATGTCAGATCATGTCATGCACATTGCATAACGGTACAATTGCGCGCCGGCGTCTACTCTAATTCCGGCGGCGGAAGAAAGAGAAAAAGACTCCCCGCCAAAACAAACTAGACAGAAGAAATAGGCGTGTATGTGATTTCAGTTTCCCGCTCCAGCAAAGCATAACGAAGGATCCGCACCACCCCTCGTTTCCAAGACCCCCCAACCCTAGATTAGAAACAACAATATGGAGGCCGACTCAAGCCGAGAGAAAGCCCCATCTTTTCTCTCCTCTCTCTCTGTTTCATTCCAGTCACTTTGGCCACTTTTCCGAATCCAAAATCTTTTAGAAAAATGACGGTGATTGATATCCTCTTTAGAGTCGATGAAATCTGCAAGAAATATGAAAAGTACGATCCCGAGAAGCAACGCCAACTCACTGCCTCTGCCGACGACGCCTTCGCTTGCCTCTACGCTCGCGTCGAGGAAGACATTGATAAGGCTCTTCTTGTTAGATTCCTTTTACTATTAACTTTTTTTTTTTGTTTTATTGAGCGTTCTTATTTAATCTTTATTGGAATAAGTGCAGAAATCTGAGATGGTTTCCATGGAGCAAAACAGAGCAGCGGCGGTGGCAATGTGCGCTGAGGTTCGTCGACTCAAGGCTCGGTTGATGGAGGAAGTCCCTAAGCTTCAAAAATTGGCCAAAAAGAAGGTCTATTTCTATTCATAAATGCTTTTTTCCCCTATCTCTCTTTCTTAAAGCTCCAAAAATATTTACTTAGCCTTTTTCATAATCGATAGCATTTGGTCTCCACCATACTGCTAACAGAGAAAACGGAAAAGGTTTGGTAATTTTAGTTTTCTTTTTTTTTAAAAAAAATAGCTTCTCCTTCAACAATTATTCATTTCATTTCGATAATAATCAGCACTAGATTTTGTGATGGATTAAATATCACTAATAATGGGTTAGAGTGAGACTAATAGTAAAATAGAGCTAAGAGCTACATGTTAATTTGCCTCTGTTTTGAAAATTCGGCATTGTCATGATTGATTATGCAAACTGCAGACTAGAGAAGGTTGAGAGTCAAGTCATACATTGGTATCTAATTACAGGTCAAGGGACTTTCTAATGAAGATCAAGAAACCCGTTTTGATTTAGTTCTTGCACTACCCGATAGGATTAGAGCCATTCCAGATGGGTCTACACCTGCTGCTCTAACTGGGGGATGGGGAGCTTCATCATCTCACAAAAATATCAAATTTGATTCATCAGGTAATTGGTGTTGCTAATGCTTCTTCCTCAAGTTACAGTTATCTTGAATGCATTTTCTAATTGATTATTGATTCTCACCCCTCCCCTGTATCCAACCTTTAGAGGAGCGCTTTGATAGTGATTTTTACCAGCAAACTGAAGAGTCGGATCAATTTAGACAAGAATATGAAATGAGAAAAATGAAACAGGTATGTAAGATTTCTGATATTTCATCTTTATGGAAATATCTTTAATATCTATTTTACAATGTAAAGGGTCTAAACCAAGTGGTTGCCGCCATCTTCTTAGATGATTGTATTAACATGCATGCAGGATGAAGGTCTTGATATCATATCAGAAGGATTGGATACGCTGAAAAATATAGCTCTTGATATGAATGAGGTTTGTTATTATGCAAATATAATTTTAGTTTTGTAATGATATTAGAAGTAACAAGATATTAATTGTTTGCTTCAATATGTTCAGGAATTAGATAGACAAGTTCCTCTAATGGATGAAATGGAGACAAAGGTGAGATCTTTTGATATTTGCCATAACCTTTTTATTTTAGCATTAGAAGCAAAGAATCATGGAAAAGAATTATAAATGCATCACTTAATTTTACTACGGTGATTTTGCAGGTGGACAAGGCAACATCTGATCTTCGAAGAAATAATGTTAAACTCAAGAAAAGTCTTAACGAGGTAATCCGTACAGTGATTGTTTCAATTGTCAAATTACTTTGGTATAGTTTATTTGGATTCATTAGGCATTCCTTGTCTGGAGGTCAAAGGATTCCAATAAATAGCATCTTTGCTTTTCTTGCAGATAAGATCCAGCCGGAACTTCTGCATTGACATTATTCTGCTGTGTGTAATTCTGGGAATTGCTTCCTATCTATATAAGTAAGCTCCCTATCTTATCCTCTTTAACTTCCTGCATGTAGGATCATATTTCGAGCTGTCTCAAAAGCTTTTGCCTGCATTTTTTAACTTTACTTTTGCAGAATAGCCTAAATAATGAAAATTTTAAACCTGGTTGTTAATTATTAGCCTCCATATAGTAAAGTTATGAGGTTTGCATTTTAGCCTTTTTGAAGTTTAATGTGGAGAATAATGTGTCTAGCAAGACCATTTTCTGAGAACTGCATGTACAAAAATAAAAGTTGAAAAAAATCAGCATATTGTATGAGATCCTCATCCTTTTCCAATCTTTTTTCTCTTTGAGGGAACTAACTCCAAAATTTCTCTCTTTCTGTGATATGAATTGAATTATCTGTCTACCATCATTTTGCTTTTTTTGTATTACTTGCTCTTAGGAGATTAAAGTTAGTTTAAGTCACTTGGATTTTGTTAAGGCAAAAAAGTTTCCCTTTATGCTTTTGCCAGTAGTACCTAGTTTAGGTGGTCGGAACTACTATTTTCTCATTATTTGTGTAGTGAGCTCTGTCCACAGGATCAACCGGAAGGAGTTCTTACTGATTAATAGCTGCTAAGGTGTCAGTTTTTCTTTGATCTGATATAGAAGACATGCTAGTTATTTCATTATAACTGCATACATCTTTTCCAAGTAGATGTTTCACAATTTCAGTTTTTGTGATTTGGTGGATAGTACATTAAACGAAACCATGAAATAATTGCTTCCTGCAAGCATTAATTGAATTGAAGATGGGTAGTGAAGTGGTCATCATTGAGTTGAGCCTGTAATATTTGAATTAGAAAGTTATTGAAATGGATGTTATTGTCCTTAGATACCCCCAGAGAAATTTAACTTTGTTCTGCAGCAAAGAAATTGCAGTGAATGACCCGCTTTTATGGCTTGTTTCACTCTAGATCTGCTTATTATTTCTAGCAAGCAAATAATGTGAATTTGTTTATATTACTTTATGTGTTCATTTATTGTGCTTTTGGTTCAGAATATTTTCTAATGCTATATTTCTCTGATGCAGTATACTGAGATGAATTGACTTTGAAGGCTTCTTCTACAGCTTTCACTGTTTACATCTCCTTATGGTACAGAATTCTTCCATTATTTGAGAGTTTTTCATGTTTAATTCATTGTATAATCTGTTACTCATTTATAATGCCCTGAGAAAACCATTTCAAATTGGGAGACTTAATTGACTGCTAGATCTATCGTGCTTCCATAACAGGACATTATTTGTTTCTCCTGCGATAAGATATGTGATTGCTTGTAGCATTTACTTCGACAACTTATTGTAATTTTCTAGACACACATAATATTTGTTGCAATAACATCATCAATCTTACTGCAGTTTCAAGTCAGAAAGCTCACAATATACCACTACTTCACATGCTTCACCTGTAGATCACAAGAACAACTTATTATACATAGACTGGTGATTTGATTTGATCATTGACAACAATCAGGATGGTGAGCCACTCCCATCTGCCCTTATCTATCTACGTCTTTTTTCTGCACATAAATCAGAAAATTAGGTTCCTGATTGCATCAATTCAATGATGAATGAAAGCCTTGTTTGAAGTGTTCATTGCCTTATGCATATATATGTGAAGACCAATTATTAAGCTCGTGGAATTCAATAAAGCAATCTGATGGGTAGGGGTTGTGGATACTATCTTGGGGTTGGTTTTGGCTGGAGTAGTTCAAATTATCTGTTGGCAGTATCTGTATAGGCAGAAAATCCTCATATCTTTGGTCATTGTTCAGTTTCTTGTCCAATGGAACGAGATTCTCTTCCCTATTACCCAGACTAAGTTTTCTTTTCAGTGGGTTCAAATAATTGCCCAATGAAGGATCTAAAGTAGGCAAATCCACTTCATCTGAACCTTCTTCACAGAATGAAACAAGGCTGTTTTTGTTGCTTCCCTGGAATGTGGCAGTTGAATTGGTCTCCATAGGAGACAAAGCTTGACTAGCAAGTACCAAAGCTAATACCTGGCAATCTTGATTTAAGCAATCTGTTATCATGTCAGTTCTACTGTGTGTAATTGTAGGCTGTAGCTCCTCAATCGTGGGTGAGTTCCTCACTAATTCTTTGCTGCAGCTGTCTTGAACTTCTAATGTGTTTTTTGAGAAGTTGCCTTTTTTGCGAACTCGACACAGCACCCAATCATCCAGCTGTGGAAACAAGATGCAAGCTTTCTTATGCAAGTGCTTAAATCATTCTTTTGCAAAATGGTCTACATGATAGTTGAGAGATCTTTGAGATAAAATGTGACATAGAAAATAGGAGTCAGAATGCAGGGGTGGGGTGACAGTGAGAAATACCCCGTTATACATCACGCTTCCAAAATCAAACATAGGTTTCGTTTGTTTTTTATTGTTGAATACCATGATCTTGAGAAATGACATATGGTGTTTTTGACTGACCAGGCTCATTTGGTAAACTCAAATATTTGGAGTCAAAAGAATCCTAAGAAGCTTGTAAACTGATATTAAAATTTCATAAGTTTTATGAATCTTTTTAATAGTCAGGATGAATTTAAAGACAACACTTGACTACTGTAGATTATTTTTCATAATAGTTTGATTCAAAAAGTAAAATCAATTTCAAGATGTTGGAATTGCATTTTTCATCATCCTGTTGTGGTATGAGACAATAATGTCCTTTACTGTGATGCTAATGCTCTTGCTCCCGAAATAAATGCTAGTTATACTAGTCTCTATAAGCCTTCCAGAAGTGAAGCACCTTTAGAAAAAAGGACCAAAGGAACGGTATGTTTATCATGTTTTGGCTTCACCGAAGTGCACACTGTTATAGTATCACCACAGAATTGGATCTCCCTAGGTTCTAAGGGATGATATGTGGATTCCATGGCTCACTGGGTTGTTATAGATAATTTTTGGATAGTTTGGCTTCAGGTTCTCTAACCCTGACAGAAATAAAGATGGGAAACTAGGAAAAAGTTAAATACAACTTCATGTTGCTCTCAGGTTGTATTTTCAATGCAGAACAAGCTATCTTGTAGTATTCTTTAAAACAAGCAATCTTATAGTATGAAAATACCATATTGCTTACTCTCATGGATCCTTTTAATCTTGAGGGCTTTATCATTGTCTCCAACAATCGATACTCATTCATAATCCACTGTGTCTTGACTCCTTTGGGGGCTCTACCTGTGTAGAAGACCAATGCTTTCTTGACTCCAATATTCTTTGATCCAGAAGAAGTGAGTATAGGCTTGTCTGTACCGGTAGCCTTCCAATAACCCGAAGCTGCAGCTCTGTTTGGTCTTTCCCCATTTGGGTACTTTCTGTCACGTGGACTGAAGAAATACCATTCACCTTCTCCGAACAAAGCTTTCTCTGCAAAGAGTAAGGTAAGGTTGTTGAACGTGAGATAAAAGGTTAGTATTATAACATGATAGTATGATAGAATGGAAAATGAATATAGGATGATTAGGTAGTGCAGAAGACAGACTGGGTAGCTCCCATGGATTATGTTTATATAGATCAATTTCAGCAATTAAAGATGCCGGGAGTGGACGTGATGTCACTTTGTTTTGTAAGTAATGAATGATGAGCTCCTCATCAGATGGATGGAACCTAAAACCTGGAGGAAAATGAAAATTTGAATTGGCTTCTCTCTCCATTGAAGGTAGTTTTTTTCTCGTTCTTGTAGGTGACAATGAAGAGACCTTCGAAATCAAGAAGCACCAATATTGTTGATCAATAGAGTAGTATTAACAAGCACAATAGCAAGGTTTTATATATGGGGCAACTTAATACAGATGGGGACATCATTAAGTTAATAAACAGGTAGTAATAAACAATTAATATTAAATGGAGTTTAAAGAAATGCTGAGGTAAAATAACTTGTTTGTTTGGCTTTACCTTGTCGGAACTTAAGTGATATTTGTTTACAAGCCTCTTGGAAGCAACATTGCTTTGGTACTACACCTTTTAGTCTGGTTAATTAGGATCATAATTAATTACTAATTCTGTTGTTGAAATATAGAATTAATGTGGGTGCAATGATGGAGCTGGATGTTCCTATTGTTGCTGTTCTGCAACATGTTTTCTAACCTTAAAATTAGCTATATATATATATATATGCACACGCACACACTACTATATATATAACTACTTAAACTACACATTCTGTATGCATCTCATCAGAAGTATACACACACTTAAAGAAGATTGCTTGTTAGGATAAACTTATATTTTCTCATTCGTATCATGAAGCTATCATATTTCCATTATTGCTTTTTGCTGATTGAATATATCTGACAAGGAAAATTCTCTGTTTCAGATTGAAGTTGGATTTATTCTGACAGAGAAGCTTTTAATTGAACTCTCTGGACAATTCTGATTGTTGAAACAGCTTGATTTGGACATTCTTTTGATTCATTCATCATCCTATAGTAGTGCTGCACTGCATTGACTTACTTTTTGAAATAATTTACCATAAGCTATGTCGTAATCCTGCAGAAACTTGGATGCAAGAGCGAAGAAAAGAAGCTGTTATTGTCTTCATTCCTTTCTTTGACATAGGTTTATACGACGCGAGCCATGATCTGTGGAGAAGTACAAGTTTCGTTTGCCTTGTTGGAAAACATAATAAAGCCATACGAGGAGAACAAAACCTCTGGCTCAGTGTTTGGTCTCTGTGTCCTTTTCTCTAACTTTTGCTTTGAATGTATGTAGTTGGACAGGCTCTTTTCTTCATAAAATATGTACCTCTTTTGCATGAGATTGCGAAAACCCTTATTACAGCTTGATTGCAAATGTCCTTAATCGCTTTAGAATGTGAAATTTTGTATTATCACTTCAGCAGTTTGTAGAAAATGGCCAACGGTTCATTATTCGGTGAAAACAAAGTCGATATTACTTAGGTATTATTTCTTTGTTAATGGAGACCACATGCTCATTCTTTATAAGTCTTGTGAACTTAACCTTGTTTGACTCGATTTAATTATCCCATTCCCGGTTGATTCGAATCCTAGGTGGATGTCTTGTTTTCTTTTGTGATTTGGCTTAATGAGTGGGAATTAAGCATGATTAGGTGATTGAATTAAACTTCAGTTTTGTTTGTTGAGCCGTTGGTGGTTGATTTAATTTGATCTGCATTTTCGCATCCAGCACTAGTTGGAGTGGTAGGTGTACCGTCTCTGAGACTTAAGGTTTCTAGCTCAAGTCTGATTATGTGTAAATCATGTGTGGGTTTTGTTTAATTTAATAGTAATATTGGTTTAGTTTGTTTGTTTCTTTGTCTAATAATTTCTCAATAAACGTTTGTACGTAAGAGATTTATATGACATAACGAGAATAATTCATTATATGATCCTCCTAAAAAAATTTTGATCTACATTTTGATTAGGTAAGGGAAAAGGCGTGAATATCCCATAAGGCATTCATTCTCTGAAAGTATGAATTAATTGGATTTGATGGAATCCATGTAAGTACCTAAAAGAATCACTAAGTTTGTAATTAGGAGGGAATTTGATGCCTTTTTTTTTCCCCTTTTTGTTAAAGACTAATACTAAAAGCTAAGTGAAAATTTTGGAAGGGAGAAAATTAAGTGCAGCTGGAAAATGATTAGCCCAAAAAGGAAAACGTACCACGGGGAAATGCTAGTCTAAACGACTAGTGAAAGAAAAAGTAGTCAGCTATTGATTTGGCCAATTTATAAAATAAAGCTAAATACCATAAAAAAAGGAAGAAAATAAAAATAAGTTTTTCTTATAGTATTTACTAAACGATAATCACAATTCAAAAATTTTGTAGGATTCTCTGGGAAATCTACACTTTAATAAGTCATAAAAATTAATAAATAATTTACTCTATGTCCATTAATACATATATTAAACCAAAAAACGTATGGAAATAATAAAAAGTACAATAAATTGCTAATATATTAATTAGCCTACATGTCCTTGATGCCATGATGCAATATATTATATGTGGATTGTCCTCCGAGGAAACAAGCGAGGAAATGATGCAATTCTATCACTCTTTCTACGAAAGACACAGTGCCCATTCCTCAAGACGAAATCAAAGCCCGACGAATAATTACAACTGAAAGATAAAAACATATAAGCCGTAAAAGTACTACCTGCCTACATGTTTTGGTACGCGATTAATTTGCTTTGTGCTTCACACCCTACTTAAAGTTACATTAATAAATCAATCAGTGTTAATCGAGATGGTATTAGCTTACACACCATCAAGAGTGAGAATACAAAGAGTGAGAATACAAAGTTGGATCCTTCAAAAGTATAAGAGCACTTAAAAATGTACTTTTAACTTCTACGAGATCGTATTTGTTAAGAAGATTTTACCTCTTATATTTTTAACTCGAAAGAGACTAATCTCAATCAATAAAATTGAAAATACCTATGATTGAATTTAAAAAGGAAAACATAGAAGGCCAATGACCTAGTAGTATATTAGATGAATTTCACATGTTTAATTAATAAAATTGTGAATATATATTCAAGGAACTTAAACATTCTTTTAGAAATTTCCCTTTATGAAGTCTACAAGGCAAAGTTTGAACCATTATTATAGTCTTTAGTTTTATATAAGGAACTTTCTCACGTACCCACTTTCGCTTTCATGATTAATGGATGGTACTGTTTATGCAATCCATTTAGTGTTTGAAAGTGGGAATTGATATATGTCTATTTCTTATTTAGAAGCATTTAGAGGGAGACCATACGGCAAGTTGCAAGGGAGGGAAGGTTCGTTGGGCACGTAATAATAAAAAGGCGATGAGGAGAGATTTTTCATTTTCACATGCATGAATATAGGCTAATCCCATGTACAAAAGCCAGAAGCTTTTTCAACAAAAAAGGGAACCATGAACCATCTATTGATATCGTACATTTTGTTTGATACCGAGTGTATCAAAATCAATCGATTGTTGTATTTGTTTTTTGAAAATTTGAAGCCTACAGCCCTCTCTCTCTCTCTCTCTCTCTCTGATATTGCAGCAGCAGCAGCACCACCTTATAGGAACATTGCTAATTAGATCGACGTGTGAAAACAAAGTTTTCCCATTCAAATATTTAAATTTCAAAGCCTACTTTTGCAAGCAAGGAAGCTTCTCTATCGGCCCCCCAACTCAAAATATTTTTGTCCTCATACTCTCCGTTATATTTTCAGCTTTCACTCAAACTTGAATTGAATATCAAATAGTATTACGATAAGCTTGTTATATATATATATATATATATATAGCTTACATTTGATATACCGGATATGATGAAATAAAGAGAAAAATCATGTATGTTTAATCGTCCAGTTTGTTTTATTTACATATATAATAAAAGGAATTAATCATTCTAACAGTGTAAGATGAGTTAATTCTCTTCGTTTTTAGATAATTGAAGTTATTAGATAATCAGTTTTAATTGCTTAAATGAGAAATCGATGTTTTATCTATACATAATGATGTGGTTATAATAAATGACTACCGAATGTTAACAAGTGAATTGACAAATTTATCGATTAATTAACATTAAGGTTACTCAAAAAGGTTGAGCCAGAATAAATGGGTCAAAGGTAAACAAACATATATTGGAAAAAAACTACACTGGTAGTTTAGTTACCATGGCATATGCGTGGGAGAAAGCGGAATTACTGAGTAGTATAAGACTTGGACTTGAAGTGGTAGTGCAATAAGATTCTGTTTATTGTGGTTTGGCAAAATGGCAGCCAAAGAGCAAAGGCAGCGGATGATGAGATGAGGGGGCGAATTTCAAGAGGGAAAAAAAGAGAAAATAAAAAGTGTGTGTGAGAGAGAGAGGGAAAGTAGTAGTATTTTTATAAGTAGACAAATCAAGCGGTAGCAGTCATCTCTTGTCTTTGTATCTATCTGCTCTTTCCTACTGACAATCTCTTTTGTGGGTCCCCTTCCCACCCCCTTGCCCTAACTTTGCTGCCCCCTCCCTCTCCCTCTCTCTCACGGACGCCAGTGCCGCTCTCTCCCTATCTTTTCACCTTTTATATGTTGTTTCTGTTTTCCTTCATTTAAAATTTACTCTCTTTCTTTCTTTCTTTTCCCTGTCTTAAAATCTTCATGGTTCTTGCCACAATTATAGCATAATCATTTTTTACCTCATCAATCAAACTGCCTCTGGGGCTGGCTGTAAAGGCAACCCCCTTTTTCTCCTCTCTCTCTCTCTCTCTCCATTTTTCCCTTCTTGTCCAAATCAATTTCTCTTGATCCAACCTTTTTCCAAAACTTTCTCTTTTAAAGAAGTATTTCATTAACATTCTTTTCTTCATTCTCTCTTTTAAACCAAAATAATAATAATAATAATGCGACCTCGCGTTGATTCAACACAAATACTTACAACCCTTTGATTTTTTTACAACATGCGAGCTGCTGATCTCACATCATCACATGTAGCATTTTTTTTAATTAATAATTACCGGTTATATATAGAGAGAGATGAGGGTGGTCCTGCTTGAGTCTATGGCTGACTGACTTCGAGAGAAGCCGTGTAAGATAAGGAGAGAGAAAGAAAGAGATGGGATGAAAAATATTCTCTCCAGCTAGCTTTCTTTTTGGTGTTTTCTTCTGGGTTTCAAGTCTTTAACTGAACCAAAGGGTCTTCATTTCATTTCCCCACAAAATTAAATAAATATCGTTTCTTCTTCATTTACAACAAGTTCAAAAGACCCAATCTTCCTTCCTTTTGAATTTTACAAAAAACAAAAACAAACAGAGAGAGAGATTGTTGGGTTGTGCTCACTACTTTGTAGCAAAGCTTTTGTTGTGTAGTAGTATTTCATCAGTTCTTTTTTTTTTTTTTTTCTGAAAGTAGTTGTAGTTACTCAAAGCTGCTTCAGTTTGGGGAGTTGGTTTACTTTGTTTAGCTCCTTTTAGGATAGAAAGAGCGCAGGGTTTGAATCCATAGCAGAAAGAAAATGATGTCTCAAGATGGGCTTTCTGTTCCCTCAACCATCAGAGGCTTACCTCAAGAACCAAATTCCAACCCTAACCCTAATTCAACTAACCCTGCTTCTAATCCAGTTAAGAAGAAGAGAAATTTGCCAGGAACACCAGGCAAGTCTCTCTCTATATATGTTATTTCTCTCTTAACTTCAATCTTCTTTAATTAGTAGTATTCTTTTATATATAACTATTTATCTTGATGAGGTTTTTATGTTTTTTTTTTGTTTTTATTAAATTAAGCAGATCCAGATGCAGAAGTTATAGCTTTGTCACCAAAATCTCTCATGGCAACCAACAGATTCCTCTGTGAAATCTGCAACAAGGGTTTCCAGAGGGACCAGAACTTGCAACTCCACCGAAGAGGCCACAACCTGCCATGGAAGCTCAAGCAAAGAACAAACAAAGAAGTGAGGAAAAAAGTCTACATCTGCCCTGAAAAGACCTGCGTCCACCATGACCCCTCGAGAGCATTGGGAGACCTCACTGGAATAAAGAAGCACTTTAGCAGGAAACATGGTGAGAAGAAATGGAAGTGTGAGAAATGTTCCAAGAAGTATGCAGTTCAGTCGGATTGGAAAGCTCATAGTAAGATTTGTGGAACTAGAGAGTATAGATGTGACTGTGGAACACTATTTTCCAGGTAACCATATATAGTTTTTGCATCTCTCTCTGTTGGTTTTGAAATTAATTACTATAGATATATAGTATCTGTTTCATATGATTAGTTTGGTTGAAAAATTAAATGCTATGGATATTTAACATTTGAATTTAATGAGGTCTGACCTCAAAAAGAGCTATATATATATGTCAGCTCTTCATTAACAAAGTTGAAAATGGGTTTTTCTTTCTTTTTATCATACAGGAAGGATAGCTTCATCACTCATAGAGCTTTCTGCGATGCTTTAGCTGAAGAAAGTGCAAGATTCACTTCAGTTTCAACGACTATGAATCCAGTAGCCTTTAGAAATGATTTGATGATAAACGGGGCGAATAATAACAATGCTCAAGTTACAGGGATGCACCAGTTTTCGTCATCAGGGTTCAGGCCAGATCAGTTTGCTGGTTCAGAGCTTGTAGTCGACAATGTGAATGCAAGTGGTCAAAAGCCAGCAAGGCTACAATTATGGCTCGACCAAGCTAATTCTCAGCTTAACCCAATGGGTATTCCAAGTAATGCTAACGCTTACTTGGCACCAAAATCTAACACAAGCTTGCCTGACTTGGGAATAGCACCGATGAACATGTTTGGATCACTGTCGCAGACACAATGGCTCGGCAGCAGCAAGTACCCAGAAGCATCATTTCCAGGTGCCAATCTATCAGTGTCAGGGTTGCCACGAGGACCCAAAGAAGAAGAAGAGAACAAGGGAAATTTGTCTGAATCCATAACATCTTTGTTTTCGAACAATGCCCGGAATAGTCTCCAACAAGGCCAGACAGCTGCCACTGCTCACATGTCAGCCACTGCACTCCT
Source organism: Microcos paniculata (assembly GCA_030664755.1). Taxonomy (NCBI): domain Eukaryota; kingdom Viridiplantae; phylum Streptophyta; class Magnoliopsida; order Malvales; family Malvaceae; genus Microcos; species Microcos paniculata. The sequence goes on along the minus strand of CP131459.1, from coordinate 38,438,947 downwards.
TCAAAAAGCAGCCCAACTGGGATCTACCAGAAGTAACCCAGCGTTCAATAACGGCGGCTTCGGGGGGTTAATGAGCTCATCCCCTTCAACCATGTCAAGCACCAATACTTATGACCACAGCAAGAACAATGAAGTTTACAAGCTGTTCAAGCAAGCAAATAGTCAATCTGAGAATATAAACGAATTGGTGAGTTCACTGTCTTCGACTCAAGCATCCATAATGAAAGACGGGTCCGGTTTAGGTGATATAAACTCGAGCTCATTTGTCAATAACAACACCACCACCACCAAGAACGTAGACAGTTTGTTGATGCAGGCTAATGGAAAACAAGGGGGCCAAGCCGCAGTTGTATCAAAGCTCAACACGAATTCTAATGAAGTCGAAGCGAGCTTAACCAGGGATTTTCTTGGTATGGGAGGTGAGTCAAGCAGACCATTCTTGCGGCAAGAGCTTGCCAAGTTTGCTTCATTGGGTTCAGTTCAACCATGGAGTTGACAAATTGGAGAATTGAGAAAAAGCCAGTTCAAATGTTCATAAATTCGGCTGCATGTGCTAGTAGAAAGGTAAGAGCTAGCTAGCCATTGTTGTAGCAAATAAAATTGATGATGAAGGCAAACTATAGTGTTCAATTTAAGTTAGGTTGGATTAAGAACTTAAGCAAAAACAGAAAGATGAGTTTGCAGTTGGTAGCTAACGAGTCAACTCGGAACGGGGAAGTGATCTTGTGAATGGGAAGAGGGGGTGGGCCACTACTGGTGACTGCGTGGTGGGAGAGCCGAAGAGACTGAAGAGAAAGAGACATGGCAGTGTTTTGGGCCCTCCATGCACGTAGATTTTTCACCTTTTTATTACTACTAGCTAGTTGTAGTAGTACAAATTTCCCTTTTTATTTATTTTTTTTTAATTTTGAAGGGGGCAGTGGGGGGTTTGATTAAACCTGAGCTAGTGTAACACATGGTTGTGAGTTGTGACCACTTGTTGCACTGTCTTTTCTCCCTTACTGTGACGGCTGTGACCATTTTCCAAGCTGGACTCAAATAAAATGGGACAATTACGTACGTATGTTTAGCCTCCATTTCCTCCATACCCTCCATACGGCTGTCATATCTAATCTAACTCAATATCTACTTTAATTTGGGATGACCTACTTATAATTAAGTCCCTCTAGTCAATCTCCCGCTATAATTAGATAGAAAAATCTAATGTAGATATAACTTTTCTTTAATTATTATTTATCGATTTTGTTAACGGATGCACTTATACACCCTTTAAAGTTGGTTAACTTCTCATTTAAGAAAAATATTTTTCATTTAATACAGTAATTTTTTTGTTGAATTAAAAAAAATGAAGTATTAATTATATAAAACCTTCTATATTTGACACCTTAAATGATGTATGGGTGCACCATTTAGCATTTTTAATTATTTATATATATTATTATATTATTATAATATTAAAATTAATTGTATATGAAAATTTCAAAGAATTCTTTGATTTTTCATCGCGTCAATTTTAAATTTTTTTTATCATTTTCTAAGAATGTGTGAAATTTCTAAATTGACATTTTAGTCATTAATTATGTAATGTCAAATAAGATGTCTTTATTTGTCATTTTATTTTTTTTATTTTTCTAAACAACTAATTTACTCATACATTTATATTTCTTTTTAAAAAATTGAGCTAAATTAATTTGAATTTTATTTTTTCTTATTCCAAAAATTTTCCATCTCCAATATCAAAATCCTAATGCATCTCATTATTTTTTATAATCTCTATAATAATTTACATATATTTATAAAAAAATTATATAAAACAATTTGAGTAAAGATTAATGTTTTTTAAGTGCTGATATTGATTTTTTTTAAGACAATCTACCATTTATTTTATACTTTAATTATATTATTATTAGACTAATTTTTTTTTCTATTTTTACCTCCCCCCCCCCCTTCAAAACTCATCTAATTCAACTCATATTATCTTAAACCCTAAATGCTAAGTAAAACTCCTTGAAGGAGATATATGATATATGGTTATTAATTTCGTCTAATGATGTAAACAACACATGCCTAAAGTAGTTACATTGCAGGTAGAATATCATTATGGTGAAAAAAAATATATTTATATGTAAGTTAACATCTCTGGTACCTCTAAAAGACATTTGTGTTTTTTTTCTCTTGAAAACAAAAGAAAGACATTAATTTTTATAAAAACTTATATATTATATGTTTATACATATTTCTTTGAAAAACACATATATAATATTAACTATAACTATTATTTTACATAAATAACCAATGACGATAATGCAGGGTTTCATTGCTAATTAATATAGTTAATACGATGGGTTCTAAATCGTTAAAATTTTAATTCTAATGATTAATGTTCAAATTCGATACTTAATCTTGACTTGGTGACTAAGAGATTGGGAGAAGTCATATAAAGGTGTGAATTTGAAGCGTCTCCCCCTCCCCTCATAAACCAAGGAAAACAAAAGGTAACCTTGAGTTTTATTTTTGAAGTTGGGATGATCTAATCCGACATTAAAATTGACAAATTATAAATCAGGTAACTTCATATAGATCACTTTAATTGTCATGTCAAGATCTCTTATATATTGATTTTTTTTCCTAGTACATAGAAGATAAAAAAGGAGTTCATACAATAAAGTTACAAATTTCGAACTCGATACTTTCAACATGAATTCCAACATCGATATATAGTGATTTTGATTGTCCATAGACTATGCATATACTCGTAGAATGGTTTGGATACTGTCTTTATGTTATGTACATTGTGCCCTTAATTTGTAAATATACATAATACTATTAGAGGGCGAAAAAAAAAATGAAAATTCTGTAGAGAGACTATAATTAAGTTGTTCTAGCAAGTGTTCTACCAAAAAGTTATGCTCGCAATTTGAGAAGAGAAAAAAGAATTCCACATCACATTAATATCGAAATGAGCCCCACAGAATCTTCTCCCTGTACTCATCATTTTGTCATATTATTAGCAACAGAATATTACTCAACTTTTACTGCTTTATGCTCTACAAATATTAATATTATATATTGTGTGTTGTGATTATCAATTTATCTTATTATCGGAATTTATTTTTTAGAAAATTTAATTTTTGGAATACGTAAATGGGATATCTCATAATTAAATTTTATATTTTTATCTGAAAAATTAAAACCCCAAAAATTTTATATTAAAGTTTAAGTAACTCTCTAACCATACACATATATATATATATATCGAGAGTATTAATCATAACAAATTAAGTTTCAATATAGTACTAATTAAGATTGACACATATAAATATACAAAACAGAAAGAGGGGGCCACAGGTTGAAGATGGGTGCATGATTGGGTATGAGTTACTACTTTATTTAAGTGTATTATTGTGGTTTGATTCATCTCGAAATAATAAGTCTTAAACTTTTTTTGTTCCCCAAAAAGTGCACATGTTCACATTCAGTTTGGCTGCAAATTCTACCAGAGATTTAATGCAAACAAAGCTATCGCTCTCATTAATCCAGTAATTTGTACCAAACAAACGCGTATTATTATTCTTATTATTATTATTAAACGCACATTATTTTTTAGTCAAAAAAATAAGCGCGTATTTATTTATTTATTACGTTCAGCCTTTGATTGCTTTTTGTTGATTATGTTAATTAATTGGCACACGGTTTAGATCAAATGGATGAATTGAATTCTTTGCATGTCAACCATACACTTCGATAGCGGTTCTAGGAAGTAAATCAATTATAAGTCTTCTAGAATAATTAATTGCGAATAAGAATATAATTTTAGTTCAAATATGAAATCATTGTCCCAATTCCCACGTAATGCAGGCTGTGGCTGATGAAGTCAAATGAGAAATTAATTAAGGTACCACGACCATTTTTCTTTTTATTATGTAATATATAATAACAATAATATGCATGGGCGCGGGGCTTATGGAATTCCATACAAGAGAGAGAATTTCTACTAGGGATGGTAATGAGTAGTTTGTAATAGGATATCCTGAACTACCCGACTCGATTAAGTAGGATTATGATACCTTATAATTGGGTTCAAGTCACAATTTTAATATCCGTGACGGGTTCTGATAGGGTACAGGTAATGGTCTTAGGGTGCCCACTACCTCAATCCGATTATAAAATTAATTTTTTAGATTTTGTTATACTTTTACTTAAAAATTACTAAAAAATAATGTAATAATTATATAATACTAACTAAAATTCATCAAATTTGATTTTTTTAACTTTGATTTATTTTATTATGAATTAATTTTAATTTATTACTTTAATTTTATTGTATTTATTAAATTTATTCTGATATTTATCAGGGTTCGGGTATTAACGGGTAGTTGGGATATTATTCTTCGGGTAGTAATTTTCAAAAATAATTGGATAATTATTGGGTTCGGGTACCATAGAAAATAATAGAATTAGGGTACAGGTGCCTCAAAATTAGTGGATATCCTACCCGTTGTCATCCCTAATATCTATCCTCTCACATATTAGCTATGATAAAAAGGAAATTGAATGCAAAAAGATGTATAATTTATTTGATTTCTTTTTACCACAATCTCCGATTTCAATTATCTAATTACATTTAGAAATTATGTTCTGAAACCGATCGATGCTATGTGAGAGAGAGAGAGAGAGAGAGAGAGAGAGAGTAAAGAGTCTAGAAAAAGAATTGACGAGTAGAGTTTTTTTTGGCCGAATCAAAAAGACTTGTACTATTGACGAGTAGATTGAGTTTTCGAGTATTGAACGATCATTTGTCCAGCTAACCATAATAGAAGTTTGAAAATACAAGCTAGCTACCATCTGAAATGAAGCCCGATTTGTTTTCCTCTTATGAGAACGACTTGTTAGCGGTTGTTGATATATCTTCCTTCTTACCTTTGCCAAAACTATAATGTCATGTTGAGAGAAAGATCCCTCGTAGCAGTTCTTGGGCTTGATTTGTTACTTTACCAACAAGGAATAATTAAAAAGAGAGAAGATATATATAGAGAGATAATAATCTTTTTAATTAATTATCTAATTAATGACTATATATATATATGTTTAATATAATTAATTTTTTTCATTTATATTATTCATAATTGATTTAAACATTAATAACATGAAAGTTTATAAAGTTTGATTGATCCCTACGTAATGTGACAAGCAGAAGGCGTATTGTCAATGAGATCTTGACTTAATGACAAGGTGGAGATCGTAAAATCTTGATATTTTGGGTTTTCGTTATGCTGTTAGTATATTTCTGGGGATCGAAAAAAGAAGATCCGTTTTGTCAACTCATGAGCGACATCGAGTCTATGTATATACAAGATTTATAATTTAAACAACAAAAATTTAATTAAAATAGTGATCTAATTTAAAAAGGTTTCGATCTTCAACAAAGACAGATTACAAGTTGGATAATTGATTATATATGTTTATGAGAGTAAAAACAGGTTTAATGCATAACATTGGATCCTCCCTCACCGGGCAGACAGAAAATGGTAGGCCATGTCCAATCAAAAGGGCTTCTCTTCATGCAACATGTTTCCCAAATGGTAGAACAAATATTCTTCTTCAGCTGTGTTTTTGTTTTTTTTCCCTTTCTTTTGTATTTTTTATTTTTTTATAAAAAAAAATAATTCTCGTTCAAATGATCTAAAACGAACTACAACTAGCTAGGTATCGACTATAGATTTGAGTGGTAATTCTCCTTCTAATATATTGAAAAATGGAAAGAAAAAAAAACTAAGATATTTGAATTAAACTTTATGAAAATTACTCCTCTCTTTTATTAATTAGTTTTCTATTTCAAACAGTTTTTCCTTTTTTTCTTGGATTCATTGATGTTTTATATATATACCACAAAGGCCCACGGCCTAGGCCTGTATGGGAACTACAATACGTACAGACCAAACTAGTTGGGCCTGCAATGTTTGGGCATTGCCCGGCCCAAGATGCCATACCCGCCAGCCCGCCTCTTCTTTTTATCTTAGATTTTTCAAAAATTCGAATTTTACCATATAGTCTCCATGAATAAGGTATATTTATGTATTATATAATGACTTGATGAGAGTTTAAAAAGTCCTATTATAGGACTGCTCTCTCACTTTACATTCATTAATTAAATTTTGCTTCTAATTTTTTCTAATTCAGAGAAGGAGTTGAATTCGAATCTCATTTCAATGAACAAAGTACAAAATCATGCTTCAATCATTGAATCAAAATATCTAAAAATCTTTAACCGATTAATTAAACTTTTCAATAAAGTGGGATGACAAACATTTTGTTAATCCAACAAGATTATACTAATGGTTAACTATGACTATGAGGTTGATTTCCCCCCTAAAAAAAGGGGAAAATCTATACATTATTGGGGCCTTTTTATGGAAATTATGATATGTTAGCTGCGCTCTTAATAAGCAAGTAAATACCAAGCTATCATAATAAATGAGTTTTTTTTTTTTCATTGAGCAAATTCATGAGTTATATATTTTACATTTTACATTGTTGGAGTGTAATTTTTTTTTTTGCCCTCAGTTGGAGTGTAATTTATATATACAATATCCATGAATAATAGTAATATAATAATAATAAATACGGCGATGCAGTATAATAAAAATTTTCAAATTTTTTGTTAAATGTTACATGATTTAATTTATTATATAATGTAATTATTTTTTGGGTTAATTATAAAATGTAATTATGATAACATATCACATATCATCTAATTGTGTATAGGAAATATGAAACTGTATTTAATTATATTGTATTAACTATACTAATAATCATTTCCGCTGTTAAATGATGGAGCGGCCGAGGGGAGATAGGGGCATTGTGGAGTTTGAAGGAAATCAAGGACCAAAACATACAAAGTCTTTAAAAATTCACAAATTTACATTGGATAAATGGATAACTTCAAATGAAAAAAGAAAAGAAAAACCTCGAAATTCAATCTTCATAGCAATTGACTCTCATCACGGACTGGCCATTGATGATACAATTACAAATAAAAAATAAAACAGAAACTTACATGATAATTATTAACAAGGAAAAGAAGGAAAAAAAAAAAAAGAGAGAGAGAAAACACTCACCATCTTCTTCACCACCATTGAATCCAACCCACCGGAACTCCATTCTTAAATCCCATCAAAACTTTTGGGGTTTTTTCATAATCACAAAGAAAGTGCAATAACTATAGCACTAACTCCCCAAAACACTACATTTTGCATGGCGATGAGGCCCACAGCCTTAGAGTTGTCAGCTGGGGTAGCGGGGCTGTCAGCAACAGCAGCCTTCTTCTTAGACTTGGCCGGAGCAGGTGCAGGGGCCGGAGGCGGAGGATCAAATATCTGATAAGGGCGAAGCACCTCGTCGATTTGATAAACAGCAAGCTGACCATCGGTGTAGATAGTGCCAGAAATGCTGGTGTTGGTAAGCCCTGATGTTATATTGACTGAGTTGCCTGAAGTGGTTATATTGAGAGGAAACCTACCGTCGGCGCTATCCCCAGCCTGGGTCCTCAAAGGGTTACTAACAGTTTGGAATTGGGATGCGGAAAGGTATGTTGGGATTATGTGGAACTGCACCAGCTCAGCTTTTTGTTCGTCGCTGAGCGAGTTCAAGGTGCCGGATTCGAGGCTTGAGAAAGCACTATCCGTTGGTGCAAAAATGGTAATGCCATTGTTTGTGTTGTTGAGCTGACCAAGCAGCTGGTTAGCAACTGAGGTGGTTTTCATGAGGCGGATGAAGAGGGTGAACGGGCCGGCTTTTTCAAGGATTTTGGTCACATTGGTAGGACCAGGTGGTCCCGGAGCCAGGGCCGGAGCTTGGACTACCGGTGCTGGGACTACCGGAGCTGGGACCACCGGAGCTGGGACTACCGGAGCTGGGACCGCAGGAGCTTGGGCCGGAGCTTGGGCGGAGCTTGGGCTTGAACAATGGAGAAAAAAGAGAAGGAAGCATGAGAGAGTGATGAAGAGATGTTGTTGCTTCATTTTCATCATCACGGCTTGTTTTAGGATGTATGGAGACTTGTTGCTTGGCAAACAAAACAATGTGAAATGGAAGGGAAGAAGAGAGGAGGGTGGTGGGAGGGGAGACGCAAAGTGGTCCTAGAAAACAAAAAGAAAAAATGCTTGAGATGTGTGTTAATAGGAAGAGAAAGGGGGAGGGGGGGTTTTTATTAAGGAGAAGAGAGAACTGAAGTTAGGTAAAATGGTTAAGTTTTAGTAGTTAGCTAAAAAAACATACTAGCTGTTAAAGCTTTCGCAAAAAAACTCAAATTGTTTTCTTGGGGAAGGTTGGAGGCATGAATAGAAAGAGAAAGAAGGGGAAATCGATGACACTGTTAGAGCAACTAGATTGCTTGGAAAAGCAGGAAACATAGAGGAGATTCGGAGTAGGGTGTGTGGGCAAATAAAGATGTGAAATGATTGCTTCCCTTTTACTTGTAATGGATAGAAATTTACTTTGGTTTTGATTGCCACTACCTACCTTAATATACAAGTTTTTCTCATTCCCGGGGCAGAACCGCAGCAGCAACAATTTGATGGGGAAGATGGGATTGGTTGTTCGTAGGTTGGGCCATTGGGCCCTTTCTCATGAATGTTATCCTCTGCCTAAGTGTGCTAATGTCAACCCCTGATGGCTCCCATTTGTGGGCCATTTTCCTTCCATCTGCAATGCAAATCTGTTGGAGGGCGATGAGCCAGCTATAAAATTTTGCACCCTTTTCCTTCTTTGCCCTCTCTTTTCCTTTTCCTCATGCTTGTTTCATTCTTATTCATAGTATAAGAGTATATAAGGAGATTCATTAATTTTTAGGGTCCATAACACCTCAACCAACCTTCCATTAGTGTAACTCAAAACCATTAAATTTAACATTGAATCACAATTTTGATGTTTTCATCGTTGAAATGAATCTCTCTTAATTGTTCTGGCCTTGATCTTAGCCAAGCCAGGCTAGGTTGGCTGAGTCTGAAGTTGCTTGTGTCTGAATAGAAGCCCCATATGAGTTGCTCTGACAGTTAGTGCAGTGATATCAAATGATGTTGGTTGGAAGTTGAAGGAATAAAAACAGGGGGACATACCAATATTTGACATTCTTTTGGTACACGAACATACAAATATTGTTGCTAATTCTCAGTTGAGTTGGATACACGCAATTTGCAAGTAAGCTTGTATGCGTGCATCTTTATAGTTGCAAGAATCGACAATTTTTTTTTCCCACTGCTTCACCTTTTTGCTTTGTCTTACAACTAATATTAGCCTTTTCACAGATCATGGGATCGCCTTAATGTATCTTATCTTTTCACCTCATTATTGAAAATCAAGTTAGAAATGTTATTTAAGTTCAAAAGTAAGATTCTTTCTTTTAGTTTTAATAAATAATTCTTGGGGAAAATGGGACATGGATGCTTTTACTGCCCATACTTCAGTTCATGAAGTCTAATTCATGGTGCTCAAGGATCTAGCAGAGACCACGATCTCTTCATTGAGGGATGATCTGAGTTGCAATTTTTCGATTGAGCCGTTTTTAAACATATAGATGTGATCAAACAGATGCAAAAGGCTGTCAGCATTTAGCTTCTTGACTCATTTGGACAGACCTGCCTACAGTACTCTCATTTTTCTCCACCTTCAATTATGGATAGAATTTGTTGGTAATATTGAACAATCGACAGCTTCATCCTTGCTTAGAGAAGAAGCTAAAAGTAACGGTTCCATGCAAGGCATTGACAGGCTACAAAGAACTAGAACTTCAATCGAATTTCATTACCAAGCAATAAATTACATGCCTGAAAAGTGTCATCCATGATCTAAAATAAATTTAGACCAGACAAAATATCATTACACTAACCCTTTGTCATCATAGCAAAGATATTCATCATTTCATTCACCACTTGAATGTGCAAATTATCCAATTACAGGCAAGTATGGGCTTGTGTTAATTCATGTTAAGAGTACACTGTGAAAGATGGTCGTGGATGAAATCCATGTTAGTAAGCTGCTCAAAGCAGGTCAGTCCAGGATCATCGTCTCTGTTTGTATGTATTCCAAGGTCCTATCCTGTCCCTTTCTCAGTCAAATTCCTCTCTTTCAATGCATCTTCGGCTTTTATTTTCTCAGGGACATAATCTAGAAACACAGATAAAAATGTTTTCCATCAATTATAAATAATTGTTGGCGTGGTTAAGTTCTTTTTCTCTGTCCAGGAAGGATTTGGAATTGAGTCCCAGCTTAAACATATTAAGACTGATTACACGGAAGGATGAAGTAGAGATGGTTAACCTATAATTTATATCCCAGCCACTGGCTAAACAAAATAAATTAAGAATGAGAGAGCAGTACCTGACAGAAAGTCATATCTACTCCGTTCACGAACAACTGTTGCTGCAAAGACAAAATGATCATCTTAATACCACTTCAGTTAAACATGGCCAAGCCTTCGATCTACTTTCAAAGAAAATAAAAGCATAAATCTCATTCAAATATACACTCTGTAAAATATTAAAATTCTGAGACAAACACTTGATGGAAAAGGCATCTGAAGCATCTGAAGAAGATTTCAAACACACATAACATGCATACAAATCACAGGCAAGGAAGGAGGTTATGCATATCAAGACATTCAAGATTCGTACTGGTGCAAAAAAATGCCAGATTTAAGTTTCCAAATAATCAGATTTCAAGATAGGTTCACCTACATGATCCATCATAGAATACCACCATAAAGAGCAGAACTCAACTACCCAAAAGTTTCAACTCCAATGACACAACAACACTCTTAACCAAAGGCCCCAACGATGATTTAGCAGAAGGTAATAATATTTGATGCTACGTAGAAATAACTACAGATGTACAACCTGACTCACATGCAGATCTTATACTTTGGTAATGAGTGAATTTTTTCTAAACTCATCTACCTTTCTTTGTTGATTATCAAACCATAACTATCTGGAATAGCAGTATTGCACTTCAAAAGGATCTTGACTTTTTATGTTGAAAAATTATGATTACTATAAAAATCAATCTTAAACTAATTGATCTATAGAAACCAAACAAAAGATACCATCAGAGTTCCTACCTGTCTTAACCAGAAAGATGTTATAATATTCAGTTCCCACAATACTTTGCTCTGTTTAGGAGCAAATATTAATAAGGTAGAGAAGATATGGTACTTGCTAACATTCTACATTTTCAAGACATTACAGCAATGCAAGCTACAACCAGCACAGAAAATAATACTAGTGTATGATAGACAAGGAAGTTACAGAGGTGCTTGTAACCAAGCGATTTCTTGTGATCCTTCACAGCAGATTTGTATCCATCTTCACAAAATTTTTCAAGGAATTTCTCCTGCAAGAACCAAGAAGAAATTTACACATTAAATAATGCTAAAGCACAGAAAGAGATAAAACTAAAACAGAGTGATAATTACTGCCGATGCAAAAATTGCCCTTACCAGTTTCAACAGAGAAAGAAGAAGAAAGCACAGAAATACACAAAAGAACAAGTATACTAAACAACAACGTAAGAAAGAGATCGGCTTTGGTAGAACCAGAAGCGAAGAAATATTACCAACTAAACAAAATCCAACAATTCAGTTATTTTTGTTCAATTTTCTAACTTCCCATTATTAATCAAGCATGCCATGCATTAAACATACTTAGACCCAACAAATAACAGCGAAGGATGATTCTTTAGCATCCTTCAACGTCGGAATATATACACATTGAACCCAAATTATAACTCAAAGACTAAAATGAAGGAAATACAAAGGAAAACCCTAATGGCATTAATAAAAAGGAACAAGAAAAAACAGAGGAACACGAATTACCGTGGCTTTATTAACAAGAAAAACAACATCTTGGGAAACAGCCATACGGTAATCTTCACTCTTCATTATCCTCTTTATTCTACTCATAGGAAACCTGCACATCGTTGCTTCTCCTTCTTCTTCATTCTCTTCTACTTTTTCCTTCTGTTTCCTCTTATTGGGTTTAACGTTCTTGCTGGCCTTTTTTCCATTTTCTAGTTGTTTGGATTCGGTGCTTGAAGATGGGTCCGCAGTATCCTCTGACTCAACCAGCGCAAGGGTTCCATTGCTGCTCTTATTCTTGCTTTTGTTATTCTCTGGCTTTGACTTCTGTTTCGGCTTCGGCTTTGGCGTTGGCTTTGATTTGGTAGGCGTTTTCGTGGAACTTGTTTTTTTTTCTGTGCTTTTTATGGCTTTTTTTATCTCTTTGACAGCGCTGTTGTCGTTCTTCTTCGTCTTCTTCTTCTCTTCTTCTTTGGGTTTCTTGGAGGAGGCCATCGCGATCAATCTCTCTACCCCTTCCTCTCACAGATTTGGGGAACTCTGAACTGATTCAACTGAACGACAACGAAAAAATTAAAATCCCGTTTCTGGACCTTTTGTAGATCGGGCCTAATATGTTTCCTTGGGTTCAATCTTTTTCTCTTTTAAAATTTTCAGATGGGCCTGGCTTTGTTAAATAAAACAATAAAAACAATTCCAAAGGATTCATTGGAACTGCAAGATATGAAAGCTTGTTAGTCCTTTTATTGGGTCTCGTTTATAGAAATCAAATGCATTTCACATTATGGTTTATCTTTCTAAATAACAAGGTATTTGGAGTACAACATTGTAGCTTCAAATAACTAATTCAAAAGAATAAATCCTACAAATATGATGAATATTTGCAGTTTATATCTAAGAAAATTATCCATGTCCGGATTCTTTAATTCCTAACTCATCCAGGAGTTGAAAAACAGACAGCAACTTCCTTTCTCTGCAGTTCAATTCAGTCAAAAACTCCCAACAATGTGGTTCTGGTTTAAAGCCTGTTTCTGCCAATCCAAACAAAGCTGTAACTGCATCATCCACCATTCCAGCTTTACAAAGGCGAACCAACAAGTCATTTGAAGTAGCATAATGAGGCCAAAAGCCCCTATCCAGCATCAGATCCAACAGCTTAGTTGCCTTCTCCATTTCATCACTCTGGCACAATGCATTCAGTACAATTCTGTAACTTGCTTTATTCAAGTAAACACCCTCATAAGGCAGTTTCTCAAGCATCTGAAGCGCATCCTGAAACCTACCTTCTCTGGATAAACCCCCAAGTAATACATTTAAAGTTACAACATCGGCTTGGCATTCCTTTTCCTTCATTTCCTTGAGCAACTGCATTGCTTCATCAATTCGAGAAGCCCTACAAAGACAATTAATCAATGTAGTATACCCAATTGTATCAGGTTTCAGACCTGTGCCCTTCATCTCAAGAAAAACCTCCTGGGCCTCCTTCCACCTTTCCTCCTTGCAAAACCCATTCATTAGGGCAGAGTAATTGAATAAATTCGGATTGCATCCATTGTTCTTCATAAACTCCATTATCTTTCGGGCCCGATCAACTTTCCCTCCGCAACAGAAACCATTAATTAAAATATTATAGGTTAGAACATCTGGCAATATCCGATCCTTAGCCACCATTTCCTCAAACAATTCTATTGCTTCTTTAAGTTTTCCATTTTCACAGAGACCACCCATCAAGGTTGTGTAGGTAATCAGATTGGGATAAGAAACCCTGGACTTTTTCATCTCCTTCACAACTTCAAAAGCGAAGTGAAGATCTCCATTCTTACAATGATGCTTCACCAAGATGTTAAAAATGCAAGTGTTGGGTCTCAACCTTAGAGATTTCTTGGAGTTCAAAAGAAAATTTCTGGCCAAATCAACCTGGTTTGATTCAACCAGGAGATTAAGACAAGTACTGATGGCTTTTAATGAGGGTTTTTCACGAACAATTGGCTGAATTGCATAGAACATCTCAAGTACCTTATCATGCAAAGAAGACTTAGAAAAATGATTCATGAGATTGAGCAATATACCTTCATGAAATTTACAAGTTTCATAGGTCATTTGATGAAGAATTGAGTCAACTGCCTGAAACTTCTTTGACAGCACAAGTTTATGAAGGATGGTCCCATAGGTGGCACTATTATGATTAAATCCCTTCTGCTCCGATACCTTGTTAAATATTTCCAAGGCCCGTTGTGGATCTCTCTCACGTTTGATCAAGTTGATGGCAGTCTCGTGAGAGATAAATTTTGGTTTCCTTTGAGATTCCATTGAAGTGTTTGAGGTTTCTGGAGGAGGATCGGCTTTTTGGGAGTTGGCTTTTAGGAATTGAAGAGGGGAGATCCATGGAAGTGAAGAAGATGAGGAGGAGGAAGAGGAGAAAGAGCGCTGCTTAAAGAAACAAACTCCCACTGAATTCATGAAAAATTTCTTCTATCATTGCAAGGTTTCATCATCTGCAAAAGGATGAAAATTTTGCAGTTGTTTTCATGCAACCTTTAAAAACCAGCCAGCATTGGCCCTTTATCTTCATTTAACATGCAATTACAACAGCAAATTTATGTCCATGGGGAACTCGCACATAATTAACTGCACTTCAAATAGACAACAGGTCAGCAACAGAAGCTTTCAGTGCAAGGCTAGTTAATCTTGAATAAATCGACAATCAATCATATACAGAAAACTGACAGCAAATTCATTGGATTTGAGCTTATTAGTTTCCTAAGACTGCAAGGTTCTCCTACTCCTGGCTAAACACTAAACAGTGATTAGAACACTGATCATGTCGGTCTAGCCTAACAGAACACTTACATAGTTACATTAGTACATCACATTCTAACATATGACAAACGGTTCTACCTATTAAAGGACATCCAGCTTCCCATGTAGAAAATATCAATCAAGAAAATTCCCAAACAAAGTGTCTTGATTTTAGTATAGGACTTCAAACAGTAACTTGGGATAAAATACAAGAACACATTTGGAATGAAATCGTACAGTAAAGGTGTTGGTTGCAGCTATATATTCAGTTTAACAATCAAGTGCAGTAAAGGGTTTGGGAAATATAAAGAAACGACTACAAAAGAAGGATAAACTAACCCGCCGAAGGAAGAGAGAGAATAGTGCGCCAAGGAGTGACAGCGAGATAACGGTGGAGGTCAGCCGTCTGCCGCCGCTTCGGGAGTTAGATAAATGTGGCGACGGAACCCAAGGAGCTGAGTTGAATCAGTTGACGGTAAGTGATGAGGGAGTGCTAGAGCCGTGGGAACAGCGGATTGAAAATGGCCGCTCTGGGGAGTGGGCCAAGGAAAGCCCCAGAAAAATAACCAACCAAACTACCATAAAAGGCCCAGCAAATGAAACCAAGAAAACAGAACAGTCCACATAAACATAATCCATGCTGCCTAATTTCGTTCCTTTCAATTTTCCTTTTAAGTATAATTTTTCCCTCTTTTAAGTAGCTCGAAATTCAATTCCCTATTCTCGTCCCATCTCGTCATTCTCTTCGGAGCTTGGAGCTAAGCCAAATGGCTTATTCTTGACTTCATGACACTCTACTCGACTTGATTTCTCCCAAAAAGTTAACTCAAAAGATATGGTCAACTGATTTAAAAGTGGTTTAGGTTAGTATTTTTAAGGCATCTTTGCTGTCTTCAACCTGGCCATTGGGCTAACATCAAGTGGTTGGACTTTGGATAATTAATTGGGACATAGCAATTAACACATTAAACTTAATAACATTAATAAGCACAAAAAAAAAATTATATGAAAGAAGAAGAGGACCACTCCTTCTGTCTATTGTGGCACCCACCCCAAAGTCTTTTCCAAAACCTAACCAAAATGCCAAAAGCCAACACCCAACAGCACTACTAGCCAGTGGCCAACCCCGCACCATAGTCAACCCCAAAAACTAGAATATGCTCTTTAGCTTCATGTATTTTGTCCAGCGTTCACATGGCTTTGTGCCCTGTAATAATAACACCTCAATGCTTCTCATGCTTTTGATTTGTTAGTATCTTATTCTCCTTTTTCAACTGCTGCAAAGAAAACTGGAACTATATATAATCATATTTGATCCCCCAACTAGCCCGAAATCCCATGCCGAACCCAAACGAAAAAGAAAACTCCTTCAATTTATTTTACTAGCTAATAATAATTTGATTAAACTCGAACCTAAAATCTTATTTAAGAAATATTTACTACCTGATTATAAATGGGTTGGACTTGAGCTAACAATCACGTTACATTTATGAGGATGTATCAATGAATTTAGCTGCAAAACAATCTGTTTTTTCATTTTTGTGACCCAGCAAAAAAAAATCTGTTTTTGTTCATCAACCACGGTTTTCAATGTATTTCTCATCTGACACGTGACATTTTGAAGAAAGCCTGCGAGTGCAATTTTTTCGCATCAATGTTAACTTAAGATCAGGTATTAATTAAGGTCTTAATTAATGATAGGATAATTACTATATTAATTATTGCAATCCATATTAATAATCCAACAGAAAAGTTACATTAGATTGCTCTCATATATATATATATATATGGTACATATTTAAATACTAGTGTTTAGTGCATGTGTAGAAAAAGTGCAACAAATCGGACATAAGTTTGGTAATGGATGAGGGAGAAGCATCGTTTCTTAGTGTCAAATTGTCAATTCCTGGAGTGAACACGTAACATATTTTCATTTTAATTCTTTGTATTATTATATGTTATCTAATTCATTTACCACTTTTCAGCTTAATTTGCCGTGTCAATGTTGTTAAATTTTTTTTATTTGGTCGTTTCTCGCCAGGGTTCATATGTAGATGCCCAATGACGAAGAAACAAATATGCTATTTTTGCACGCATTTGAGTTGCTTTACACGCTAATCATCGTGACTAAATTAAATTTTATATATACTATTATTAATAGCAAAAAGATAAACGCTTTCCCTACTACGTACTTACACACAATAAACTTTCCAAATTAGGAAAATACTATTAATTTTCTTAATTCTACAAGTTAATGGTATGAAAAGTGAGTTTATTAGACAATTTTATGATATTACTTAAAATCATGAAATATTAATACTAAATCATTTATCAAATAAATCAAAATTAATAATATGATTTTGGGCATGAATGTTGGTGAAAAAAACCATGGAATAAAAAACCGGACCGGTTCAACCGGTTGAACCGAGAACCGGTCACAAGTCCGGTCCGGGCCATAAAATAGGTTTTTTTTATTAAATCGCTTTTGAACCGGTTAAACCGACGAACCGGTTGAACCGGTTCAATCCGAATTTTAATTTTTTACTTGATATTTTTATTTTTTTCTTATTTTTTAAGGAATATTTTGAATTTTTTCTATTTTTTTAAATTTTTCTGAATATTTAAAAAAATGATAAAATTAAATTATTTATTTAATCAAACCAATTGAACCGATTAGACCGATGACTGGATGACCAACCGATTCGACAACCGATCTGATTTTTTATTCATTGAAAAAAACAGTGGATGCAGCTCACTCACAAACACCTAGAAGAGATGATGAAACTACTTTGGAGTTTTTGGCTTTCACAGTGAGAATATGAATATGAATATGATCCATTTGGAGTCACGCCATCGCTGTGGGGAGAAAAACAACAAAAGGTATATGTACGCCGCAATTAAGGATGGAAAATTAGAGATTTGGATAAAACTTTACGACATCAAACGCCGCAAAATTTCAAATACAAGTGAGCCCTGGCCCCGATAAGTCCGACCGTGACCTCTGTCGTCCGATTCCTTGACTCATGACATTTATGTCCTTTTTGTATTGTTTATTTAATTTAATTTAATTACTATAAAATCGCCAAATTGCTATATATGCCTTGCTAAATAATGCCAAATCGGCCCATTCCTCGTATAATAATTAATTATAGAAAATGTATTAATCAATGGAGTACGTAATTAATAAATCTCGGTATATTCGTTCGGTTCACGGGAGTGAGCTGCCGCGAATTTCTAATTCGGTAGTTTGATTGGTTGTAGGTGTAGCTCACGCCTCACACGGTCACACCCGCCCAAGTAGGGCTATTAATAATATGAACGAACCATGGGCCATGGTCCATCAGAATTCAAAGCCTTTAACTCCGTCCACTGACCGCCAGTTAACTTTCAGGCGCATGCCACATCCCACATCCCACGTCTCTGTCAAGAATTGAACATCAAATTAACTCATGAAATTCTAAATAAGTTTTTGTAATGAAATTTTTTTAATTTCATCATCTATAATAATAATAATAATAGTGATATCATGTAATATGCGTTTAAATTTTATTTCATACCTAATGCAATTTACTACATGTATTTTAAATGTAAAAAAGTATATCCGTATAATCATTTGATTTTTATGAATATAATACTATAAATGCTAGTAATTAATAGTTCAATAGAACAACAATCAAATTTCATAAAAAATAAAAAAACATAGTTTAACATTTCTTTTTATGGTTGAGCAATTGGAGAAAGCTTAATATGGTGGGTATTTCTTTGATTTTTAGTTGTAGGTGACTAGTGAAAATCTAAAATTTAAGTAGCTGTATAAAATTTTTAATTAAGATTGTCTTGTTATATTAAGAAAATTTTTAATTAAGATTTTTCCATTATCTTAACAAAACAAAAGACGATGAGGATGCATGATATGATTTGATAACAACAAATTTTAGATTTCCTATTTGACTTCTTAAATGGTTAGATTTCCTATTTAACATTTTCAAATGAAAAGGTTTTTATCAAAGAAGATTATATATATATATATATATATATATATATGGGATTTAGTTTTACAATACCAAAATAGGATTTGATCTTATCACCTAAATTAGTTAAATAAATGATTTTCAAAGAAAAATGGAAATTATAACAAAGTATTACTATTTACTTAACATTGAATTGAATGAAACAAAATTAATACACCTAATTATACGATGTATAAGTTTCAACATGCCGAATCATATGTTATATACTATGACTAGAAATCTTGTATGAATTGTCTTATCCAATTGAAATACACCTAATTATACAATGTATAATTGTCAACACAGCTAATCATATGTTGTATACTATAACTAGAAATCTTATATGAATTGTCTTATCCAATTGAGTAACTATGATTTTATGGATTCGATTTTATAGGAGAAATTATAAAACTCTGAAGTGGCATAATTGTAACCCTATATTTAAAATAAAACCTAGCTACCATAATAAATGCTTTAAAAATTTATGAGTCCAAATCATTTTTATTATCTAATTACTCGTCATCTAAAATTAATTTATAAAAATTATAATTATTAACTTGTTAATTATATGCTTAATTATAATTTTAATTAACATAAATTTAAAATTTTTCTTAATTATATTTTTAATTAACATAAATTTAAAATTTGTTGTATAATTAGGAATATTGAGGAAAAGAACAAGAAATCTTCAAAGGCAATATACAACAGCATTTGTATATCTTAATATAATCCCAAAAGATATTGCGTCTACGGTTATAAGTATATCAAATCAAATACCAAAAAATCAAATACATTAGTATTTTTTTTCTTTTTTATTTTTTGATTTTAAGCGAAGAAGAATCTTGGGAATGCGTAGGTAACGGTGTCACCGCCGTCCCAGTTCCAACCGATTCTCGACCCCTTTCCATTTTTGTTTGTTCTCTCATAAGAGGTCCTCTCATAAAAAGGATATTAAGTGTAAGAGCCAGATCATGACACGTGGGGAGAAGAAACGGCAAGTGCATTATCCTTACAGAAAATTTAGGAGCATCCGATCTTTTTCTCTCTCTCCAACAGTTCTTCACTTCTTCAGTGGCATTATAAGTGCTTGCTGGCTACTGCTCTGTTACCTGCGCAAAGCCTTATAAAACGCCATAATTACCAATCCACAGACCATAAAACGTTTAGAAAAGCCTAAAAGGAATTGCGAAGGCGATGATGGTGAAATGGTGAAGTGAAGTCGCGGTGTCGTGCACGCTCTGGTAGCTTCAAAGTGTTTTTAAATTCTTGTTATACAAAGCGGGCAAGCAACAGATATTATCGGAAAGAGGAAGTGGGAAGAAGGCATCAAAAGCAAAAGGCCGAAAGAAGAAAGCCGTTAGCTTAGCTTCGCTTAACCGCTGTTGAAGAAAGCAGGGAAATTGTTGTTTACGTACGTGTGTGATTCCGGGAATGAAGGGAAGAACAAAGATTCTAGTGTTGGTTTCTTGGTTAGCGGTTATAGCCGCAACAACGTCGTTCGCGGCCACCGTCACGTATGATCACCGAGCGGTTGTCATCGACGGGAAACGCCGCGTTTTGATCTCTGGCTCCATCCATTATCCGCGCAGCACCCCTGACGTAATTAAGCTTCAACCTTTCCTCATTTTTTCCTTTGTTCTGTTCTGTTTTAGAACAAAGATGAAGTTAAGAGTCATTGCTAACGTTATGGTTATGTTTGATGACAGATGTGGCCGGACCTCATTCAAAAGTCCAAGGACGGAGGCTTAGATGTCATTGAGACTTACGTTTTCTGGGACGTCCATGAACCAGTTAGAAACCAGGTTCGTTTTTTTTTTTTTTTTTAAATTTCAACGGAGATGTTAGTTCTGTTGCTGTAATAATACCTTTATCTGAACTGAGAATATGTCCGGACGAAAGTAAAACAAAATCCCATTAGACTTTTTTTTTTAAATATCTTGCTTACTGATGTTTTTTTTAATTTACAGTATAATTTCGAAGGAAGATATGATTTGGTAAAATTCATAAAGCTAATTGGAGAAGCCGGTCTTTATGCTCATCTTCGCATCGGTCCATATGTTTGCGCTGAATGGAACTACGGGTAACATTTGCTAATTTATATTAGAATTTCCTTTTTGGGGTTACAAGGAATAACTTTTTTTTTTATTTCTTGATTAATACTATATAATATAAAAAATTTTGTAGTGGCTTCCCTGTTTGGTTACATTTTATACCCGGAATCAAGCTTCGAACTGATAACGAACCATTTAAGGTATTAAATTATATTTATAATAATCTTTTTATTAATTAGTAATTAATTAATTTTTTGTAATTAAAGTTGACTGAAATTGTTGAGTTGTTTAGCTAAAAGAGAGTTGAAATGATAGCAATGATAAACTGTGGTTGTTGTTCGTGGTGGTGTGTCAGGCGGAAATGCAGAGGTTCGCGGCTAAGATCGTGGAAATGATGAAGCAAGAGAAGCTGTATGCATCACAAGGAGGACCCATTATTTTGTCACAGGTTGCTTTTTTTCGTTTTTTCTTCTTCCACTCTCTTTTGATTACCAATCAATGCCTGTTGGCTCTGGCCACTGTTGCTTTCTTATTGGTACATCTAATATATGCAACTTTTCGATTGTCGGTGGTATTATTTTGTTTTATTGTTTTTTAAGCGTTTTTTACAATTACTCTTTGTTTTGGCCTATAATCTTTTTTTGTGTATATTAATTTTAATTAATATGTTTTTTTGGTTGCTAATGATAATACCAGATTGAAAATGAGTATGGGAATATTGATCAACCATATGGGTCAGCTGGAATTTCTTATATCCACTGGGCAGCTAATATGGCTGTTTCGTTGGATACTGGAGTTCCCTGGGTTATGTGCCAGCAATCAGATGCTCCTGATCCCATGGTAAGCTTTTTTTCCTTTCTTCTTTTTTTGGATTGATTTTACTCACCATGTTCAATTCCTTGGTAGTTGAATGAAATGTACCTTAAATTGTTTATTGTTTCTTTTAAACATGCTTTGCATTGGCTTCTCATAGATTGTAATTTCTTCTTCTGTGCTGGCATTGACAGATAAACGCTTGCAATGGGTTCTATTGCGATCAATTCACCCCAAATTCTAACAAGAAACCTAAAATGTGGACTGAGAATTGGACTGGATGGTAGGTGTCTGACTTGGTTCTATACCTTACTAATCCGACTTCTACTTGCCAACCGTTTTGGTTGTCTGGATTAAATGTCTCCATCCAAAATGTTGACTGCTTATTTCTCTTGTTCAGCCTCTTTGTCATAAGTATTTCTTACTCATTTACTTTCCCAACATATTTTAAATGCTAGGTTTCTTGAGTTTGGTGGTGCTGTTCCCTACAGACCTGTAGAAGACATCGCATTCGCTGTTGCACGGTTTTTCCAGAGAGGTGGAACATTTCAAAACTATTATATGGTAATGAAAAATTAGAGTTTAAAATACATAGAATAAGGAAATCTTTATCACTAAAACAAAATATGAACTTATGAGTCAAATTTGTTTCGCTTGCTCTTAAAACAACAGTACCATGGTGGAACAAACTTCGGCAGGAGTGCTGGCGGACCCTTTATTGCTACTAGTTACGATTATGATGCTCCACTCGATGAGTATGGTATGCCACTATGCCTTAAACCAATCTAATTAATCATTAGCATTCCTAAGCATCAACTTGACTCTATAAGTACCTGCAGCAATACTTTAGGTTATCATCTGTATGCAGGTTAACTCATATTTCTTGTTATTGTGATGATAAATTGCCAGTCTGGTATAATAGAAAGAATGAGATATTTTAATTCATGATTATTGTCTCTAATTTACAAGTAAAAGGAATCTTCTAAGTTATATCTGTAGATCAGTTTAGTACTTTAGATTTCTTTTGTTTGTGTTGCAGGACAAGCTAGGCAACCTAAATGGGGTCACCTAAGAGATCTTCACAAGGCTATAAAGCTTTGCGAAAAAGCAATGATAGCCACTGATCCTACAATTTCCTCTATGGGTCGGAACTTGGAGGTATTAATCCTAATGGAGTCTTCTTAGGACACTTTTTCAGTTTTTTGTTAAAGCAGAAAATGTGCTGAGATCATTATCAAAAGAATTATTGTTGAAAATTAGTTGACAGAGGTCCTACTGGTTCTTCTGTCAGGTCTCATAACTAGTTCATTAACGTATTTTGTTCTTCCAGTCTGCTGTATATAAAACAGGAGGACAATGTGCTGCTTTTCTTGCCAATGTGGATGACCAATCTGATGCAACTGTTACTTTCAATGGCAATTCATACCATTTGCCTGCATGGTCTGTCAGTATCTTACCGGACTGCAAGAATGAAGTTCTGAATACCGCAAAGGTCTGCCTCATTGGCACATCCACCTCCCACTTCAAGTTCATAATTGACATGCATTGTTTATATTTTTGTTTCTATTAAACCATTAACCTTTCACTAGAACTGATGTAGTTCCAAACTGTTAGCTCTAGCTTGGTTTGGTTAAGTTCATTCATTTAATTAACTTGCCTGCTGTTCGAGATTCTCATGCCATTAGTCAAGATTTTTGTTCTTTTATTTTTTTTGTATTAGAATAAAGTCTGGCTCTTGTTAACAAGTTTCTTTGAAATTTTTGAATGAATAACTGAATTGCATCAAACTATTTTTTTAATAGCTTCTCTTACAAAAGATGAATATAGGAAATTCAGATATTCATTCTCATTTTGGGCTCATAGAGCCTAGCTCTGTGAAATGGTTGCAAGAAAAACCTCCCCTTGCTGTTGTACGGACAATGGCCCTTCCTGGGGTAGGTCAGTTTTTCTGATCTCAATGGGCTTTGAGCTTTGAGCAAATGGAATATGGGACGATATTTAAAGGCCTAATTGCTTTGAAGCTGTCATATTGGTCAAACCACTCCAACTGCTGATGTTATGATTATTTTCTCTTCAACACCTCCTAGTTAGCGGGAATGTTCCTGTTGCATTGACTGCGTTTTATTTACATTTACATTTACTTACTGTTAACTTATTTTACATGTTAACTCAAGAACTTGTTCTTCTTTTAATTGTTCTTTCTAGTAAGATGATCCATGTTGTTTCAACTTTCACATTACAGATTAACTCTATGACTGTGATGTCAAGCTTCATACCACAATCTTCAAATATCGATGCTGTTTCAACTGACACAGTTGGGTCAAGCTGGAGTTGGATAAATGAACCTGTGGGTATATCAAAGGCTGATGCATTTAGTAAATCAGGATTATTAGAGCAAATAAACACCACTGCTGATAAAAGTGACTACTTGTGGTATTCATTAAGGTATCCTGGTTTTCTGCTCTTGAATAAATTTCTACTGTCCAAGCTTTTTATGTTTAAAAAGTTTTAATAAATTTTATTGAATACTTTTGGCAGCACCACTCTCAAAGGAGATGAGCCTTTCCTTGAAGATGGCTCTCAAGCTGTTCTTCATGTGGAATCAAATGGGCATGCTCTTCATGCTTTTATAAATGGGAAACTTGCAGGTAGTTGGAAATAATACTTGTCCTCAAAATGGTCATCTAATCATCGCCATCCGCAATTTATTTCATTTTACTTATCCTGGAGTTATGCTCTGTAGTATTATTAAGTAATCTTGAAAGTTTTCTGTACTAAAGTGGAATAAATGACAAAGTTAGCATTATGAGGAAAGAATCTTAAGATGGTAGGAGCATTCTTTATCTTTCCTACAATTCCTAGCTTGTATAGGGCGGACTGGGTAGCATTTCTCTGACTGATCTAGAGACCCTAAACCTTGGCTTAAATTATACTACTTATTTCACTTGATATATTAGGATCCCAGACAGGGGAGCTCCAAAAAAATTCTCCATATCAAAATGTTCTGGTGAAGGAAGTAGATTATACATGCTCATATCACATGACTTTGTGTGTGATAGTGAACCTATATATAGCAATACTCACTGTGTTTGTGCGTTAATCTTTTGGAACTTCTGCAGGAAGTGGAAACGGTAAGAATAGCGATACTCAGTTTAATATGGATATCCCCTTCAGAGTTGAACCTGGGAAGAACACAATCGATCTCCTAAGTATGACAGTGGGACTGCAGGTTCAGCTCTCCTGACCATGATTTATATAATCATTGACTGAAAAGTGGAAACATTTATCTGTAAATTCTAGTGTATTAGATTCTATAAGTATTGTGGCCAAAAAAAAAAAAGATTCTATTAGTATCATCTAATTGGATGCATCTATGCCAGAACTATGGATCGTTTTTTGACCTAAAGCCAGCAGGGCTCACCAGTGTTAAGCTCAATGGTCCAAATCATGATAACAGCCTTGACCCCTCGTCACAGCAGTGGACATATCAGGTCAGTCTTTCTTTCTTTTACTATCCTGTCAACATTGATCATTTATCGTAAGCAGAGTACTGACCAAAGGGCAAAGTGTTGAATAAAGGCTGCATTTCTTAGTAACCTACAAGCTGGGAGTATGGGTTTTAAGAAATGGATTGAATCAAATCCAGTGCAATGGGGAACTTAATCTCTTTCTTTGTCTGCCACATCAAGCAGCAATTGTGCTTTTAATTTACTTCTTTAATCCTTCAATCATGAGTGTAGGTTGGACTTCAAGGGGAAGATTTAGATCTACCAAGTGGAAGCTCGTCAAAATGGGTCTCACAGTCCACCTTGCCCAAGAATCAACCCATGATATGGTACAAGGTAATGCATATTTTGACTTTTGATGTTACAATTGCTGAAGTTACTGTTTATTGCAAAGTAAAATGTGAAAGAGAATCCTAGTATCACATTCCACTGTACCATCTAGTGATCAATTCTCTATATGTAGACAACTTTTGATGCCCCGGCTGGAAATGGCCCACTTGCTTTAGACTTCACGGGGATGGGAAAGGGTGTGGCATGGGTGAATGGACAGGGCATTGGACGTTACTGGCCAACAATTCTCTCTAGAACCAGTGGGGGATGTACGGACTCTTGTAATTATAAAGGACGTTATGATTCAACAAAATGCCTCAGGAATTGTGGGATGCCATCTCAGCAGTTGTGAGTACCAAAGGGTCTATGTCGGTAGAGTTTGTTCTTTAATGGAGTATAAAATTTCTGATCCGGGTATATCTATCTCACTCACAGGTACCATGTACCCCGTTCGTGGTTGCAACCAAGTGGCAACGTTCTTGTTTTGTTTGAGGAAGTTGGTGGGGATCCAACAAAGCTCTTTTTTTCAACAAGACAGACAGGAAGTTTATGCTCACATGTATCAGAATCTCACCCATTGCCTGTAGATATGTGGAGTTCAGATTCAAAAACAAGAAAGAATTTAGGCCCTACACTTTCCCTGGTTTGCCCGTCTTCAGACCAGGTTATTTCTTCAGTCAAATTTGCAAGTTTTGGAACTCCTCTTGGGACTTGCGGTAGTTTTAGCCATGGAAAGTGTCACAGTGCTAAGGCTCTTTCCATTGTACAGAAGGTACAATCTTTGTCACTTTTCATGTAAGCTTTTCCCTTCATAGCTAAATTATCTTCTTTACTGATAATTTTCAAACTGTACAGGCTTGCATTGGATCGACAAGCTGTAATATTGGAGTATCAACTAGTACATTTGGTGACCCTTGCAAAGGAGTAACGAAGAGCTTAGCTGTCGAAGTTTCCTGTACATGAAGCATTTTTAATCTGCATGCAATAAAGGGTTCAAGCTAAGCGTTGTCCCTGAGTAAGTTTTTGATCAAATAAGCTTTTTGACAGCTTATGAAAGAAAATGGATTCTTGCTACAGAAGGAAAAGGTCTCGTACCGCAAGTATTTTCTTGTCGGTACTAGGAAAAATAAACATTATTGTAGTGCCAGTGACATTTCTGCATTTCGGTTTACCTTTAAGGAGGTACAGCCTTCTTGTGTATATAATCCAGTTTCTGTCTTATCCTTGAAGTAGTTACCCTGTTATCTATGTTCTGATCGGTGAGTCGACTTTGGTGAAGATTGATCACATTAAGACACTAACCGTGTCATGTTAAACTAGCATAACTGATGTGATTTTGGCATTAAATAGTTTCTGAACAAATGATACAAGTAAAACATGCCTGTGAAGAATTCATTTCTTCATTCTACTTCTATAATAGGGTTTATCTGACCTCTGCCCTAAGGGGGTAACTCAGTGATGCTATTTTAAGAACTATTCTTACAGTTAATGCGATCATCTTTCTTGAATTGGCGCCTTTAGTGGGTCAATGTAAAAATAGTTTCTCACACAAGATGGCTTAAATTCTGTCTTGTCTACAGGTTGAAAAAAAAAACAGAAAATCCCGATTTTGTCTGATTCTTTTCATCGGTAACCCCCATTCAGAGCTACAGGCTGGATCTCTGTTAACTCTTTTAGTTTATGATAGTTATTTATCACTGTTGCTACTTGCTAGTCATTTTGATCAAGCTCTTCTTGAGAATCTTCAGCGTCCAGAGTCAGATTCCCAAACACATTATCCTAGATGTGTTAGATCCCCAAATGCCCTGAATGCATCCTTCGAAAAGAACTTAGGGAAGAAAGTCAATGTAACATTTAATTAGTTTCTAATTATAATTAGTAGCATTCAATGAGCACCTCTCTTCCTGTCTTCCTCGCATTTTATTGAGAGTTGAGACCTTTGGCCAAGACTATAGTCTGGTTACACATTTCCTGACCGTCGAAACCTCAATCTGATCTAAGAAAAATTTGTTTTGAGACCATTTACATATACAAATAAGAAACAAAATTCTAGATAGCTGAAAACAATAAAGTTGTATACATCTGTTTAAAATAATGATGTCATGGGCAAACTTGTAGCCCTTATTAGTCTCGTTGACAAAGCTAACGATCCCAGAGGAACTACACACGTTTCACTGCATGTATGTCAACAAGAAGTTGGTTATTTATTTATTTTATTTTACTTAATCAGTGTATGTTTATTTATCTTACTTAATCAGTATTTGAGGAGGTGGTCCTCAGATGGAAGCAAAACCGGCTTGTCCTTTGAACCTGCAAAATTTGCATAGAGGGGAATAGAGAGATGGTGTTTGGTACTTGTCCTCCCCACCCATCATCGGCATTGGAACACCTCTTTTGACAGGGCTGACATAGTCTGGCCTGTAAGTCTTGCCTAAAACTCCTTCCACGAGATCGGTTATTTTGGTGAATTTGAACTGTGTTTCCAGATGAGCAAAAGCATCATCAGCTGGCAACTGGTAGTTGTGAACCTTGTTTTCCTGTTCTCCAATAGGTCTGACCCTTACATTCAATTGTACCAGCCCTGCAACTCTCACTTCAACATTATTGGTGTCATCGGTTCTTTCCACTACCACTTCCCTTTCTTCAGAATTAGTCTTCCATTCAGCCTCTCCATCGGTGGGGATGTTAATCTCTTCGCCATCCCATCTTACAGTAAGAGCATCAAAGCTGTCATCCCATTGAGAGACTCTCTTTGCAGCGAGGACTAAAGTGTGAGTGTCGAACATTACAGCCAGGGCTTGCACCCATGTGTAGTCTCGAGTTCTTCCTTCAGGTCGTGTTCCGATGAAGTGTGCATTAATTTGGATGTTGTCGTCCGAAACAATGGCGAAATTTCCTCCTTTGGCTCCATGGAAGTAGAACATCACCCCATCACCTCCAACAAACCGTGGATCATAACAGAGAGAGCCATATCCCTGACAATTTGGTTTTCTCCCTGTCAAAAGACTCAAACTCATCAACATATATAACTTCGTAAAGAGTACATGTAACTTTGAATTCAATAAGCTAGAGGCTTACATTTGCAGGTGACTTCACACTTGCTACTGCAATCAACGAAGCATCCCTTAACCTTCTTGTTTTTCTTGGGCTTTCTCTCGGCGCATTCTTTTGGACACACAAGCGTCCTGTCATGACATTTCCCTCTTGCTAGGCACTTAACACTTTCCCGTCCTTCCTTGCTTGGCAAGATCTGATAATGCGTTGAAGCAGCATCATAAGGTGCCTTCTTGCTGTTGTCTTTCCCTTGAGCTTCAGCTTCCATAAACAGGAATACTAGAGCAAGGATCACCAAAATGGAAAAGTATCTTCTATCCATATTGCAATGTGTTTAAATGCAAGCTTTTGTGTTTATGGAGTTTTGGTTTTCTTCTCCTTCTATGTTGATTATCAAGTACTGCAGTTTGGAGGAGAAGATAGATGCCGAGACATGGTGTCAGGAAACCTATATAAAGGCCCAGTCGTGCGGGCAATGAGCCTGGAAACTCGGTTAAACCCACGTGAAATTTCTTCTTACTATAAACAAGCAGTTGAGAAACAGCTCTTTCTATTATCGTTATCTGAGTCTTCTGCTGTTCTGGATCCGTCCATTTGACCTTCTGAAATTGGGAAAACAGCCATTTTAGTATTATTATTATTATAGGCCTTGCTTCCTCCTTATGATAGTAATTACTTATTTTGATGCTTCAAGTTCAAGCATTAATATTCTGTTAGCCAGTTGAGCAAAACCTAGACCAACTTGGAGAATTCGACTTTGTTTCTGATAAACGTATAACTATAAGAAATATCCACATCAAGGGGTGCAAAAATCCTCCATTGATAATAAATATTCTACATATCTTGATGTTTGAAATAATTCTTGTAAAAGATGAAGAGAGGTTGTATCTCATTTTGAAATATTTTCTGCTATTTATATTGAAATTCCTTGGTCTGAAATAAAAATGTGAAGACTTGATTTCTTCTGTTTTAAGGGAGTCTTCATGAAAGAAAGTACAGTCTAATGAGTAATTAAAAAGTCGTAGCTCCTAGGTTTATGCCTTCAATGCAATACTATGTTCTACCTTGAACAGACCAACCTCACCCGCCCCTCCCTGGCTTCTTCCTTCTAAAAATTTTACTTAAAAATTAATCCCCAAAAAAATTAAATCTCGTTGCTGTATTATGGAGGAGGAGGAGAGAATATGCAACTCAAATCTTCAAAATAAGATTAATTAAGAAGGTATATTTCCATTTTTGTTAACCAAATAATATTACCTCATTGTAATTATGTGGCTCTGTTATGGGGTATAATGCCAGCTGATAAATTATATGGACATGTGTGTGAAGTAGAATTAGTTGTCTCAACTCTGAATTAGTCGGCACTCAATGTAACTATCGGATATCGGAAGGATGGTGCTTGAACAAGTGAGCCGCATTTAAAGAAACCAAGTTTATTTATACAAAGAAAAAATCAAATGGAATCATATAATATAATATGAATCCTTAACCCAGAGAAATGAAGGGAAACACAGTTCTGACATTATTATTAGTACGATTGAAGTATAAACTCAGCTACTCGCTTAAATTCTTATCACGTTTTGCCATGTGATTAAACATCTAATAATGTACTTTGGATCCCACAGTTTCCATAACTCCTGAAAAAGAATTGGCTCTTTCAAGGTCAAACAAATATTAATTTCTGGTTTCTGCAGACACCCACACGGCCATTTAACCTTCCAATGTTATAAATAATAATTTCTCTTGAGACTTGAATCAATGCTTAAATTTAATACTACTACCAAGTTGCATTAAGTTGAAGAGAAATGCTCAAGTCAAATCCATTATATAACAACAACTCAACAAGCTTGACCTTGCACCTGCTGCAAATGTGGCTTTGTTGGTAAGAGAATGTCATCTAGCAAGTGGGGGCATATGAAATTTATGATGGTCGACTAGATTGCGGAGGGGAAACCCTGTCATATGGCCATGAGCTGGAAGCCTGGAATTGAAGATAAAGAAAGATTATTCTAATTTTCTGACAATCAACTTTGAACATTGACTGCCTAAGCTTGATTGGTTAGCAGGCTGCCTCTGTGAAGTAGCTATTAAGTTGATTCAGAATATGAAGATTTGAGAACTAAGAAATCTTAAGGGCCAGTAGCCAGAAAATTTTCAGCTGAAAACTGGTGAAGGCACTTTCTCATCAAGAATATTTCAGCATCAAGAAATCTTTTAACCACATAAAAATTAGTTAAAATGTTATATAATGGGCAACTTTCATTTCATATGCCCTTATTTGTTTGAAATAACAAAAATAGGAAGGTGAAAACATGTAAAACAAGATGGTTGACCTATACATTTAATTATATTCTGGGTTTAATTGGCAAAGAGCTATTTATTTCTTCTCTTGACTATAATATCAGCATGGGAGAATTTAACCCTTCAGTCAGATACTAGCAACTGCAGATGGTCTCAGGAACCTGCAAGCCGTGCAGACAGTTGAAAAGAGGGATGGAGTTTGGTACTTGTCTTCCCCGCCCATCATCGGCATAGGCACCCCTCTCTTGACAGGGCTAACATAATCCGGCTGGTAAGTCTTTCCCAATACTCCTTCGACAAGATTACTTAGGTTGGTGAATTTGAACTGTGTTTCCAAGTGAGCAAAGGCATCATCATCTGGTAACTGATAGTTATGAACTCTGTTTTCTTCTTTGCCAATTGGTCTCACCCTTATGTCTATCTCCACCAGGCCGGAAACTTTCACTTTGACACTGTTTCTGTCATCAGTTCTTTCTACTGCCACTTTCCTCTCTTCACCATCAGCCCTCCATTCAGCATCTCCATCGTAAGGGACGTTGATGGCCTCACCATCCCATCTTAAGCTGAGAGCATCGACATTATCATCCCAATGAGAAACTCTGTTCGCTGCAATGACGAGAGTGTGGGTATCAAACATGACAGCCAAGGCTTGCACCCATGTGAAGTCACGAGTCCTTCCTTGTGGCCGAGTGCCTATGAAATGAGCATTAATCTGCAGCTTATAGTCTGAGACAATGGCGAAGTTTCCATCTTTTGATCCATGGAAATAGAACATAACTCCATCACCACCAACAAAACGAGGGTCATAGCAGAGAGAGCCATAGCCATTGCACTTGGGTTTCCTCCCTGACAATATAAAAAGTACATTTTTAAATCAGCCTGAGTTAAATGAAGTTTTCCATGTATTAACCTTAATTTGCAGCTTGAAAGTAATATTCCATATATAAAGTACTATAACTAAGCCATGACTCCCCATATTAATCAAATTATAATTAAGAAGAGGAGAAATAGATAGCAGGGTTAGGGTAAGTATAGCGCTTACACTTGCAAGTGGCTTCACACTTGCTGCCGCAGTTAACATGGCAACCCTTTTTCTTCTTATTCTGCTTAGGCTTCCTCTCAGGGCATTCAGCTGGACAGACAAGGGTTTTCTGGTAACAAGCCCCTTTCCCTTTGCAGTGAAATTGTTCTTGGTTTTTATCTGTTCGTGGCAATTGGTCATAATCCTCTTCACCATCGTTACTCTTCCCCTTGTCTTTGCCATTGCCCTTGTTTTTATCATTACCCTTGGCCTTACTTTTGCCTCCGTTATTGCCCTTGTTCTCCCCACTGCCATTGCCGTTGTTTCCATTGCCCTTGCCGTTGCCATTGCCAGAGTTCCCATTTCCCTTGTTCCCCTTATCATCACCATGCACCATGGCAGCTTCCGTGCATAGTAGTATAACAAAGAGAGCAACCAAAATATACGACTTCATCTTAATTTATCTATTTGTAAGTCTTTTGAGTCCAAGAAAACACAGTAAACTAATGTTTTTTTCTCCTCCTTATGGATTCTCAAGTGGTTGATCAGTGGAGGGATGAGAAAAATGTTGTCCAAACTGAATCCTTTATAATGGTATGTCAACATGATTCCTTGCTTCTTTCCTAAGATAAATTACAAAAGGAAGAACTTTATGAGAGGAATAAACTATACGCATAGATTCAGGCTTGGGGTTTTGACCAAGTAGCTGTAAAGTATATTTCTTCAAATCTGGTCCAGTGCTGTCACACTTTTCTTCAGTTCATTGTAAAGTAGCTTTAGCTTAAAATGTTAGCACATATTCAATTAACCAGCTATAGATTAGGGCTAATTTGCTTTAGGTGTTAGAAAAGTGTTTCCTCTTTTGTTTATATTTCTTCTTCTGGTTTTTTTGGGTGTACCTTTTGTTTATATTTTCTTAACAAATCATCACTGCCAAAATAAATTCCAAGGGCCATGATTCATAAACATTTCTTAGGGGCAAAATGGGTATATCCTAGTGTTAATTAGTTTTAATTTCTATGCTAATTTCAGCATTTATTATGTCGAACATTTTATATATCTATCAGAATCCAGAAAAGTTATTGACTTCCCCTTCTTAGCATGGTGGACGACAGGTTGGGGAAGTGATGCAAAAGTGGAGGTTCAAGCCTCCTTCCCCTTGTAAACAAAAAAAAAAGGAAAAAAGAAGAAGAAAGAATTCAGAAAACTTATTTAGACAAGCCATAATATAATTAACTGTTAACCATAATTATCATAGCACGAAATTTTCAAATTTTAAGCAAATCATTTTATAAGAAAGAAATCCCCAGCATGAAGACAACGGCCTTTTTGAAAGATGAAGCAAAACAATAGAATACAGGACACAAGGCACATCTGTATTCCTTGCTGCTCCTACAATCTTGGACACTTTCCTCTTACCCCTTTGTTTTGTTTCATCTTACATTTCTCTCTTAAGAAGCAAAGGCTAATTAGCCAATTATAATTACAATATTAACGATAATAATAGTTTATCTATGTTTTGTTTGATGTTAGCGTTGCACCAAAAATCTCCTTGAGCGATCGGTCAGGCCGATTAGCTGATTGCTAGGTGTGTCAGTTACTTTTGTAATGAAAAACAACAAAAGATAAGAAAGGAATGCAGGTTGGACTGTTTAAATCATTGAACAAAAAAAGAATTTCTTTAATAAGAGAAGCGGGGAACACTGCCCGATTAAGCGTTTACAAATAAATTAAACAAAGGAAATTGGCCGATGGAAGGCTTAACAAGAATTTAAAAGCTCTAAACAAATGAAAGAGTGTTTGTATCAAAGAGAATAAAAAGAAAAGAATCGGACTAGAACAAGAATAAAATGGAAGTGTCTCTGGTTGACAGAGCAAAAGGGAAGAAAGTCGTGCCAAGTTCGAGCAGAGTTTGGTCTAGTTTGTCTGAAGAAGTGTTGATGTGCTGTTGTTTCAGGTTCCCACCTTTTATAGTTGCCATCGGGCTAAAAAATCTAGCTCCTATGATTGTGCCATATTCAATTTCAAATATCCTAAATTAATCACGAGGCATAATCCTTGGCCGATCATATGCTTGCTTCTTTTCCTCCATGATTATTACGGCCATTTAATTCACAATTAAAGACTGCTTGATTTTTTGATAACAATTTCTCTCATCCAAACCTATAATAAAGCCCCATTATCCTTTTCCTAGTCTTTTGGGTTCAAATTTGTAAAATAATTTCTCCTTTGGCTCATTAGCCCAATTTTTCAAATTAGGGTACAAACAGTTAGGGGACGTTTGGTTCGGATAATCTGAGATAACCTTGATTATGTGATTAGCTCCATCGAAGATAACCTATACATATGACCTGAAAGATTACCAAATTGTGTTTGGTTCAACATTTGTCAATGTTAGATTGATCTGGTTGGGGGTTATGTTTTTTGTCAAAATTGATATTTTACTATTATGTCCTCACTTAAAGACTTGTAGTTTATTTTTTTTTATACTATGTATCCTATATATTTTCAAGTCTTTTTATTTCAACAATTATATATGACTAACAAAACAAGTTTATCTTCATTGAACTTAACAAAATAATATTTATTTGTTTCATTAAATTAAATTTTGCCTAATTTACATAAGGAAAAAAATATATGTTTTATACTTGAGTCTTGTGAAAAAATTAATTGGGTAAGTCATATGCACAAATTATATAATTAATAATATTTTAATGATTATATGAGTTAAGTTTAATTATATTTATTTATGACCAAAAAATTATGTTTCTAGTTTAATTGAACTAACATATATTTAAATAGTTTTTTTAGTTAAAATATATTTAAATAGTTTAATAATTATATAAGTTAAGTTTAATAATATGCTTCTTAAAAAAATACTTAAAAAGAATGTTGTAATTCACCAATTACATTGGGTTATTATGGTCCAAAGGAATAAAATAGTGAGGGCAAACTAGAAAAAAATTTAAGATAACTTGGTTATCTCAGAATACCTAAGAACTTGGAGGTTTTCAGATAACCTGATTTTGAGATTTTATCAGATAACCTGATAACCTTGGTTATCTCATTACCTCAAACCAAAAAAGGGAATATAAGATAACCAAGACCAGATAACCGGGGTTATCCTAGATAACCACCAACCAAACGGCCCCTTAGTATTATTAAAATTATTAAAATGATGAGCAGTCGGGCCAATCATACGATTTGTGCAACAAAATGGTCGCCAGAGAACGCCCTCGACGGCTTCTCCGCCTGAAATGTTGCTCACATGGTGTTGCTTCGGGCACTCTGTCCAATTATTGAGAGCCACATACATACCATTTCTTGAATTGATGGTTTTTTTATGTTCGAGTTATTAAGGAATAGATTAGATGCCTGAAACTATGTAAATTTTGTCAATTAGGCTAGCATGTGCGACTGTCTCATGACACTTTGAGCAAAACAGCAAAGAGCAACAATCAACCAGGGCCATTCAGCCACCTGCTCAGTTGTTCAAGACGCAGATAACGAAAA
The DNA here is from genome assembly GCA_030664755.1 of Microcos paniculata. Taxonomy (NCBI): domain Eukaryota; kingdom Viridiplantae; phylum Streptophyta; class Magnoliopsida; order Malvales; family Malvaceae; genus Microcos; species Microcos paniculata. The sequence continues at coordinate 38,403,701 of CP131459.1, read as the reverse complement.
AAGTTTCGAATTGTATCTGTATTTACTATATAGAAGCAAATATTTATCTGTCTCAAAAAAATGTCAGCTAAAAGGAATACTTTGTCCAATAGAGACAGAGACTAGCCTTTTGAAAGATACTGAACTTCCACAGACATGGAAACACCATAAAGAAAACAAAACGAAACTGACAAAGAGATGGAAAAAATCTCATTGCCATTTAGATTACGTAAATATAGGAAGATCATATTTTGTTTGAGTGTCAGAATTCAGATCCACTCCACTGACTGCAACAGTGCTATTTGAGGTTCCCTCTCCAACTTCACCCGCCATCTTCAGAAAGTAACTATGCCTGCACAAGCAACAATTTAGAACCTCAGATAAGATCGTAAGAAAAATGATAACTTCAATGGAGGGTTAACATCATTTTACCATCTAGTATCTGCGGTCAGCTCAGGGTGGAAAGCAGTCCCTAGCAAGTTTCCTTGCTTTACAGCAACTATCACTTTCTCTTCAGGTACAGCATTCTCCTGAAATACCCAAAAATTGATACAGCTGAATATAGAGAATGACTAACAGATAGTAGAGTCTTTTTCTAGAGCATACAGAATCTAGTATATGAAAGATTATTAAAATTGTACATCCAAACTGTATCCCAACTTTCAATTAGAACTAGTAATTTTAACATTTTCGAAGCAAGAATGAGTCCCAAGTCTCAACTGTATATGCCGCAATTTGGTAACACAAGTTCCTTGCTGATTCTCTTACAAAAGAAATTGCATAGAAATTGTAATGGCATGGTTGAACTTTGAAGTGCGTGCTATTTTAAAGGTGAAAGACCAGTCAAATTCAACCCATGCTGCTAACTTTTTCTAACTAAAGAACTACATAACCAAATCGATTGGTAGGAAAAAGGTATAGAAAAGTAAATTTAGCAAATTCAGCCTCATTGAAGTATACAAGGTCAACAAATTTTACCTTGATTTCCAAGGAAAAAAAAAATTCAATAGAAAGAGAAGCAAGTTTACCTCTTGGATTTCAACAGCTGAACTTGAGTATAGCACTTTATTAGAAGAAATAGGATAATCAGCCAGCACTTCAACTCCTGGCCCTACTTCGAGGACTGCAGGAGCACGTATGAAAACACCACGGAATGTCTGCGGACCACCTTCTTTGGATGCAAGCTCTGGTACTAAAAGCTCTGCCTCAAAGCTTTGGATCTAAACCAAATTGATTTGAAAATTTTCAAACAAATTACTTAAAACCAGTATGGCTGTGTGACTATAGAGGCTTTCCGATTAATAGGGTCTAAAAAGTTTTACTTATACCTTCCTAAATTCATAATCAAATTAAATAAAACAGGACAAGGGGTTATGGAACTCGTCTTCATAAATTGTAAGCTGATATGCTATTTCTATAAAAGGCTCATGATACAAAAATTATGACAGTTTTTAGCCAGTTAATAAAAACTTATCAATTTATTTACAAAATAAAATTCTAATTATGACACGTTCAACAGAGTGGCCAGCACAAATGGGATGCTGAGAAAGATGATATCTTCGAGCAATCACGACTCTGAAGTGTGAACCTACAGTACATGAAAGACATGGTTTATTACCTGACTTCCAAAGTAATTTCTATGGACAGTGCAATCCAGGCCCCCCACTAATTCCTGCCCTCCTTCTTTCTGTCCTGAAAAAGGTTGCACCACTAATTTGAGTTCAGAACCTTTTAAATGATCTCATTAAGGTGAACCACTTTGTGCAAGCCATTGCAAAATTAGAATCCAGAATCTGAAAGTTGGGATGCGAATGAATGAACAGAACCTACCAGCAGCTTTGTTTGCCAAAAATATAAGACCTGCGCAAGTACCCCAGACTGGCTTTCCCATTTGCACAAACTCACGCAATGCTGGAAACTGACCAGAAATGACAAATAATAACCAATAAAATGTGAATAACTTTCCTAAAACTGTTTCTTATCTTTGATATCTGCAGTAATTCTTTCTCTTGATCATTTAAAAGTCTAACAAAGCCAAACTCATATTCATTACTATTAATTCAATGTTTCTTATCTTCGGTATGCCTTTATTTATCTCCATCCCGTTGAATTTATTTAGAACAAGAAAAGAAAAGAAAAGAAAAGAATCAATCTTGGGTATCTCAAAGTCCAAAAATCGCATGACCAAAACCACCAAAGCTGCCCTTCTCTTACTATCTCATGCTTACCTTCTACTGACTAAAAATATTATTAACTATATGAACATCTTATCTTTTGACTACCAAGTGCTAAGAACCACAACACATTGCATGACCAGATATAAAAGGTACTATGTATCAATATAAGATATTGTGATACTCAAAATGAAAGCAAGGATCTTTAGGCTCCATTATCACTTTTACACATGCATTTTGAATTTTTTTTTTGTTTTTTCATGCATTTTGAATTTTGAGGTAAAAAGGACAAAAAAAAAGCGTTTTTCTGGATACAAAAACAAACAATAAAAATGGAAATTTTAGCTTTCATGATGATAAACTATCCTCTATGTTGAATTAATACTTCGTTTAATCATTTACTCATTTTTATTTTTAACCAAAATGAACAAAATAACAAGAAACTGGCAAGTGAAATCAAATAAAAAAAAAAGAAAGATGGTAAGAGGGAGAGAATACAAGATTGTGATACTGAGCAAGCTTAGCCATGGTGGTGCTCTCTCCACCTGGAATAATAAGCGAGCTGATACTCTGAAGCTGCTCTGGTTTCCGTATCTCCACTCCTTTCACTCCCAGCCTCCTGAGCACTGCCAAAAGGAAAACACAGAGAGAGAGAGAGAGAGAGATTATTGGCTGAAGCAAACATTTCAAATAGAAAAGTTGGATGATGATTGCCTGCTAAGTGTTCGTTGAAAGAGCCCTGTAAAGCCAATACTCCGACGACGGCCATGCTTAGTGGTTCAGCTCGAGGCTCGACCAGAGAGAAGGAGAGACGTCCAGTAATGGACTTCTTTTTCTTCTTCGTTGGGCTTTTACTTTTGTTCAGCTTCAGCAGCCGAAATGTTAACCAATCGTAGGCCTAGGATAATTGCAAGTCCAAAGACTGGAGGCTATTGCGGTATTGGTGGCGAATTCCCCACCCACCACACCAGCAGCCCACCACTTCCTAGGCCACTCACGAATATATATTTTATTTGAAAATACAGTACAAAAGAAAATTGAAAAAGAATATAAAAATATACGCACTACCGCTGAAATAAAAAAAGTTGTTCTTTTTGTATTTGTTATATTATATTATATCACGTATACTAGTCAAAATAAACACTACTGCTAAATTTAATAAAATATCAAGAACACGGTGGGTCGACTAAAAAAAGTTTGATATTTTTTTAATATTAGAATAATGAGATAATATTTTTATTTAAAATTTAATATGATTCTATTTTAAATTAATTAAGATTTACTATTGTTATCGAAAACTATAATTTTATACAGAAACTACTAAAATTAATAAAGTAAGTTAATTCATGTACACTTTTTCCTTTTTTCTTGAAATTACGCCCAAAATTGGAAGTATAAACTACTAATTCGTTAGAATGTGTCAATATTATAAACTAGTATTACTTTCTTTTGTTAACAAAATTTGGTTTCTTGTATGGATTTGGAAAAAGAAAATTTTGGTTTGAAGGAAATTTCATGCTGGTAACTAGGGGTGAGCAAAACTCGGTTAAAATCAAGTTAATTGAAAAAATTTAGGTAAATTGGATGGATTAATTTTATTAAGTTGATTAATTCTATTAAAATGTTCGATTAAGTCGATTAACTCGAGTCGGGTAAGGTAAAATTTTTTTTCCTTTGTTAATTAAATTAACCAAATTTATATTTTCAAATATTTAAATACATTTTTTTCAACCACTCAACCCATAAAACTTATGTATATTTAAGTCTTAATCCATATAGTATATTAGTCCAATAAAAATACAAAGGGCATTCCACCTATATATTGAATTGTAAAATTAAAAATCCAAACATTTTTATTAGTAAAATTATGATTTGTTAAAAATTTTTGAATTCTAAAAAAAAAATCGATTAATTTGATTATTACCCGACTTATTCGATTAATCAATTAACCGAATTAAATTAGGTAAAGTAAGATTCTTAATTAATTCGATTAAAATTTTTTTAACGATGGATTAATTCGATTAAAGAATTCTTTACACGAATTAACCAATGGAATACTCACCCCTATTGGTAACTGATAACAAGGCCAGGTGTAAAATTGTGTGGTTGGATGCAAAACTGGTAACTTGCGTGACAAGACACCTTCCTTCAAACGTAAAACAGCCCAACTTATTTCGCTTCTCGCTTCAAAAATAAAATTACTTCTTTTTATTTTTTTATCTTTTGGGCTTCGGGTTATAACGTAAAAACCACACCAAAAAAAAAAAACCAAATACTCGCGGAATTTAACAGCAAAGTTGCGAATACTACATCACACATGGCATTTTTATAGGTGGCGGGGTAGCCGAGCTCATTAACCCTCAATTATTATAATTTTTTCAAAATTTTCTTTCTGTTTTTGTCTAAACATTGTCAAATCCTTCGATCCATCTTTCTCAATTCTCCCAAAAAAAAATCAGGAAATTGGAATTTCTGATTTTTGAGATGCGTATTTCCTCTTGGAAAACTAAAGCAAGAAAAGAAACACGAAATCATCGCTGGGATTGATTCAAATTTTCTCTGATTGAATTATAGGGGTTCAACTTTTTAAATTATAATCTTTGGAATTTGATTTCTTTTTTCCTCCTCTTAACCGCTACGGAGGCTTCTTATTTTTCGACTTAGTAGTGGTTAGCTTTTCCGAGAGAAATCAAATTAAAATTTAGGGTTTTTCCCCTCAAAATTTTTAAAGACTCCCTTGGGCAGGAAAAGGTCAACGGAAGAAAGGTGGAGGTTTAGCGATGTTGGGTGAGAATCGCAGTGGGTTTAATTTGGAAAGCTGTTTCTTTCATTTGGCTGAATGGCATCCTCTGGAATAGCGTAGCTGATTAGGGCTTCAAGCCCTCTTCCGTTTGTTTCCAGTTTTCTTCTACATCAGGTAATTTCAATTTCGTCTTCGCATTTCCAAGCGTTTAATTTTTAAATAAATGAACCTTTTTTAGTATAAAAAATGCAGGATTTTTAGATTTTATATGAATGAAACATGTTTGAATGTGTATAGTGATTTGCTTATGTAATTAAATATAATATTGTTAAGTAATGAAGCAAAAAGAAAGTAGTAAAAGTAACAGCTTAATGAATCCCAAATATATAGGTAGTTTGACATATGTAATTAAATCACTATTGATCTTCATCTGAAAAATTTAGGGGCGATTTCATAGTATAAGTGGTCTGTTCACCTATCTTATGTGCACTTTGCAGGTTTAGCATTTGTTCATCGTGCTGAGAGCTGTAATTTACTACTTTCAAGTGTTCCAATGCTTAGTGAGAGATTTTCATTTGCTAGAGCAATGGGCTGCTGTGGTTGCTTTGGCTTCACAAAGCCCAAACGTTCGTCGAAGCCCAGTAGGTCAAATGTTCGAATATCCCAGGAGTTTTTGTTGGATGAAGAAATAGAAGAAGAGGATGATTGTTTATACAATGGTGAGTTTACCAGCAGTGCTCAAGAAGATGAGGTTGAGTCTCTAAGTCATGCCAAGCATTCTGAAGAGATTTTGCAGTTCAAACTCAACAATGGATTGATTTGTAGGCAATTTCCTGTCAAGGAAACCAACAAGATTGTTCGCTCAGTGGTAAGCATATAAATGAATAATTATGTCTCCGATGGCTTTCTTCTTAGTTTGTCACTCTTTTATCTTCAATTTGAGTGCTAAACAACCAGTGCTACGTCTGTGGACTTTGCAAATATGCATGTATAAGGTGACTTTTTATGACTTTACGCCACTTTAACATGCAAATTTGTTTCCTTTAAAGCAGATGTGAAGACTTCAACTTCTTAATGGTTTTTGATCTCATGAATTTCTTGTATTTGTGTTGTGCTGTTTCTGGCTGGCTGCTGAAGGAGTTTTCTACTCTCCTTTTCTTTTTGGGTTTATAAAGGAGTTTTCTATTTTCAAGTTGTTAATCATGTACCTATAGGTTTCTTCTGTAGTGCTAAGGTGTTGCAATCAGAGTTTGGAGACTATTGTCAGTTGCCTATGCAACCTTTTCTGCTATCATTGGAGTGTAGTATTACTATTCCCCCCCTTTCGTTCGTCATATTTAGTTCTACTGCAAATAGGTCTTGCAGTTGTTTCATGGTTGAGGCTAATCTAGCACGCACAGTTTTATTTTCTAAGGTAGTTATCTCTAGTTTCTATTCTGCTGGACCAAAGTGATACTGAACATCATGTATGTTCATTAGTTGTATTCTACATGTGCTTTCAGCATGAGGGATTTACAGTGTCCTTATTATATAATTCATTGTGTGTTTTTTTGTTCTCTCATGCTCATTAAGTTTTGAAATTTTGACTTCATTTTCAGGATGAAAATGGGAATAAGATGATTAATGAGTATGTGAGGCAATACAAGATTGGTTCTGGTAGCTATGGAAAAGTGGTAAGGATGTTTGTGAAAGACTTTTTGTTGCATAATTTGCATAAAGAATTCAAATTTTATGTATTTTTTTGCTTGCGGAGCAGGTTCTATATCAAAATAGTCTAGACGGAAAGCACTATGCCATTAAGGTTAGTACTTGTTTCAATACAGAAGCATTTCCTTGTTGGGTAAAAATGGCACTAACAATTCAGTACGAATGTTTTTAGGCAATCCTGATGCAATATTACATGGCTAGTATATGGCTGCACTTGGAGCTGAATATATTAGTTTAGTTGCAAATTTTAGGCATTTAAAATTAGAGAAATGTTTTATCTTGCATTAGGTTCTTATAAGTTATGAAATTATATGACATTTGGTATTTCCTGGATGTGTTACAACTTTATGCCAAATTAAGGTTTCACCTTTCACCTTGCAGTCTGAGTTATTTCAATATTTAAATTATAGGCCTTTCATAAGTCTCATTTATTAAAGCTGCGGGTTGCTCCATCAGAGACAGCAATGACAGATGTTATTCGTGAGGTATTGCCTTGATATTTTCTTTCCTGATATCAATGTTCACATATACAGTCACTCGGCACTTTTTGGGGATTCAAAGCTTTCTTATTTCCGGTAGTGCCATATGAAGTCAGTCATTATTTTTTTGCTGTTTACTGTAAACTAGTCTATTTGGTTACTTATGCGCCTTGTTAAGTCCAAAAGTTTCAACTTCATTCTTAAAGTTTGATTGAAATTTTAATTCCATGCTTGGGGTTTGTACTCCATCAGTTCTCGTTCTTTTGTCTCCCTTTTAGAGGCTGTTATTCTTCTGCAGTGGTTTTTTCTTTAATAAATCGGAAGCCAATTCTGTGTCCAACTCTTTTCTTTAATGAAATCTGTCTCTAGTTGAGCAAAGGACTGAGCTGATGGTTCATTCAATTTGTTGGAACTGGTATTTTTGCGATCGACTATTAATGAAGAAGGGAAGAAAGTGTGAGAGAATTTGTAATACTATTTGTTTGGTTAATTTCCTGGGTGAAAAGAGGGAGGGTGGAAGAATTTGAGGATTTAAGGTTTGTGTCTAGAGCAGATGAAGCGCATCTTTTTGTTGTCTTCTTTTGGCATGGGGAGGACTATTTTTTCTATGAGTGGCCATCTTTATCATATCCATTTCGTTGCAGGTTCTAATTATGAAAACATTGCAACATCCTAATATAGTTAATCTCATTGAGGTGATTGATGACGCAAGCACGGATCAGTTTTACATGGGTATTTATATTTCCTTTCCCTTTTCTTTCTCTATCGAGTAATGTGCTTAGAAATGTGATTTACTTAGCCTTACTATTGACTGTCAGTGCTTTTCTTTTGTTCAGTTCTTGAATATGTGGATGGCAAACGGGTTTGTGAGAGTTCTGGTCCAGTGCACATTGGAGAAGATACAGCTCGGAAATATTTGCGAGATATAGTATCTGGGCTTATGTACCTCCATTCTCATGTATGATCACATGGGTGATTTCATTTCTTCTTTCATTTTCTTTTCTTTAATTCAGTCCTCTGTGAGGGTCGTGTGTTTGATATGTCCAACTAAATACTTGGTTTGATAAATATGATCTATTTCTCTGAAGAATATGTGTAGAGAAGACTAATTTGTTTTTATTGTCTTGCTCGTTTTCTTGTGAACACAAACACTGTTGCGATATTTGTGGTTTAGATGTTCAGCATGTCCATGCATGTTTGATACCCTGTCTTCTGGTGGTGAAAGTTATTGATCAACAAATCTTCTAATTTTCTGTGTTGGAGAAATCTCTAGCTTTCATTTGTTTTCTTTTCTTTAATTTTCATTCCTTTGTGAGGGTCATGTGTTTGATGTGTCTAATATTTGGTTTGGTAACTTTGATCTATTTCTCTGAAGAATGTGCTGAGAAAACTTATTTGCTTAATAGTTTTTACCGTCTTGCTCATTTTTGTGTAAACAGAAACACAGTTGCAATATCTATGATTTAGATGTTCGGCATGTCCATGCATGTTTGATACCCTGTCTGTTGATGGTGAAAGTTATTGATCAACAAAGCTTCTAATTTTCTGAGTTAGGGAAATTTCTTTCCTAGAGTTTTGCTTCTATCTCCTCCTTAATATAGGTTGGAAAGTTTGTACATGCTCACATGAATTTTACTTTTCTTATGGATTATCTTATTTCCTTTGGAAGACAATAAAGTCATTTCTTACTTGTTAACTTCCTACTTTGCTGTGCTGTGCTTACTTGTGTTTTCTTTTACAAACCAGAATGTTGTGCATGGAGATATAAAACCTGATAACTTGTTGATTTCTAGCACGGGTATGGTGAAGATAGCAGATTTCAGTGTCAGTCAGGTGTTTGAGGTAATGATACTACTCCACCCTTAAAGTTTCTCATGTTTATAACTCTAATGAGAGTATTAAGGGTTTCTCTGTGTGTGTGTGTAATACAATAACAAACACACACACACACACACACATACACGTATTATAGTGCTTCACTTTCTCTCTCTTCTTAAGCCTCTTTTTTTATCTTGTGCTGTTTTACTGTGTTGTTTTTAGGGAGTTATTCTTAGACTTCAGTTAGTGCAGAAGGGTAATGTACTTGATAGGTTACATGCAATTGTTTTAGTGCTCTAAACATCTGGATGATGCATATTGAAAAGATTTGATCAAAATCTTTTAACCGAAATTTGGCCTTGTTAGTTTGTGTTTGTTTTCCCATTTTCATTGCGGTTCTTTCACTTTTGGATAACCCATTTAACTTTTAAATCCTTTTTAGTTCTCTGTGGAACTATATAATTACTGCTAACAAAATCATTTTATTTCCATAGGATGACAATGATGAGCTTCGCCGTTCTCCTGGGACTCCTGTTTTTACTGCACCTGAGTGCTGTTTAGGTCAGTGTACCCTTGGTTGTGTGAAACTATGCTCTAGTATCATACAGATCAGCTGAGAGAAAAATAGTATATGCTAGTTCTTGACCCTGCATGAACTTGACCAACAGGTTTAACATACCATGGAAGAGCTGCAGATACATGGGCTGTAGGAATTACTTTGTACTGTATGGTGTTGGAAAACTATCCATTTCTCGGTGAAACACTACAGGATACATATGACAAGGTATAAAAGTTGCTCTCTTTTTCTCCCTTTATTTTGCACTTACTCTGGCGTGCTAACACTCTCTCCTTTTTTTTCTTTTTGCCATCTCTTCCACTGCCAACACCTTATTGTTCATTTTCTTTCTGCAGATTGTTAATAACCCCTTAATTCTGCCAAATGACATGAACCCTGAGTTGAGGAACTTATTAGAAGGACTTCTTTGCAAAGGTTAGTGTTATGAATCGTCCTACCATCTATTTTTCACAATGCATTTCTGACCCTGGTGTTTGTGAAAATTTTAACCTTTTTCCAGACCCAAAATGGAGGATGACTTTGAATGACGTAGCAGAGCATTCCTGGGTAATTGGAGAGGAGGGACCAATCCCCCAGTACTTGTGTTGGTGTAAGCGTAATAGCTACCAGGGAGAAGAATCTAATGGGAGAAGTAATACGCACCGGACAGAAACTGACTAGATTATCTTCTGGTTTTGATATTTTGTACAGTAAAAGAACTAGGGCCTTCTTTGATTTCCCGTTACTTCCCCTTTAATTTGTGCACCAGAGTCACATACGATAGCTAAGACTGAAAGCAAAACTCTCTGGGATACATAAGATATGTACCTGCGAGGTTCATTTTGTGGAAGGAGTGAATTTGTGAGATTTTTTATCTTAGCGTTTCACACCCATCCTGAAGCTTTATTTTGCGATGGTTTTCTGGTTATGATGTTTTCAGTGTAACAACATTTGCGATGACTTCTCTGTTTATATATTTTGTACAATGAAAGTTACAAGCGTCTTCTCTATTGGCATCACTTTCAGGGTAGTGAACTGATTGTCTGGTGACCTCATCAAATATGAGAAATTACATATAAGTTTCTTGTATAACTATCAAAAATGGAACCAAGTGTTAAATCTTTTCAAGTAGTGGAATAAATCAGATTGAAATGAGATAGATTTTTAATTTTATTTTGCACCAGGAGGCAATAAAATTAAAATGACAGATTGAGTTGGCATGATTCAGCTAAGCATTTCCCCGTAGAGAACTTGACTTGCGCTTGCCGATTTTGCTCTAAAAAATTTGTAACCTTCTCCATCATTAGAAGAAAAACCGCCCAGACTTCGCCATCTCCAAACATTTGCTGAGAAAGAGAATGATCTACTTCTCGTATAACTTGTAACATCTGCACCATTTACGACGCTACTTTCATGGTGGACTGTCTTCACCCAATTATGCGGCAAAAATGATTTTAGAAGACGAAGGTCTTCATGTGAATTGCTTGGTTTGCTTTCTATTATGAATTCAAGAGTGGAAACTACCTGGAACAAGATGATCATACTGCAACACGTCAACAAGCACCCCAACATTTGGTTCAACAATAGGCTTAGGTCCAAATTTTCCCTTCTCCTATTCCAAACAATGTATATAATATTTTCGTTCAAGTTCAATATAGCTGAGGTTTTTAAAATATGTGTATCTTTGGTCTGATTCTGATCAAGTTCACTATTGCTTTATAGTTTTTGTAATTACATTTTGCTTGCAGTGGCGTGACATGTACCTTATTCATGGTTAATCTTTTCCTGGGGTTTTTCCTCAGACATTTTTGTGCCAGTTGGGCGATTCTGTTAAGCTCCTGGTAGACATCATGAGAGTTGGCAATTCTAGGATCGAGTAGCTGTTGATACCTTCTTTGTTTGAGAAGTGTTCTTGCCTGTAGAAAATAAGACAAGAATGTAACTTGATCGACAAACTGATAGGCAAGAAACCCAACAAATGTATTTAGCTCAGTGGATGTTTATCAGTTTAACATAAATCCCATGTTTTTCAATCTTCATTCTGCATTTTAATGAACTTGAACATAAGAGTAAATGTCATGTCTTTTAGATGCAAAAGTAGTATTTAGAACGGAAAAGTTTTGCACATTACCCATGTCAAATAACCTGTATGCCCAAGCCTTTCGTCCGTGGTCCTCTGCCCAGTTATCAGCTCAAGTAGAACCACACCAAAAGAGTACACATCTGTCTGAGTAGACACTATCCCATTCTCAAGATATTCTGGGGCTAAACAACCAGATGTCTGAATATTCTGAATATTCTCCTGCTCCGGATACTGATCCGATCGCGTTGTTGGTAGCCCCAGATCTCCAAGCTAACAAAACATAAATAGTAACATTATACATGAAACTCCGAATTAGTATATTAATATTAAGGTTAACATAACACGCTTATGATAACTAGATTCAAGCCATTACCAGCGGTTCAAAATCATGGTTTAGAAGAATTTTACTTGGTCTTATATCTCCATGAATTATATTGTTTTCATGTAGATGGTTTAGACCTTTGGATGCACCCATTGCTATTCTTAGTCTCTCCGTCCAAGTCAATGGCCAAGGGTGGCATTCTGCTTCAAATGGCATCATTTGTGTGATATTAGCTTTGAACCCTGTTCTAAATCCAAAAAGGAAATTGATCCAGTAGGCTAATTATGTTTTCCATATGCTTTCCCTTACTTGATAAATGCTGATCAAGCGAACGATTACAGAGATACTGGTAAACCAGCAGCCTATGACTTCCTTCTGCACAGCATCCCAGCAGCATGACCAAGTTCTTGTGTCTAATTCGGCTGAGTTTATCTATTTCTGACTTGAATTTGTTTGGTTCTTGGAAGTATATATTGTTCTTTGCTGGCTTAATCACAATATTCAGCTTATTTTCTAGCTGACCTCTGAAAGTACTTCGAGCAGCACCGTCGGATAGATTGTTCTTCGATGAGAATCCATCTGTAGCAGCTTGAAGTTCCGAATATGTAAAATCTTTTCTCCATACGATATTTTGTTTTCTCTTATCACAAATGGTGCATGGTCGACCTCCAAATGTTTCCTCAGCTTGAAACTCTTTAACTGAATCTACAGAATGATTTGCTTCTGATTGACCTACGACATAATGATCAAAGCTGTAACTGTTGTCTGTCGAAGAACACCTTTTCAGTGAAATAATCTTAGTAAACACAAAGTAAGAAAGTGAGAAGAAGAAGAAGAAGAAGAAGAAGAAGAAGAAGAAGAAGAAGAAGAAAAATGTGTCTGTTTAACAACTAAGAAGTGATTTGTCATAATTTATCTTACATGTGGGGAAAAGTTCAATGCTGAAAAGATCTTCTTCCTCCAGGGCCCCTGGCATCATATCCTCATAAGTTACACTAAGTTCATTGAATTTCATTTTTGGTCCTCTCAATAGCTCAATGCTGTTATTCCTCTTCATCCTCGATATCCCACATGAAAGCTTTTCCAGAAAGATTTTCTTGTTTTTCTTCATCTTCCTGTTTCACAGAATGAGCTCTGTGAACCGATATGCAACAAGATTATTGCTGCTTTCTATTAAAATTTACATTTGCAATCTATTTTAGCTACGCGTTGAAAGAATCTAAATATTTGGTTTCCTGTCTTTGTCCATGCAACCTGAAGCAATGCAATTTTCTCACCCTGGTTTGATTTTTGCCTGACCTGTCAAGAATTACCCATGTTGCAAAGTTTTCTGCTGACTTCAAAGCCACAACTGCTGGTGAAGCTCCTGCAGCCACTTCTATCCTAAATTCAACCTGAGATATCCATGAATGATCTCTCATTAGCTCATTATTATTTAGATAAACTGATAAAATAAAATTAAAACTTCATAATTGCTTTGCTCTGCTGGAGAACCTACTTCTCATTCTCAACTAATCAACTGATTAGCAAAAATCCTATAGTTGCCTTTTCCCCGGGAATTATAAAGATTAGTTATATAGTTGATTACCTTTTCTGCTTTGTAAAGCTTTGATATCTCCATTATTTCAGCATTGTTCTCATATTCATTCTTCCTTGCTGCTTCCCGACCAAGAATTCTGTGGTTTGATCCGAACTCTGAACTGGAATCAACCTTTTTTCTGTATCCGACTTCAAAAGAGTGGAGAAAATGGAATTGCATGAGCCCAAACAAATTCATTGATATAAAGTTTAATCTCAGGAATTTGATGAAGGCATGGGGGCTTACAATTTTTCCTGGTTCCCTTGAAAGACAAGGTTGTGGGATAGTTAACCTCATGAAGGACTCCAAGCAGAACGAGCAAATCCCCAGGCTTGAGAAATAAGCCCTGAATTGCCCACCTAATGGCACTCGAACAAACTTCTTTAGACCCATCCTGGATCACCATCACCCTTTGAGCTTCCATTGGAATTTGTTTAAAGCTAGCTATCTATCATTTTTGCTATAAAAAGTTATACTAGTTATATTTGAAGGGGACAAGAAGAAAACAGCACACGATACAGATCAATGGGGGTGGTTGTACTTTTGTCAACAATCAAAGTTGACCTGAAGGTTGAAACTTGAAACTATAGTTTCAAAAAGCTATTTGGCATTCGGAAGATCCAGGGGTTAGTGGCAGTTGATCCAGGAGAAAGTATCTGAAAGTTGATTTGTATGGCATACCTCAAGACTGAAGTCAATAAATGATTCTATTGGCTGTTCGTACAAAATTAACTGGATGTCCTGTTAATTCCAAAGCCAAGCGTAGTTTAATATTCCTGTCTTTGTTGTTTGCAGGACAGGACACTAGGAAAGCTTTGATGGAAACAAGGTTCCTTACCGGTGAAGCGTCTGTTTCTTTTTATACTTTCACTTGGAATTGGTGGCAAGGTTTGGTGCATTTGATTAGAGTTATCATTTTCTAGATGCATGGATGAAAAGAACAAACTTCTTACAATACAATGACGGTAAAATAAAATCAATACTTCAATTTTCAGGTTGTAAACAATTCATTTTGTTTGTTAGGAACAGATAATTATTCAACAATCATAGCTTGAAGCACAAGAGAAGCTGCATTCTGATTTGCGTGGCCGCCATATGTTATTTCCACTTCTTTTTTGCTCTTTTACTTCTTCTCGAACAAGATAAAACGAATAACATCCAATAGGGCCATGAATAAACATCCCGTCTATGGTTAAATAAACTTTTGAAATCTTGAATGTCGCTTTAACTGTTTGCACAAACTTAAACTGAACTAAAACATTGAACATTATACCAGAAAAACATTTCACGAAAACACCATGGAGTACTTAAATCTTTTCATCTCTTCTAAATCTTAAAGAGAAGCAGTAACAAGCACAGGCCAAAAGGAGAATGATATAGAGGGAAAGCAACGGGCAAGGTTGATAACATGGCCAAAATTGGCTAAGCCTGAACCAAAATGTTGTAGCTGTTGAAAAAAAAGGTTCTTCTCTAAATTTTGTTGAATGCAACAATGTCACAACTCTGAACATATTCGTTGCAGGGCTCTGCTGTGAGGCGTTCCTCAATAAGTTCATCAACAGATACAAGATCGTCTTCTATTGTAAGCATGATCTGGAGCTTCTTGATGCCATAGCCAACAGGAACCAGTTTTGCTGCAAGCATTTAATTCAAAATTATATATGTAAAAACGTTAGGAGAGGCCAACTTCTTTTGACAAGTTTAAAATAACATAAATTAAAACCAAACATACATGCTCCCCAAAAAAGACCAGGCATCTGAACAGATCGAACAGCTTCCTCCAACTTCTTCATGTCAGTCTCATCATCCCATGGTTTAATATCCATAAGTACAGAAGATTTTCCACCTACAACAATCATCAAATGTCAAAAGACTACACCAGTTAAAAGCGGCAAAACTAAGTATCCTTTTTATGAAAATGAAGGGACTATCAACAAAAATACTTACTCTCCTTCTTCTTAGCTGGCTTTTTGGAAGCTTCTCTCTCCTCTGCTGCCTTCTTTTCCTCCTCTGTCTCATCACCAAACAGATCCAAGTCGTCATCATCTTCACCTGCAGCAGGAGCCTGCCAGTATAAAACAGTTAAACAAAAATTGGCTAAATTTGGCTGAGCAACCCATAGATTAAATACTCTCTCCCCAACATTAACATTTTCAAATCAATAAGCTTCCAAGTTACTAACCCTATTTAAAGCCAATTGCTTTTGTTAGTGGGTACATTGCTCTTGTTAAGAGGTACATTTGAGGAAGCCAAGTGAAATGGATAATTCAAACTAAAACAGAACCTCTAAAGGAGAAGCACCAACTACTTGACCAGGCAACGTAGTTTGGGATCATCATAGAGGATTCAAGTGATAAGTTGCATAGAAAATCAAAGCAAGCAATGGATAAAGCTAGTTGAATAGATCTTACATACAAGAATTAACAAAACTTTCAACATTTTATCTACATGGGTGATTTAACAAAATACTAATGTAACAAAGCTTTCGCTGCTCATCAACTACCGATTCAGTTTTGTCAAATAAATCACTTTCTTTTCCTTTTTTTTTTTTTAAATTCAAATAACAGTTTACATATTGATCTACTTATGGATTTACCACTCTACCTAAGTCTTGCCATTTGATGTGTCTGAATTAAGCTATAACAACTTCCATGCCTGGGCGGCAATTCAACTAAAACTTAAAGTAAAGAGTAACAATTGCGCCCAAGGAATGAACTTTGAGACTCACCTTAGCTTCAGCAGATTCAGCTGGAGCAGCTTTGCCACCAAGTCCTACGCCAACAGCTTTTCCAGGGAAGCTAGAAACAATTAAAAACACATAAGCTTTAACATAAGACATAAAATTCAGATTCAGTAACTAAGACAGATCTTTCCAAGCACTAAAAAAGTTCTTATCTTCAAAAGGGTATCATGAAAATAAGGAAAAGAGAAGCATTTACCTAGCAGCAAGATGGGAAGATACACAGTTATACCACTGGCTAACATTAGGAAAAGAATCACCAGGATTCTTCGAAACAGCAGCATAGACTTTGATATCATCCTTGGTCAGCTTATTCCTGGAAAAAAGAAAAACCCCATAAGAATTTCATCATCAATAATTAGAAAAGTATGAAGAAGAAAATTGAGGCATACCCAGAGATGTAAGATTTGCCACAGAGGTAGTCATCGAGGGATTTAAGTCCAGATTCAGTGTGAAGATCTGAGAAAGTGATGGCCATTTTTGGAATTGAAAGAAGAAAAAGGAGGAGCGGACACAATACAAGAGGAAAAATGAAACAAAGCCTGAAAGAGGGGAAAACAGAGTGGGACTATCCAGTGGTTTATATAGAAGTGGAAAGTAGAAGAGTTAAATTATATGAGGAGACCAAAAACCCTAGATATTGCGAAGCTGACGATGGCATATTCCTTTTGGGCTTCGGCATTAGCCGATTTCATCCTGGGAACCCGGGAGCTTCAAGAACCGAACCGGGTTCAAACCAGGAATAGCCAAACATTTTTCTTTTTTCCTGAAAAAAAAAAAAGAAAGAAAGAAAATATGATATTTTATTGGGGCTTGTTAATGGGCTTTGTCTAGATTAGGTTTCATTGCTTGTTGCTTTGTTTGGTTTCAATAATGCCGTTTGTCTTAGTGAGTCTTAAGTGCCCACTAGATCAGAAGCTTCTTTACCTCAAGCACTTGGGCGAAAGTGGGATCCGCTAAAGGGAGAGGCCAGAATTCAACACCACATGAACAGATACTCGAGCCCAACAGGGCTTGGGAGAGTTTTCACCTAGTTTAGGATCTGATACGACTCGGCTCGGGTAGTTGCAACTCACTGCCGATTTATACCAAAGAAGAGGGGAATATCAAATAAGTGAAAAAAAAAATTATTATACTAACAATTAGTTTGTTTAAGTGGTTTGATGCTTATTTCCCTTAAATAAGATCTTGAGTTCGAGTCTTGTGAATGGAGAAAACTATTATTGGGAGAGTTTTACTCGCATAATGGGTCAATTCGACTCGAAAGAGATTAGTCTTCAGCTAAAGGCTTGAGAGGATATCCTTGGTTACAAAAAAAAAATTTACTAACAAGAATAAAATACATGTAGATGTGTAAGTTTTACGAGAAATTGCAATGTTAAGAAAGAAAAAGAGGGATGGATGGAGCATGGAGATTGAACTTGTCTGATATAAAAAATACAAATCAAAGGGTGAATTGTGCACTCTTGAGAGATACCAAATCCTTGTTGTGAATAACTTCAATTGAATCTGTGCTCTTTCCCTTCAAAAATTGAGAATACCAATGGGCAGAGAGCTTGGGGTACCTTCTTAAATCAGGATCATCCATATCTACGTAGTATAGACCAAAGCTGGATTCATAGCCATCTAGCATTTCAAATACATCTAAGAACGACCATGTGAAATAACCTCTTGTATCCGATCCATTCCTTCATGGACAAAGAAAACAAATTACATCAACCAAAAGTGAAACACCACATGAAAAGAACTGGTTAAATCCCATAAATCCAGCAGGGCAGCAGTAAAAGTTCTGTAGTATAGTAAAGATTTTCTTCCCCACTGAGAAGTCTGCAATTTGATTCAAAGATCCAGTTGCCTTGGTAGAAGAATGAAGGTGCTGTTGGAAGTATAATGGTGGAGTAACTAATCATAAACTTTTGATTTTTGATTGTTGCAGTACTTTTTGCTGTTTTCCCCATCACTATGAAACCTCAAGTCCTGGGGTTGGCTTGGATAGAAGTTATTGAATTTGCATACGTACCTTGTGGCATCAAGCACACTTCCAATGTATGCATTCAGATATTTCATCCTGGACCAGTCTTCCAATGAAGAATTCCGTCGTGTCATTTGACCTAATTCACA
Source organism: Microcos paniculata (assembly GCA_030664755.1). Lineage (NCBI taxonomy): Eukaryota > Viridiplantae > Streptophyta > Magnoliopsida > Malvales > Malvaceae > Microcos > Microcos paniculata. The sequence goes on along the minus strand of CP131459.1, from coordinate 38,385,400 downwards.
ATCATGTCATGCAAAGTTTTAGTGGTTTTCTGAACTGTAATCCACAATATATATAAAATAAGATTCATTTATGACCAAGAGTAAGAGGGAGAAAGACCATTTTCGTGGATGTAAATGGGAGGGTTTCCATAAGCTTCCTTAAAATAGTTTAGCAACCCCGTGAGGCCCCAAGGAATGATTGGAAACTAAGCCAAACAAATAACTTCTGTTAGTGATACAATGTTTTATCCTCGTATATATGAAGTAAGACAACTTAGAATTTTTCTACGTAAAACTCTCACCTCAAATAATGTCTCGTTGAATTGGAATGCTGCAAGAACCAGAAAGTGAGTACACAATATTGAAAGCTTCATTGAAGGCATACAAATGTCTACTTTGGTAGCAGAGAGTCAGATTACTTAGAAACTAGAATGATAAGATGGAACATTTTGTAAGGTTATAGTGAAAGAAGTAGAACTAATTCGTATTCTGAAGAGTGTGATAGCAAATGAGGTTAGCAAGTGTAGCCACAGGTTAATTCTGAAGAATGAACACCTTGGTTTTATAATGTGAGGTGACATACGTATTAATTCTACTGCCATATCCGCCGTAACATCCCTGTTTTCCATCTCCAAACTGCTAGGCTGGTACTTAACAGACATTGTGTTGTAAAAGTTCAGCCCAATGAAGTCAAATGAACCTTTGACCTGCTTGGACTGAAGCTTGGTGAAGGCTGGCAGCCTTGAACCGGCATTCTTCTTCATCAAGCTAGGATAGTCTCCATAGACCAGGGGATGCATAAACCTGAAATGTAGAAAAAACTAGAGAGATAATTACTCCTTTAGGAAGTTCCAGTTCTGTAGGGTACACTACTAGTAGTGTTAAAACTGAAGTCTACGGGGCCTTTCTCAAAATTCAAGATATATTTATGTTAGGCTTACCAACCAACATAAAAATCATTGGCTCTCTGGACTGCATTTCTGTCATCTGTTGAGTTTGTTAAAGGAATAAACCAATAGCTGAAGAGGTTGATCCCTATAAATCCATGTTGCTTGTCCTGCATTAGTCAATTTCTTATAAACACTACTGATATTCCACTGGCCAGAAAGTTCCTTACACCCAAATTCAGTTAAAAATCTTGTTAGAAGGGATCTACGGTAAATAGAAATTGGATTTTAAACAGAACTCTGAGAGTTTACTAGGAGCAGGATTCTTATCATTGAGCTCCTTAAAGAAGGGATCACAGTCACAACATAAGTTTAATTAGATGGTCTTATTGATAAGTACATCAGAGAGTTTCATACAGCTTTTTAGGGATATCTGCCTACCTGGTACTTTTTCTTGTATAATCTTGCCACTGCTGCATGTGCTAATAAGATATTATGACTCGCCATATATGGTTCAGTTGATGAGTTGCCTCTGGAACAATTGGAAAGAAGAGTCATAGAGCATCGTTGAGGTGGCTGAAATCCAAGGTCATAGCCTCCCAATACAAACACATTGACCTCATTTAAAGTACTCCAATGTGAAACCCTATCACCAAACTCTCTGAAGCATATTTCTGCATAAGCTGTAAAGTCTCTCCTGCATAATTCAGTAAAATAGTCCCATCTTAATTAACATGATTTTATGGGGAAAAAATGTAATGACTACTTAAAGGTGAGACAGATACACAATTTTTCGACTGATCCATCCCCCATACTCATCTTCAAGTGCCTGTGGGAGATCAGTGTGATGTAAGGTAACATGTGGTTGGATTCCTGGTTTGGTCAAGACATCAAGGCATTAGCCTTTATTAGTAAGTTAAATAATCGATATTAGCCTCAGTTAAGATAAATCATTCTCTAACCATTTCTGATCAGTTCATTGATGAGATTGTTGTAATATTGCAAGCCCTTCGGATTGACAGGTCCTCTTCCATCTGAAAGAAAAATGAAAAATTAGCATTTCAGTTGTTAGAAAGAACCAGAAATTGCATCCTTCATTTGGTTAAAATGGGCACAGAAGATTTCTCCTACTTGGTATGAGTCTTGACCATGAAATGGAAAATCTGTAGGCATCCAAACCTGTATCTATCATGAGTTGAACATCTTCCTGCAAGACAATCATAAACCCATCATTCTTCAGTTTCTTGCAACAATGCTGTTTATTACTCATATGCTGGTAAGACTTCCAATTATTCCTTTCCTTCTTGCACAGAACTTGATATTGCTGTTTGTTCTGTTTAACTTAATAGGAGTGTCTTACTCATATGCTAATAGAGGAACTTCATATTTCATTCTAGTGACTCAAAAAGGGGGAAGAAAACGAAGAAGAAGCTGGTTTGCAGGGTGATAATATCAGGACTAATATAATTAACCTTAGATCAATGCCTTTATTAAGAGAGGGAGAGGATAGCAACAGTGCACCTTGTACTTGTGATACCCATCACATGCTATGTCTCCGTTGTCTCCTTGCATATTCCCTGAAAGTTTTGAATACATTAGACAATTAATCAGCTATCTCAAATGTCATGTGAACTTATAAACTGATGATTGCTACAAGGATCCATTCCTGCCTATTCTTCTGGAGGTTTTATTGCAGATGAGCTTGAACCTCAATAACCATTTCAGGTACCAAAAGTGCGGTAGAATGATGACCTGGCTCCATGATTAATTAGAAGAGGGGTCATCTCTTGCAAAGTTCATGAAGCAAATAATGAAAATTCAGTCCCACTCCCTTGCCATTTATCTGAACACATGAAGGCTCAAATGGCCTTGGTATGGTCACAAATATATGCAAACTATTCTCTCCATGTGAAATGCTTCCAAGGAATGAATGAGACCTTTTAGCTTCCATACATATATTTGTCGTCCAGCAGGAAAATGGAATGGGAGAAAGTCATATTTACCAGCATGGGTAAAAGTATCCCATATGCTGGGTGTCCTTCCATCTTCATCAGCAGCACCTTCATACTTTTCATTTGTCATATATGCCAAGCACAACAATTCAATAACATTAATTAGTACTACAATATATAGTTTTTCCGTATTTCAACACCCGAAATCTGAATGCAGAACAGAATTTGAGTAAGACAGAGACTAAAGACAGACCTGATAAGCTGAAGTTGATGCACCAAAGACAAAGCCTGGTGGGAAATCGTCCCTGCTATATATGTCAGCAGCAAAAACTACCAAGTTTAACTGAAAAACAAACAAGTTAAAACCCAAAACTAGTTTTGCAGCTTCCATTATTACTATTAACTCAAAAGTTGAGTGCCCGAGGCCCAAACTCCAGTTTTTCTACTTGTTCTCTTTGGTTTCTGGAAACGAATGGTTAGGAATTTTGGGTGTAGATGTTTGTTCCACGTCCAATATCCAAATTCAATTCCATCCGTCGACTTTAAGACATGGTAGAGTCTGGTGCTTTGGACGTGGTCCACTACTTTTCCTCTGCTGGGGTTTCGCAAACGCCACGCCAAAGACTAAATTTGGAGTCCTTTTTGTCTTTTCTATTCTATTCTCTGCCTTTCGATTATATGTCGTTTTTGACAATGCAAGGATGGCGGCCTGCATGTTAGAATACTACTTTACTGCTTTGCCTTTGAACATTTTTTTCCAATCATTAATAATTTCAAATATACAATGCAAGTGCATTTCTCTTTCATTTCATTTCACATCATGTGGTAGTAGTAGTAGTGGCCATCAATCGCCATTCATCCTTTTATGTCTCTCACTGGCGGCAATATGCTGGTACCCATACGGGGAAGTCTAACTAACTAACTATTATGAGGCTTTTACCATTTCTTCTTCTCCCTCTCGCAGAGAAGAAGGGATTCAATCTAATAGGTGGGATTCCTGTTTACTGTTGTCTCCATGTAATTGCGCTGTCACAAACTCAAACAAAAATCCCAACAAGTTTGCACAAATTTGATAACTGCACCGGAGAGAAGAAGAAAGAAAAGATTGGTGGAGCATAAACATGAATCTTATGCTTAGAGAGTCCAAGTGTTCACTTTCTCCAAGTTTCTGTTCACACAAAAAGCATCCTTCAAAGCATGAACGAGAATCCTTATTCACTTTCTTTTACATTAAGAAAAGCAAGCAGTAGAAAAATATAACCCCACACTTCAGGAACTTGGAGCTTGAATGTATGTAGACATAGAAAGTACAAATTAATGTGTGAATTGTGGATTGGAAAGAGATGAACCCTTTAGCTGAATCACTCCAATTCGATCCACACTTTTTCCCTTCAAAAATTGAGAATACCACTTAGCAGAAAGCTTAGGATACCTTCTCAAATCCGGATCACTGAAATCTACATAATATAAGCCAAAGCTTGATTCAAAGCCATCCAACACTTCAAATACATCCACGAAGGACCATGTGAAATAAGCTCTTGTGTTCGATCCGTTCCTAGGTATGGAGAAGCAATTACATTACATCAAAGAAGTGCAAACCATATGTCATTCAAAGAAAAATTAAAGCAACTTAATTTGACAATAATGTCAATTCTAATATCTAGCAGGACAGAGAGATCCCTGGAACACATTCATACACCAACATGTTTATAGGCCATTTTCTGAATTTTCTGTGTCTCAAATTTGTCTTGAGGTGTGTGGGTGTGGCTTATAAGGGTGGGGAGAAGGAAGATGGCAAAGAACAAGTCCTTGGCTTTTTGCTTCTATATATTTGGTGCGAATAGAAACAGAAGATACCTTATGGCATCAAGCACACTTCCAATGTATCCACTCAAAGATTTCACCCTTGACCAGTCTTCCAATGAAGAATTTTGTCGCATCCTTTGGCCTAATTACAAATGTATAAATCATGGTAAGTTTGATCAATTAGAGTTTAATATTCGATATGGAAAAAGTATTAACAAATCATATAGCCGTATTATTAGACATCAACAGAGTGACATACACTCACTTGACCTCAAGGGTAGTACAGCTGTATTATAAAAGTTAATCATAGCTATTGATTCATGAAAAGTTTTATGTTAAACCTTGGACAAAATTTTAAAAAGTGGAGAAAGAGAGAGACCGTTTTCATGGATATAGATAGGAGGATTTCCATAAGCTTCCTTGATATACTCCAGTAAACTTTGGAGGCCCCAGGGTAAAACAGGATACTGAGTCAAACAAACTGGTTAGTCATACATAAGCTAAACCCGTTAATAAGACCTTAAGAATTGGTGTTTAAAATCTCACCTCAAATAGTGACGCATTGAATTCGGAAACTGCAAGAAGCAGAAGGTAAGTTCACAAGATTGAAAGCAGTGAAGTGGTGAAATGCAGTGGCATTGATCAATCAAGAGGTACATATGTATAAGTAGAGAAACTAAAAGTAGTTAAGAAGATGAAAAGAAAAATAATTTTCAAAAGATTGCCAGATATAAAAACATGAGAACAGAGAACAAAGAATGAGAAAGGTTTATTTTGTAAGCTCACAGTAAGGAAAGCAGAATCAATTTATATTTTTAAGGGAGGAAAGTAAATAAACATGGAACAAGCCTGCCCAGACATGCTTGTGAAAGAACAAAAACACCTTGGTTTCATACGTACAATTTATATCTAGTGCCATATCTGCTATAACGTCTCTGTCTTCCATCTCTAAGCTGCCAGGGTGGTCCTTAACATAGACGGTCATGTAAAAGTTCAGTCCAAAGAAGTCAAATGAACCTTTGATCTGCTTGGATTGAGATTTGGTAAATTTTGGCAGCCTTGAACCTGCAATCTTCTTCATTGAGCTTGGATAGTCTCCATATACCAGAGGATGCATGAACCTAAAATACAGGGGCGGGAAACTAGGATTTAGTTAATTATAACACAGGAAAACTACCAAAATAAGTAAGTATATCCTACAAACATAAAAGAGGTTGATGCTGCAATCAATGACGGATATCTTCAAAATGATTCTAGCCAAATAATTGTGATAGAACTTCATACATAGAGCTGTATCTTACCAACCAAGGTAGAAATCATTGCCTCTTTGAGCTGCACTTATGTCTTCTGTTGTGTTTGTTAAAGGAACAAACCAAAAGTTGTAGAGGTTCATCCCTATAAACCCATGTTGCTTGTCCTGCATCAGTTTTTTAGAAAGATCAACATCAAACTAAATCTCTCATTGACCAAAATTTTCCTTATACTCCATTAATTGACATTGGACGTAATGCAGAATAATGAAAGTTAAAAGTAGCATATATGTCTATGAAGGGGCTGGATTCTTGTTTCTGAGCTCAACAGTCAACACAATTGAAGTTGGGGCATAACTTCAATTAAATTTTGTTATGACCAAAGAGTTAAATACATACAGCTTAGTGGTACCTGGTACTTTGTCTTGTACAACTTTGCAACTGCTGCATGTGCTAGTAAGATATTATGAGCTGCCACATATGGTTCAGTTGATGAGTCGCCTTTTGAGCAATTGAAAGGAAAATTCGCAGAGCATCGTTGAGGTGGCAAAAGTCCAACGTCATAGCCATATAATGCAAGCATGTTTGGCTCATTTAGAGTAGTCCAATATAAAACCCGATCACCAAACTCTCTGAAGCATATGTCTGCAAATGCCTTAAAGTCTCTCCTGCATAAACAAACTTTACCTGATTTAAGCTAGATGCATTTCAAGACAAAATTCATCATTTACAACTTAAGAACTGAAAGCTTACACAATTTTCTGATTAATCCATCCTCCATACTCATCTTCAAGTGCCTGTGGGAGATCAAAGTGATGCAAAGTGACATGTGGCTGGATTCCTGATTGACCATGATATGAAGACATATCAACAGAAGAAAGCCAGTTGTTTGTTTAACAAAAAACATCCTAAAAGTACTTTGTCCATCCAGTCGAGGAAGACTACTCCCAAAACATAAATATATTGGTATTAGCCTGATTCACGATGAAACATAGGCTCTAACCTTTACTGATTAGCTCATTAATGAGATTGTTGTAATACTGCAAGCCCCTCATATTGATGGGTCCTCTTCCATCTGAAGGAAAAACAAAAAAATTAGCATTTCAATCAGGAAACAGCAAATTGCATCGTTCATGTTGGTTAAAGTAGGCAGAGAGGAGGTTTCGTACTTGGGATGATTCTTGTCCATGAAATTGAAAATCTGTAGGCGTCCAAGCCTGTATCTGCCATGAGTTGAACATCTTCCTGCAAGAGACTCATAAGCCCAATCATTCATCTTTTCCTTTTAAATGATGCATTATGATAAATTATAAGCCTAGTGAAAGCTTTTCAGTTTTTCTTGAAATAAAAGAAGGGTTCTGCTTTCTCTGACTTTAAAAAATCAATAACTGTTCTGTTGTCTTCCAGAAAAGTAATATAGGTGAATTTTAACATGTTCCACAACTAATTCGAAAGGAAGAAGAAAATAAGAGGAAGGTTTGCATTCTGATAATACAAGGATTAAATAACCTTAATTCAATGCCTATTATTATAGGGAAAGGAGAAGCATCTGCACCTTGTACTTGTGATACCCGTCAGATGCTACGTCTACATTGCCATTCATATCCCCTGAGGCAATTAATGAGCTATATCAGATTTCATAAGAGCATATTGTCAAGCTCAAATATGACTTTAACAAATTGAAGATTGCTAGAAGGATTCATTAGGCCTCAATATAGATGAGCTTGAATCTCAATAGCTTTAAGTTTCAAAATTCCAGTAGAATGATGACTTGGTTTCGTGATGAGAAGCAGATCATCTCTTGCAAAGGTCATTCTCTATTGCAATTTCCACTAGATTTATAGAGCATAAAAGCATTTCCCAGATATTCCAAAAAGAAAGGACAAATGTTCTCCGTGGCATATTTGGAAGGCTGAATGTGCTAGCCTGCTAGGTCTATGTAAGCACCTATGTGAACTGCTTCCATGGAGTTATACCGTTTTAGCTACCATGTATGGACCCATTTGAAAACCAAGTTTTGCCCAAAAACAGCCTCCTAACTAATTTAACAAAGAAAACAAATCGAAAAGTTTTGCTGAAAATAAAACCCCACATAGAAAAGCAATATCAAGGAATGAGTGAAGATCATACTGGCATGAGAGTAAGTGTCCCATATACTGGGTGTCCTCCCATCCTTATCAGCTGCACCTTCATACTTCTCATTTGTCATATATGCCAAGAGCAACAATTCAATAGCATTAATTAGTACTACCATATTTCAGCATTGGAAGTTGGAACTCAATGCAAAACAGAATCTGGGTAATCATTAGAGAGTAGAGACAGACCTGATAAGCTGAAGCTGATGCACCAAAAAGAAAGCCTGGTGGGAAATCAAATCTACTATATGTGTCAGCGGAAAAAACTACAAACTTTAACTGAAAAACAAACAACAAGTTTAAACCCAAAACTAGTTTTGCAGCTTCCATTATTACTATTAACTCAAAAGTAGAATCCCCCAACGACTCTCTTTCCACTTGTTCTCTTTGGTTTCTGGAAAGGAATGGTTGGGGATTTCGGGTTTAGATGTTTGTTCAACGTCCAATATCCACATTCCATCCGTCTTAAGACGTGGTAGAATCTGGAGCTTTGGACATCTTCCACTTCTTTTAATTCCACAGCAGGGCGGACCGCAAACGCCGCGCCAAAGAAGTAAATTTCGACCCATTTTGGCCTCTTCTTTTTTTTGGCCGTTCGACCATGTCATTTTCTGACAAAGCAAAGATGGCGACATATTACGTTTTTCTTTTTGTCGTCAGTGCTAAAATCATCCTAATTAACCATACTCTGAAGTCACACTCGTTGGATACTAAGACCAAGGCCCAATTCTCTTACATTTCACATCATGTAATAGTAGCGGCCATCAATCGTCATTCCTTGCGTCTTACAGGCAAGCATTGTATATGGAGAGGAAGGGAAAAGCCTGACTAACTCCCATGAGGCTATTTCCTGCCTGCTTATTAGTTTATTCTATTGTTAAGCTTTTTCCCTTCAAAAACTGAGAATACCATTTTGCAGAAAGCTCAGGATACCTTCTTAAATCAGGATCGTCCATATCTACATAATATAAGCCATAGCTTGATTCAAAGCCATCCAACATTCCAAATATATCCAAGAAGGACCATGTGAAAGAACCTCTTGTATTCGTCCCGTTCCTCCTGAGGGAAAAGCAATTACATTAAAGAAATGAAAGCCATATGTCAGTTAAAAGAGAATAAAATGAATTCAATCCAACTATCCATCAGGATAGAGAGATCCCTGGTAAATATTCATATTTAGTCATATACCCATTGATTCTACAAAGTTAACATACAAACCATATGTCTACATCACCTCCACTGATCATATTCTCTGAGGCAATCAATGAGCTATTCTGTATATGTCAATTTTATGACTTTCACCAACTGGTGACTGTTGCAAGGACCCATTAGACCTCAATTACGGATGAGCTTGAATCCGATAAGTGTCTGATCAAGTGTCAAAATTCCAGTAGAATGATGACTTGGTTCCACGATGAGAAGCAGAACATCTCTTGCAAAGGCCATTTTCTATTGCAATTTCCACTAGTTTTATGGAGCATAAAGGCATTTCCAAGATATTACAAGAAGGACAAATTTTCACCTAGCATATATTTAGATTAGAAGGACAAATCTTCTGATCTTCATTAGCAACATCTTCATACTTTCATTTTCATACGCAAAATAGCACAGAATTCATCAGAATTATTATAAGTTACAAATGATTTTCCCATGGTAGAATATCCAAACCGAAAACAAAATTCAGTTCCAACTTCCAAGTAGACAGACCTGAAAAGCTGAAGCTGATGCACCGAAAACAAAGCGTGGTGGGACTGGGAAGTCAAATCTGCTATATACATCAGCAGCAGCAGAAGCTAGTGCTACCAACTGTAACTCAAAAACCCAACACTGACTTTGCAGCTTCCATATTGCCATTCAAAGTCTCAATTTCAATAGTACAACTGTCCAATTTTGCCATTTTGTTCTGTTGATTTTAGATTTGTCAAAAACTTGTAAACTCCAAAGTCGGCCAGTCCCCGCTTCATTAATTACGTCCCTGAAATCCTCGTCCATCAGACCATTACGAATTACGTACGAGTTTACGAGTCACTTGAAGCATAGCTATCCGTCCAGAAGAAGACATGCAATGAAACGCTTGATCGCTGTCCACTCCTTTGTAGACCCTACCGTTTACTCAAGTCTCTAACACAAGGACCACGCACCTCCACGTGTTTACATTAACAGCTGATGGATCGCCTTTGAATGTTTTCGTTTTTCTTTAGTGATTTTATTTACGTTATTTTTGCTACTATTACCGTTTTATGATGAATACCAACACTTTCGTTAGGTTTGTTATGGACACCTTTCGAAAATAAGACAAACAATAAAAAGACCCACTTTTTTCTTCTCTTTTTTTTTTTCTGCTATTCCCTATTAATTCTAATAATTCCGAATGATATTTTTTGGACTTCTTGGTGTTTGTCAAAAGGAAAAACAAAAAAAGGAAACACATTCACTTCTCCTTTTGTGAGTCAATCGAGGCTTGCTCACTCCAAATTCTAAACTGTAGTGACCTGACTGAGAGGAAATTTGTTTGGAAGAAGCTCTCGTTGTGATTCTTATACTTGTACAATTTAAACACGTTAAGAAGTTTTCCAGATATACTAGTAAAACAGTAATATAAACACAGCAGCTTGACATAGATTTCATTTTCCAAGCAGAGGCAAGCATTTTAGTGACCAAAACCTTTTTGATTGATAAGTAAAAGAATAGTTAATGTACAAAGGGATTTTGTTGCAACAACAGCATTTCACATGTTCATCAACACGACAAACTCGGTATAACATATCCCAAGCCCCAAGATTCCTGCCTACCATAAGTGAATTTGCCTGACAAAAACAACAAACTTCAATAGGAGTTCGCAGTAGACACTCTTGCCTTGTGAGGGCTATTCACATGCTTAATCCCATGATGATCCAGCTTTCCTTGTGAATGTTGCAGTGTCCTTGGTGTATCCTTCGTTGCATTGAGCCGTTCCATTGTGGCTAGAACATCAACCATGCCTGGCCTGTTCTTGGGATCTGTATGCAGGCATTGCAATGCAAGAGCAGCGGCAGCTTGCGCTCCTTTCTTAGAGTACTGCCCCCCCAACCTAGTGTCCATTACCCTCATTACTTTCCGGTTGTCACTTAGGAATGGTTTTGCCCAGTCCACTAGTGTTTCTTCAGAAAACCCGGCTCTATCATCATCCATTGCCCTTCGTCCCGAAAGTAACTCTAACATTACAACACCAAAGCTGTACACATCGCTCTTTGGTGTCAAGTGACCTGCGAGGTTTAACCTAGTTAATTAGGAGGATAGAAATAGTTACCCCCATTGAAATCTGCTCAAAAAAAATTTCCTTTTTGAAAGAAGGCAGTGACATAACAAATTCACGAAAATATACTGATCATACTAACTAATATACCAAGACAGTGCTTTTTCCCCAAAAAGGTATACCTAGAAAACAAAAATTACAAGCCTAGTTGGACTTCCCCAACAACTGAGTATCGCTCTCAATCTTTCTTCCTTTCTCCTTTTCATTCTACTGTAGTTATAGTTGTCTGGTCTGTATTGCAGATGCCAGATGGGAGTGAAACTCCACCTCCCACAGTTTCTTTCATTGTTAATTTTCGTCTACTTGAATGTTCAAATTAATGTTAACAATGAAAAGACTGGTCCCCTGTATGGTCCAGTGCCTGGTACTATATTAAGCATATCATGTTCAATAGCCCTTAGCCTCTGGAACATTTTGGCCTGCCTTCTTTCTTTTTTTGTCAGTTTTCATATTATAATTTTTCTCAGTAATAGCAAGTACATATAATTGTGAAATACTTTCTTCCCAAATTATCATGGTCACATGTTTTATGTGAAACTATTTCCATGGAAAAATTTAGACAGTATTCAAAAGAAAGTGATGCGAACCTGTTGCTACATATTCAGGCGCTGCATAACCACGAGTTCCAACAACTCTGGTCGAAACATGGGTGTTGTCACCAGTGGGACCATCTCTTGCCAAGCCAAAATCTGAAAGCTTTGCATTGTAATCCTACATGATTTAAAATGGCAACGGCATTAATGATTAGATTAATTGTATGTTTAAAATATCTCTGCTACAAAACTCAATCAACAATCAGAACTTTTGATGTGTCTGCATACCGCATCAAGAAGAATGTTGGAAGCCTTCAAATCACGGTAGATTACATTAGCATCTAAACCATGTAAAAAGGACAATCCCCGTGCAACACTCTTTGCAATATGCATCCGTGTAGCCCAGGAAATTGGTTGAACACCTTCTGAAAGAATAAATCAATAATGCTATAACGTTAGTATCTGACAGCAAATCCTGTCCTGATGAAATGAACACCCTAATGAAAAATGAGAAAATGTAAAAATCAAACAAAGAAACTCATAGGCAAAAATGCCACCATCCTAGAACTAAATCATATCACTCCAGTGCCCTGCATCAGGTTTCTGCCAGTAGGAGACAACTAGATTCATACTGTGCTTACCTCCTACATTTACAAGGCATTGGTACATAGTATATGATTTAACCTAACAAGAAGAAGATTAATGGAAAAACAGTAAAGTCGGCAGAAAGAGATATGCTCACTTTTAAATAAATGATTCTCCAGACTTCCCCTTGGCATAAACTCATAAACCAAAAGTCTGTTCTCATACTCTGCACAATAACCAATCAGTTTCACAAGATTTTCATGGTGAAGCTGACCCAGGTAGTTAACTTCTGCCTACAAAGTTGATAGAAATGGAATCAGGATCAAATGAATTTAAAAAATCTGAAAAAAGAAGAAATGAACATATAAACCAGAGTACATACAAGCCATTCCTTGTGGCCCTGAAAGCTTTCTGCCTTGAGTCTTTTGATAGCTACTACAATTCCAGTTCCTGGCTTGGTAGGAGCAAAAGTGTTCTCATCAATCCAACCTTTAAAAACGCATCCAAACCCTCCCTCACCAAGAAGATTTTCTGAACGGAAGTTTTTGGTGGCATTTTTAAGATCACTAAAGCTAAAGGACTTGACATTGCTAGAAAGAGATGCATCAGCTTTTACAGTGGTGGAAACAGGTTTTTGAGATTTCGCTGATATCAATGCTTTCTTTGAACTTTCAAGAGGCGGCTTCAGCTTCTCAGTTGAAGAAGTTGATTCCTGCTTTGTCTTACTGTGAGTCTTTGCACTACCTACAATATCAGAACTCAAAAAGTTTCAAATTCATTGCATTCAAGGTTCAAATCCATAGAAAAACTGCAGCGGATTGGTAAGCACATGGTACAAGAGAAACAATTACTAAGTTAAGCAAAACCATTCAAATTCAACTAGCCTGCCAGCCGGGCCCATGGCCCGCAACCCCACTCCAAACCAAAACGCCCACACAGAAACCATAAAAAGAATGCCAGATAATGACCATAGTACCATGTTAAGGATGTTCTGCTTATAATCACTATAAAGTTATAAACATGCATCCCATGAATTATGCTGATGGCCAAATTCTCTTTCTTTCATACTAACATCCTACAAAAAAAAAAAAACCTAGTTGCTGAAAACGTACAGCTAGACCACTCAGCATTCAGATCAGATACCATTTCATTTAAGCTAGAAAAACCAAATTAATCTTATAATTTTACCATATCCCAACCAAAAGAAAGTCGACTTTTGATTCCATTAATAGATTGGATGGATTAATCATTAAACTACTCGCATTTAAGATAATTTAGCAGCAAATCTGCCCAATAGCCACCTTCACACTAATGTCAATTGTCAAGTAGCTAAAGTTCTCTCTTTGGCTAATTAGATCAATATCTCACTAACTTTAAGAAGTTCATATTCTCACGATATTTTCCATGAAAGGAATGGGGACATAATTACTAGAAAGCATTCCAAGGTGAAAAGATAGATAGAGTAGCATATATGGTTTACTTCAGAAACGTTTTAACTATAATTATCATAACATCCATCTGAACTCATTATTTAATTCAAGGTACCTTCTTTTTCCTTAACAGAAACAGGAAGATTTTAGGACAATAAAAGACAAATCTTTCCTGGGACAAAACAGTATTATGTAACGTAGTAGAAGAACCGAAACCCAATCCATTTAGTATAAATTTGAAAAGCTTATTGCTTAGTATAATAAACAAAACGGGAGAAAGAAAGGGGAGACACACCTGAAAAGCTCGTGGAGGAAGCATGAGCTAACTTCGCAGGTTTAGGCCAGCAAGCACCCATGGTGGAGGAAGAGCCGAGTAGAAGAAATGGTCAAATCATAAGAAACAAGAAGAACAGGAAGAAAAAGAATGCCAATTCTTGACGAAAACGATAACCCATTTAAGGGGCCAGAGAAAGAATATACAAGTCGAAGAAAATAACCCAAAGTCCATTCCATTGAAACAGGCTTTGGAATTAAAGAGTGACCAAAAAAAAAAAACAAAGCAAACAGGGGGGCACGCTGGCGCTTAATTAGTCAATGGTTGATGAAGCAAGCCCACATTGACTGCTTGAATTTTTAAAAAACTCGTTATAACTTCTTAAAGATTTTAAAAATTCTAAGTTTCATGGCCCACGTACTGTCCCACGCACCAAGCAAAGAATTTGACTTGACTTTTCCATGATACATTAAGCTCTGCAACTTTTATGGCCATTGAAAATAGAACCTTGACCCTTCTCCTTCGGGATTACTCCACATTTCTTCCATTGCCATTTTTCTTACCTCTGCATTCAATTTAAACATGGAACTCCTTTTTTGGTGTAAAAAAAATGGTAGAAATTAGCTAAGGGCCAGAGCAGCCCCTTGGAAAAACAGTATGCCTACCCCTATCATCTGCAGATACAATAAAACATTCAAAGGATCCCTTGGCGGTTGCTTGTCAACTTAAAAAACAAGAAAAAAGGAAAACGGAAAAAGCTCCCTGGGCGGCTTTCTTAAAACCTTAAAATCCACATCCGATTCACATGGTGCTTTTGCAAGAAAGTCTGCACAAAAGTTCCCTCTCCCAGTGTGTTATTCATAGCTCGTTTCATTTTTCTCGTCAAAAAGTTACCACTTTTCACTTGCAAGGTAGTAGTAATACTAAACTGTTTTTTATTTTAATAGTACAAAGTTCGCTGGGACAGATAAAAATCATGAAACTTGAAAGGAATTTTGATATTTTTGTGTTTTAAAAGTATTTTTAGATATTAAATGATTTAATTTTTTGATTATTTTTTACTTTTTAAAAAATTTTCATCCTTCTTAAATATTTTAATTTTCTATGATACTTTTTCACAATAATATCAAATATTATCAGAAATTTTTATAAAATATTTTTGACAAATGGAGTTTTTTCAAAACGTGACCGTAATACTGTCAAAGCTTTTATCCTTCAGCTGGCACGATCTATCCGTGGTCAATGAACTGTCCTTTTATTTATAGAAAATGACCTCTAAGATCCATCTAATCTAATCTAACCTAATCTTATTTTGTTTTTCCTGGGTGTTCCATATGACTTACCAAATTTCATTCTGACAACCGTGTCAGACAACACTTTGTTTAACTCTTTATCACAGATACTAATATTTATTTACATGCTACACACACACATATATATATATATATATATATAAATAAACGTAGTTGTAGTAGTAAATTTTTCATGAAAGTGAGAACAAAATTAAATGAAATTTAATAGTGAAAGTTAAAGATTGTAGAAATCATTATCAAACGCCAATTCTAAAGTCTTTCAAAATCTTAGGTGCTGTTTGATAAACTGAAAAAATTAAATGCTGAAAAATAAATGTTGAAAATTTAAGTATTGAATTTAATAAGGACTGAATTTGTATATAAAAATTATTTGATAATTAAATGTTAAATATAAATAAATTATTTGATATACATAAATGTTGAAATTTTTTTGAAATCATTAATAGCTAAAATAAAGGTGATTTAGTATAAAAAGAAAGTTTTTTAAGCTTAAAGTATTTAATTTTTTCACCATTCAATGATAAGTAGGTCTCTATCTACTTTTTAAATTCAATACTTTTTTATTGAAAAAATTCATTTAAGTTGTGGTCTACAAAATTTATCAAACATGTTTAAAATCGTAAAGTGTTGAAAATTTTTATTTTCAACAGTTTGAAAAATTTTAACAGTTTATCAAACAGCCCCTTAATTTACTATTCCAAATATTCTACTTAGGTAACCTTTTATCCGTGAAACGTTTCATGGGACGGCCAGTGTTATTCGAGAATAAAGAAATGCTAATATTTAGAGTGAATGTCACAATTTGCTTGCAGTATGGTAAATTACTGTTTTGAAACCTTCACCTCAATCATCATTGGATGAAAATTGCTTAACAAATTAGTGAAAAAGGCTTTATATATATATATATATATATATATGTAAATACTTTATGAAAATCTAATTATATATTGTTTATCTCAATCATTTTTTTTCCTTCAAATTTTTAAACTTTCAAAGGGTAAGTTAATACTAATATATATTACTATCATATATGATATGCAAAAGTTTAGGAGCACAGTAAGTTATCTCATCTTTAGGACGTGTTTGGTATGATGCAAAATAAACACTTTGCATCTAAACTGTAGGGCTGCAAAGTGTTTACACTGTTTGATATGAATTTTTAATTGCAAACTGTAGGGTATTTTTTTTAGCCATTTTACATTATACCATGTAAAATACTTTACATAGGGGGAGGGTGGTGAAATATTTTATATAGTGGGTGCAAAATCTATTTAAACGTAAAATTACAAAAAAATCCATGATTAAGTCATTTACTTTTTAAATTGCAAACTAACAAAATGATAATTTGGTAATTTACTTTTTAAATTGCATGCAAAGTTATTTTTTAAACCAAACATTGTAAACACTTTGCATGCAATTTAAAAATGAATTACACATCTAACCAAACAATATAATGTAATTTCACATATAAAGTGATTGTATCCCTACAGTTTACACGCGATCACTTTACATGCAAAGTTTTAATGTATAAACTACCAAACACCCCCTTAATGTCAGAACAAGCCGTCAACTTCTTTGAGAGTTTACGGACTTTAATTTTGTGGAGCTTTTCGGACTTATAAATTACCTACTAAAGAGGACCAGTGGGAGCTTGAACCCAGAAGTCTTACACCACTAATCCAAACTCTTATCACTTTAACAAATCCCCATTAATTCAAACTCTTATCACTTTAACAAATCCCCATCGGCATATATCACTATCATATTGTTACCGCATGTGAAAGCAACTTGGGTGCCTACTGCAACTACTTGTAATATAGAATGTAAGTGTTTGAATTTGGTGTCACGTTATTTTTTCCTAATTTTTTCCACCTCCTGTTCACTGTTCACTAGTTGGACTTATTAATAGTCCTCTTTTTTTTTATTTTTAATCTTAAATTTCCATTTTGTATATTCAAAATTGACTCCTCCAAGTTAGAAACCCAACTCTCCCATCCCATTTCAACCATGTCTATCATCAATATTGTGTCTATCTAAATGTTTGATGAAATAGAATAAGATTGCATTTTGAAACTTTAATTTCTCACAAATAATCTACCTAATAAGGATATAAAGGCCGCTACCACCTAAATCAATACAATACTTGACTGGAGGATTTACCTTTAACGTTTTGGACCGAAAAGGATTAGTCTCCGTATAATAAGGATAGGGAATACCTTGCCTAAAACCTTAGAAACAAAAGTTAATTATCATTATATTTTAATTAGAGTTTGAGACTTTGAGTCACGATGCTGGTGAGGCCCGAACTCTGCAGCAGTAATTGGGCTTGAGCTGGTCCGGAGAAACCACAGAGAGTTAGAGTGAGAACCTCACTGGCCCAATTAGGCCAACCGCCGTGAAACTTTTCTTTTCCCCAGTTGCATCGGCGTGAAGTCTTGAGAAGAAAGAAAACTCGAAACGCGAGAGAAAATTTGTACGGGTTATATAATATATATATATATATATATATTTTTTTATATATCAAGGAGCAAGAAAAGAGCAAAGCCGGAAGTAGAAAAAAAGCAACGAGAAGAGAAGAAGAAAGATGAGCAGCATCGGGACCGGTTACGATCTCTCAGTTACCACTTTCTCTCCCGACGGCCGCGTTTTCCAGATCGAGTACGCCGCCAAAGCCGTTGACAACAGCGGGTCTGTTCTTCCTTTTCCTTAATAATTATTATTACATAGCTCTTTTTTTTTTTAAAGGTTGTCGAAAATTATAATTTTATTCTCGTTTGCTTATTATATTGCAGAACTGTAATTGGAATAAAATGCAAAGATGGGATTGTTATGGTAATGCTTTTTCTTTTGCCTTTTCTTTTTACTTCCACTGCTTACTCTGAGGAGAGAGAAAATAAAAGAACTAATATTGAAAGTGTAGACTAAAATGGGTGTCATATATTTTAGGGAGTGGAGAAGCTGATAGCATCTAAGATGATGTTACCTGGTTCTAATCGAAGAATTCACTCAGTTCATCGTCATTCTGGAATGGTATTCACTTTATATTTTTGCTCTTTTACTTCAATTTTAATTTTAATTGATTGCATCTTTAGCGACATTCGCAATGCTACACTGGGATTCTTTCTCTGATATTGAATGGAGTACTATAATTCAGGCAGTGGCAGGATTAGCGGCTGATGGTAGACAAATTGTTTCACGTGCTAAATCTGAAGCTACTAATTATGAGAGGTTTTCCTTTTTCTTCTCTCGAAATCCCAAAACTTCAGCTTATTTATGTTTTCTTTATTTGTTAGTATATGCCCATC
This sequence comes from Microcos paniculata, assembly GCA_030664755.1. NCBI lineage: Eukaryota > Viridiplantae > Streptophyta > Magnoliopsida > Malvales > Malvaceae > Microcos > Microcos paniculata. The sequence continues at coordinate 38,366,656 of CP131459.1, read as the reverse complement.
TGATTATAACTTTCATTTGTTTGGTGGTGGTTTAGCGTGTATGGTGAACCCATTCCTGTCAAAGAACTTGCTGATCGTGTTGCAAGTTATGTGCATTTATGCACTCTCTACTGGTGGCTGAGGCCCTTTGGGTGTGGGATAATACTTGGAGGTTATGATAGAGATGGACCCCAATTATATATGATTGAACCATCCGGCATCTCCTATGTAGGTTCATTTCTCTCGATTAAGTGCTTCATTTTCCTTTCCATGCTGTTGCTAGCTTTATTGGAATAATTATAGTTTTCACTCATCTATGATGAATTGCTTCCCTGTTTACCCGGTGCTTCTTAAAATTCATATAGAGATATTTTGGTGCTGCCATTGGGAAAGGAAAGCAAGCCGCCAAAACGTAAGTTATAAAACTATTTCTTTCATTATCTGGAACTTAGGGGAAGACGTTTCATGAAATCATTTGGTCTTTTAAGCTAGTTAGATGGGATGACTGGAGGATTATATATTCTAGTCGTTTGTTTTTGCCATCTCAACCAGGAAAGCTAATGTAGTTTTTCATTTGATGGTGATCCAGTTGAAAGCCTTTTTATGGCCTTAAGTTCCTTAATTTTCTCTCTTAAGAAAACCACATAGCAATGAAGATATTTCTGCAATTCTCTCAAAACATTGATATCTTTAACCCACTTATGCATTTCCTCAATGCCAAGTAGATTAAGGCAAGAACTATAAGGTCACCAGTATGTTCTGGCTAACGTTCATTACTTGTCATTTTCCTATGAGTCATCATCTCAAGTCAACGTAGCGTTAACATGAAACTATTTGGTCAGCTACATGAAATGATTTTCTCCATTCTGTTTGGTAAGGGGATGCATCATCCTAAAGATATAAAGAATTTAGAATCTTTCTTCTGATCTTAACCATTGTGAGTTTTGCTTACCTCTTGCTCTCTGCATTCATCTTGTAAATAACTGATAAGTTCATTGTTGAATGGACTATGTGGACAGAGAGATTGAAAAGTTGAATTTGTCAGAAATGACGTGCAGGGAAGGGGTTATTGAAGTGGCCAAAATGTGAGTGTTGTCTATCTTAATCTAATTTCTACCTGTTTCTTTTCTAGACACTTTTTGGAATATGAATGTGTTAATCTGTGGTTCGAAAGTTTCTTGTGCACTTCCTTTTCAGTTTTCTCTTTTATTTCCCCATTAAAGATTTTTCTTGTTTCATCATTTTGAATGCTACTCCCTTTTATCGTTGCCATGAGTGAAAATCAAGGCAACATCATAAAACTGGTTTCTTCTTTCTGCTTTTATTTGGTATTCGCAATGTCTGCTTTAACACAATAATAGGTTGCTGTTATGGTAGTGGAAAGATCCTGTTTTCCCTTATATAACCAATTGTTATAGTGCTCAAATATTCAACTACATAGTAGAAACCATCTGCCTAGAATTTGGATAATGCACCTTTCAAGCTTATTTTGTGTCATAAATTTAATCATTGTCATGCATTTAAAGGGTATAATTAATTTCCTTGTCATTGGGTTGGCAATATATAGTGGTTTGAATTCACTTACCACTTTCTTGCAGCGTGTAAAATACAAAACAATTAGAATTGAGCAAGAGAATTTGAACTTTTAGGACGGAGGACGTACAAAAGGAGTGCTTTTGTCTTTATTTTAAGTTTTCACACTCATCACGCATTTATGCATGGCATTATCTTCCTTTTCCCTTAGAATGCGAATTTTAATGCTAGTACTGGATTTAATCATGTGAGTTTTTCTTCAACAGCATCTACAAGCTACATGATGAAGCAAAGGATAAGGCCTTTGAACTGGAGATGAGTTGGGTGTGTGACGAGTCAAAGCAACAACATCAAAAGGTTCTTTCACCCTTTTTAGATATATCAACTTTCTATCTAGTCATGACAACAAAATTCATGGTCTTTTCCTCCTACTCAATGTCAGTTACATGAATTTAGATTATGCTATAGTGAACAAAGACCATATATATATACTAAGTAAAGAGTAGTAAAAACTAAGGTCCTTTTTATACTTTAACTATGTCTTTTTGGTGGCCTCTTTTGACATGGGAATCTTCTGTTGATACACTTCTAACAGGAACCTATATGAGCCTCCATGTCTTATGTCAAGTGCCACCTTAATATGTTTCTCCCGTTTCTTAACATTTTTCTTGAATGCTTTTATTTTTTGGCATATCTTGTCTTGTTACTTAATTGCCTAACAATTAGGACCATAAGGCAGTGCTAGCTTAAATAAGGCAGAATAATTTATTAATTTCTGCATAATGTGACATGAATGTTAAAGAATACGTATATCTCTTTGTTTCCTTGTAATTCAAAACTTATTCTATAAATAATTTGTTATGAGTCCTAGATATTTGTTTTCTTTCATTCTTAGAAATACAGCCATCTGAACAGCGCCTCAATCGTTATCTGGATTTCAGGTTCCCGATGACCTTTTAGAGGAAGCCAAGGCTGCGGCTAGGACTGCACTAGAGGAGATGGATGCTGATTAAAAATGTTAGTGGAGCCAGAATAATCTTGTTTTGATATTCTGATCTTCACTAAGTTCCTATTGTTATTGGTCATGAACTCAATGTTTAATGTCAATTAATTTACTGATTAAACGTGTTTCCTCAGATCATTTCATATAAGATCTGCAGACATTTTTTAATGGGATCCATAGATCTCAAACAATATGAACTTCTTAACTGGCTCTCTTGTTATGGATCAATTATGAACAGAAACTTGACCAATATGAATTCTTGAGAAGCTGCTATGTTTTCCCAGTTCTAGATCAATTGTGAGGTGAAGGTTGGATGCTGCTATTTTAGTTAGCAAAATTAGAATACTTGAGAATTGGGGAAATTGTCGCAATATATTTACAGTAATTTGTCACAACCATGCAATTTGAAGTATGAATATAAGCTTTTGGAGATCCAATTCATTTAACTGTGCTTGGCAAATTTGGTTACCCAAATAAAAGTGTCCAAATGACCTTTTTGACTGATTTTGTCATAAAATTGGTTATTCATTTCATGGCAATAATTTATAAAGTCGGTTGACAACCAAACAGTGGAATAGGATAGACTTATACCATGCATGATATGGTCCGGAAAGGTATCCTAATTGTTAAAACGGGTATGGTCCAGCTGGCTCAAGATGAACTCAGATGGTTCGTCAATTGGAAACCCAGGCCAATGTGGTGCGGGTTCTGTCATTAGGGACCATAGGGATAGGGGTGACCATAGTGGTAGTTGGATTGCAGGGACTGTTAGGAGGCTTGGTGTTGGTTCAAATTTCTTGGCTGAGTGCTGGGCCTTGCGGGATGGTCTTTTGTTAGCCAAAAGTTTGAACATAAGGAAAATTGAAATTGAAGTTGATACATGTACTGTGATTTCTGCAATTACCAACCTCAATTATACTAACAGATTTTTGTTCCCTATTATTAATGACTTTTGAAGGAGTTTGAGGAGTCCAAATTGCTCCATGTTTTCAGAGAAGGAAACACTTATGCTGATGCTCTTGCAAGGCTAGGGAATAGCCATTCTAATATTTCGTTGGGTGAAACTTTTTGCATCCTTGAACAACCACCTATGTGTTTCGTGCTATTTCCTAATCTATGATATTGTTCCATCTTTCATAAAAAAAAATGTTAAAACGGCACTAGCGTGTAGCGGTTAAAATTCTATGCCAACGTGACTGCAGTTCGATTCGGTTCAAAATGGTCGGTTTAATTTTTGATTCTTTGGATTCAGAACCGAAACCTATATGGACGGTTTTGGTTTCTATTTTAAACCGAAATCTTTGGGTTTTTTTCTTTTAAAATTTAATTAAATTTCAGTTAAATGATATAAATTAAATTAAGTGAATTTAATTCCAAAAATATAATAATTAAGTGTTTAAGTTTAAGTATATAATTTTTTTAAAAATTTGTAAATATAAATAATTCTTTATAGTTGAAGTAATATTATCTAAATAATATAATTAACAATATAATAAATTTATAATGTATAATTTAAATGATATTATGATATAAATATACTATAAAATTTATCTTAATACATATATAATATATCTCATTATTAGTAAATAAAATATATTATAAATAAAATCATTTGTAAAAAAATAATAAAACTGGAATCGGAGCAGGAAACATGTCTAGTTCTGATTTTGGTTCTAAAACCGAAAATAAAATTCGATTATGATTTTTTTATCAAAGTTCCGGTTTGATTTTACGGTTTGAACCGAACCGGGTGACCTCGACACGGTGAAAAAAAGGAAGAAAAGAGAGGTGGCTAAATAACCCTTCACCATTCACACCCTAAAAGGGATTTTCGAAACAGTGGTACTGCCCAGTGAGGGGGGTTTTGTTGGCTTGTTTTCCCAGTAACTTTTTTTTTTTAATTTTATTTTAAAATTTAATTTCAGCGAATCGAGACCTTCACCTTCGCTTTCTCTAAATTCTTCTTCTTATTTGCTGAACCTGCCAGTTTTATTCCAGTAATCATGGCTTCAGGTCTTCTCTCTGATTCTTTTGCTTGTGTGTTTAATTTGGATTTTATTTGTAGTTTTAAGATTTTTTCCTTAATTTGGTTTCGCTGTTATTGTCTGTTTGATAAAATCCATCGGTTTTTGGAATTTGGCAGATGCGGATATGGAGGATTACGGATTCGAGTACTCCGATGAGGAGCCCGAGGAACAAGACGTTGACATTGAGAACCAATATTACAATTCCAAAGGTTTCTTTCTTTCTTCTTTTGTGTGTTTTTTTTTAATCTCAAATTTGATATGGCTGGGATCATGCTCTGTTGTTAGCTTTACCTAAAACAAGGATTTTGATTTGTTTCTTCACTTTTTTACGTGCTTAAAAATATTAGCTTAGATTAAAGTTAGAGCTCACATTTTCAATATATTTCTGAAGTGCTGAACATTTGTACTTGAAAAGTGTTGCTAGGTTTCTTGCCTGTAAAATTAGGTAATTAAATTTAGTTCTAATTGTTGCCTGGGGACTAGGGGCCAATGATAACCTGAACTTATTTTTGCTGATTATGATTTAGCAATTAACCCTCCCGCCATACTTTTTTTTATTTAATTTTCTTAGTGTGTGTCTGTGTGTTCCATTAACCTTAGTTAATCTTATTAAGCACTTTGCTTCATATAATATATGTGCATGTGAGTGTGTTTGCATTTTCAATGTACTCTTGATGAATCAGTTATATTATACTATTGGTTCCTAAGTTGCATTTCCTCTGCCCTACACTAGGGGTGGAGGTCAGCACAGGCATCAATTCTATTGATGAATGGTTAAAACTTTGTTGGTTGACAATCTCATGTATTTACTATTTATTATTGCTACTAATAATTGATTTTTTTCTTTTTCTATAAAAGGTTTGGTAGAAACAGACCCTGAAGGAGCGCTTGTTGGTTTTGCCGAAGTGGTTAGCATGGAGCCTGAGAAGGCTGAGTGGTGAGTTCCTTGGAATTAACATTTGGTTTGTTATTTGCTGGTATTATTGATATTACCAATCCTCTCAACTGCTGTTACTGGCTAATGCTTTTTTGCTGTCCTTTTGCTACGTATTTTTTGATTTTGCACTTGCTAGCTGGATTATGTTGAGCATATTGTCTGTTACCTTTCCACTAGGAAAGGGATCTTGTCTTATGTAGAATTTTCCCCAGAATCCGTACACTGATAAAGTTCATGGAACTTTTCTTAAATTTGGTTATTTTCATCTATCGATTAAAACTTGCTAGCCGGATTATTTTGAGCATATTCTGTTACTTTTCCACTAGGAAAGGGATCTTGTCTTATGTTGAATTTTCCTCAGAATCCGTAATGCTGATAAAGTTCATGGAACTTTTCTTAAATTTGGTTATTTTCATCTATTGATTAAAACAATTCTCAATCTTGAAAAAATGGAGTGAATGTGTATTTGATTTGAGCCTTATCAATATTAAATAGTTGTACTGTACTTTCTCTGCTAGGGGATTCAAAGCTTTGAAGCAAACTGTAAAGCTCTATTACCGTTTAGGGAGGTACAAAGAAATGATGGATGCTTACAGGGAGATGCTAACGTACATCAAATCAGCAGTGACACGAAACTACAGTGAAAAATGTATAAACAATATTATGGACTTTGTTTCTGGGTCAGCTAGTCAAAATTTTGGTCTGCTGCAAGAATTCTATCAGACCACCCTTAAGGCCCTTGAAGAGGCAAAGAATGAGGTTAGACAGTCATCAAATGTGTAATATCATTGCTCTATATCATTTACATCAAGTTTGATATATTGCTTTCCTATCATGCAGAGACTTTGGTTTAAGACAAATCTTAAGCTTTGCAAGATTTGGTTCGATATGGGTGAGTACGGGCGAATGAGTAAGGTATTGTTTCGAAAGCTCACAATTTCATGTATCCAGGATTCAGAATGTTACTTTTTAGCTGATATGTTGCATTATCAGATTTTGAAGGAACTTCATAAGTCTTGTCAGAGGGAAGATGGTACAGATGATCAAAAGAAGGGAAGTCAGCTTCTAGAGGTGTATGCAATTGAAATTCAAATGTATACTGCGACCAAGAACAACAAAAAGCTCAAGGTAAAGACTCTCCTATAGGACCAGTACTTGTTTTAAAAGCGTACCTTGATTCTATCAGATAATTGGTTTACAGAGTTATGCCATATGTCTGAGCTTGGTCTTATGTATTGGTTTAGCTGTGTCTGATGTATTGGATTAAATGCAGCAATTATACCAAAAAGCACTTGCTATCAAGTCAGCAATACCACATCCAAGGATCATGGGAATAATTCGTGAATGTGGTGGCAAGATGCATATGGCTGAGCGTCAATGGGCTGAGGCAGCCACAGATTTCTTTGAAGCTTTCAAGAACTATGATGAAGCTGGCAATCAGAGACGTATACAATGCCTAAAGTATGATTGCATTTTATTCCTTCGTTATGTGTTTTTTCTTTTCTTACATTTTGTGTTTGAGCATAGTCCTCTCTCTCCCTCCTGACGTAGTATTACAAATTACGATAGACATTAGAGCTGAAGCTTTTTATCGACAATTGTTATCATTTGTTGGCCGACTGATCTAAACCCAGTTATGGCAATTTGGTGGTCCTGAGAAAAATGGATAACACTTCCTTAGACACATATGAAGGGGCCATCTTGAGGCAAAATGTTATTCTATTAAAGTAATGTAAACAATAAGTAATTGCTACAGTAGGTATAAAAAGTTGATGACAGACAGGTTATCCTGAGTAATTACTATGGAGGAGAAATGAAGAAAATCCCAGTTGGTGAGATCTTGGAGAGCAAAGAAGAAAGAGAAAGTAGGGATACACGTGGTGAAAACACAAAACGAGGACACTATCCTAGAGGTGCTCAAATAAAAAAGATAGGCAAGGGTTGTGAACAGGGAGAGAGATGCTTAAAATCTATTAATATTTAATCCTATAATTTCAGTCCTTGTGTACCTTATATAAATACCTCTTTATGTCTTGTCTTTTTCCAAGTTAGATAAAGTTGCTAAATGATCTTGTCATCTTGTTATTCCATTTACAGATACCTTGTTCTGGCTAATATGCTGATGGAATCTGAAGTTAATCCTTTTGATGGTCAGGAGGCAAAGCCGTAAGTTCTTTTAGATATGTACCTTCTAAGTATTGCCTGTGCCCCCCCCCCCCCCCCCCCCTCTCTCTCTCTCTCTCTCTCTCTCTCTGTACACCCACCTGATTGCTATCCCTTCAGGTACAAGAATGACCCTGAGATTTTGGCGATGACAAATCTAATAGCAGCCTATCAACGAAATGAAATAATAGAGTTTGAAAAAATTCTTAAGGTTGGTTGAATGCTTCTAAATGTGATATCTATTGCCGTTTACTTCTATTGGCTTTCCCTTTTTGAATTTTGGATTTTGTTTAATTGTTTAACTATCTATTTTCACAGAGTAACAGGAGGACAATCATGGATGATCCATTCATCCGAAATTATATTGAAGATCTGTTGAAGAATGTCAGAACTCAAGTGCTACTTAAGCTTATAAAACCATATACAAGAATCCGGATCCCTTTCATCTCAAAGGTGACTGCTTTTCTGTCTTAAATGGCTGTTATAGGCAGCATTTTTACTCTCTGACCTTTTGTATATAGTAAACTCAAGAGACTTGTTTCTTATGTGATATCTGCTCCATGAACTTTCTACATTCAGGAACTCAATGTGCCAGAAAAAGATGTTGAGCAGTTGTTGGTGTCATTGATCTTAGATAATCGTATTGATGGACATATTGATCAAGTGAACAGGCTGTTGGAGCGTGGCGACAGGTCAGCCTAATTATTATTTACTATTACTAGATTCAGTTGCAGTTGATATATGTCAGCATGATATGACCTCTAACAACATTTACATGCTCGTGCAGGTCAAAGGGTATGAAGAAGTACACCGCAATAGACAAATGGAATACCCAGCTTAGATCCCTTTATCAAACTGTCAGCAACAGGGTGTACTGAGTCTGAGATTGCAAGTATGCTGTATGATATCCTTTTGGTGAAGGTGCTCTCATTTTTCTTTTTTGCCTTTTTCCTTTTTCCTTTTTGGTTATTTTGGCTACAAGAATATGCTTTCTCATCTTAGGTGATTTAGATCAGCAATCAGGAAAAGAATCAATGGATCTAGATTTACATATTATATGTTTTGTTAGCCAAAGTTTTATCCTTGTTCAATGACAGAAAATTACATATTTGCCTGATTGCAAGAATTTTGATTCTGAGGTTGATATAACTACTGATTCTCTGCCTAAACCAGAAAAGTCCAGGATCCAGTTAACTGGATGTCTGGATCTCTCTTGTGTATGCTTGCTTTCCACCTTGAGGAAAAGGAAGTAGAGGGACTGAAAAAAGAATAAATGGGAAAGCCAAATGGAACTTTTCAATTTCAATTTCGAGGTTTTCCAAAGTAATCGAATTCCTTTTTGGACGGGCGTAAAATTCTTTCAATTTTTGAAAATTTTAATCTCAAAAAAATTTAAAATTTCTCTATAAATCATTGAACTTTGTGTATGAATAGGATTATCATGCTGTACTTAATACATTGACAGTGAGATCTCATAGAAAAATACTACTACAAGTTTGGAAAATTTTAAAGAATCAATTTTTAGCAATCGTTTCGTTTTCCCATTTGGTCACCTAACACGCTGAGAAGACACTGGCAAATTTGTTTTGGCCCGGTGCAGGCTGATCCTTTCGGATATTCTCTGTTTACCAGGTACTAGCAAGCATTGAAGCAGCCATGAAATCTTTGAGATTTTCATCGACAATTTCCTGAGAACTTGTCACCTTATTGTACTGACAGAAACATTTTCAACTACTCCTGACCAAAAAACAAGTTGAGTCCCAATCCTTGCTTCGGCTTGAATTTTGACATTGTGGCGTGGCATGGACCATGGAGTCAATCTGGAAAGCCACGGTTAATGCCCTAATGCAGTGTCCCCCTTCTTGTTGGTTTTCTCCGAAGAATCTTCTAGTTTTTTGCTGTATCGTTTTGCATTTTTGGATTTCGGTTCAGCTTTATGGTAACGCTCTGGGATGGGATATGGGTCCCCTTTGTATTTATTGAAAAAAAGCTTCTGGTTCTTTAATCCTTGATGAACAAAAAATTATCCTTAGTGAACTTTTTCTTTTCTAAGCTTGCCATTATTCAAGGAAAAAGGTGAAGGCTTTTTTGCTTCCTTTTTCCTATCTTCAACAACGAAATCGTTAGTATTTGTCGCTTTCCATTTCATTTCTTTAAAGTAAATAACAATAACATACTTTTAACATAGTAGACAAATTGGTATTCAACATTTTTCTATTTTTTCAATGTAAACAAATAAAGGAAAATAACAAAAAAAAGTTGATGAAGTCAAATTGGCTTTTTCTTTTTCATTTTAATTTCCAATTACGGCGATTTGTTTTGATCTTATACTCTCTCTCTCCCATGAGTCATTGTCTCGTTTTCCTGTTAGCAACATGACGGAAGGGCACCATGTGAACAACTTTCTCGTTCACCAAAATCGATAATAGTAACAAAATATTGTTGACAACCCAATTCTTTTTTTTTTTTTTTGCTCTAGATGGTATTTACGCTTATAGTATATACAAAGTTGGTCATGGGTTCGGTAGAATCCTGTCAATTTGGTAACCAGCCCACAACGTAACCGCCAGGTCAGGGTCGGTTAATCAGTGCCTGCAACTACTAGTTAAGTCCAATTAATAATGTTGAAAATTAATTTTGAATTTATTTATAATAATAATTATTGTCAGAAAAAATTTACATTATCAAAAATATCTGTAGCTATTTATTATTAGTAAGGAGAAAAAATTTCTTATGATTAATCAAATTTTTATTTTTTAAAAATATGGTAGTGATATTTTTATTTTAAATTTTGACAAGTTTGTAGAGTTTTTTTTTCTAAAATACTATAATAATATATTTAAAATTTTAAAATTTACAGTTAAAATAAAAAAAAATTTATTTAGGGCTAATCTTTAACAAATTTGTTGAGTTTTTTTTCCCTAAAATTCTACAATAATAGATTTTAAACATTAAAACTTACTCTTAAAATTAATATTTTTATTTGGAACTAAATTTTAAAAATGTAGAACTAAATTTAATTAAAGATATTATTGTCTTTAAAAAATTATAAAAATGCACAATAAATGAATTGTAAAATATTTTTTTCATACAAAATACAAAGCAATAATTACTTGTATACATATCCGTTAACAATTTCCTTCAATTTTATTTTCCTCTATTGCTTTCTTTTAATCTAATTTAGTGGTATTTACAACCTATATTCTACAAGCAGTCAAGGGTTCAAATCGAACCCCTACGATGAAGTGTCCTGCCTACAAGCCTGGCCACTAAGCCAGGCGGGGCTGGACAATTGTTTTGTTCTACTTCTAGATAGTAGATACTACCCTGCTCTCTCCTCGCACTCTTTTGATCAAATCTCCAAAATCTTCAACGTTTTTTGTTCCTAAACTTTCCTTGTCAGCAGATATGTTTCTTTCTATTCCTTTCATTGTCATCAATTCCTGTTTGGTTTTATATATTTATTTATACGCGTATGTTTTGAATTGATATGGATCTGGCATTGACTAAAAGATTTTGGCTATTTACTAATGGCATTGGGTAAAAGCTTGAATTTATGATGGAAGTCATCTCGGATCTGATAACACTTAAAGATAAACAATATTTAAGCACAAAAAATTCCACAAAATGAGTTTATGAATTTTTAAAGAGATGTTGGCTTGGCCTAACCTAAAAAGGTGGGGTATCATCCACTATTTCTATAAACAAAAAAGATTTTGGCTATGATTGATCAATATTTTCCTTTTTATTTTCTGCTATATATTTATAATTTTTGAGACATTCAAATGAAAACAAGGAGAAGCAAAAGTTGGGCTAGATTGGCATTGTTGCTATTTTTTGTTTTCTATTGTTAATTTCATATTTTGAAAACAAAATAGGTGAAAGCATATTTTGAAGGATATTTTTGCTTTTAAAAATTTTAGAAACAGATCCCATGTTTCAAAAAAGATGGAAGTAGAAATTTTATATTTTCATATATTTTCAAAATATTTCCATGACATAAGTAAATAATAACATTTTAATGGTATTTTCAATATTTAACTAACACATGTTCTGGTTTTTTCAATATATTTTTATGGGAAAATAAACAACAAAATTACATATTCAAACATATTTTTATTTTTGAAAAAAATGATAACACAACCAAAACAAAACAAAAGAACAAAAATGATGCGTAAGAACTGAATTAACAAAACAAGTAGGTTCTACTTTTATTGAATGATGAGCTAGATATGAGTTGGAAAAGTTTCCTCCCATGATAACTCATCTTGATTCGAAAGGAATTACTTGAAGATACCTAAAGTAAAATCAAAAACAAGAAAAAAGGATGAGTTGGATATGAGGCAAAGGCAAATAAAACTAATGTTTAATAAATGTGCACAGAACCGTTCACACTCCCAGCTCACCAAAAACTTGTAGATCAACAAAGTTTGTAAATTAATTACATTAAAACAAAGACTTTACTTATTTAAAATATGTTAGATTACATGTAACATTCAACTTTTATTTTTGTTTTATTAAACTATCTTAATCCACTTGCTAAATTAGATAAAATCTCACGTGAAAATTCACAGCAAATTCAACATTAAACACTATGAGTGCTATTTTTTTTTTAAAGTCATTGTGCCACGGTCAAAGATCAAACAAATGACAATAATAATAATATATAAATAAATAATCACAATGATTTAATTGAACTCAACGTGTCAACAGGAAAATGTCGTGGAGACTTTATTATTCGGGTTCTAGATGAAAGAAATCAGCTCGTAATGGATGGGATAAGATGCATGTTATTATTAGCTCATTTAAAAAACTTTGAAAAATACTAGCAATATAATACTAATAAAAATAATTTTGTCAAAAACTTATACCAATGCTGTTGGGAATAATTTAATCATCATCATCTTCTTCATTTTATTGGGTTGTTTTTGTGGGCCCTTTCAGACATAAATGCAGTAATACGGAACAGAACAAAGAATTCGGTTTGATTGGGACAACGTCATGTCCAAGTCCAACGCGTGGACCATAGCGCTCTTTCTCTTACACTCATTTATGTTTCACTGTCACAACGTTTCCATCATGCTCTGTATTTACCAATTGTGTGTGTTTTTTTTTTTTTTAGTATTGGAGACTTGTAGTATTTAATTAATGAATGAGGAAGAGTGTATGTTGAATAAGCACTAATTATGTATATTAATTAATTATTGATAACCCAATTTGGCAGTTAAAAATGAAGATTAACTAGCAGCAGGCAAAAGTTTGTCTGGTAGCAGCAGCAGCTCAGAAGGTGATGATGATCATCTTCAATCTTCAAAGTCATTTAAATCAGACGCTTCTTTGCTTTATATTCCGACTCCTGAGCCAACTCAAAAGCCAAAATTTCCATAATTCCTTCCTACCACTCTGTTTTCCTATCTTATCCATCTTCTCAAGTATATCCTTTTCTTCTCTGTCTTTCAATAATTCTTTGCTTTGAATTCTGTACTTCATAACAAATTTTTTATTAATTAATCATACTTAGTGTGGGCATATATATATATATATATATATGGGGTATAAAGTTTTATACTTCGTAGTGCCGTTATGGAATTTGCTTTTGAAGCTTGTACCGTTACGTACATGAAGGATTAGATTTTGACTGTTGGTTGATGTTTGTTGACCAGTTAGGCCTCAGCCCTTGTGAAATCAAATCAAGCTCCAAACTTTGATTCTTTCTCTCTCTCTCTCTCTCTCTCTCTCTCTCTCTCTCTCCATTTCTCTGTTTTTCTTGGTAATTCTTGTGATTTCTTGATTCAGCAAAAGTTGTGGACTTTGATTTCTTTATCTTCCATGGTCTTGTCTCTAGTGTGGGTGATTGGTTTAAACTTCATGGATTTGGGGGGGTCTATGCGTGTTTTCCACAGCTTAAGTTAATTAATTCTTTTGTTTTGATATTTTGGGGTTCATATTTTTTTAATACCAACACAAAAATTCTGTGGTTTTAAGCAAGAGAAAAGGATTCTAGTGGGATTATTATATTTATTAGTAACTCATGTTTTTTCTTCAACTTACTGGTTTTTGGGTATTTTATACAAGGTTGGTACACAAAGCTTGGTTTCTCTGACCTGAATTGGCCTGATTCTTGTTTCCAGGTAAATAGATCATTTGGAAACAAAGAAGCCTCTGCATTTTCCAGTTGTTAGCAAAATCACTTGAGTTTTTTAAGTCGGCATTTCAATCTATTTTGGCTGTTTTACTTATCTGTGATGGACCCTTTCTCTGCTTCTTTCTGAGATGTTTATTTTGATGTTTGATGGCATTTTTATGTCAATTACTTCTCATCATCTTCCCTCCATTGATTTCTGAGGTAAATCAGTTTTCTTGCATCTAAGTGACTTTCCAGCAAAAGGTGTTTGCTTTTGTAAGTTTCTGATTGAACCGATATTCGCATATTCTGGCTGATGTTCTTTTGCTGTGTTAACGGGGAGCTTTGAAATTGAATATTCACCTTGTCTTCAACTTTTTCTTCTTTCAATATATACTTTTTTCTGCATGTTTATGTGTTTTATTATGTTAATGTAATGTAATCTTCCTTATTCTTTTTGTCATTTTCCGGGCAACTTCTCTTTATGGTTTTATGATTTATGTTGTGTAAATTGAACAACACTGTCGGTCTGGGATTTATCTCTTGATATTTGTCTCAGGTAGAGGTTTTCAAAGCCTGCGGAACTAGGAGAAGAAAATTCGAAATTATAGTAAGAGGCATGAGTCAACCTAAAATTAAGCGTCGTGTGGGTAAATATGAGGTGGGAAGGACTATTGGGGAGGGGACATTTGCTAAAGTGAAGTTTGCAAGAAATTGTGAGACTGGGGAACCTGTGGCACTTAAGATCCTTGATAAAGAGAAGGTTCTCAAGCACAAGATGGCTGAACAGGTTTGTTTTGGAGCATTCTCTTTCTCTGCTTATCTCTTCTTGGCAACTTATCTTTCTTTTATGATTTGGGGAATTTTACTTGTAGCTTTTTTTCTCCTTGTTAATGTTCAAAACCTTGTCCATCCTGCTATTTTCATACTTTTTCCGAACTAATTTTATCACATTTTGTGAAAAAAGTTTATGTAATTGAGATGTGGTGCCAGGTCTCTAAGCGGTTTTTCTGATTGCTTTTGCAGATCAAGAGGGAAATTGCAACAATGAAGTTGATAAAGCATCCAAATGTTGTCCGTTTATATGAGGTCTCTTCACTGTCACTGTATTTGGGATGGGACCTTTGGGGGTGGGGCGTTTAGGCTGCAAAGTCGTTATTCTCAATAGATGGTTCTGATTGGATATCATGTTTCTTTCTCCAAGTTTGAGCATCATATATGATAATTCTGGCTCTTATTTGCTCGTATCTTATAAAAACTAAAATGAGTATTGGCATCTGAAGCATATCCAAACTAAAGTAAGATCCATTTATTTTCGTTTGTAGCTTGCATTGGTACATCTGTAAACGGTGCATGCAAGTATGTGCCCAATTGACGTGCTTGAAAATTGAAATATGATTAAGATTAAACAGCAGCCTGCAAAACTATTATTTAATGACCAACCTCTTGCAATGACTGTGTAGAACCAACCTAGGAACTTCTTTTCTTTTTTTCTGTTCTTGCTACGTGGTTTTCTCTTGCTTTCTAATCTTCATACTTTGAAATGTCAAAGTAGAATCTTCTTGAGTCCGTTAATAAATGTTGGTCTACAGCTGCTATTGTATAAATGCTCCCTCATGCATCATTAGAAATAGAAGCTTCAGATGTTTCCGACAACTTCCTGCAAAGTGATACTTCATGGTGTTCTTTGTTGCTTATCGAACTGCAGACAAGCAAACCAAACTTTAAATCATTTTCTCAAATTATTTTATATGTTTTCATTCAGGTGATGGGAAGCAAGACAAAGATATTTATTGTTTTGGAGTTTGTTACTGGGGGAGAGCTCTTCGACAAAATTGTAAGTTGGTGAAATCCTGGACACGCCCCCCTTTTCTCCTTATTTTTTTTTCATTAAATATTATTTTCTTTCACTATTTAATGACAACCTGGGAAATTCGCATAGGGTAACTAGCTGTAGCTAAATACTGACAATTAAAGTTTCTTCCCTTTGATGTGGCTTTATATCCAAATAGCACACGCCTGTAACCATAAGTTAATTTTGAAGGTAAATGATGGACGGATGAGAGAAGATGAGGCACGGAGATATTTTCATCAGCTAGTTAATGCTGTTGATTATTGCCATAGCAGGGGTGTCTACCATAGGGACCTGAAGGTATATAACTTGGTGCCCTGTGAGAAGAATACTCTTATTCTTCCACGCATACATATATTTACGCATGATTGTCAGAAGTGAAGTTTTTTATACTGTCCTTTGATTTTATTGCAGCCTGAAAATTTGCTTTTAGATGCTTATGGTAACCTCAAAGTTTCCGACTTTGGATTGAGTGCACTTTCTCAACAAGTCAGGGTAAGTATGATATTCTTCTTTTCCTTCTGCGTGATGGGTAATCATGGGACTTTGAATTATGAAAGCTCAAGCTTTCTTAAGTTTTTTAACCTTTTCTTTTTGAATACAAAGTCATTTGGTAGCTGTCTGTAAAGTAATATTCTTGTGGTGTGGAGTGGAAAGACAAATAAGTATTGCTCATAATGACTTTTCGTTGGTATGTTCATAATAAGTGTTGTGGGTTTATTATTCTTGATAAGAATATAAATTTTCTGTCATCCTTTATGTTCCTCATAGATCATTCTCCCTATGTTACTGTATGTAATTTTGATCCAGTATTATTGATAAAATATGAACTAAGTAAATTTGGGTTTGGTGACCCATAGCTTGTGAATTAGGGAAGGCATGCTAGCATGCTTAGTCCAAATTTATTAATATAATGGTGTCTAAGTTATTGATCTACTTATTAATTATTTGTGTGAGTTCTTAAAACTCCTGAATCCTGATGTACCTGATTTGCAAATGTGTCTAAGACTTGTTCCATCTCTGTTTGCCTTTGATGGCTTTTAGTTTTAGAATATTGATATATATATATATATATATATGTATATATATTTCTAATTGAAAGTTGCATTTATAGGATGATGGTCTCCTTCATACTACCTGTGGAACGCCAAATTACGTCGCTCCTGAGGTATGGACCATTCTTTAATCACAACTTATATATTTCCAGCACTCGTAGCTCTTAAAAAACCCTGATTATGTGTAATTTTCTGTCTTTCTAAATAGGTCCTTAACGACAGAGGCTACGATGGGGCAACTGCAGACCTCTGGTCATGTGGCGTTATACTTTTTGTGTTGCTTGCAGGTTACTTGCCTTTCGATGATCCTAATCTTATGACCCTGTATAAAAAAGTGAGCATTTCCTAATTGCATGATGTAGTTATCCATTGTTATTCATTGCCTGTTTTTCACTCTTCATATATTCTAAATGTGCAGATTTCAGCAGCTGAATTTACTTGCCCCCCTTGGCTATCTTTTAGTGCAATGAAATTGATAACTCGAATCTTGGATCCAAACCCAATGACTGTAAGTTATTATACTTCACTCTGAAACCATGTATTTCCGGCTTCGATACTAATTTCTTTTTGCACCAAACAGGAAGAATAGAAAAGAGTTCCTATATTGTGTGTCATGAGGTGTCACATTTTCTCTTCTCATGGCAAGTGATAATAAAAGTTTGTATAATACTATGCTAAGTGTCTAAAACTTGATGAGAATGGAACCTTTTTATATGCAAGTAAAGTGATTATGTTCAATAAAATATTGTCTTGATTAAAACCTTGTTGAATGTGCATTTACCTATCTGCAATAATTATGTGACATAATACAAAACATCCTCAAAAATGAGTCGTTAGTGATGTATTTGTGAGGTTTGTAATCTGTGCTTTTATTCTTTTGTCTTTTGCCCTTCCATCTGCAATATAGTTTAACTCATTTTTCTTTTTAGAGGGCACAAGAGTGGGAGATGAAGTCCAAGAAATCTGCAAAATAGATATAAAAAAAATGTATAATTCTATCCGCTTTCTCTCTTTTTTCCTCTTTCCCTCTGTGGCAGATATGTTATTGGCAGTCTATAAATATAGTTTCTAAGGAAAGATGGGTTACAGCTGATGTAAGGGTTGTCCATGATATACCACCATATGTTTTCACATGATCCGTTATTCATCAAATCAGCTAATAGATTTCAGTGTCTATCTATATAGATCATCTATGCCAAATTCGAAGTTGATTATATCCCGTACAATATAATACTGGTTTCCTTAATCACAACAAGAAGCAAATTACAAAGCCTTTTCCCACAGGGTGGGTTGGGCTACAAAGTTCATGTTATACTGATCTTTTCCTTTTGAGTGCTATAGTTAGGGTTAGAAAGTATGGTATTTTTTATAATATTGATTTGGTAAAGGTTTAAGTGTTGTTAGCGTCAAATAATCCTGCCCTTTGAATTTTCTTAATAATCAAACAATGACTTTTAGCTCTTCATCTGGAGTACTGCCAGCCCATTTGCCAAGGCTAACAGTATGTTAATAATAGATGTTTTTACTATGTATAGATGTATATGCTCCACTGTTAAAATCTTTTGAGTAGGATGTTGGGCCTGCACAAATCTAGCCATGCATATTTATATTGGCCTTTAATATTAGGTTTTGCTTTTGGCAAATTTCTTTTTCTTTCTATTTCTGTGCGATTGATGTGTATATCTCTATTTCTTTTGGTGCAGCGAATTACCATTCCTGAAATATTGGAAGATGAATGGTTTAAAAAAGATTATAAACCTCCTGTGTTTGAGGAGAAAGAGGATACAAACTTAGATGATGTGGAAGCTGTTTTTAAGGATTCCGAAGTAAGTTGGATGAAGTCTTTTCCTAAGTTATAGAACAATTGACATCTCTATGTGCTGGAAAATGCTGTTATATTTGGTGCTTCTTAATCCTTAGTAAAGTTTGGTTTGGGTCTGTACCAGGAGCACCATGTAACGGAAAAGAGAGAAGAACGACCAACAGCTATGAATGCTTTTGAGTTAATTTCCATGTCAAAGGGGTTAAACCTTGGGAACCTGTTCGACGCAGAACAGGTTTGCTTTTTAAGATGCTTTTCTTTTGTTTGACTTTATTTTTGTATATCAACTGGAGCGGCAGTTATCTTTTCTTTTACTTGACTTCACTTTTGCATATCAACTATCATATAGTGGTAATCTCTTCCGTGACTTTATATTCAGAAAGGAAATGGGCAGGACATCCAAATCAGAATTATCAGATTTTTTAGGCTAAAAAGGAACCATCTGGCTCCCTTTTGCTCTTGATTTTCCTTTCTTTATTGTGTTTATAAAGTTGGTCTATAAAAATATAAAGTGTGTCTAATATTGCATCGAAAGTTCTTTAAGATTTCGTAGGATGACTTGAGAATGGATTGGCTGTTGCAATCTGCGAAATCATTCGAGTGATTTAAGCAGATAAATTTTCCCTTTGGCTACTAATACTATGCTGTTATGTAATGCATTAGATCTTCAAACTGCTAAAGCCTAAGCTACTAAGCAAATTTCTGTTGTTTTTTTTCTCTTTAGTCATTTATTATATAGACTTCAAAATGAGGTTTTGGCTTTTTAAGACCATGTAAGTAAATTGGGACAAAATTTGCTGGTTAGCACTCAGGAGGCAGACTCTCAAATTACAATGGCAAACTTAAAAATGTTACAATTATAAATGAGTTTCACATTAAAATAAACTATTTATACTTGTTATATTTTCTGCAGGGATTTAAGAGAGAAACAAGGTTTACATCTAAATGTCCTGCCAATGAGATTATCCATAAGATTGAGGAAGCTGCAAAGCCTCTTGGGTTTGATGTCCACAAGAAAAACTACAAGGTGAGTGAATCTTACACTTGCTGTAAAGGTAATTATTGAAATCTATATATCAAATTGACTTATTTCTTTCTATTTTATGTAGATGAGACTTGAGAATTTGAAAGCCGGGAGAAAAGGAAACCTTAACGTGGCCACTGAGGTCATCTACAGCAACATATTATTTAAATCTTGCTTGCATTTTGCACTTATCTAACTTTTTTTTTTTTAATTTCAATCAGATATTTCAAGTGGCACCTTCTTTGCATATGGTTGAGGTGCGAAAAGCAAAGGGGGACACATTAGAATTCCATAAGGTACCACTTAATTTTCTCATTAGTTTCATTACTTCTCTCTGAAGATAATGTGTGTTTCCGATTTGGATAAACTACTGATGAGAGTTATGTAATAGAATATCATTGGTTGCAAAGAAGATAGTTTTATTCTCCCCCTAGGATTGATTGCTTATAGCCAATGGAAATGGAATGGAGTAGCCTTATTTGCTTAAAAACAAAATTGGTTAAAAATGGGGATGGAAAGTGTCAAATTACTTTTTATCCTCTCATAATTGTTGGATTTTTGGTTGTTTACTGCCTTTTCCCATTCTAATAAGAGGTGTAAACATCTTTATCACTATTTATCAGATTCCATTCTGCAAAAGTCCTCAGATTGACACAATGACATTATATCAGTTATAAGATCATATTTAAATGTCCAATTGTCACCATAAAGTCCTTGTCAGAGCAGTGAAGTCAAGATCTCTCTTTCCATGATCAGAAGTTCCAATTTTAAAAACATATTCTCTAATCAGCTTGCCGCCAGGTCTGTTGCTTTTGGTTTCTTAATAAAGCTGCACATGCTTGTGAGTGTTAGAAGAAAAAATCTTCGAAACCTCTCTGGCGGTCTTTAAGTCCCTCAAATAATTTACTTGCAGATCATTTCTTGTCTGTTCTAGAAGTCACTTCATCATTAGTTTGCTGGCCATGAATGCCATTAAACATTAATTTCTTTTTCCTCTGCAGTTCTATAAAAACCTTTCAACCAGTCTCGAAGATGTTGTTTGGAAAACTGAGGAGGACATGCAACAAAAGTGAACTTATGTGCCCCCATGTTTCCGGTTGTAATGACTTTGATCCTTAATGCGGTTGTTGAATGTTACTCAGTTGCCAGTTGTTCTATATCTTCATTCATTTTTCCCCTATCTTATTTTTTTTACCAGGATTGTTTTCTTCTTCTTCTTCTTCTTCTTCTTCCTTTTGTTCCCTGTATGATGATTAAACAGCTATGGTCCATCCAATTGTTTTCCGTGTTATTAGTGTTGGAAAGCATGGAGGATTCCCAGGGAACTTCGTGGTTTCGTTTACCCTTCCCTAAAATGTCAATGATGATAAATGGTTAATGATATTTGGATAGAAAAAGAAAAAAAATAAATTACCCTTGTGTCTTCATTTCTTTCTTCCTTTGAAAATTATACTAAAAAAGTCTTCTAGCATCTTTCTTCTTTTGGTAGAACATAAGCCAATATTATCAAACTTTTGTTCCTCCAAGAAATTATATGTAAGAAACATTCCAAAGTTTGTTTCTATTTGTTGGAATAGTGAGAATCATGCCCTTTGTAATTCAATCAAAGGTTTCTACTTTTGAAAGTTTGGTGAGGAGTCAATGTCGTATGGGATGCTCGCCATGTGACTATAAATAAGATTGCAATAAATGTGTAGCTCTGTTTCTTTGAAAGAAAATATTTTTTATTTGTGACCACTTTTCTATTTAAGTTTCCATATGGCCATTATCTGTGTATAATAGACTTGTATTTGAAATTTGTTGGTTGGTTCTTCCTTTTTGTAATCTACCCGTCAAAGAATTCTTCTAAAAATGCTTTTAGATGTTTGCTTTGAATTGATGATGAACTGTGAGCTTTACTACAGTTCAAAATTATGTTTTTCATTTTACCCCTTTTTATGATTTTTTTTTTAACTTTTTTCTTGTACGGGTAGAATTTTTTTTTTCTTCAAATATAAATATGTTGGAACATTAAGAACTGAAATAATCGAAGCCAACGGCAGAACAAATCTGATGCCCGAATTGTTACGTAGATTGACGTAAAACAGGAGTACAAGCAAAAATTTATTCATCATAAAGAAAGATTTCCGGAGCTGACAAAAAGGAAACCAAACAAAACTGATGGAACCCTAGTTTTTGTCTTTCAAATTTCATCCTTTAATTGAATGAAAAAGAAAGAAAGAAAGAAAGAAAAATACATGATGGATAAACAAGTCTAAGATGCATGTATGAGGCCGTCACAAAGCAGCCGTAGACCTCCTTAACGAGATGAAATTAAACAGATCAGCAATCGTCACTTCTCATTCAATAGCTTCTTCATGAATAAATGAACTCCAAAGATCGAGTCATTGCGAACCAGAGAACGAGGCCGGGAATTAGCATACAAACCTTCTATAAGACAGCCAGAAAGACTGCCACTAATATGTGCATTAAGATATTCTGTCTTCTTTCCCACATTCAAATGTTTGAGCTCATCCAGATTTGAAAGAGAATTTAAGAATTTTCAAGAAGCCTATACACAGTGATCTCTTGCTGTTTGAAGTATCGTCGGTCTTCTTCATCAACTAGAACAAGATTCAAATAGTACTTCACGCTGAATTTGTTATTGATGTTACGATATGTTGGTGTCAGTTCGTATGGACTTAAGAAAAGTCTTATTGGAATTGATTCTCCTGCAAAAGCATTGGTGGTAGCTCTAGTTAGACAATTTCCTCAACCGGCGCATCTGATCTAAGATAAAATACAGCACAATGTTATCATAGATTAGATATACACTTGTTATGCATGCATCATCAAGGCAAATACCAATGGTAGGAGGCCTTCTTTGAAGCAGGGTTGTCCAAGTGCTCTGTGACAAAGAATGCTACAAATTATAATGATGGGAAATAGAGAATTCTGGGTACCTCTGACGGGAGCACCATCCATCAACTCAAATTTTGCAAGGGTCTCTGTCTCAACATAGGTATTAGGCCCTGACCCAGTTGACTCTCGACGCCTGATCTCAAGCTCCATGTTTTTGAGCTTGATTCTAACGAGAAGAAAATATATTTTGCCAATAATGACATCCTTCAAATGATACCTGAATAATTTGAAATCCAATATAAACAGATAAGTATCTTTTTAACTTAGTTTAGTTGCATCAATTTACACATGTTGAGAATACACTTTAACTGACATACTTGCTTTTACTGTACTCAAATTCGATGTGTAGACAATCCTCAATCCCCACTTCCATCTAGATGAAGCATCAAAACAAACAAATAAGTCAAAATGAAAATTCAGAAACGTCAAATTACTTATGGAATATTTACGTAATATCAACCATTACATTTGCAAAAATTCGCCTTGGGAGTACTATGCACTAGTATAGGAGATCTTATAGCACCATATAATTGTAAAGGGACTACGAAGGCATATCTGTAAGTAGGATTGTGAAAAGAATGAACCAGATTTAGGCTATATTAACATCTTCATTTGGTCAAAAACGAGAATGGATAAAGTATAATAGTATTGGAGCAACAAGAGAAGTTAAAGCCAGTTTGACATAAAAGTAGGCGCAAGTTTCAGAGGAAAAAAAATATTTTACTAAAATCTCATCAACTACCTAAAACAAATAAGCATCACGAAATAAAAGGAAAGGGAACATTATATTGGTAGTAGGAATCTTTCCTTACCTTAATACTGTTATTGATTGATGGAGGAGGAGTACAGTTACGAACCTGATGCAGAAAATTCAAAAAGAAAAACATAAAAAACAAATTTCAATATGCTATGCTGTAGTCTTAACTCAGGTAACCTATCTAATGACGAATCAAGCTTTTATGAGCAAAACATAAATTGGTGCAAAATAAAGGAAAATCCTTTGACCTGTTTATGGAGAGGCAATACGAGGATGAAATAGAAAAGAAAATAAGCTATCTGAGTATGCTTACAGATTCTATACAATACAGAGATCAAATTGTATCAATACTAATATCTCCTACTGAAGCATAAGCAAAGAATGCTAAATGGCTAAACAGCTTTATCCTTTTCAAAAGATCACATAGAGAAGAAAATCTTCCTCATTCTCTCATTTGTCTAACAACTCTTGTAGACCTCATATATTTCATTTTACATAGTATTCACACAGAATGCATTACCACAAAATCTTGGTACTCCACAATGTTGCTGACGTAGTTTCTACTGATCGTCACTTTCAGTACATACCTACAAGTTTGCAAGAAAGTTTAGATAGATTAGACTTGTGCTCGTATCCTATTCTAACAGAGTCTAGATAACTATATCATTGCACATATTCTGTCAGCAAGTGATGATAATGTCTCAACTCATTGATAAACAAAAATAATAAATCAAATTTTTAAAAAATAAACCTTGAACCAGTGAAAGCAGGAGTAACCATTCACAAACTAAGATAAGCATATAGATGCCTAGTCCCTCATACTCCAATATCACAGTGATAATAACTACACTAAGCACAGTAACGTTCAAAACATTGCTCTAGAAAAGGATAATTACTGCATGCATCATAAGTTTATCACAAAAACCAACTACTAAATGAAATGGATAGCCTACCTAAGTCTAACATTGATTCCGTTGTATGACTCATATGGCATCTCCACAGTGGAAAATTCAAAAGGGTAAGTTTTTCTTTCGTATAATTCACCAGGAACGTCCAGTTCACGTACTGCACAGCAAACAGTGAGCACAGCCCACTTAGAAGCAGCTTACTAAAATTAATCAATTGAGAAGCAACATATGTTTAATGTTCCATGCAATCCCACCACAAACAGACTAAGAAAAGGAAGGGACTGGAAGAGGGGAAAGGATCACATCGAAAAAGAACAGTCAAAAACTTCTAAGAATGTATAAAACTGCTGATTGAGTTGGCAGTTCTTAATTTTCATCTTTCATTATACACTCACCAAGGGAGGTAAAATCATAGAAGTTGCCTCTATCAAAGTACAATTCTGCAAAGGAAAAAAAAATGTCATGGTCCCAGTAGTTCCCAGCAGAAGATAATCTAATTTAAAGTATATAATAGACTCAACTATAACAAAGAGAGAAACAAAATAATAGTAATCACAACTCAGGTTGACTCAAGCTAAATTAAGCTTAACATTTAAATATTACAAAAGGCAAATAAATCTATAATCACAACTTAGGTTGACTGGCAAATAAATATATAATCACAACTTAGGTTGACTCACGCTCAAATACGCTTTACATTTAAATATTACAAAAGGCAAATAAATCTAAGTAATAGCAGCTATATAGATATGCTGAGCTAATAGTCAAATGACAGACCTAAAAGTAAAGACATGAAGCAAGCGAAGCCCACCTATCTGACCAAGGAGCTCAATTTTAACACCATTATGTTCAACCTTCTTCCCGAGTATAGGTTCTATTACTACCTGAAAAATCAGTAATAACAAGACAAAGTCACTTGTAAATTCTGACTGCGAATGCTCATAAAAATGGTTTGGATAAATTGAGCAGCTAAAAACTCAATCATAAGTTTTAAAATGGCTACACAACAAGTGATACCTCTCCTACAATGTTTTCTAGGCTCTGGAAGAGAGCAACCATAGCTGTTTTCCCATTTTCTTTCTTCAGTGGAACCTGAAGAAAAAACCATTGATGTAAGAAGAGTATATTCGAAGAAGAAATGCCAAACAAACAGCCTGGAATAAAAGTAAAGCTTCTCATCTAAAACTCAAGATCATTAATTGTTGACCAAAGTTGGAGGGAGGAGAATTAAATGAATCCAAAAGCAACAAAACTTTCATAGTACTACTACCATATATGTAAAATTTTGCACACAAAACAAAAATGTGAAACAAACTTGTAATAAACAAGTATTAAAAAATCTCAACTTTCCCCACTAGCTGCTTTGAAATGACATAACCTTTGTTTCTTTGCTGCCTTTTGCTTCCTTATAAAATTGCTTAAGGTAAAGCAAATTGTAGAAAACAAAAAGGACTGACTAAAAATTAACAATAGCTAAAATCCAACGTCAACACTAACGTAATTGCTCTGTAATCCATATAAAAATAGAAGTAAAATCATGCATTATATTTTGTGTCTATATGCATTTAATTTACGATTGGAATGGAAAAATAATCAGTAATTGGAAGCAAGAGACACCTGCTTACGGCTTCTTCCATCTGCAAATGAAATGAAGATATTACACGGCGGCTTGAAAGCTCCCACAAGGTAATTCTGCACAAGGGAAAAAGAAAGTTAATTAGCGAGAAACATTCAAATCAAAAGTTCATTAGCGAGAAATATTCGAATCAAAAGAATTTTCAGAAAATTAAATAAAAGAAGGCAATTTTCTGAGAAATAATACCATGTTGCTTCAGTTGAATCCTGAATCAAGACTTGGAAAAGCATGAAGAACCTAAAAACAGCAACATAATTAATTCAAAATTAGGAATCAGCAAAGCTAATGTAAGAAAGTGGTAGGAAAATGCAATACACAAGCTTCGAATCGAGTTCAACTGCTCGCCATTTTCAAACTTTTGCTGGAAAAGCTTAAGCAACTGAATCAGATCAAATGAACAGCGCGTCGAACAAAAATTACCTGAATTAGGGTTCGAAGAGGAAGCGTTGACTGTTAAGCATAGAGCAGATCAGATGTATAAAATTTCTTGTATTAGCACTACAAGCCTTTTTTTTCTCTCCTTCTATGTGGCGTTCTTACGTTTTGCTTCCGCTACCGCCTGCGCCTACCAGTCTTCAGTTCCGGTCCTCGATCATTTCACCGTTACTAGAAACGTGAGAACCGAGAACCCTCACGTTAACGGTACTAAAATGCATTAACGGTACCGTTAACGGTAAAAAGGTTGCGAAAAAAAAAAAAGGACATATAGCACTATCAAGTGTAACAAATTTCGGGGACTAAATATATACATTATTTTGGTAGAGTACTGCTTTTCGGCAATTTAACCATTACTGATATATCTTTCAAAAAAAAAAAACCATTACTGATATATGAAAAATTATTTTACCATTAAATTTTGTAACATATAAATTTTACAAAAATTTCTATATAACCTATGAATATCCATTCGATATAAATAGAAATTATTTAATAACATATAGATAAATTTCTCTTATTGAGTAAAAGTTTTAAATTAACAGTTAACACACTAATTTTCTGTTCATTTTTTTTTTCCTGAACGAATTTGGCAAACAAATTAAGGCTATAGTTCTTCAAGCTCTCTTCTTCTTTACTCAAAAGATGTTAATTTCTTGCAAGCAACTAAAATCTCATACATACATATATATAAATATACTCTTTGGACCGGAATTTGTCAATGCTATTGGTTCCGTTCTTCAGAAATCCAACCATAAAAGTCAAAATTCTTGATTCAATGACTGGGAACAACTATGAAATCCTACAAATTACTGTCTTAATTATTGCACCGGAATTGTGCTTCTGTTTAGAAGTAATTGACTTTAGAACAATTGCATATTGTTTATGGAAAAGTTACATTTGAAACAATTGCTTTAGATTCCTTTGACTGTTTAGTATCTTACTATAAATGTTAAATGGAGAGTGGAATGAGTTCAAAGCATAAGCAGAATGAAGCTACGTACGTACCCCCAGTTGATTGGCTAGTCGATCGGAAAGGAAACTCGACATGATCAAGAATTCAAGACAATTGCTTCGGATATATTGGCCTCCGCCGATGATCAGATGATGATCAGTCAAATACGGCGCACACCAACACAAAATGACAAAAGCCATCTGTTGAAGGGAGAAGCATGTTGGAAAATATACTACTTGCACAAGAAATTGTTGTGGGGGTATGAATTTATCTAACAATAAATGTCTTTTGTGTCACCAGAAACAGGAATCTAGGAATCACTTATTTTTTGAATGCATATACTCTAAAGAACTGTAGCAAAAGATGTTAAGACTTTGTGGCATTCTAAGGACACCCACTGATTGGAGTGGTGAATTAAGGTGGAGCATATAAAATTTCAAAGGCAAATCTTTACTAAGTCTCTTTTGCAGATTGGGATGGCATGCTGTCATTTATCATATCTGGAGAGAGAGGAATAGCAGACTACATGGAGGACCTGCAATGCCAACCTCACAAGTTCTTATATGCATAGCTCGAGTTATACAAAGTAGAATCTATTCTTTGAAACATGTCTCGGCTGATCCTGTCAATAGATTTCTTTGCAACAGCAGGGGAGTGTGCAACGGCATTTTAGAAGCCTAATGTTTTGGTATTCTTTAGTTCCTTGATTTGTTTGTACAGTCAATCTAAAGATTGAACAGGCTTGTAAATAGTAGCAGTTTTGACTGCTTCTTTTGGATTAATAAAATCACTAATATTTTATCAAAAAAAAAAATGGCAAAAGCCATGGCCTATACCCTGTCAACATGTTTACCATGTCAGTCGGCCAAATATTTCTCTGCCTCTGCTGCAGCATGTATATGTCTCTGCCCTAGATAATTACTGATACTGGAAAAACAGACAAAAATGACCCACCAGTACTATATATCGAAGACCAGGAAACATAAAGTGCTTCAATATTGGAATCAGGCTAGCTAACTATCAGTGGCTTCGATTTCGGCTTCAAATTGCTTCCGAAAGATGTCGAGTACGTTTATTACTAACAGCTGCTTCTCTAACGTGTGGAACTGGGCATCCAATTAGGTTCGTTTCTCCAAGGGTGCCATATTCATCTCAGGTATGATAATTAATTAACGAGAGACATGATTTGCTTATTGGCATGAAGAAAAGCAAGATGGTAATGAGTAAACTAATTTTGTGATATTGTTGGATTCAAAGCAGAAAAATATTTGAACATAAACATTTGTTGGATTCAAAGCAAAAAAAAAATATTTGAACATAAGGTTTTTAAAAAACAGAGAGCAAAAAAGAAAAATGGAGTTGAGAAGCTAAAAATGATTCATAGGCTTAATTAAAATTCATTGAACATGAGTTCAATTTATACAAAAGGTTTGCAGCAACTTGTTTGTTGCAAGTTCCGAGAGCAATACAATGGTTCAAAGAAAAAATTAAAAATTATTTTTTTTAATTCACAATCTGATAAAAGATTAGTACAAGTAGGTAAAACTCTTAATGCTTATTGGTTCAAAGAAACAGCAAGATGGCTTCTTTTTGTTGGATTCTTCCACTTGTTATTTCCACCACCTAAAACATGTAGCTCTGTCGGCTGCTAGCTTCTTCAGAGATATGATTTGATTTGGTTGTTAAAATGCTAGCTTTTGATTGGTTGAAAGTGGCTGCACAAAAGGACAAAGCATTAACATAATTGATTGACTTTTCCACCGCCTAAAACATGTAGCTCTGTCGGGCTGCTAGCTTCTTTCAAAGATATGATTTGATTTGGTTGTTAACATAATTGATTGACTTGCAGTTCTTCAGCCATATTCAACAGATATTGATGGATAGGTTTGGTTTTGGGCAACGCTTTCTTATAGACAACGGATTTACAGCTTTCTTGATATCGTATATCCAAGACATTTGGAACAAACAATCCCTCTGAAAGGCTGCAGCCTTTGCAAACGCTTTTGAAGCCATAAGAATGTTTACATCTCTTATCCTCTTCTACATCGCATTTGATCGCGTAGGCAATTTCAAACTACTTGTTCTCACTGTTCGAAATTTGATCGTTGTAAGTTTTTCTTCTCTCAGCACTTCCCCTTGAGTTTACATCAATTTCACCTTAATTATGCCTTGCATTTTCAAATATCATAAAAAACCAGCCAGCCCGAAATAATGCCATTGTTTTTGCGGGGACTACTGGTGTAATGGCTTTCCAGTTGGCTACTAGCTGCAGAAATTAGCGAATATTTTACGTAGCACTAACGATCTTAATGATAGGCACAGCAGGAAAGATTGCTTCTGTATATCAATTTCCCTTTGAGCAATTTTATTCGACGTTGGACATCTCTGAGACTGGGACCATCGAGGATCAGTTCACCGAGAGACAGAAGACGGACAAATACGAGTAAACTCTTCTAAATCGTGCTAATTTTTGGAATTATATAGCTGTCTTTCTAGGTACCTTCGCTTCTTCGTCATTTGCATCCAGCCTTTCCTGGCAACGGACCTTCATGGTTTCACTAATAATCGTGGGGGTAGCCTATTTAGTTTTCTGCTCTGGCAAGTGCTACTACGAGCATGTAAATCCAACAGGGCGGACGGTTGCTTCACGAATGAAGCAAGCAAAGCCCCTGGTAAAATTGCTTCCTCTTTGGACAACATTCATCCACTACAACAAAAATGATATTTTGCAACAGTTTGGATTGCAACGGTAAATTAAATCGTTGCTTAAAGTTGGTGTAGTCAACACATTTTTCGGTCGTTGCCTTTAATTAGACAATATGCAACAATGTCAAGCCAACGACATATAAGTGTTGCCCATTGAGAGATTAGGCAACAAGTGAGCAACAGTTGTTTGTCAATGTTGCCCAAAGTTCTAAACGTAAGCTACAATCAAAAGAACTGTTGCATAGTGTTGCATAAAACTCTAAAATTATGCAACACTTGAGGAAACTGTTGTTTAATGTGAGAATCCAAAATAAAAAATATAAAAGCATAGTACAAATTTACATACTTTGGCAACTAACCGTGTAAGAAGAATGCATTTAAAAAGAAAATTGCTTGATGTAAAAATCAGAAGGTACAATCTAGCTTGTTTTGTTACACAATTCATCATATCTAATAAGCATATAGTCTACATAAATGTTTAAATCTATTTAAAGATGAATATATTTGATGACCTCCTAGGAAGTCTTTGTGTTGTACTTCTTTTAAAAACAAATTGAATTCCCTTTCTAATCAAGTTGATTAGAGGGTGGAATTCATACAAAAAATCTTTCGGATTCGAAATCTCTGATTCTCCAAATAAATTCTTTTCTCTACTTCTTATATACCAAACAAAAAAAAAGAAAAAACGAAAATTTTTTACCTTAATTTATTTTATATACTTTTTTTGAAGAAAAGTTTATTTTCTATACTTAATAAACTTGTTTAAGGTATCTGCATTTTATTCATACAAAGAAACTTGCTAGGACAATATCAAAACTAGATTACAAATTGCAAGATGTCTTTATCTAATTATTATTCAATTTATTACATATATATATATATATATATATATATAAATATATACGCACACTACTTATTTTACAAGTAGTAGTTAGTTTTATTTATTGTAATTTTAATTTATTAATAAGGTCTTCAAATAATTAAATTCAAAGTTAAATTAGTTATTTTATTTTTTCTATAAATACTATACTAGTATAATACAAAAAGACAAAAAAAAAAAAAAAGAAACAAGAAACTGTGGCGGGCTAATGGGAGCCTTAAGCTGAAAAAGAAATTTCCTTTTAGCTTCCCACCCAGCCCGCCTCCTCATCCCCCAATTTTTTGAAGTTCAGTGTCTCTCTCTCCCCACCCAAAACCACACAGTTGGTTATTCTCTTTTCAATTTTGGTATCGGAGGTTTTACAACCCACTTTTTCCAACATCAATTTACTATTCTCTTCCTCCATTCCCATTTTCTAACCTTTCTCTGACTGTTAGGGTTTTCTTCATACTCTTTCTCTTATTTTTTTTTCTTTTTTAACATTAATTGATTTTCTCTTTATCTTGCAGTAATTGGAAATTATCTGTCTCTTCAATAGCATAATTTGGAGGATCTTCATTTCGATCATCGATTTGCTTGTAGCAAGGTTCATCAAATTTCTCCAGATTTCCCTTTTTATTGTTCTTAAGTCTTTTAATTATTCTTTTGGTAATTTTTTTATCCCTTTTCGTAGCAGGTTATTTTTAGAAACTCAATTTTCATTGGATTCTCTTTTTATTATACATATTCATCTTAATCCTTCAGCTAATAGGTATTTTTTTAGCTTTCCTGCTCATTCTATATATTTTTTTTTCAATTAGATTTAACAGGTTTAGTACGATTTAGAAGCAATCCCTAGAGTACTTTTGAGTTATGGCATCACACATAGTAATAAAAAATTCGGATTCATTATTTTAAAAATCTACATAATGAAATTTTTTTTTTGGTCAGAAATAATGAAAGTAGTTTGACATAATAGAACTTACTTTATTAGTGGCAAAGTTAAGTCCTTTTTTGTTCATCTAGTATAGTTTGTTGGAAATTATGTGTGGTAATTTTTCTTATTTGTTTCTCAAATGCTTTTTTATTAATGCAACTAATAGTATTTTAAATTTAGAGGCAAAATAATTGCTTAGTCTTATGATACTAGGAATTCTAGTCATATTTAAACTAATGGGTTTATGAATGTGTCTTCAAACAATAATCAATGCTAGTAGTTTAGAATTGTTTCAAAGAATCAATATAGTAAGGGCATTTGTTTATTATTGATACTTGACAATTTCTTGGTTTGGAATTTATCATTTATAATATAATTTACTACTATATCGTTTACTATATATGACTAACCAGTTGTTACAATTTTAGTATCCTTTATTATTGGCAGTTGCGATGTTACTGTTGTTTCTTTCTAAAGCTTAGTTAATTCCTTTCATTTTCTCTGTTATGTTGGCAAAATTTGATGAGAAGTTGGTCTCCAAGAAAGCTATTATTGTTAAGGTCATAATATGGTAAGTGACATTCTTTCTCAAATGGTAAGTGGAGCATAAATAAGAGTTTTTGTTGTGTTCAAGAAATAGGAGTTTGTCCAAGATACTACATGCTAGTGTTGCTTGTTCTTAAATTTTGCAATATTAAGTATTTCCCTTATATGACCCAATTTACTTTTCTTTTCCTATCCTAATTGAGCTATGAGGTTTTATATGAGTTTTAGATATAGAATCTATTTGCCTTTGGCACCGAAAAACTTCTATCTATTTGCATTTGGATTGCCAATGGCATATCTCAAGATTTGCCAATTTGATAGGCTTCTAAAACTATTGTTTTTTGTTAGTTGTTCTTTGATTTCATCCTGCTTGATTGGGTAATAAATACTTAATAGAAAATACTAAATCCTAAGCATAACGAAAATTGTACTTATTATAGAAAATACTTATTAGTTTATAGTGCATGTATTCTTCGCAAATTTTATTGATCTATTTCCTTTACCTATATTTTGTTGATATAGTAATGTTGTTTTAAACTTACAATAGGAAGAAATTCTACTTTCTAAAACATTTCTATTCTCCCTTGTTTCATGCAGAAGTAGCAGTTTTATAATGAAGTTGGGTAATTACTGGTAAGGGAAAATTCAATTGAGCATTTTCATAGTAATGTTAAGGAGTAAGCTTTAATTAGTACATTTATCTTGTTTGCATAATTGTTTCGTTATCTATTTATTTTTTTTATTTGTGACAGTTTCACATCGAGACTCTATGGGTGTGAAGAAACCTGACTTCTTATTTTTTACTCAAAAGCCAAGTGGGAGAATTCTGATTATTTTGGAAGTTGCTCCCAATGTCTTATTAAGTTAGCGTGAAGTTCGTATAATATTTCTTTATATAAAGAACAAAAGTTGAATATTATTATTTTTGTTATTTTAATTACCATCTTGTCATTGTATATATGTACCATTTTGTTACAATATTTTATATCTTATTTTGTTAATTGACATCTCTATGAATTAGTGAGGATTTTCTCAATTTTTTGAGATATTGTACCATTTTTATTTTCTCTATGAATTATACAAAATTTTTATTTTTATTTTTTTCCCAGAAAAAAGGAAAAAAAAAAGAGATGAATTGTTGTATAAATCTCAACAATTGTTGCATATCCCTAAAAATTAGTTAATTACACTTTTCTAAAAGGTGTTGGCTAACCAAAAAGATTGTTGCATATATTTGAAATTTTCAGTTGCTTGAACCTATAAGAAGTGTTGCCTAAAAATCAAAATTGTTGCATGAGATTTATAAAATGTGTTACCTAAAATAATTAAATTGTTGCCAAAACCTTTAATCAATCGTTGCTTTAAGGAAAATAAAGTTGCATATATCTCTTAAAAATTGTTGCAAAATTTTAAAAAACCGTTGCAAAAACTACAAAATATGTTGCCTTTTACTACAGAAAACCGTTGCATTAAAGTATATAAAACTGTTGCCTAAAATAATTATCAACAACGTTTTAAATATTGTTGTGTAAAAGAGAAAAAAATGTTGCATTTGACTTTATGCAACGGCGGCATATGCAGCGGTGAAAAAGCTGTTGCATAAGACTAATGCAACAAATTTCCTTGCTTAGCCAACGAAATATCACCGTTGCGTAAACCCATTTCTGTTGTAGTGATCGTTTATAGTCTAGTGGAGGCAACGGGGTACACTTTGTGCATGGACCAAAGTGATAACCTAGATCATCAGATTGATCTCAGGATTCCTATAAGTTCATTCAATAGGATTTCTTTGACTTCATACTATGTGCTTCAAAACTTTACAAGCTTCGCAACGTCGTTGCTGTCCGAGTTCCTAATCAAGAAATTCTGGAGTGGTGAAGAAACCATTCAGCAACGTGCCAGGTTTATCAGGGTTGGTGTTGGAATGTTCTTTGGTTTTGGATGTTGCATAGCTGCTTGGAGAGTAGAGGTTTGCAGATTGAATTTACTCGGGAAATTGAAAACATCAGAAAATGGAACTATTCCGATGACAATCTTATGGTTGGCTCCTCAATTTTGGCCATTAGGAATTGCGAGAGGACTTGTCCGGCAGGGGCTGAGGCATTTCTTTTACGACTGAGTACCAGTTTCGATGTGGATTCTCGAGCTTCTATTCAATGAAGATGTGTTGGGGATTGGAAGATTCTTCAGTGTGCTTTCGTTGTTGCTTGCTCGACCCTGGATTGGCGACACGATAGACGAAAGTCATCTTGATAAATACTTGCTCACGTCATCCATTTTAAACATTTTTACGTTGTTTGCATACATTTTTCTTTCCTACAAATACAATTGGAATGTAGTGCCGAAGGAGGAAGCCCATGTGCCCATGGAAGAAGAGGTCGCTGGCTCAACGGAATTAGTAATTGGGTCCTACTCGGCCCCGTTGGGCCGAAATCCGAGTCTCCTATATTGCCGTAAAAGTCATCACTCATCATTCACGCTTTCATTGTTGTCCCAACAATTTCAATTCATAATCTGTATATTCTTTAGGCCTGTGTAAATGTTGGATATGTCATAAACTCACAAACTTAAATGTACTTTTTCTTTATGTGTAAAATAAATTATTTGATGTTTTAAATAAAATATTAAATAACCTATTTTTCCAATAATTAGTTAGTTTAAGTGGTTTAACACTTATTCTTTTTAAATAAGGTCTCAAGTTCGAATTTTATGAATGGAGAAAATCATTGTTGGGATTATTTTACCCCCGATAATGGGGCAATCTAACTCGGTAGAGTTTTACCCCTATAGTGGGTCAACACAGTTCAAAATCATTAGTCTTGGACCAAAAAAAAAGTTATTTAAGTAATCGTAATTCTTTCTATAATTCTTTTTGGTGAAATTACACTTTACTTCTTTCATAATTTTTGTTGGAAAACAATTTTTTACTTGACAGAATAAGGGGTACTATTCAAATTTTATTTTTTAATCATCAAAAAATCATATCAATTGTCCACCCAAATGTTCATACTTATATACGTACTCACTAGTATTTAACTCGTGTTATGCATGGGGCACTTAAAGTAATAAAAATATTTTTTTAACCTATAATAATATTGAAAACATTTATCATTTTAAAATTATTTTTATAATAAGATTGGTATTAGAAAAAAGTTGATAAAAAATTAAAACATACAATTTAAGAATAAGACATATAATTAAGAAGGCTTCTTCTTTTTTTTTTTTTAGGTGTATAAGAAGTAGGGAAAGTGGTGTACTTAGGAAATGGAAAAACAAAACATAAGAAGTTGAAAATTTAGAATAATCTAAGTCACTATTGCACCGTATTTATAACAGTCCAAGAAGTATAATAAATATAATTGATGAGGCTTATATATCCGGGAAACATAACACTATTGTAATAGTCTAATATAAGAAGGCTTCTTCATTTTTTTTAGGTACATAAGAAGTAGGGAAAGTAATGTACTTGGAGAATGAAAAAAGAAAACATAAGAAGTTGAAAATTTAGAATAATCTAAGTCACTATTGCACCGTATTTATAATTGTCCAAGAAGCATAATAAATAATATTGATGAGGCATATCCAGGAAACATAGCACTATTATAATAGTCTAATCACTAATGCAATTAGTAGTATTAATAAATTTCATACTTGTCTCACCAAAAAAAAAGGTAAATACATAGATTTCATACTTGAGTCTGATGCTAGTGGTCGAACTCGACTAAGGATTTAAGGCAGTATTTGACTTCATATGTACTCAAATAAAAATAAATTTCAGCTATTTATTCTTTTTTGTTAATTTTATTTTTTTCTCATAAGTCCACATAATTTGAAATGAAGAACGCAAAATAGAATAAAATCACTTAAAAGAAAACTTAATTATTAGCTAACAAATATATAAAGAAACATAACAGTTAATGTCAATATTTCAAAAATTAGAACTTATCAAACAATATTATATAAGAATACCAGCCAAGAAATAAATCTATTACATAACAACAAAAAGAAGATATTTTTATGAGAGAAAACTTGTGTAAATGGTAACCCCAAAAAAAGAAAACATGTGTAAAAAGAAAAAAAAATTTAAGAAGTATCACTACAAGGGAACAGCTCAATAGCGACAGAAAATTTCCGACAGAAAAAATTCCGTAGGTAATTCTTCTTTTTACTGATGGATTACCGACAGACTACCGACAAAGGTAGAAGAGATTGAAACTATATAAGTACTGACAGATTTTCCGACAGAAATATAGTCGGTAAGTGATTGGCGCCAATAAATTAGGATGGTGCCTAAATGACCAACAGAATTTCAGTCGGCATTGTTGTCGGAAAGTTTCTAACATATTTGTACCGACAGAATTCTGTAGGTAAGATTCTTGGATAAAATTAAGAAAATAAAAGTAGATTTTTCTTTAATTAAAAAAGAGCCCGACGGATGTTCTGTTTGTAGAGGGCCTTTAGAATCTGTCGGTGTTGCTTCAAACATAGTAGTAAACAAAATCCCTTTCCGAAAACATAAAACCTTATGTCCCAAATTCCCAAAGCCTTCTTCTCTCACGATGTCCATGTTCTAACCTTAAGTCCCCTTCCGCATCTCCTACCAACTCGACCCTCCTTCCCCATCATGCGCCGTTCCTAGTCCCTTATTGCCTCGCTTGTCTCCTTTCCCCCCTCTTACAGGTTTCTCACTTGTTCAAATAAACAATATCCCTGTTCAGAAACTTAAAACCTTAAGTCCCAAATTCCCAGAGTCTTATTCTCTCATGATGTCCTTGTTCTGACCTTAAATCCCCTTTCCCCTCTCTTACAACTTTCTCATTCCCCTTCTCATTTGTACAAACCCCAAAAGGACGATACCTCCTGCCAGAAGTAGATTCGCAAAGGACCACGCCTCATATCTTTCATTCTTTCACTTACGGCATTTCCCCATCTATAATAGGTTTGTTTTAGTTTAATAAAAGCCTTTTATTCTTTTCCATTTTTCTTATATTTTCTGCTATTATTTTATGAATTAGCTATTCTTTGTATTTTTGCTCTGTTCCTGAAACAGCTTGTTTCTATTTGAGCTTGAACGCCTTTAGTATAATTTTTTTTTTCTTAAAACCCAATTATCTTAAATGGGAAACCTGCTAAAATAGCAGCACAGCTGCTGGTGCAGGTAATCATTAAATCTCACCAAAATATAAATATTCCACAAAGTCTAAAACCGTGTATTCTGTAGCCATCCCATTCGGCCATTCCCAACCTGAGATTGTGACATTCGAGAGCGTGGAGAATAAAAAGAGAATTTTAAAGTTTAATAAAAAATGAAGAATTACTTGAAATTTAAAAAAATATACTAAGAACTTACATCAATAAATTTTGCTATAACATATATGTCAAAAAAAAAAAGAAATCACTACTTATAAAAAAACAATTAATCTTGCATTCCAAAATAAATAGAGAAATTTTAAAAGATAAAAAATAATTAATAAAAAAACCTCAATAGCCTCCATTTTCTCTTTTAATTCTTTTATGGATGTTTTCAAACCACCTTTTTCCTCCCCTCCTAAGTCCTTCCTTCTCCCCGATAGTGGGTTATCTTTAGATCCCACATCGATAATTAGTGTGTGTGTGTTATAGATTATATAGGATTTAACGCCTTAACAAAATTGTCATGGTTTTGGTAAGAAGTGTATTCTTTCCTTGGCCAAAAAAAAAAGTCCTTCCTTTTATTCTACTTCTTCTTCATCGCCATATATAGCATTTCAATTTAAAAAAAAATTGATTTTTAAATCCAAAACTTATTTATGTAATTTGATTTTTGAATTTAAAATGTAATTATTTGATTTGATTTTTTTGAAATTAGAGGTAATGGATAAAAAAGATAAAAAATTATAAAGGGATATAATTAAAAGCTAAAAGAGTAGCTCAAATATTACATAACAATAAAAAGAACCAATTTTTACGAGAAAACGCCCGTGTAAAAAAAAAATTGACCAAGTATTTGACATCCTGCTAGATTAATTCAAAAATTAAAAAAAAGTATAAAAAGCAAATTGTAAAGTTTAGTCACAATTGAATAATTATTTGAAACACAAAAACTCCATTTAAGAACCTTGCGCCAATAACTTTTACCCCAATATGGCAATATATATGTCAAGAAAAAAAAAGGGGAAATACTAATATAAAAAATCTAATCTCGTATTTGCTTTTTAAATCCAAAACTTAATTATGTTATTTTATATTTAAATTTAAAATGTAATTATTTGAATTGATTTTTTTAAATTAGAGGAAATGGATAAAAAAAGGATAAAGAATTAATAAAGGATTTAATTAAAAGATAAAAAGATTAGCTCAAATTACATAAGCTAAAGAATAAAACTATTACATAACAATAAAAAGAAGCTATTTTTATGAGAAAAACCCGTGTAAAAACAACTTTGTTTGACCAAGCATTTGGCATCTTGTTAGATTAATTCAAAAATTAGAAAAAGTATAGAAAACGAATTGTAAAATTTAATAAAAAATGAAGAATTACTTGAAATAAAAAAAAAAAAAAACTTAATCTAAGAACTTGCATCAATAAGTTTTACCCCAACATATATGTAAAAAAAAATGAAATAATTTAATTTCTCATTTAAAATAAATAGAGAAATAAAAAAATGAAAAAATAATTAATAAAAAAAGCCCTCTATAGCTTCCATTTTCCCTTTCAATTCTTTTCTGACTTTCAAGCCCACCTTTTCCTCCCTTCTCTACTAGCTCCTCTCCACCCATCTTTATGTATAGGATTGAAAAAGATTTAATTTTTAAATTCAAAACTCAATTAAATGATTTGATTTTCAGAAAAAAAATTAGAGGCCTGTAATGGATAAGAAAAGATAAAGAAAAAGAGAAAAATTAGTGAGATTTTTTATTTTAACTTAATACGTATATCTTGTTAAAAATATCTTGCTAGAATTTATCTTGTTAGAAAAATTATTTTTTTATATATAAGTTGTTAGAATTAATTTTATTCAAAGTAAGATTTGAATTAAAACATCTCATATTTCATTAATTTTTGAATTAATGTCAATGTTTTTAAGAAAATTCAAATGCTT
Organism: Microcos paniculata; assembly: GCA_030664755.1. NCBI lineage: Eukaryota > Viridiplantae > Streptophyta > Magnoliopsida > Malvales > Malvaceae > Microcos > Microcos paniculata. Next base: position 38,327,415 of record CP131459.1, on the reverse strand, counting down.
GACACATGATAATTAAATAGACATATTATATGTCAATCATTGAAAGATTCTCACAATTGAAGAATTCTTTACTTTTATATATACTAATATTTATCTATGTTACGTACTTTGCATGTAACATAAACACGTTATTAATAATTATATATTTTTTAAGAATCTTATTTAATTTATTTATTATTATATTTATTTTTTAAATATATTTGATTAATAATAATATAGCAATAATTTATATAAGAATAATATTTAAATTAAATTATTTGTTTTAGCATTGGCAAACAATGTGCATAAAAATGACATTAAAATTAAACTACAATGACCCATGATATTTTTATATTTTTAATTGTGTAAAACTCAATTTAAACCAATGGTATTCTTGAATACCAATGAGTAAAAACTTTTTAAATTCTTAATATTTAATCATTATTTTTTTAAAAGTCCAATATAAAAGGTACAACTCAAATTTAATGACATTTTTGTAATATATTAAAGAACAAAAAGATATTAAATATGAATAAACCTTTTATTCAACTCACACTTTTATATATATTATTATTATTATAGATATATATATATATATTTATATATAAGAATATTGCACCTGTTCAAATTTCTATACGAGTAACGAGTGTATTATATATTAAATTCAACAATGGCCAGCCGGTTTATTTATCATGTGCATGATCAATATGACTATATTTTTAGATTTAACAATTGATTTGTTAAATTATTGATCGTGCATTAAATTATAAAAAAATAAAACAAAAAATTTTTACCCTTGGTATCTTTTTTTTTGTTATTTCCAAAAAGTCTTTGCATATGTATATTAATTTTGATGATTCTTGGTCCTCGGAAAACAAACTAAAATAAAAAGGAAGCATAATGCTCGATCTAAAGTTATAGCTTGCCGAGGGCGTTTCTTTCAATTTTTCTCCCAGCTTCCAGTACACTTGTGGCATTCGGTTAGGGTTACGTTACATTACCTAGAAAATGTGTACCATAGCAAGTTATATGCCATCGTTTGGTTACTCTATAAATAGTATCAGGTGGACATGTGATTACCACAGAGGTGATAATATAGATAGGAATGTGAATACCACTTCTCTCTTAGGTTATGTTACATATCTCATCCTTTTAGCTCTAATTTTTCTATTTTAACTTCACTTATTTCTCATCATACTAACAAACAATGGTATTCTTTTTGGGTTTGACAATATTTATATTTAAACAAAAAACAATTGATAATTTTAATTGAAAGAATTTTAAATTATTTATATCTTTATATATTTGTCAATTATAAAATCTTATTTATCAAATTATTATTTTTAATGTTAAATTTTTTTAATTTTTTTTAATTTTACTTTGTGTTATTGAATTTGTTTAACAGTTTCAAAATGTGTTAATTTAGTTAGAATATAAGTTTAAAAAGCTTCTTATATAAGTGAGAATAAATTAGTAAAATAGTCATTCATATATGTCATATTCACACACCAACCAAACATGATAATCTAAGATGTCAATCTCTCTGACCAAACACAAAATGCATACATTATCAGAAAATCACATTGCTAGATAATATGGTGATAATCTTATGTCCACCGGTAATATAATATCACCCCAACCAAATGCACTGTAAAGAGAAAAAAAAGTGTTCAACCTAGCTTAATTAGTATATATACCTTGCCGCCCCCTTGTCAAGAGAGAATATATACTTTCCATTTCTGGCTTCCATAACACAATTTTTTTTGGGTGAAAACTTCCATAACACAATTAGAACATACTATATTGATCCTTGAAAAAAGACAAAAGTAATGTTACCAATAAGGCAAGCAAAACATAAAGAAAAGGTGTTCTATATACCTAGCTTGCCCATGGCATTTTTCTATTTGTTTTTTACCTTTTTCCTATATCTTTTATAATTTTTTCTCCTTTTCGAGTATAAAATAAAGACACACTCATAAGAAGTGCGCTCAAATTTGTGTTCTTATCGTTATCAATGTGTAGATGCCACTGCCATCTATTGGTTTTTTTTTTGTGGAAATCTATTGGTATATTTAATTTCGTTGGACGAATAACCCCATGCATGATCCTTAAAAAAGAAACCAAAATTATAACGAGAGACCGCTAATATAAAGAAATATATGTGCAGGAATATATATATATATATATATATATATATACACCGGTAAAGTGCTGATGAGGCAAACCGCAAAGTAATTAAACATGCATAAAGAAAAAGTGTTCTACCCTTTTAAGGTGGCTGAATACCTAGATTATCCCCTAAATTATACATCTAATTTAAACATATTGGTTCATAAATTTTTATTATGGATAATTGACCTCTTAAATTATTATTTTAAGATAATTTAATTACTCATTAAATTATTATTTTGATACAATTAACCTCTCAAAACTATTATTTTAAGATAATTAATCCTTTCAAGGTAAAATAATTCTAAATCAAAGTTTGAGGGCTTTTTTTTATCGTAATAAAAGTTTCAAAACTAAATTGATTAGTTAAAATAAGTTCGAGGGCATTTTTTTTTTAAATTTATAAGCCCATAAAGAAAAATGTTCAGCAAGCTTGTATCCACACCGCTAAAGTGATGGGGCAAGCATGCATAAAGAGTTAGGCATTCAGCTAATATTCCCGAGTGCTCGTGTTTTCCGTTCACTTTCTTTCCTAAGACACTATCACCATCGTAAAATTCCTCCCAGCTTCAAAGATAATAGTGAAAGACTTCAAGACATGTTTACAATAATGCATATGATGAATAAGTGCTTGTGTGGCATGTGCAGGTGGGCACGCAGTTACCTTTACTTCTCCAAGGGTGCCCCTTTCATCTCAGGTACGTAATAAAGACAACTACATATGGCCACACATATGGTCGACTTGATTTGCTGTCAGATCATAATAATTAGGTGAATTTTGATTATAACGTATTCTGAATTCTGATTACTGTCTATTTATGATCAATATAGGTTTGCTTCTGAGCTTCAAGTTTTTAGAGAACTCATTTATACTTTTACTGTTATACTACCCGCCGAAAAAGACCAAGGATGAGATTTTTGATTATGATGAGACTAGTAGAAATTTCCGAAATGCTGCAGTCATTACAACCGCTTTGATTTGTTTGAGAACATTTACAACGAGTATCTTCCACTACATCGCAGAAAATTGCATAGGCGATTTCAAACTCATTGTTTACAGTTTCCCAGCTTTGTTCATCGTAAGTTTGATCGGTAAATTTACAGTATCGGTGCATCAAATATATACTTTTACTAGCTACGTTATGTTAGATAATGCATTACATTTTTTTCTTGGCAGGGATTATTTCTAGCATCATCATGGTGGTTCTCTGTACACATCGGCAATGGAATACTTTACCTATCATTGGCAATATTAATGGTCGGGTCAGCGGGAATGGATAGTTCTGCAGATTATTTTCTTTCTGAACAGTTTATCCCGACGATGGACAATATTATTGATGAGAGCGATAGTAGTGAGACCGATACAATCGAAGATCAGTTTTTGATAAAAAAAGAGGGGGACGAATACTCTGATAAACTTGAAACTCGCACTATTTTTTGGAAATATAGTGCTGCATCCCTAGGAAGCTTGGCATCTTGGGCTTTTGGGCCAACATCAATTTATGACGCTACCAAAACAAGCGTCATGGTTTCACTACTCTTTGTTGGGGTATCTTATCTAGTTTTCTGCTCTGGCAAGTGCTGCAGATGCTATTACCATGCGGCTCCGAAAAGAAGGACGGTTGGTTCAGTTGTGAAGAAAGCCAAGCCCCTGGTAAAATTGCTTCCTCTTTGGATAACACTCATCAGTTGTAGCCTAGTGTACACAACAGGGCCCGTTTTGTTTTACGCACCAACTACCCAGCTGGATTATCAGATCATTAATGTCACCGTTCTTAATTATCACATAGATGAGATTCCTCTAAATGCATTCTATATGCTTCAATCCATTTCAAGGTTAACAGCATCTTTAACGTCCGATTTTCTAATCCAGAAATTCTGGAGCGGTAAAGAAACCATACAACATCGTGCCAGGTTTGCGAGGGTTGGTATTGCAATGTTATTTGCTTCCGGGTGTTGCATTACTGCTTCCAGAGTGGAGCTTCGCAGATTGAGCAAATTGGAGGATTCCAATTCCATGACTGTCTTATGGATTGCTCCTCAATTTTGCTTATTGGGAATTATGATGGGACTTCTCGAAAATGGACTGAGAGATTTCTTTAATGACAGGGTACCAGTATCCATGAGGTTTCTGCAATTTCCTTTCAATGAAACTCTGCTGGGGATCGGGGGGCTCTTCGGTATATTTTCTATTTTGGTTGCGCCACCCTGGATGGGCAAAGACATAAACCAAAGTCGTGTTGACAAGTACTTGCTAGTGTTAGCAATTTTGAACATTTTTAGCTTGTTTGTATACATTCTTCTTTTCTGCAAGTATGATTGGAATGTGGTCGTACCGCCGAATGGACATGATGTGCCGGTGGAAGAGGTTTCCAGCCCTACGGAATTAGTGGTCGAATCCTCCTCCTCTGTGTCCTAAAATCCAAGTCTCCAAGCAAATCATGCGCAGCAATCCAGAGTCTCATGAAGCCTTTATTTTATTTACTTTTAAGCTTAATACATAAAATAACTCTCAAAACTTGTATAAAGTTGTTGTTTTGACCTTTTAACTCTTATTTTAAAATTTTTGGCCCTCAAACTTTTATTTTGTACACAATGTAATCTTTGATACTGTCGTGGCCTAACCATATAATGACACGTGAGATTTTTTCATTGTGCCACGTCAACACCAAAGGCTACATTATGCACAAAATAAAAGTTTAAGGACAAAAAATTCTAAAATAAAAGTTGAATAACCAAAACAATAATTTTTTACAAGTTCGAAGACCATTTTATGCGTCATTTATTTTATTTTGAGATAAAACATGAAGCCATTTTGGCCCTTTATATAATAATGATGATTGGAATATCATTTAATTATAGGTCTGAGCAAGGTAGCTAATATCTCGTTTTCTTCAACGTGCTTTTCTTGGGGTGTAAGAAACTAAAAGTTGGCGCTCTTTTCTAATTTTTATATTATAATAATATTTCTCATAAATTATTATTATATTAAAATTCTTTATCTATATAATAATAATAATAAAGTACGAATATATGTTGTAAAATTTTTAAATCGTCTAAAATATTTTTTTTTTTCTATATATTTTAGAAATGTCATTGATATTGTTGAGTTAAATTAAAACTCTTTAGTTATCTTTTGTTAAATTTTTTTTATATATTTATTAAATGGATAGTAATTAACAAATTTTACTTTCATCATAATTAACTTATTATTATATTATCTTGAAGAAAATAATTTACATATCATCCAATCATATAATTTTTGTGTGATTTTGTAATATTGACTATAAGTATTAGTTATTTTCGTGGATTCTATATATGTAATCATTTTTTTATTATAATATGTATCAACTTTTAAAAATTTACTTATAATATATATATATAAAATCATATAATATCTATGTATAATTAATATTCTAATTCTCGCACTCACAGTGAAGCACGACTCCATTACTAATATGTACACACACATACACACTTATGCCTATGGAAGAAGAGGTCGCTACCTCAACGGTATTAGTAATTGGATCTTACTCGGCACCCTCGGGCCCAAACCAAATCCAAGCCCTTTTACAAGTCACAGCCGCAAAAACCATCATTGAGCGCTTTCATTCTTGGCCAACAAGAAAAAAAAAAAAAGGAATATTAAGCCCAATGCAATTTTTAGTCCATTTATATTTCATGCCAATTGATTTTGAATTCATATCTAATATAGTACTTGAATGAATATTTAGGAGACAGTCATGAATTCATTCCGACAATACACCTTTTGTATAACATTATTATCTTCGTCCCATTAAAATTGTCACTTATTAATTTTTTACGGAGTTTTAGATAATAAAAAAATTACAAGATAAAAATATGATGTGACATCATTATTCTTAAAAATTTAAAATTTTGAAAGTAACTTTTTAAGAAGGTTTTAATATTAAAGGATATAAGAAGAGAAATATATGCTAAAACTTTTTTATTTTTGTTAAGTAACATTTGACTAAAATAATTTTAAAAGTTAAAAGTGATAATTTAATTAGAATAAATGGAGTATTTGTTATTTTCTTTAAACGATTTTGAGGCTCAAAAACCTATTATGGACGACTCTCTTAATACCATCCATATGAAATAACAAATTAGAAAAATAAAAAGAAACATAGACATTACTATTATATCATTTATTATTTATATTGCAAGCTCATATCTTGTTTTCTTCAACGTGCTTTTCTTGGTGTGTGACAAACTAAAACTTGGTTATATACATTCTTTCCCCATTTTTATATAATATATTTCTCATATATTAGATCTACAAGTAAATTTATAATTCTAAAGAAATTTAGTATAATAAGTACATATTATCATTTGCAAAAAAAAAAAAAAACATACAATGTGATAAAATCCAACATAATTCTAAGAAAAAAAATCTTTCATTTAATGACAAATACAAAAACTTAAGTATGGATTTAAAATTTCACAACACCCTCTTGGCGATCCACGACAAACAGTCATTAATTCAATCACAATTTCTTTTCGTACTCCGACAACATCTCATTAATTTGTCAATATCTTCTGGTCACTGTACCCGAGATGAAACCCCCCAAGTGCATTGATACAACAAAGTTTAATCATACTCATTAAACATCAGTAATTAGTACTCTAGTTAAAGTTAATAATTTTTATTAATTGAATTTGACACAATTTTTATATTATTTGAAGTAATTTTAAATTAAAAAATACTAAGAAAAGAAAAAAATGTACAAATCTTACATACATTATATATACATTTAAAATAATTGTAAAATCTAACTTTAAATAACTATAAACGGTAATTTTAATACTTTTTAAATATTTTATTAAATTAAGTAATTTTAAAATTTTTTTATAATTAATTTTTTAAATAAATATCTAAATAAATAACAAATAATAATATAATAATATCTTAAAAGATTTTTATTTTTCTTAAAAAGATTTTAATGATAATTATATCATCACTTATTTTATTGATTTATTTAAAATTTTATAATTAAATTTTAATAATTCAAACGTAGAACGAGAACTTAAAGCTAATGTACTTTATTTTTAAAACATTCTGGTATTTTTTTTGGACTGAAGTCTAAAACTAGAAAGTGAAAAAAAGGAAAAAAAAAAGGGAAATTCAAAACGCAAAGAGGTGAGCTGAGAAATGAAGCAGAGCTGGTCTTTTTCTCCTCTTCTCTCTCCTATTTTCCCTCTCCTTTTGCCATCTCTGCTTTCCTTTCTACTTTAGGTTTCTCGCTTTTCTTCTTTTTTTCATTTTAATAATATCTAATAATTACTAAATATAAAATATCGAAAGCTTCTTCACTCAAAAGCAAAACCCAATTTAATCAGCTCTCACTTGCGTTTTCACACTCTCCTCTCTCTCTATAAATTCCAGAGAAAATGTGGCTTTCTGGAGTTGATTTATTCATAATTTCCTCTTCCCATTCCCAACTCTGATTCCGTTTTCTCTCTTCTTTTCTCTTTCTTTCCTTTTTTTTCTTTAACAGATAGACTTTTTTTTTTTTCGGGTGAGTTTCCTTATCATTGCTTTTGCTTTTGGTTCTGGAAATCGTCGATAAGCATTTAGGGTTCGAATTAGCTCTGCAAACTCCAATACTCTTCAACTCATTCAGGTGAACAAATGTTCTTAGTTTTAAAATTCTGTTCCATTAATCTCCGTTTCCTTAAAAAAATATTTAATTTTTCATCTTTCTAGCTGCGGTATTTTGATTAAATTTTGCGCTCAGCTTTTTTTTTGATGAAAGAATTGTAGGAGATTAAAGTAAAAAGCTGAGATTTCTTTAGAAATGCTTAAATCAAAATGATTGTAAAGCAGCTTTAAGAATGGAGAATGAAAAATGTGATGAATTTTTTGAAGAATTAATCATCCTATTTTTAATGTTAAGGAGCTTATTATGGATTGTTTGCTTTAGTAGGTAAAAGTAATTTATGTGGCTGAGATCATGCTATGTTAGTAGAGTAGATTTTAATATTGCCTAAAGGTCACACTCCCACATTTACACGGTAAGGACTAGTAAAAGGATCTTTTTTGTTCTGTTTAAATGGATAAAATTTTGAGTATTATCCTCGATATCATGTTTGTGGTGCTGAAGAAATCTTTGTGTTCTGGTTTATGCAATAGGAAAATAGAGGTGACAGAATAATGCGGGAAGGTCACTCTGACTTTTCATCACTTGAAGAAGGTAGTAGGAGAGGCAACACGAGAGAAAACAGTCATTTGAAGAAAGGGCCTTGGACTTCTGCTGAGGATGCGATTCTAATCGACTATGTGAAGAAGCATGGTGAGGGGAATTGGAATGCTGTTCAGAAACACTCGGGACTTTCCCGATGTGGGAAAAGCTGTCGCCTGCGTTGGGCAAACCACCTAAGACCGGATTTGAAGAAGGGTGTGTTTACTCCAGAGGAAGAGCGTCGTGTAATTGAGCTGCATGCTAAGTTGGGAAACAAATGGGCACGGATGGCTGCAGAGGTTGGTATCGCTTTTGACAATTTCCCCTCAATAGTTATTGCTTTTAATTCTCAAAGTTGGTTTGTGGCGTACAGCATCTGCTCTATATTACAGCAAACTATAGGCAATCTATAATTTGAATTTTACAGTTGGAAATTATCTTTCTCTTTTGTCAATAATATACCGATTGATGGTTGGAATGGTCAGTTCTTCAGATGTGCAAAATCATTTTCTACCGTGTTACTGTGTTTATTCATGCTCATTAATTATCATGCTAGGTGGGTACTCAAAAGTTATGGCTCAGGTGATGTTTATTTATTATTTCATCCAAGGAGTGATCTAAATAACATCCCACAAGAATTTCATGTTCTTGCTTGAGTGTCTATAAATGGGATATATTAATCAGTGATTTTACCACCAACACCATTTGCTTTTGTAGATACATGATAAACTTTAAGAACTACTTCTCTATGTTCCGATAAGTACTTGTTAGGTGAATAGATATGCAGCTTCTAAGGCTTAGTCATGGTAAGGATTGCATACTCTCATGGTAATGCAACTGTCACCTTTGTTGCGTAAAATATTTTCTTCCTTCTCGGTAAGAAAATACTAGCACGAAATACTAGTCTTTCTCTGATAGTGAATTTTTCCTGAAACAGATCATCCTTTCATGTGCTATATTCTCTTTCTCGTTATTTGATGCACTTCTATAATAATTTCATTCGTTTTTCTCTAGTTGCCAGGACGTACAGATAATGAGATAAAGAACTACTGGAATACAAGAATTAAAAGATTGCAACGTGCTGGCTTGCCAATTTACCCTCCTGATGTGTGCTTACAAGTGAATAGAAGCCAGGAAGAGAGTCATGATGCAGCTTCAATGCCAAATGGGGATTCATATGCTTCCAATCTCTTGCAGGCAGATGCATTTGAGATTCCACGTGTGGAATTTGAGAATTTAGAATTAAACCAGCGATATTTGTCGTATTCACCAGGGCTTCTTGACATTCCTGCAAACAATATGCTCAAACAAGTTGTTGGTTCACCTTGTAATTATGGCCTTATGTTCCCAATAGCACGCCCTACAAAGCGTCTTCGGGAAAGTGTCAGCAATTATTTCTCAATGCCCAATCAATTGACAGAATGTTGTTACAAGAGAAGTCTTGATGAGCCCTTCAAGTTGTCTTCTCCGTATAATTCTGCTCTCAGCACCAATGACCAGTCATCATTTGGTATTCCTCCCAGCAGCGATGCCCTTCTAGATGGCAATTTCTCGGCTTCTGAGCCCATGTCTGGGTTTATCAAGTTGGAGCTCCCTTCATACCAATATTCAGATACTCAACAAGATAGCTGGGTTAATCCTGCATTCCCACTACCTTTGGTTGAGTCTGTTGATACTCTGATCCAGTCCCCTCCAATGGATCAGGTTAAGTCAGATTGTTTCACATCACAAAACAGTGGTCTCTTGGAAGCGGTACTTCATGAGTCACAGAAACTCACAAAGGATGATTCATGTCAACAGTCTTCTACCGCCTCCGTGCTTGATGATATTGGCAATTTTCCCCTTAAGCAGTGTGAGAAAGAATTTGAAGCCCACTGTGACCCCAATTCTCCTCTAGCTTATTCTGCTACATCAGTTTTTAGTGAGTACACTCCTGTTAGTGGAAGCTCTTCAGATGAACCACAATTTGTCGAGAGCATTATGGGTGAGAACACTCTGCACCTCATGAATTTAATGGCAAGGATTAATATTTATACAATTCTTTATGCTGAATGCAGGATGCAATGGAAAGACAGAAACTCCAAAGAAGATAGCTGTTTCTGGGTTAGATGATTTTCTTGGATCAGGTCAGTTGGGTTATAACAATGGGTGTGCCGACGATAAACCCATTGTCACGGATGCCATAGCAGCACTTCTTGGTGAAGATACTTGCTGTGGCTACTAGCAAACTAGGTGTATGAGATGCTTGTATGTTCATCAACATTCTGAAAATTATCAGAACTGCTTGGAACTAGAGCTTCCATCATAATCTTTTCCTTTGCAGTCATGGGAAGTTTTCTATAAGAGAGTTGTTTCTCTGAACAATTAGAGGAAGTGTAGTGTAAGTTTTTGGAACTAAAATTTTCAGAAGTCAATAACTCTTGCTTTCTTGTGCTGACATTTGAAGTAGATGAAACTGCTAGTGCTAAGTAAGATGAAGGGTACTCAGAGAACAATGGGCTGATGTTCCTTGCACCAATATGAAGAGCTAATTTTATTTAGCCGCACCTGGATAGCAAACATTGATGTAAATGAAAAGGCATTTCAAATATATGTAGCACTCGGGCACCCCAATGACTATTAAATCCCTTAAAAAGCAAACATCTTGACACCTTAAAAAGCACAACTCAGAACATCTTGACACCTAACTGGAACATGAATGATTTGATCCGCCTTATCCCAATGCTACTTCCAATTTTGAAGTAGTTCCATTACCCGACTCATCACGGTTCACATTGACTTCGAAAAATCAATAGATAGGACATATATGGCAAAATCCAAAAGATGAACTAATTACAAAAAAAAAAAAATCATAAATATTACCATTCAAAAATCTGAATGACAAAAGGATGAATTTTGCCTCAATTGTCCGCACAAGTGAAATGTTAAATCCATGGCTGATCTTGTACAAGGATAAATCATTGAAAAATATATGGAAAAAAAAATAAAAATCAATAGCTGTAAATATATTACTTCCAAGTAAACACACGAGAGACAACAGAGATAGTATTTCTTAAAATTTATCGTGATAGCCAATGTCAATGTCCTAATTATGCCTTGACAAATACATTTAAAAAAGGCCAAGTTCATACTTTTTCGGAATTTACGGTTGACGGTTCCATCCAAAAGTCAGCTGATCTTATATGATATGATCTTAGAAAGACCTCGTTTAATCAGCAATGACTGCATGCATAAAACCAGTAGGTCCATAAAAATGGGAACTTTGTGACTATCAAAACATGATAACAAGGGGATACTGTCTCCAATAATAGCTAATCAGCATCCATTTCTTCTAATGCGGCCCTAGCTGCAGCCTTGGCCTCCTCTAACAGGTCATCAGGAACCTGATATGAAAGTGAGAAATTGTTTAGATAAAGTATATAAAAGGAAAACCTATCAAGGACTTACAATCGATTATTTCCAAATAAAACCTAAGTTCCACATAAAAGAAAAGATGTTACATATGGATTTTAATTCAGTATTAGTAGCTGACAAATTATATAGAAATCATTCCACCAAAAAATCATATTCCTTCTGAAAAGACAAGCACGATGGAAATCAATCATGCACAAGACATTAAAGTGAATCAGAATATGTCAGAGGCACTGTTTATTTCTTTCAACATGGTACAAGGTGACAAAGAATTTAATTCCAATGATGACTTAAAAGTTTATCTCACTTGAAAGAGAGAAAAAAAGTACGGAAACTTACATGTTTGAATAGCAGATTGCCAATGAACTTACTAGAATTAAAAGCATTTGAGAAAAGATGAAGCAAGAACCAATAAAGTAAAAAATGAGACTTCAAACATGGTTTTTGAATTGTGTGACAAAAGCTTATATATGTTAATGTCAGAAGATGTCACCAAATGGAAGATACCCATGTTTACTCAGATAAAATCCTAAATAAAGTGCAATGGCATAAATCAACTCATATAACTGACCCCATATAATTTCTATTTGCTATCTTAGCACGAAAGCAGAAAGTAACACATATTTGAAATAGGTGTCAGACATTACCTTTTGATGTTGTTGCTTTGACTCATCACAGACCCAACTCAGCTCCAGTTCAAAGGCCTTGTCCTTCGCTTCATCATGTACCTTGTATATGCTGCTTAACAATAATTGACATTAAAAAATCTAGTACTAGCAATAACGACTTGCTAAATGACAGAATGATATCGCACATTTACATGCAAGTAACACACAAACATATTATGATTTTGATGCTTGAACACGTATATGCTTTCTCTTAACTCTTGGTAGTTGGTTATATTCCACCTGACCATTCAGCCTGTGCTCTGATTCCAAGTATGTACATAACAACAGAAGCAGCAGGAAACTAAGATAGGCAAACTCACATTTTGGCTACTTCAAGAACCCCTTCCCTGCAAGTCATTTCTGACAGCTTCAACTTTTCAATTTCTCTGTAAACATAGACCATTCAACCGGAATATTATTAGTTATCTACTATTACTTATTCGTGATATGAATGCAGAGAGGAGGAGATAAACCGAAGATTAGTACAGGGGTTGAGGCCATACTAATAGGTTTCAGCTTCTTTAGATATTTCAAAGGACATTACCATTAAATGAATGAGAATGGAGCAAAAGTTTATGTAGTCAACCTCAACTAGTTCATTGTATGAAACTTGAATTTTGAATAATCGTGAACAAACAACAAGTACTGAAACAGCACATGGAAAAAACATACTTCTATTATCATCCTTGCATACATACATCCATTTGATTTTTTTTCAACCTTTTTCATTTTTAAATGCTCATTTGAGAAAATGTCAATGACATGAGAGGATGCCAGAAATATCTCATACATAAGGTTCCAGAAGCAAGAAAGTAAAAGAAACAAAAATAAAAAGCAAAAGCCCACCAAAACGCTTTTCAACTGGATGACCATTGCAATAAAATGCTACATCAGCTATAACCAGTTGAGATAGCAAAAACAAAAATTCTAGAATCTATAATGCGCCAATCACCCCATCTAACTAACTTACACGACTGAATGATTTCATGAAACATCTTCCTCTAAGTTCCACATAATGAAAGAAATAATTTTGTAACTTACGTTTTGGCAGCTTGCTTTCCTTTCCCGATGGCAGCACCAAAATACCTCTACAACAATTCAACAAGCACCAAGTAAACAGGAAAGAAACCCATGATTACTTAGTGAAAAATGTAAACACACCAAACAGACCTAGTAACAACATGGAAAGAAGAATGAAACCCTAACCGGGCGAAATCAACTTACATAGGAGATGCCAGATGGTTCAATCATATATAATTGGGGTCCATCTCTATCATAACCTCCAAGAATTATCCCACACCCAAAGGGCCTGAGCCACCAGTAGAGAGTACATAAATGCACATAACTTGCAACGCGTTCAGCAAGTTCTTTAACAGGAATGGGTTCACCATACACACTAAACCACCAACAAACAAATGAAACTTAGAATCAGATAGGCATATAGCATATATAAGTCAAGTTGAATTTTTGGGATTGCAACAGAAGAAAAGGAAAAACCTTTCATAGTTAGTAGCTTCAGATTTAGCTCGTGCTACGATCTGTCTACCATCAGCAGCTAATCCTGCCACTGCCTGAATTACAGTATTCAATGTATAAGATAAAGAGAAAAGAGAGTAAGAATCCAAATGCAGCATTGCAAATGCGCCGTAAGATGCAATGAATTAAAGTAACATAAGAGAAAGAAAGAAGAGATACCATGCCGGAATGCCGATGAACGGAGTGGATTCTCCGATTAGAACCAGGTAGCATCATCTTTGACGCTATCAGCTTCTCCACTCCCTAAAATTACCCCTAACTCATTGATTTTAATATATGTACACTCAAAATAAGCAAGGAAGGACCAAAAAGAAAAAGAAAAAGAAAAGCAACCATTACCATAACGATCCCGTCTTTGCATTTTATTCCAATTACAGTTCTGCAAATCAAAATTCGTTTTGGGAAAATAAAATCAGATATCTTGACCATATTAAGGAACAAATAACAAACGAAATAATCTAAAATATCAATAAATTATCAAAAAAGAGAGAGAAAAAGAGAGGGGGGAAGAAAAACAGACCCACTGTTATCGACGGCTTTGGCGGCGTACTCGATCTGGAAAACGCGGCCATCGGGAGAGAAAGTGGTAACCGAGAGATCGTAACCTGTTCCGATGCTGCTCATGTTTCTTCTCTTTGCTCTTTCCTACTCGCCTGCTTCTTTTGTTCCTCTTCAGTCTTCCCTTCCGAAACTACAACTATATTCTTCTTCGAGAGTGAATTTCTTTCTGCTCAAGACTTCAAGCCGGTGGGCCTATTGGGCCTTTCGGCCTCCTTTCTGGTTTGGGTTGGGCCCTCCTTGGTGGCCCGCCAAAGACAATAAAGGAGTCTGTTTAAGACAAAAAGACGAAACAGCCAAGAGGAACACTAGTCAGAACTCAGAAAACAAGTTTAATAAAGGGTACTTTGGTAATTTATGGGAAACATAAATCCGTCTTAAACCCTACTTCCTCTCGATTCCTCACTCTACGCTGCCATTTTCATTTTCATTTTCATCACAGCAAAGAAGCTTCTAGTACTTCTTCTCAGTCTTCTTACTCTCTATCTGGAAAAAATGGCAAAGCGTTTGATTCCATCCTTGAATCGCATTTTGGTCGAGAAAATAGTCCCTCCTTCTAAAACCAACTCGGGAATCTTGCTCCCTGAGAAGACCCCAAAGGTTTTAATCTTCCATTTCTTTACTAGGCTTTGATTTTTTGGGTTTTTTGTTTGGTGATTTTGTTTTTTTTTTTGTTTCTTTTTCAGTTGAACTCTGGGAAAGTAGTAGCTGTGGGACAAGGAGCAAGGGACAGAGATGGGAAACTTATTCCGGTTAGTCTGAAGGAAGGAGATACAGTTCTTTTGCCTGAATATGGAGGCACTGAAGTCAAGCTTGGTGAAAAAGAGTTAGTCTTTTTTACTTATCTATCCGTTCTTTAGTTTTCATACTGTCATCTGATTTGTAGTTTGCTAATTGTTATCCCTTCAATTTAAGGTCTTTTTGGGCTGTTGCGTGTTTAAACTGTTTTTTTTTCCTCTCTCTCTCTCTCTCTCTCTCTCTCTCTCTCTCTCTCTCTCTCTCTCTCTCTAAACTAAGCTTCTGTTGGGTTGTTACTATTCCTTTCTGAAGAATTTTAAAAGTCAAAAGGTTTAGCTGTCATTAACAGTGATGATATTCATCTAATTCTTAGTTATTTATGTTGTAATCTGTTTGCTGTTGCACATTTTAAGGTACACTTATATGGAATGTTGTTCGGGTGGAGCCAAGAACATGTTAAAACTTGCTTTATCTGTTCATTGATTTTTATTTGCTGTTGTAAAAGGTGCAATCTTTTTTGTTTATGCTTTCATGTTTTACTCGTCCAGTTTAGGCATAGTTCAGTGCCCATTCTTTTTCTATATTTAGGTGCAATTTGTCATCTATGCTCCTACCCTTGTTAACTCATCTGCTTGGGAAATGTTTTTGCATTATATACTTGGAAGGTAACGTATGTACATAGAAATTAAATACTAGTGTGGTTTTTGATCATGGTACACATGGCTAGAATCCAACGGGGAACTTGTTCGGGAATAATGCAAGATATAAGTTTTGTATTTCTGGATGGTTAGGATTCTAAAAGTGGACACAAGTCCTTGGCCTTGTATATATATGTTTATATTTGAATTTTTGGAATGGGAGGGAAAATGCTTGAGCTGGACCTGTGGCTACCTTTCCCCTAGGGATAGCAGGAAAAAGAAATCTTGATCAACTGTAAGCTTTAACAGAAGTCTTTAGGATTACTCATGCTTGGAGGTGAAATTTCTCTAGATTAGTTGAGTCCATCGACTGAACCTCCAGAGCCAGGTTAAACAAAGCTCATTTGACAGTCTTGGCCCTTGGAATGAGAATAATATCATGATTTTGCGTTTTTACTATAACAGCTGTGCTGTTCACAATTAGCTGGCTATATTGAAGTTCATAGTGTATACTCAAACTTTTTATGAATATAGAGGTAGTTTGCACATAGATTTGTGATATCTGGATGCTAGACTGAGTGAGCAAAACACAGTTTGTGCATCAAATGGTAAAAGTAATTGACGTAAACATCTTTGTTTTCTATTGTCATTTTGCCTTTACTATACTTGTGTACTACATGGCAAGTTGTTACTTGTTAGGTTCCACAAAAATGCCTATGTTAAAGGTTGTCAATCGAAAGTTGGTTTTTTTAGGTCGTAGGACTAGATTTGTAGATTCTAGCATTCATCTATTCCTCATTAGCATCATTCGTTTTCATTGTTAACATCCTTTTATACCCATTGTTTCAGGTATCACCTTTACAGAGATGACGATATTTTGGGAACGCTTCATGACTGATCTATGGTGCAACCCTTTCATTACTTTGGAGAATTGGGGTTCTCGTTCAGATATGGTATTGATCATGAAGGAACAAGTGTTTCGCTTAGACATTCCCGTGACTGTATTAGTACTTTTATAAATGTTAAGACTTTTATTGTTGACATCATTTTGGTCGAGGAACCTTTTCTAGAATCAAATTTGCTGTTGGTGGAAAATGCTGCTAAAATCTTCCATCAATAAAATATTGCAAAAATTTTCAATCAATCGCGTATCTTTCTTTCCAGTTTTGAAGCTTTTCATGGCATTGTCAAATTGAATTAGCTTAAAGTTAACAGTAAACAAACCTGTACATTTGAGGAATAAGCATGAGGGATAAGGACAGTAACAGGGATGATACTCTCATCATCGTACAACGACGAATACCAGGAAATCTCATTGTGAGAATTGAAAAATTATGTATTACTATATGAAAAAAAAAAAAAAGGCCCATTGCCGTTGTTTTCAAATTGGATAATTACCTTATTACTAGTGTAACTTAAATTTCAGTAACTTGGACGCTAAAAGGATAGAATTTCCACGGATTATTACAGTAGAATCCATTTCATCTCAGACTACTACCAAAGATTCAACCAGAGAAAGGTAAAAACAGAGAAGTGTGATGAGTGGCTTATATCTATAATCTCTGCTGTCTAAGAGAACTAAAATAAAAGGGCAAAAGCCAAAGCACATAGAGGTGCTCATAGGACAATCACGGTTAAAACATGAAGGTGTCTTAAACTTTGCTTGATTATGTTGGTCTCTTGAATCTGTGTTACATATCGGATCCACCCAACCCAAATTTGATAAACACATTTAACAAGTAACAACAAGAACTGTTTCAAACTTTCAATCATAAGCTTCTCTCAAAACAGATTCAACTACATGAACAAGAACAAGAAAAAAAAAAAAAAAACCCTACCGAAAGGTCTACAAGAAGTAATAGCCATGCAGGGACTATCCTTCAGCAGTTTCATGAGTTTAGGAACTTCTGAGCAGCATCAACACTTAATCCCTCGTACACCTACAAGCAAATGAAAATTAGGAAATTTATTCAATCAAATACCAGAAACTGGAAATTGATAAGAAAGAATAATCAGTTTTATTTGTATGGGAAAGCTAAAAATGCTTACAAGTTTCCTGTGAATGTATTGAAAAGCCTTGCAAAATTTGTCTGCTTCTGCTGCTCCCACCTATATCAATTTAAAAGCACCAAGAATTTTCATTTACACATATAAATACTTCCAAGATAAAGTTTGGTAACAGCAAGGTAATCCATCTGATGACTTCATTAATTTTTATGATTAGCAACACAACATAATATCTCAAAAGAACCTCAAAAAACTAGTGTGACATCATGTGGAGTTGCTGGAGAGGATCATAAGTTACACAAACCACTTTTATGGACTCTGACACGTAACCACAAAGATGCCTACTGCAGAGACAGGGTTTGTTTCATAATGTTTTTCGAAAGACTGAAAAACATATTGCACGAAGCTGGTGGCTGGCTATTTATGTGTCAATGGGAATTCAAAATGCATTTTCCAGCCAGTTAATCATTTTCAAAAGAGCAAATAGAGCCTTGAAAGGTTGCATTATTGCTCAATCTGATATACAGTACATGGCATCAAAGTCAAAATCAAAACAATTCTCTACTTTGAAGGAGAATACTATCCAGTAAAATGCAAACAAGAAAAAAGCACACGTCTATGTTGCCCATAATAACAGTTGATACTTGGAGTTCATGGTGCTGTGTCATTAAGAGAATGAAATATGCTTTCCACCCTTGTTTATCAGTACAGAAACTAAATAACAAAAACTTACTATTCTATCTATATCATCATAAAAAGGCCCACGACTTCAACAAAACAAAGGTACAGGATGCCTGGATCTTTTGATGTTGTGCCATTGAAGACAATAAAGATGATTTCAAACCCTCAGTTATATCGACCAAAATTTTTTTTCAAAAAAAAAGGCTTTCAATCTTTGTCATCAGAAAGAGGTTTGAAAATTGTCAACTGCAACAACAAAGATGCCATAACAGAAATAGAAACGATCGGAAGGACCTTCAACCATACCTTCCTCTCAGCTGTCAACTTTAGGTTCTGCCAGAATCTATCTGTCATAACAAACACGTACAAGTACATTAAATAAAAGTGTAAAGATTATTTATTAAGAAAAAAATGATTCCTGTTACTTCCCCACAGTTTGATCTAAAGATGGCTCAATGGACAACGGATAAGACTTTCATCCAAACAAATTCGCAACAGAAGCATCTAATAATTCACTTTAGCAAAGAGTTTTGACAGTAAACAGAGAGGTAACTTTATTATATGGACCGTATATGATTAATTACCCTGAAGATCAATTCCTTGACTTTCCAATTCCTTTCTTTCACCATCATGGCATGCCTCTTGCGAATCCTCAAGCTGTTAAGCAAATGACAAAAATGGAAAGCTATAATAGATATGATTCAACAGCATATCGCAAACATTGACTGATTATGGAAAAATAGAGAGAATCAGAGAATCAATCAGTTTCAGTAAATACCGCCTTATCTGATGGTGAACCAGAAGTTGATTGTCTCGAAAAATCTGACTCAGCCTGAAATTTTAAAAGTTAATATTAGAACAACAGCCAGACAGCAGATAGAAGTTTCGAATGCAACTACCAAATCTACAAAACTACAAGTAATTCAACTGTTTAGTGATCAAAATCTAAACGCTAGCGACATAAAGGACTTTAAATCATTAAACTAGGAAACTGCCCCCATCAGACACTTTGCAAAGGCAACTATAATCCAGAATTAATCTCTGATCTTTCCCTATTCAACAATGAGACCATGAAAAATTTAACAACTCAGAAGGCATCATTTTACAATTTCCTAGCAACAAAATTGGCAGCAGTTGTTTTTATACGCTTAAGTCCCATCCTAATACTCTCTCTCTCCAAATACAGAGGCATGAAACAAGAGAAAGAAACAAAAGGAGAGAGCTTTAGCATTGCTACAACACATATCATCAACCAAAACAAACAAAAGTCTAAATCAATTAAAAAGGGAGGATCTTTCAAAATGTTTTTCACGGTGAAAGTAACGAAATTCAAACACCCGCCGCGCCGCGCAACACCCCCCAACCCAACCACCACCACCACCACCACCACCAACCCCACCCCCACCGCGCCCCCCCCCCCCCCCCCCCCCCCCCAAACAACCACAACGCGCACACACCCACCAAAAGGAAAAAAAAAAAAAAGAGCTTAAAATGGCCATTCCAGCTGACCCCATTTCCGGAGAAACAAATTCAAATTGAAGCAAAACATCGATACCGGAGGGCTGTACTAAATCGAAGCAAAAAAGAGTTAATTCAAAAGATAAATATATAAAAAAATAAAAACTCAGAATTGAACTATGGCGTAGAAATAAAAAAGAGAGATTCTTTTACATGGTAGTCACGAGGTCGAACAACGGGGAAGAGATCCAGAATGCGTTGAAATTCTCGTTCATCCATTCTTTCCGCGGTGTTTGGGACTATTCCTTAATCTTCTGTCTCTCCTCTTGCTAACTATTGCCCCCAGGATATAATAGAGATTTTCTTCCAACTTAGTTTTTTATTTGTAATTAATTAATGGAAATGTAAATATCATTTTCTCAACGCAATCAACTATCCATCTCAAAATACCCACCAGGCGCGGGTATCTATGTAAATGGGTCGGGTTGGGATACTTTAAATTAAACCCCCAATAAATGCATGAACTAGGGGGGTTTCTCTTTGTCTCCAGGTCAAATCAACAGCACCACTATGGCACCATCGAATTCCACTCAAAAGTCTTCTTTTTTTTTTTTTGTTTATCCTTTTATTTTTTACCATGGATGATCTGGGTGACTCCCTGTTGATGGAAATTCTCCATCGAATTCCATGCACAAAAACACTGATTCGATCCAAGTCCGTCTGCAACCGTTGGTGCGACCTACTCTCCACCCCTTATTTCATGTGGAGGCGATTTTCAATCAACAGTGATGATTATCGCCCCTTGTTCTTCTTCGTGGACTCATTAGGTAGACCGCTTTCCACACCAGCACCATCTGGTCGGGTACTTAGGACTCCTGATCATCTTTCTTACAGCAAGGAGAAGAAGGATATAAAATCAGGTACCCTCACCATGTATTAAGTTATCGTGGTGGTCCTATGCTTCCATACTAGCTGCTACCATATTGGCTTCCCCGCGCGAGGATTTTACTGATTATCTCGTGCTAGCTTACTGCCAGAAACTTTACATTCTAGCTTCCTGCAAGGATTTGATTTTGTGCGGCTCTTTGGATATGTCACGTAGTCTTCCTTATCTTGTCTGCAATCAATTCACTATGCAATGTCGAATTGTTCCTGCTCCCTCAATAAAACAAGATTGTACTTTGCAATATTCGGGCTCTCGTGTTGTTCATCAGAGAGAACTCACGCTAGAGATGATGGTTTTAAGATAATTGAACGGCGGTACAGGGTGGTGCGTATTCATATTGACAGTGGGGCAGCTTCTTTGTGTGCCGATATATTTTCTTTTGAGACTGAAAGCTGGAAGTATGTGAAAATGGTTGAATCACTGCCACGTTATAGCTCATTGTATACGTATAATCCTGGAATCGCTGCAATGGCTTGCTGTTGGAAACAATGTGGCAACAAGCAATTGCTGCTATCGACCCCTATTCCATGCAACCGGGACGTTTAATCCCGGACCCTCAAAAGGGAAAATTAAGGGGTTTTACGACTATTAGAGGTGCCAAAGCCAATGTATCTTCAAAGTATGATGAAGGATTTGATTGTTTGGAAACTGAGGGATCATAAATCCCGCCAATGGAACAAAGTGCACGAGACACCTTTAGAAGAAATCCACCTAGGAGGGACAAGATATGAGATTTATCCATTAGGTATCCATCCAAGTGATGGGGATACTGTGTTTTTGTGGCTCAAGGACCATTATGTGCTGCCAACAACTCGCATTGTCTCCTGCAATTTGCAGACAAAAGAGGTGAAAGTTGCTGACTACTCAAAGTTTCCCTTTCTAAATGGCCCAGACGAAGACGACTTTTCAGTCCCAGTTGAGTTGCCATGGTGGCCAACGCCTATTCCAAGCACATACATGTTATGATTTAAGTTTTTTGTTATTTTGGATAATTTAGGATTTGACTATTTAAAAACAGCTCAAATGTATCAGACCAAGTTTGAACTCTTCTTTAAGTTTGGATACGAGTTTTAGTAAACCGAATGCCTGGGCAAATATAATACTACCTGTTAAAATAAATACGGTTGGGTAAAAGTTCATTTAAGCAACTAGCAAGCAGCTATCTCGTATCTCGAGTTCTCGACAGAAAAGTGTTTTTTTTGTCTTTTTTTGCCATTAAAGAGGGAAGAGCTTTTAGGATAAAAAAGGAAAAAAATATCATATTTCAAGTTGCCAACTATGACAATTTGCAGAAGCCAAAATAAGGGCTATTGTATTAGTGCCCGAAGCCTTAACTCAACAACAAAACTGGCATTGACAAGGGGTCAGCCTTCTTAAATTAGATGTTTCATTCAATGGCGCTTCCTGCCACCACCTTTTTTCTTTCCTCGGTTCTTTTTGCCACTTCCCTTCTTCTTTTTCCCTTTATTAACCGCATGGCCACCAAAGTCATTGTCTTTAGCAGGAGACTTCTGAAACAAATGCTTCACATCAAGTACACCATTCTTAAAATGACCTTCGCTTGACTTCAAAACCCTGTCCTCAGGCCTCCGCTTTTCTGCTGATCTTCTAGCACCACCACTAAGCTTCCCTCCAAATCGGCCTAGAATCATATTCTAAAAGAAAGAAAGAACAGTAAAAGACAAGTTAATGAACAAAAATAGGTTTATAACACCAAAAGAGTTACGTTCAGTGTCGATGAAGGTAATCACCTCCTTTAACATTTTCTCTTCTCTTGCCTTTTGATTCTTCATGACCGCCCTAGCGACACTTAAGGGCAGTCTCTGCTTCTTAGCTGGCTGCATCCAGGCAACACAATATAAATGTCAAATTTCAATCACTCTTCAGCCTTCCAGGCTTGCATCCTTGTGAATACAAAAGCTGTTACCTTTCCCCCCAGAGAGACCACCTTCTTGTTCTCCAATTGTTTCCTCTCCTTCCATGTCATATGCGAGGACCCTAAAAATGGTAAAATACAAAAGGCAACAAGACCACAATGTCACCATATTGCAATTGACAATCCATAATTGGAAGGCAGAGAAAACTTGAAACAGAGCAGTGAGTCTGTGACCATATCAGACATGAAGCTATGCATACTAGATTACAAATTACTTTGAGACAATATGCATAAGTTACATATTATCCCCAAGCACCAGGCAGAAACACTGAACATTTATTTAAAAAAAAATAAACTATTTTAGAACTCAAAAAGGGCTTTTCACCAAAATTGGAGGCCTTCTACTACCCTAAACTCTCGAACCAACAAAACCCTCTGTAGCTACAGGGTACATACCAAAAAACTACCACTTGGAAGCCTAAATAGTATTTACCAAATCATAATTAAGCACAAGGAAGCTTCAATTTCGGAAAAAATACTACATATTTCACTTTTGTTGCAGTAAAGTATAACCACCAACAGCAGCAATTTTAGTTTTTCTTTCTCGAACCGTCACGTTAGAACGCATTAAAAGCTTTCGCCAGAAGCATCTAACTTCAAGTAAGACCTTACCTTTAGAAGCAAAATCTACCCAATTCAAGCAATTTTGAGAATTTATAAGAAAACCAACATAATAATAACTTCAAATTTTCATAAAAAGGACCTAACAACACCATTAATTTTAGCTTAAACAAGGTGCTAGATCAGAAAGTTTTAGCTTAACCTTCACTTAAGTCTAAAATCATGAACCCAGAGAAAAAAAATTGGAACAAAGAAATCTAAAGAAAAAAATGCAATAAAAAAGGAAGATTAAAGATACCAAGGATTTCAATATCTTTCATAATAGTCCTGATGTTCAACCGATGGTCGTCGGCGCCATCCATCTGTTGCTTTTGTTTATTCTTCTTCGGCATCTTTTAGAGCTTGAATAAAACCCAAAGGAAGAAAACGGAGATTTAAGAAGAATTATCGTTTGGAAATGGTGGGTGTGCTCGAAAGAGAAGAACAAGCAGTCGGCGACTGCTGAGGCTTGGTGGAACTTGGAGAGAAGTGGGAAGGAAGAAAGAAGACGCTCTCACCTAAAATTATATAGCTTTGGGCTCGAATTTTGTTTTATATATATATCTCTGTGCTTCTTATTATATTTGGCCCATTTAGCTGCCGCTATTGGGCTGCAAAACCTTTTGGAAGTTTGGATCACAATATGAAACTTCCAAATTACTTTTTTGACCTTTTCTTGTATGGGGTTTGCATTATTGGTTAAAATAAAATTAATCAGTATTTAATTGCATATGATAATACTAATGAAATTATAGTATAATAATAATGTGAAAAATAATTTTAGTTAAGCTGACCAAATTAATGCAGCAAAGCATCATGTTTAGCAAGATTGAAGAGAAATCAGTCAATTAATTTACCAATTACAATAACAAATATATATGGGACCTTTGTGTCTACATGTATTCGACCGAAGACATTCTTGGAAAATCCAAGGGAAGTAAACGTTGAAACTGTCTGGACTCATATGGCTCCCTCTAGGCTGGCATTGCCGGCCTGTCTACCGATGCTAGTTCCGGCAATGTATCCACCAGACCAAGCATTCTGACCCAAAAACGAGAAGATTAAAAAAAAAAAAAAAGGACTATGTTAACAAATTAATGGTATGAAGAAGGACCAGCCTCACTGCTCTGGTCGGTCCTCCGGCTCCATCACAAGCGCATGCCTTGGGAAGCCAGAGTACAATGGCAAGAGCTGTGTTTTTGTATCTTGGGATACAGTCAATGAATTAATCATCATTGTAATCACTGGGAAGCATTTATATTTTAGAACACATCTTTGCTCACCTGGAAATTGAAACCACCCGTCACCCCATCGACATTTAGTACCTGCAATCAGTTTTTGAGTTTGAGCAGTTCAGAATAGCCTTAGAATTTTCCTTGACACAGAGACACAATTGAATTACGTGCATGCATCTAGTAATGTACTCGATTGTTTATTGAGCAATCAGAATTATGGACTTGGTTGAAATCGAAATTTGAAAACGTGGAATCCAAATAATTCACTACTGGCATAGTTGACATATTCACAAGAATATCACAATCTATCGTCAAAAGGATAATGAGGAACTACCTCGCCAGCAAAATATAGATTTGGTTGGATTTTGCTCTCCATTGTATTCAGATTGATCTTCACAAAAGCAAGCCAATATTAAGTCATATTTCCAACAGATATAAGAGACAAAGAGAGAGAGAGAGAGAGAGAGAGAGAGAGAGAGAGAGAGAAGAAACCTCTGACAGTGGCACGCCTCCAGCAGTGACAAATTCATCCTTAAATTGACCCTTCATTTAAAGGAGAGATGCATCATCTCAGAAAAGGACCAAAAATATTGAACAAGGATTTAAAAAGGTTCTATTAGAGTACAGAATCCTACCTTCCCTTTCACTTCAAATGTGCACTGCTTTAAAAGTTGAGCAATAGAAATTAAAGAATTATTTGGAACAGAAGCCCACAAGGTATCTCCGACCAAACCCTATGAAAGATAACATTCATAAGTTCAACTATAATAACAAATCTAAAGAGATTTAAACCATTAACTATCGACTTGACATGTTCACAAACCTCACGCTCCAATATATATTTCCAAAATCTCTTCACAAGTCCTAATTCGGTAGGACATGAGTTGAGCACCTTTTGTTTCTGCACAGAGATTAATAGAGAAATAAGCAATCACTATCACAGAAACACACATGGAAAGAGTATACTATTATGATACACCACGATATCATCAGACCAGTCAAGAAAAAAGACAGCTGGTAATCTAGAAAGTTGAGTGATCAAATTTAATTGAAGGTTTTAATCAATGATTGATGTCTATTTGGCAGTGGCATCTAGAAACAACTTTTTATCATACACAAGCATTTAGGAATGGGGACAAAGATTTGTTATGGTGGATGGAGCATTCCTGCTGTTATCCTGATCCAATGTATAGGCAAGACTTAAAATACTGGCCTACATGCTTCTGTCAAGACTCAAGATGCCAAGTTGAATAATTATGATGACTTCACAAATCAATTAAGTGTTAAAGGAACTGACTGAGTTCTAACTGTAAGCTCATAGAATGACAATAAGTAGATTCAAAATTACCGCAGATCTATTTTTCTGTTGACTCAGCATTGATTTTAGATCTTCTATATGTAAATCAGGTACAAAATCCACAATTAGTTTCCCTGCATCCAAACATTATCAACTTAGATCAACTATAAATTTTGTAGTAAGGGCATAATGAAATGTACCTACCTTTGTAAGCTGAACTATACAGGTAGCGGGCACCCCAAGCGGATAGTCGAAGAATAGCTGGCCCACTGAGACCCCAGTGTGTGACTAACATTGGGCCAACCTAAAATTTAAGAAATGCCCGTTAGTGGTTATTCAATATTCAATATTGAGGATTGATAATATCAGAAAACGGATTACCTGCGTAAGTTGGGGGATGTTCCTTTTCACGTCTCCTAGTTTCAGCTGCGCAATAACTTTTGAAAATGTGACCTGAGAACATAAAGAATAAAAAGGAAGTAAAGATCCACTAAAATGCCATTACTCATGTAAGCAAATAAGAAATCAGCAGTAGCTAATAAAAGGTAACATGGTGAGGATAATATTTACCCCTGACAACTCTGTCAATTGCGAATCCTCAATCTTAAAAGTGAATAAGCTCGGTACTGGATCTACAATGGAATGACCAAGTTGAACTGCAAGACTATGACCCTGTTACACAAGCAAATGCATTTATCAAAAAGCTTGACATCTAGAAGGGCCATGCTAATGCACCATTCAACATTCATACCTGCCGGCTACTTCCACTAGCAATCAACAGATAATCAGCTTCAACAAGTTCAATCAAGTTGAGAGTGCGCTTTTCAACCTTGAGAAGGAATTTCCCACCAGCACTAGCAGATGCACAAGTCACAACTTTCCCAGTTTGTACAGAAACTGATCCAAGGAAGTATCTTATTAGCATGAGAGCTTATCAAAATATGCTATCAAATCATGGAGGGATGACAATTACACAATTTATTCACTTAGTTGCTTTTCTTTCTGGTTTATACTACAGACAGCAGGCCATATATCTTGCAGCAGAATGAAGACACCAAATAAAGTGACTGTCATGCAGTTATTCATTTTCTCTATCAACAGAGGCAGCTGTAACTTTCAGGATTTAGTAAGGATTGCCCAAGAATGATCATTTAGAAGAGAGATGTTTTTCCTTTCCATTTTTACCAAAGAAACCCTCTCCCATGATGTCTTTAAACTGAGCCAAAGATGAACAAATGAAGAAATAAATGACTACTAGTACAGCTGATGGGCAAGACTCAAGATACATACCTCCCCGACGCTTAGCCTCAGATAGAAGACAATCAAGGACCGAAGAAGAACTGTCACTGACAGGAAAAACTCTTCCGTCATCCTCAGTCTGTGACAGATATGCATAAATTGCAAATGTCAAATAAAGAATACAGAAATATAAATAAATAAACGAAAAGAGGAAGACAGGCAGCCTTGAAACAACCTTCAATTCGACCCCATGATCAACAAACCAGGACATAGTATCCACAGGGCCATGCACGTTGAAATAGGAACCTCTTAATTCTTTGTAACCTCTAGGATAATGATCTGCCAAAACCTTTGAAGGGATTAATCTCATCATTTATAGAAGAATATTACTCATTCGTCTAAAGCTTTTCTGAAGCAAATTCCTTCAAAGAAAATCAAAGAAAAAAAAAAGCAAAAAATTCCTCTGCTTGTTACCGTTGAAAAGAAAAATATCTTACTAAATTGTCAGCACAATGGCCGTTTGTGACATTGCATCTTCCTCCCCCAGAAATTTTTACCTGCCAATAAACAACAACATTTCAAAAGCTGAAATTTTGCATCTTACACCAACGTGGGTATCTTTATTTTAAGAAAACAGACACTAAAAACAGACTAAACACCTTTGATAAAAGCTTTCCTTTCTCAATAACCAAGACATTAAGATTAGGAGCAGCAGTTTTAGCTCTAATTGCTCCATAAACCCCAGCAGCTCCACCCCCTACAACCACCAACAGCTCCTCCTCACCTGACTGCCCCAATACGAAAATCAAAAAGACATTAACAAACCCATAAAGCAAGTATAAATTAAGAACAGAAGGGGAAAAAATCAGCAGAGAGATGAACCAGTTACTTTCTCTTTCTGAGGCTTGTCTAGGTTGTCTCCGTGGGTGGCAGTTGTGGTGAAATTCGTGGTCTTGGGGCCTAAAAGTAGATGACCATAGTTCCTACTTCGGGTACTAGCGGTTTTTGAAGAGACACTCAAATGGACAAAGTAACGAGCCAAACTGAAACTCATGACTTGCTGCGTGCTACGAAGAGAAACCTCGTACTGTTGCTTATCGGATGGGAAGATAATTTTGATGCCTTTGGACTAAACTATCATTCGAGCATTTCGGCGCAGGCCGCTGGCAGTGGCCAGTGGTAGCATGGTGCTCAATATAAAAACGATGGGGAATTTTATTTTACAAAAGTTTTTTAATTTACTGTCGGAAAAATGAAATGCAGGTTTTTTTTTTTGGCAACTAAATGCAGGTTTAATATTGCATAAATTTAAATAAATAATAATCTTATAATTCATTATAATCTCTAAATTACACGGATAAATTTTGATGATTTGGAGAAAAATAAAAGAGATTAATTAGGGAGAACAGAGAAATTGTTGATGCATTTGTATCAGACTATCAGCAAAGTTGGAAATACAACAGAAATTAAAACGGAGCAATTTTCTATTTTCCATTTTTCCTATATTTTCTCAGTAATCTATGAGGGAACCGTAGCAAATATTTCAGGAAAAAGTAAAAGCAAGGCTTATTTTCATTTCAACTGTAAAGTTTGAAGAAAGTATCATAGTAAATCAAGACCTTTTAATAATACTGAACTTCTATCTAAATTTGGTCGAGAAGAATGAAGAGAGTAAAATTTTCCTATTTCATTTCTATTTCAAGTAGTTTCTTTGAATGTCTCTACATTTTGGAACCACAGCCACATCTGGCATGAGCCACATCTACTACATTCTGTTTTCTCATGACTCATGACAGATCAACATCTCTCTGCTATTGTTTGGCAGCCTCATAAAGCTTGCTCAGCTTGTTTCAGCCTTTCCCCGTTCCAGTTTTTCAAGGGCATCGATGCATCTTCTCAACAACGATTTTGCCTGCTCATTCTTTTCAATCTCGAGTAGGTGCAGAAGCTCTCCCTTTATTCCTATATCTGTCCAATTTGCTGATGAAATATGTCCGGCCAACTCGGTTACGTCTAGAAGGCACTCCGAAGCAGCAATGTGGACCTAAGATCGAAGACAGACGGTAATAAGAAACAAAAATGTACGATAGCATAACAATTCAAATAAACTTGAGCTACAATGTCCTTAAAAGAGTGTGTGAACCAAAACAAGTAATCTCGTGAGAAAAGAAATAATCCAAGGATATTATCTGATGATATGATCATTAAAAGTATTAGCAATGAGCTAGACACAGATTCCCATCCAACAACAGTGGGGTTTTTAAACTGCACAAACGAATTTAAAGGGCTAAAATGTGTTTTTTTAGGGTATAATTATTATCATTAGAAAGTAAATTCATTATAAAATTACTGCATGTCAGTTCTCTAATCCTGCTTATGGAGTTCACTGGTGGTGGATCGAATAATAATCCATTAGCAGGGACCTATGTATGTTGCATACAGTTGACAAAGGATAAAGAAAGTACAGACTGCCATAAAAGGTTCTAACATCATAAAGTTACAAACAATGGAAAAAAGGATTACATACCTGAGAAATTTTTATTGTGCTTATACACTCAACTACTTTAGGTGACACAGAATAGAACAACTGAAAAAAAGAAAGCGTAAAGTCAGAAAAACAACTATTTCAACTAAATATAACGTGAGTGAAGCAGGTTCTTCTTGGTACCTCCTGAACAAAAGCAGTTATGCCAGCATATGAAGAGGTTTCTCGACACTCATCCAAAATGGTGTGGAGCCTTGAGCAAAGTCCCTTTATGGAAGAAAATGCTGACATTTTGACTGCACATAATAGCTCAATCAGAAAGGTAACAATATTTTGGAACCAACACAAGAAAATAATACAGAAGAGGAAGATACCGATCCACTGAAAAGCAGGAGACAGGGAAATCAGGAATGTGTCTATCAACTTCTTTTTGTGTTCAAGAATGTCAGTTACAGATGCCACCTGGATGCAAGACGTGATGCAGTTCATCAGTTTGTCAACTGGAACTGAAATATCTTCAGCATCGTCAGGTTCTGCAAACAAGTAGAAAGCCTCGATTTACTTTGGCATTTTATGATATTTCCACTAACTCAACAAAGTGGCCTTATATACACGAGAGTAGACAAGTTTTCACCTAGCAATATGGTTGCAAACCAGAAAACATTAATAGTGAGAAATACCAAAGAGAAAAATGAATTTTTCATAACCTCACAAAAGTTACTATTCAATGCAGTTCAAAGAAAGGGTCATTTTATCACATGATGCATTCATATTAGTAGTGATACAAATATTTCACACCAAGGCAAATGGAACTGCCATGCCTGCTATGCACCTCAAAAGAGGACTTTGAAATACTATTCAAAGCCTTTGACGCAACCACTACCAGCAATATCCCCAAGGTTGCTTTTCTCCCAACTCTAATTTGGATGTCCGGGAAAAAAAAAAACCAGAATTCACTGATAAGTAAAACAGAATTTTCTTAGCAAAATCTGACATGCACACAAGCTTCAGTTGTTGTTTTTTGAGGCCAAAATTGTTAATAATACACCCTCTTTAGGAAAATGCATGATAGAAGAAACGTGTATCCCGGCTGAAGTGAGAAAATTGTAAAAGAAAGAACAATCAACGGGTATTTGATGATATTAAATTGATGTATAACTTTGCAGTGTAAATTAGCTGGTTTTCATCAGTGAGGTAGACTAACATTTAATGCCAAGATCTATAAAGAGTCACAATGAATAACAAGTACGCGAACTGAACACTGAACTTATTTGATTTCAGTATATGTATTAGCAAACAAAGTAAATGTAAGCTTTTGAATAAACCTGCTTTAGTAGTGTCACTTGCCAAAGGTACTCGCCCGGTTTTATTGAGAGAAGCCGAGTTACACATCTCAAATAGCATTGGAAAAACAAGATTAAAGAACTCTGGATTACCAAAGGATTTTATAACCTGAACAAAAGTACAAAGAAAATATCTTGAATTAACCAGAAACATTCTGAATGATTTAAAAGAGATTTAAGAAGTAAATATTAAGATTTACAAAAAAAAAAAAAAGATGAAAAGTAAAGGTTGAGTTTATGTATAGACATTTCTCGTGAGAAGGATCAGTTTCTAGATCTCCTTGTGGTTATTAATCGCGGCAGAAAACTCTCTCAACCGAAATTGCCATAGATATCATATTCCTCTGTATCTTTCATATGGATGATTATCCTCATGGGCAAAAACATTTAAGTTTTTTTATTACAAGATGTTCATATATAAATTCCAAGTGAATTTCACTCCAGATTGGTCCCAAACCAATACGATCATTTGCATCTATTGTTCTCCCCCATACAACTTGATTAAAGGTTATAGCAAACAAGCCACTGTGCACAACAAAAATGGCCGGTAAAAGCTTTGATGAGTAATACAGTCATTGGCTAAAACCATTCCAAAAAAGAAACATATATTATTTGGTTGAGTGTTGCATAATTCCAAAAAAAAAAAAAGAAAAGAAGGGAAAAAAAAGTGAAAGAAAGAGGTCAAAAGTAGGCCCAAGTTTTGACATAGATCCTCTCAAAAATTTAGGTAAGCTTGTTAGAGCTTGGGTCAAACAAACGATATTAGTAAAGAAAAGCACCTGAAAATTTTCCATAAAGCCAAAACCAGACTTTTATGAACAACTTGAATATGCAATTGAATAATGAAATCCGGGACTAATCTTTGGTGGATACTTACCTGTTCAAGACAGAAAAAAGCAGCTTCACGGTATTTCTTGACTTTTTTCGTGCACGCAGAAGACACTACACTCAAAATAGAACCAGGAAGAAGAGGATCTTCAGTGGAAATTGCTTTATGGCAGGATTTCGACAGAGCACTTATTGCATGTAATAGTGTCTCCTTCCCCTGTTATGATGAAATTGAAAATTATTAACAATGGTTCACCAAATATATAAATATATATATATATATATATAAACGATGCAAACTATTGTTACAACAGAAAATCATAGAAGAATCCTAACACTTCTCACATAATTAGAAACAATGACTATAAAAATAACTAAGTAAGGTATTCCTACCTCCCACAAACGACCAGGAATTTCCTTCATAAGAGATTTGAGGAGAACATCATGACAAGAAGACAAGGAATCACCCAGAACTTCACTAAGTTTGCAGATTGCCTGAGCAGACTGCAGGTGCAAAATACAAATGAGCTTCTTTGGCATACAGAAGAAGCAAAGAGGGGTTTCACGAAAATAGGGCCAGAAGAAGGAAGAGAAAAGGAGAACTTACTTTCCGTTTACTTGCCCATGAAGATGATGTAATGCCCTCACAAATAAGCGAAATGATTTCTGCCAAATATAGCTGTAGTGTTATTCTTTCGCCACTTGTGCTTTCTTCCCATAGCTCCTCAAAAAGACCAGAAACATGTTTGTCATCCTCAAATCTGCAGAAGAATTAACACAAGAATTTCAAAGTCAAACTCTTCCATTACAATAGCTATTCCTATCATGCTTAAGGAGAATGGCCGTGTTTAAACATAATTAATAGTTTACATTGACTCTTATGGAGCTACATTGGTACTCAGAAATAGTTTACAAGGATTTGAATCAGGGAATAAAGGAAAAGTGGAATATCTTTTAGCACTTCTTTAACCCTAATCATCTGAGTAGCTTTTGCAGAAGCTATTTATCATGTATTATGTCCTAGTCTCAGTAGGCAGTAACTGCTCTAATGGTAAAACAGAAGGGCATAAAACAGTCACAAAGACAGCTTAGAAGAGGAAATGTATCCAGACCTTGAAATAAATATCACTGGAATGATCACTGTATTATATCCACTCAAAACATCCGAAGCAGTAGATGAATAGCTTTTCAACAAATATGCACAAGATGTTTGAGCATTCCTGTCACCAGTGTGCAAAGCTGCAGTGTCTTCTATCAACTTTTGAGCCTGAGAAGAAGTTGCATACTTCAAAACAATGGCCAAAGCACCTGCAAAGGCACGTTTTGTTGCAGTACTTCTCTCCTCCTTCACAACAGGAAACAAAAGCCTCGATAGCGTGTTGGTATGGGGTCTGATATCGACACCAACTTTCTGAACTAATAAGTTGATAAAGGTGGCAACACCAACCCTGTCAGATTTGAAGTTTAAAAGGAAAAACAATCAAAATTGTAGACAAGATCATTAATAACATGATTGCAGTTAGCGAGCAAAAGCTTCCAGCAATCACTATGTTATGCAGACAACTTGAAATTTTC
The DNA here is from genome assembly GCA_030664755.1 of Microcos paniculata. Lineage (NCBI taxonomy): Eukaryota > Viridiplantae > Streptophyta > Magnoliopsida > Malvales > Malvaceae > Microcos > Microcos paniculata. Next base: position 38,293,885 of record CP131459.1, on the reverse strand, counting down.
ATCATTAGAGTTATGAGATACAGTTCTCACTGTAATGTATGTATATCACAAACTAACGCTATTTTGGCATACAAGCATTATATTTCATAGGACTTTGTGAAGTGATTTTACATTCAGGCATGTCATACATAAAAACAATGATTCCTTCTGACAACTTCATTTGAATCCCATCATCTGATGGAGTTTCAGCTAACAGCAGAACAACATTTATCAAAACCAAAACAATTTACTTTATATGGATTGTAGCATCCCAATAAATAATACATAGAAATTGGGAAGAAAAGTAAGATTAAGGGAATGATAATCATAACAGATGTAGCATGTGCTGCAGGAAGGGGTGAGAACTGTAATTCATTACTTTCAGCATCACACTATCACACAGAACCTTTTATATCAATCTGTCAGCAAATGGTTATGGTCATCACTTTGCAAGGATATAATAGGATGGCAACTCTGGTAGTTATAGTAATGTATCCAATTCTCCTCAAGTCTGGTTGGTTTGGAAACAAAGACATTTCAAACAGGAAACCTATATACGTAACAAATATCAAATTTTGTTAAAAATGCTTATGTTAAAAATAGAGCTATTTAGTACAGAACTAATTGAATAAAGCATCATCAATTGAAAACGTTGAGAGCAGATAGGCCAAACCCACATTAATATTTAGAAGCAACAAGTTAGAAGCTTCAGAAAACCAAAGAGTGAGATCACAATGTAAAGATTAGTATTTACTTGTATATCAGCAAACAATATGATAAATGGAATGGCCTGAATATATGATGAAAGACAAGCGGTTCCTACATGCTATATATCTCATAATGAGACTTACGCCATCATGCTTAAACCATAATCATAAAACATTAAATTAAGAATGAAACACTATTAAATTCCTTTAAGAAATGGAGCCAGCCACTCATTTTCAAATAAAAAGTTCTGGAATTTCAAAATTCAAGTGAGGGAATTCCTGGATAAGCAGTAGAAGCCTAAGCAATTGCACTTATTTGGCTCTTCACAGTTACCCATATATTACAAAAAAACTACAATTATCACCTTTGGTTTGAAATCATCTTCTAGAACCAAGCACGAAAAATCTAGTGCCAAAACTTGAAAATAAAGTAGGTTTCTACCAAAATGTCGAAGAACAATATTTCCTTACAGGTTTACCCCTAATTTCAATGTTCAAAAACAAAAAAATATAAATGATAGGTTTCTGTAATTCTACAATCTGCACATTCAACAATCATCAAGACAATGAGAAGTTTTTCCACTTCAAAAATGCAGAAAAGGGCAAGGACAAGTATTCAAAGTTTAAGTTCCTTTGTCCGCCTTATGATTAGCCGTAAGTTTAGAATTGCAATCAATACCAACCTAGTATTGAGGCCAACTCCAGATCGAACCAAGTTAGCAAGTCGTGGAACCAACATTTCCAATGATTTGTTATCTACAACATTTATGCACAAGTCAAGGGTCTCCCACATGGGGGATCCTTTTGCAATTGAAAGTCGTAGATTTTCTAGCTTCTCTGTTTGTATTCCAACATTTGCTGCATGCAACTAAGAGAAAAAAGAAACGAATCAATAAAATAAGATAAACATGGAATAGTTTAAAAGGCGGAACCAGGGACACGAGCTTCCTTCAAACCTCAACATAATTGAGTCCTTGGTCTTCTAGGCTTGATAGACTTTCCAGCATGCAACAAACCAAATCGGGTAAATGTGGACGAACTGCAATCCCAGCACCCTGTTAATAAAACCCAATTCCCTAAAGGTAAATTAACTGAATAACAAAAAAACCATCAATAAACCATCAATAAGGACAAATACTAAAACATGGAGCTAAAGAAGTAACAAACGCCCACGCTATTTAATAATATTGGATACAAATGAAAAAGGAAAGAAGCAGAAGACCAACCGGACATGGATAAAAGTTAGAAAAAAAGAATCTACTTCTACTGAAAATATGATCTTCAATAGAACAAAATGACACAACAAAATATAGCTGCCCCACCTAAAGAGATTAGTTTATTTTTTATGTTGTTGCAGTAGTATGTCATACTGCTGAAAACACATTGAAATTCTCAAAATGTTTGGCCAATGTGATACTGAACAAAGTTTGCGGTCAACTTTGGAATGTCATTCCATAGTGATGGGACTTTGACACTTTCTAATATTTATACTTAAAAACACAGTAAAAATAACCATCAAAGCTTATCTACTTACTGAGAGACAAGACTTCGATATGACAAAAAGGTATTTTAGTAAGACAGATTTAAGTAATCATATAATTCCTAAATCAAGTTCACGGTGAATAGTGAATACTGAAAACTGGAATATAAAATGATAAATGCTAATTTCATCTGTAGTAATCAAGGAAAAATAATAGCCAAATATTGCTAACCTTTGCAAGCTTCATAACAACTCCAATTGATGCCTTACGTATACTGTCAACTTTACTCAATATGCCTTCAGCAAGTAGAAAGGGAAGAACAATATCCATTGATTGCCTTGCATCTGATGCTTCAGTAAGTGAGACATCACAGAGCCTTATTGTCAATGAGGTTACAGCACGGCATAGTCTGTCACCAGCATTTCGAACAGTTTCCTTGATGTCATCCATGGCACGAAATGCAGCAACCCATATTTTCTTCAAATGCTTACCAACCTAAATGCCAAGAATATAATGAATGGGTTTTACTGGAAACAATAAAAACTTTTACACATTACAACATACTGTAAACATATTATTACAAAAATCTTAACCAGGAAACTTTTATATGATATCAGAGTTGGGTCATGCTCACAATGCAAAAGAAATATATATTTTACTTTGAATGGTAGCATAACGGTGGATGTGGTAAAAGTATCTGATCACCTGATCAAATTTCCGTCCTTGAATAATATCTGCAAGCGCAAGACAAGATGCCTCGCGAGAACGCCAAAGCCTAGCTCCACATTGTGTTAGAAGATCATCAAAAATATAGTCCAGGTTTTCATCTATGGTCCTCTTAGGATCAGCCACTAGAGATTTCCATATATGTGCCATAGCATCCTGAAAATGTCACAAGCACTTGAAGAGTAATGAGCACAAAAAACACAGTCAAGAATATGCTATCTATCAGTAAAAGCTGTGTAATTACAAGAAATTCATTGATTCAAAGGAAAAAGAAAAAAAAAAAGAATATCTTTACAAACATTCTTATTCGCTAAACAGCTTTAGATAAGAATCACAGAAGGTTAAAATAGAACTATTGAAGAACTTTTGTCAGGCGTCAAGGAATTTTACCTGCACATTTTTATCAGGATCATACTGGTAGCGAACAAGCCTTGGAATCAACAAACGTAAATGCGGTTGAAGAGCATCACCCGCCTGCTTTGCTATCTTAGAAAATCCAAAAGCAGCACCCCTCTTGGAATTTAGAGAGGCTTGATAATTAGCCAGATCCATAAATTTGTAAATTAAATCTGGTTGCCCCATCTCATTTGCAAGATTGCAAAGCTCCTTGTAAGTGCTAAGTTTCCCGCCACTAAGACTTTCACCAATGGTCCCCTCTTGGAATACTTCCGAGTCTTCAACCAGCTGAAAACAAATCCACACCCAAAAGCAAGCAGCAAAAGTTCAAAATAAAGGTCCAGGGAAAAAATAAAAAACAAATTAAGGATTTACGAAAAAGCCTTTGGAATCTGTTTCTAGCTAACTTAGGTAAATATGTTTGTTAAGGCGGATATTTAATCTTTATCCAAGGTTTCTTACTTATAGGCTGAACAGGCTTAATAGGTTTTCTGTTTGGGGAGGCAGTCGTTATGATATCTTGGTTAACAGTTCGATTATGAATTCCACTAATTGCAAAACCGTAACTTCTATCTGATATTAGTGCTCAACCTAAATTCATGCACCAGTAAAGCATTCATTCTACATCAAGATATAACTCTAAAACTTTACCTTGACAGCTCTTTTCCTCTTCCCTGAACCAGTCAAAGTAGTAACAAGTGCATCAACCAGGTTTTTCTTCATTGATGCATCACCAAGTTCATAAACAATGCTCATGCCTTGCGATGCGAGCTCCTGTGTAAGCTCATTCTGTTCACCTAGTAGGTGTGAGAAGGCCTCCTGCATTTGATTCAAATCTTTTCAAAACAGGACTCAAAGCCAATTATGGAGACATTAAACTAGAATAACAAGTCAGAAAAACGAGACCCAATCTACAAGTTTATGGGAACGTCTCCAAAATAATTTAAGCTTCATATCCAGGAGGATAGAAATATTTTTTGCCAAGCATGACGTCTCAATCAATAAAATTTTATACCAGTCAAACTTTGTAATTATAGCATCTTGACTCACTCGTGTACTTGCTCTGCTTTCTTTGTACTTAAATAAAACTTTACTCGTATGAGAGAAAGGAAAAATTGGAAAACTATAGACCAAAGCAGCAGCCAGGTACATAGGTCACATTGCAACCAGAATACCAGAACTTTCTTCCATGATGGGAAAAGAGAGAGAAGCGAGGTTCTATCAAAGAAAAAGTGCCTATTGGTACAAATCAGAACATTATCAGAAGAAAGTTCTAATATCCCCTCTTATGACAAGTTCTAGAGTTATAACTGCAGACTTTATGGCTATAATTCAATATTTTCCTCATATCCAGAGTCAGACTCTAGGCAAAATGGAAAGAGGAAAATTAAATAAATTTATAATAAACTTAAAACAATGCAAGCGCTACAACCACACAACATCCGTCCCAAAGGTGATAATCAGGTTATAGTTAGGACCCAAAAGGCTTTTCTTTCATTTTTTTGCTGCTCGTAAATGAATTTAAAATAAAGTATATTTCCATAATTCCAAAGTTGTGCCTGACCTGAATTTCTGGAAGCATTTGTTGGATGGTAGGATGATGACCACAATACATTGTCAGCGAAAGTAGCCAGACAGTTCCAGCACAGCGCTCTTCTTTTCGACTACTGTACAAAAGAGAATCAAAAAGTTTTCTAGCAATAGTATCTCTAACCACGATGCGACAATCTTCACTGGTCTCACTTTTCTCATCGGAGCTATATTTGGACAAAGATAACTTCATATCACCCATAAGAAAGTTTGAAGTCATGGAAAGCGAAATATAATTAGTCTTGAGAATCACATCAGCAGTTACAGGAACGCCACCCCAAAGAAATGATAGAGCTTCTCCAGCAGCAAATAAAATATCCTCAACCTGTTCAGATAATAATTTAAAAAATAAGGAAAAAATCAGGAAAATGAGTGGTTTTCCTAGTTGCATGCATCACTTGTACCAAATAAAACTCTCCCGAGGATTTCTTTTCATAATACAAACAATCTGCCAAAAGAAAAAAATCCTGTACTCTGTACCAACCTTAGACCGGCAAAGACTAAAAATCAAATCAAGTGCAATTTTCAAGTGAGAAGCAGAAGTTTCTTTCGCACACATATGTCCGATGGAGATAACAATTTTCTGGATTGCTTTAGTGTCGTCACCAGAGAGTAGCTTGCTCAGCTTTTCATTTAAAACTGCCAGAATCATACCTGCAGTTTCTATAATAACTTAGCATTCTATGTAGCTTTTTGGACAAACATAGCAATAAAATCAGCATAGGTTATAACTTTACCTGAAGAAGAATCACAAACGAGTAAAGGTAATGGTGCATACAGCCCAATATGACCCAGTGCTTGCATCGCAATGGAGGCCAATGTTGCATTCTCAGAATTAACAACACCAACAAGGCATTTAAGAGTATTTTGCAAGAGTTCCTCTGCGATCTGTTTAATAGTGAATGTCAAGAATGCATGAATACCAAAAAGGTTACCAAACTGTCAAAAAATTTAATATTATTGATTGAACACATTTGGGAAGAAAAGAAAAAATTTTGCAAGTGGCAGCAGTGAAAAAATTAATAACAAATTGTTAAAAATTGATCTGGTCATTTATAAAGATAAAATAGAATACTTTGCCCTCCACAGCTATACTGGTTTGACAAACTGAATTCTGCCGGCAAACTTAGATAATGGAATCAAGATAAATAAATAGAGCATAGTTACCAAGGGTTCAAGCCTTTGTCCTTTAGCAACACCTTTTTCAATTTATTCACCACAAATACACCCAAAGACTTCAAAGGCTTATTTGGATAAGACCTTAAATTAAATGAACTAAAACCAGAAGACAAGGAGTGCATGGGACAACCACCCCATAAAAGTGCATAAAATTTTTTTTGTCAGTGCTTGGCATTTCTTGATGCAGTATCATCAAGGCACCAATAACATCATGACAAATTTGCATCAACAGTAAGCGTACAGCCTTATTTTCAAAAAGAATCCGAAAGTTACAAGTCATTTTAGAACTTACAGAAGGTGATTTAGACACACCATCGGCAGTGACATATCCTATAGCACATAATGCTCCATGTTGTGCCTCAAACCTGAAGAATATTTAAATCACATTTACCCAAAAGAAAGAGAAGCACGCTCAAATAAAAAAAATTATGAGATGGCCAAAAAAAATAACCTACAAGTAATAATTCCAAATACAAACAAACTATAGTCACAAACCTTTTGTTTGTTCCACTGAATGATGATACCAGTTCACATATAAGGCCAGATGATGCATCAAGCGGAAGGCAAGAGGAAGCAATGCCAAGCAAACGTGCTACAGACTCACGAGTATCCATGTCCACATGACTTAGTAATTGCTTTAACCATGATATTCTTGAAGCATAGTGTGAAGCTACCATCTTAAAAACAATAATAGTAATAATAAAAAGGGAGATATGTCAGCAACGAAACAATCTTGTGGAAAGACAGAAACCAATCAAGAATAACAACCAAGCCTATAAAACCTGCAGCACTAACAGGGGGAGCAACCAAGTTTAGACAACATACAGCACTAACCTCCGGAAGACATGATCCAATTGTCACCAATGCCTTGGAAGTTGTTGAATGTAACTCAACAGAGCCTTCAAATGCCATAGCATGCTCTAGTAGCAAGCACAGTCTTTCCACTGAAGACAGAAATTCAGATGATCTTCCTAAGGAGTTGTTTTGCACCAACTCACACTCAAAGCACTTCAACAAAAATTGAATCATTGCCACATACATTTTTGATGGAAAAAGAAGCTTTTGCTCCCTCATTTCATATGAATCTAACAACCTCGGCTGCTGCTTAAGAATGTATTCCAGCATATCTCCAAGCTTAGGATATCTATGATCTGCATTTTGACTGATTGTGCGCCCTATATCCTTACCGAGAAATAATCCTTCAAGTGCCATTTCCCTATTTAAAAGTGAAAAAAAGGATGGCAGTGGGAGGGGGGCTGTAAATGCTACTGTTAACTTAAAAAACTTTAAGAATGACAAAATAAATCAAGAGCACAGAAGACAAGTAGAATATAAAATAATGAAAAGAATTAAGGGTCTAAACATTTCCTAAACATCACAATAATGTCTAACAGTCATGCCTCACATCTCCCCTAAGCCTAAGCATGGATTAGGAGCAACAGATCCTTTATTTCCTTTCCATTAAGATTTGAAAGCAATTTTTATCAAGATAATGCACAGGGCAAGAAATTATTTGCAATATCATTTATACAATTCATTGCCTACAAAAACACATGATATATACGGCCCTTTCCAACACTTGAAGTTTCGTCAAAATCTACAAATATTACCATCAAAAGGCACTCAATTTAAAGCAAAATATTTCTGGAAAACATTTGTATTTTTTGATGACCTTTAGTAGGGATGCTTACTACCAACATAAGGCACCTATCAAGTTATTGTTTTCTGCTTTATTAGCAGGGAAAGAAATTTTTCTCATAAATTTTTGCAACCATTTGCTCTCCTATTTACTAAAAAGCAACATCCTAGCAGTATAAATATCCTTTCACATCACAAATACCACTACTTAAGCACTCAACTCATATGGCTTTTAGTTTCCCCTATCTAGAAAGATGAAATCTTGTTTTCTCTTTTTCTTTTTAGTTTCGTCCCTTTATTTATTACTTGTATCGCTAATTTTAGTTTTGTAGATTACTTAAATCATTACCTCCCTACTTACCGTACGGTACATCATTCTAATTGTGGCACAAAGTCATCTAATCTGTCTTCCTACCACATCACTTGAGGAACCTGGGTACTCTCACCCCTTTCCCCTAAGCCCTATCATCACCATTTGCATGGTACCTTATTCCAATCAAAACAGTTACACCCCAACTCTTGCAGCCACTTACATGCCAATGTCATTGTCTCTACGTAAGTCTGTTGTTCAACTTAATACTCTGCATTGTCCGTGGTTTGCCACCAGTCATATTGCAAATGCATGCTTTAAATGAAATTAACCGTCTGATTCAGTTCCCCCACTGCAACTGTACATTCTCTTATTAAGTATAAGAAGAGAATTTAAATATGCAAAACAACTTCAAGTTACATTAACCAATAAGAGAAGCTTTTTGCATATTTAAACATAGGTGGCCGAATGCCCTTAAAATTGATCAAGCCCACCATGTGACAATGGCAATACTTGCAAATTCATCACGGACAAATAACTGGCAGGAGCAGCTGGACAAAAGTATTATAAGAAAGCACTATTAAAACTGCAGAGTAATTGATGAATGTGATGAAGATATTGATATAAGCATGAAGACTAAACAGTGCACTCGCGCATCATCCACATTCTGACATTAGATATCATTACGGACACTAAGCAACAATTGAGGAAAATAAGGACATCAAAAGTAATTTAAAAATAGATGCAAAAAGAATTCTTTACTGTACGATATAAATAAAAAGAAATTCAGGTACCTTATATCCAACCTAGAGTCAGCTGCCCCAAGCATACAAATAAATCGACTGGGACAATGCTGCGAATCAAACACAGATGTGGCCCACCTCATCACACAAAAACGAACTTCACTTTGTTCCTGGTCATGACAATAAATAATTAGGCGCCTTCCGCAAAACTTAAAGACTAAACCAGAATCATGTGTGAAAAAATCAAGTTGTAGAGCAAAGTAGATACAAGTCAACAAACAGTGAGCTAGAATTGTATAAGTCTAGTACCACTTGGCAATTCTTCAGCAACAGTGTCTCCAATTCCATTAGTACAGCAGCTGAAGCTCCCTGAGGCTCATGTAAAGGGTTGGAAGGATCAGATATCTCATATACAATATCAAAGCCTGAAAGCCTTGCACATCTCAGCAGACCAAACACACTAATTTGAAAGGAAGTTGATTTTATCTAGAAAGCTTCAATTTGGTCAAAGCTCACAATATCATAAAAGAGGAGGTGCAGCAATATATACAGCAGAAACAAGTGTCTCATGGGCGTCAAAGACAAATCCATTAAGAGAGTACATGATGATATATACACGTATAAATAGTACACACTATTCAGGGGATATTTAATTTTTTATACAAAAGATCTTTAAGTGATAACAAGGAAGCAGAAATGAAAAGCAAATACAGAAGGATTTGAAATCCAATCAAGTTCTTGAGCAAATAAATTAAACTTTTTCCTGAAGGTGAAAAGCATATTACAAGTATGGAGCTCAACGTGTCAAAAAACAAATAAAGTTATAGCAGATTAGGAATAGAATTATGCTCATTTTATATCACAAGTAGACCTGACCTTCTCCCCTGATATATGCACTCTCTCTCTCTCTCCAGATGCACCATAATCATAAAAGGAAAGATTACTCTATGGAGTCATAAAAACAAAACCAAAACAGGAATCATACAATATGGAAAAACCAGCAAGGCATATTCAAAATTTGATGGGAAAGAGTATGCCTACCCAGGAGTATTCTTGTAATTAACATACATGTTAGTCCATCTCCACTACGATTAACTTTACATCAATTAGGAAACAAGCAGACGTGTATAAGTCTTTAGAACCATGCAAATCAAACTTAATGGATTTCAATGAGTGACTTCGGAATATAGGTTAAATAAAATTTGTATACCATGTAGGCAGCAGCAAGTGAATTTGTTGCTTCTTGGATAACAAAACGAAGAGATTGGGACTCTACTTTCAAAGCATCAAAAAGACGAGTGGCCATGTCAATTTTGTCTCTGCAATGAGGGTAAAAAGCAATTAGATTATTCAATCAGAGCATCAGGATAGAACCACCAATTATCAGAATAGATAGGTTAAAAACCTGAAAAGTTGTGGCAGGCGCTGCGCAAGCAAGCCTATTGCTTGAAAAGAAAAAACTCGGGTATCCCTTGCAACTGAATCTGGTGAATGAAATAAATCAACGTAATTTCCTAGGATTCCAATGATCATAATTCAGAACAGTGATGTAAAAATGAAGCTCAGGAAACTATTCAAATAGATCACCTGATTCTGAATTTGAGTAACTATCAAGTAACTTCAGAATCCCATTCAGTATGAGAGGGCCCATGAGTTTCAGTTGATCAAGTTTTGACTACATAAATGGAAAAGAAAATGACAAAAGGAAATAGTATCAAATAATAGTAAAACTAGTCTTAAGGAAACGAGAAGACCCAACATAGAGTGAGCATGAGAAATAAAACTACATATGAAAATATATTTGGCATTAGTTATTTAAATAACAGACATGGAGTGTAAAATGCTGCTACTAAGCAACTTTTCTTTTTTCCCTCATGTTGATGATTTTTCTAGCTACCACAACAGCCTGGGCCTCAAAGCAAATAGAAGAGCACTGTTACCAGATGGAGGTAACTACTTCAAACCAACCTAACTTCAGGGTGGATTAGCCGGAGGTAAAGCCAAGCCGAGCCACTCCTATTGTATCTACAAGAATGCTCCTTTAACTTATTCTGAATTCCTGGAGATAAGTAGGCATATTCCAGATAGATATTGCAACCTGCTACCCCTAACACACAACCCCCACCCCCCCCCCCCCCCCACCCACCCCTTTTTCCCTTCCCTGCTTTCTCCATCCAGATGTATATATTTACATAGGTTTAGGTTTGTATCGTAATAGTATGTATGGACCACAATGCTGTGCATAGTAATAACGAGGTCCTTATCTTCAACCTTTTCATAACTTTGGAAATGTAGATTTGCATGTTCAAGCAAGGTGCTGCAGTAACAAAATTGCCACTTTAAAAAGTGACTTCTGCTGAAAAGAAATTATATGGTTGATACGTGATAGCATTCACACATACCTACAGTTTCAGATCCACCCACTATCTCCCTAATTTCAGCCTGTATCTTGCTAGGGGCTCTGAATCCTTTTTCAACAACTTTAAAACATTCTATTAATAAAAACCCAGACGCAGTCATTTTGGTTGCCATTCAGAATGTCAGCAGATTATCTGTTATCCTCTTAATTGCGGAAATAATTTTGGTCGTTGATGTTTACCATTTCAAGCTGTTTCATCTCTTGAACTTAAATATAAACCTCAAAAGCCTGATTATCCAAAGCCAACCAAGAAACTGCCTAATGCAGATTTTTAAAATTCTCTTCTGCATCATACCTTTAGTTCTAAATTTAACTGGCAGGGTAAAAAGATTAAACTCTTAAGAGTAGAAAATTAAATAGAAATCAATAATAAGGTACTAACATGTTTGAAGACCCAGACAGTAAATTCCATTCCCAATTGCTTCAGCCTTGAAGTGGTACCGGTCCCTATCCCATTCACGAATTCAACAAGCAAAAGAACAAATCAGCATATGTTATTTCTATCCACCAACTCAATATATAGTAAGAGAAAGAAATAAGTATCAAAAGAAGAACCACTTTGCAATGTCAATAGTCAGATCTCAAAAACAAGACAATAAGATGAAATCCCACCAAAAAGATTATAGCACCAATTTATCACTGCTAATTTTTACTTCAAGAACTTGTCATTAGTTAGTTGATTAAAGAAAACTGACAACAGGTTCATATTCAATTTGGAGTTCTACCAAATCTGTGGCAAGCAAACTCATTTGAGATTTAAAAGAAAATGCTTAGAGAAAGTTATTCAACAATCCAATAGATCATGGCAACCAAGAACACCATAATGACACCAACATTAAAATATTGATTCCTGACAGGGCTAAAGTTTACTCAAAACATGTTTATGGCAGCCATGACCAGGACACCAGAATGAATTCCCAACAACATTAGGAGAACTCATCTGGAGGCAAGATTACAATATTAATACTGAGTTTAGTGCTCGGTAACACCACACCAATAACCTAAGAAATATCCCACCGAGCAGTCTTTCTTTTACCTAGCTTTTTAGTTTATTTTCTTGTGCTATGGCCAAGTTCTTTTCTTTTACCATTAAAGAACAAATTTTTGTTTTTAATTTTGAGCTTGATCTACTACTCAAAGTAATTTCTCCCCTTATTCCCCTTTACAAGGCTTGAATATCTATCTTTAGTCATAGCATGTTATACTTCATGTTGCTTTGTGTTGCTACACCAGAGGATAAAAAGGTTCTGCCACATACCATAGATGCAGCCGAAAATGCACTGTAAGGTTGATGGAAAACTATTTGCTGCTGTTATAGACCGACAAAATACAGCCATTAGTCTCACTTTCAATGTAACATTTCCAGGATTGACTCTTAAATCAGCAGCAGTATTTTCCGCACTTGTAGTTCCTGGAAAAAGTTTAAATAAGTTCTGATACCAATCTCCATCAGCATGGAAAAAGATTAGAAAAGATTCTCAGCCGCAAATGTCATGTCAAGCCACTGCATAAATACTAGACGTGCATCCAAGCACACAATTTCCCCAAATTCAGAGTTGATTGCATATAACCTTTATAATATATAACCACTGAACACCAGAAATTTATCATAGACATAATAGTCACTCCTTTTTCCAATAAAATTAAGGAAAATGCTAAATGGTGCACCCGTGCACCATTTAAGGTGCCAAATATGGAAAGTTTTTTATAATTAATGCTTCACTTTTTGTTGAATTCAGAAAAAGTTACTGCATTAAATGAAAAGTACTTTCCTTAAATAGAAAGTCAACCCACCTTAAATGGTTCATGGGTGCACCTGTTAATAAGCCGAAAAGTGGGACAAGTATGAAGCAAAACAGACAATAAGATGACACCTAAACAATATTTAAGATTAGAAAATTCACTTAATCAACGAGAAAAGGAATTGCATTTCATACCAGTAAAAAGTAAAAACAGTCTGTTAATCAACCTCGGATCATCTAAATTAGCACCAGAAGCCTTTCTTTTTATGAGCTCTTCTCCTCTCTTGACAACAGCCTCTTGACTTAACAAATCAATAACAAACAAATCATTATAAGAAAAAAATGATAAATAAATATTTAATTTAAACAGGCAAATTATATTATACCTATCAGCACTAGCAGCCACATATAGAGGATAAACAAGCTCAAGAGACAGCTCCATAGCTTCAACAACATTCAAGATCCCCAGCTGCTTACAGAGAACCAAAGTAACATATAAATTTCTATGAAGTTCTTAGGTAGTTATCTGTACGTGGCCTATTAGAAAATGTACTCAGTGAACTTTGAAAAATGTATGTTATGGCTAATTACAGCATAGCCACCCAAAAGAGTCCGGCAACAAGATAATATGCAACTCACTTTTCTTGTTAAAAGCATGTCACCTTTCAATGGAACCTTCCCTGCAACACAGTTAGCTTGAGCAATGGAGAGCCCCGGTGAAACACCTCCTCTGCAGAGAAAACATAAAAGGGGTTAGATGCATTTGGAATGAAAACAAATGGTATAAGATTATAGCATCACTATGTTAAAAGAGTTCAGACCCTTGTGCCGGTGGTTGGTACAAAACTGTATGAAGGCAAAATTCAAGAAATAGATCCCTGTCCTGGGAATCATTTAATAATTTATACTTTGCAGCAACTTCATCATCAATGTGGCTTGCATGACATTCACCAATCACCTGACACCAAAGAAATTCCAAAAGCATCAGCTTTGTTTCAATTTTTATTTTCTTTTTAGGGAAAAAAAGATCACATTATTAACCTGTTCTGATACAATCCTTTAGTTGTACAGGATACAGTCTAGAGCTATTGAGATTTTGGCGGAACAGGTGTTCAGGTCAAGAAATGAAGAGGGATCTGCGGGTATGAAAGAGGAAGTAGGAAACAGGGGGTGATACCGCAAGATGCCATTGGACAGCCACAACAAAAGCAGAGAGAGAGAGAGAGAGGGCAAAGATAAAGGGAAATTTTAAGAGAGAGGACGGGAAGATCCTTCATACTGGCATAGAAAGAGAGAAAGATATGTGAAGGAAATAGTAGAACAAGGAGAAAAACAAAAGGAAAAGGGTCGGAAAAACAAATTACTTAATGGCAAATTTTGAAAGTTGTGTTCCCTGCCACATGTCCTTACGTGCCATATGACCGGATTAGCAAAGTTAACTAAATCTGAATATTTGCTTTATTTGAAACAGCTCATGTAGTTTTTACTCCTTGATTAGACCAAATTGAACATTAGGCTTTACATTGCAAATTTTGAGTAAAGATTGAGCTCTAACTTCTAATCTGTTTGTTCAGCCATCCAATACCTAGAAAGGATGTAAGAAGAGGAGTCACCTAATGATTTGACATATACCTTAGTAGCAATTCTCGTGAATATCTCTTGGTGTTGTTGAGGAAGCTTTGAAATATTTATCACAAGCATAGGAGCCATATTTTCTTTTTCCTGTAACAAAAGCAAAGATTAAGTATGAAAATGCTACAACTTACAGGCTCCAAACACCAACAAAATATATTAATTTCTCAAAGATGAGATTCTGGATTACAGACAAAGTGGAACAAACCTTTGAAGGAGCACGTTCAAATGCCATCTCGATATACACAATGCAAAAGTTCTTAACCATTGGGGTAGCACTGGCTTGCATATACATGTTTAATAATTCAGGCAACGGTAAACCAATCTCATGCTGGTGTTTCACTCGCTTGTTCACATGACTCAAGATCTCAAGAACCTAACATGACAAAGCAACCAAAACATAGCCATTGAGAATCTAATGACCAAATATCTACCTTTTATACCATAATTAACATATTAAGAGGAGGAAAACATGAAATTTCAACAGCAAAGGCAGATTCAAGTAGCATAAAGCAGACGTTAACAAAGCATGTACATCAATGATCAAACAATAGATGGCATGGGAATCTGCAAAGAATGGATGAAAATAAATCTCTCCGGTGAAAACCTACACAATATACCAACCCAGACAAAAACAAAGGAAAAGAACATAATGTCAGATGAAGCAAATGGCATCAGCCTCCGGTTTAGAAGTTGTGCTAAGGTTGGTTCTACCACCCAAGCCTTCAATTTAGCACATGCTCAACAATGAAACTCTCATTTAGTAGCATGCTAGTCTATATTGGTTGCCTTTAAGTCTTAAATTTGTGTTTCTTTGGCTAAAACCTCTGGCTATCATTTGTTTTTCTGTTTCTGGAGTTCTAAGCTGTTCTTCTCCTAAGTAAATAACTGTAATGAGATTGGAATTAAATAGAGTACCCACCGAAAACAGATAATCACAAAAATAGAACAGTAAACATGTTTTACTTTCGAGTTAGAGAAAGTACAGAAGTAAAGCTCAAGAGTAAAACAGAGACAATTGATCTGTCCTCTACAAATGAAGTGAGAAAAACAGAACGAATCTTGAGACTCGCACAAGTTCAATACACATATCTGCTAGAACTATTAGCAAACAATTTCATATGAAATCAAGGAATCTGTCATTTTTTTATAGTAAAATTTATTATTAAACAAATAAAAATAAAAAAAATTTTATTGAGAGAGAGAGAGAGAGAGAGCAGGATGTTTGAGAATTCAATTCCAAAACTGTTTAAACCACACAATCCAAACGGATTATTCCTAGACCTTTGAATCATAAATCCCCCAAATTTAGCAGTGCCCTAGGCCTAAACCAGGATCAATTTTAATTGCACAAGCCATGAAGAGGCCTTTCACAATGTGTCAAACAACTTGTTTGGTGGGTTCAGAAGCAGTAATCAGATATCTTTGGCAATTAAACTGAAAAATGAACTTCTCCTAACCACCTTTGATGGGCCAGGAAAGAAGCCTACCAAATAATACTAACAGAAACATCACTCAGTCAAGCACTCACTCTATGTAAAGAACCCACAAATTCAAAGAATTATGGTAAGTGATACAGATATTTAAGCAATAAGTATTTTATATGAACTGAATTGCTAAACAATGATATTAGAATGTAAAACATACGCGCAGCAAAGACTTGAATCAAACTATCTCCATCAAAATATTTTACTATCCCGTGGTTGATATTTAAGTTTAAAAAAGTAAAGCATAGTTAATATCTTCCATACAATTCCATTCTCCAAAATCTCAAATTAAAACAACTTCTAACAAGAACTGCCGAAATCAAAAAAAAAAAAAAAGAAGATAGATAAATAAACGAAAATTCAAATATAAGGAACAAAAGAGGAGGGCAAAAGCACTGTAACCTTGTTGCGGACGTGTTGAGAAGAAGAGGAAAGAGAGGAAATAGTGAGAGGGAGGAGCTTGGAGAGCAAGACTTGGAGTTTGGAGTCGTCGCAGAGAGCTAATCTAGTCAACATTCGATCCAGCAATTCTTCAGTCTCCGCATCGGATTTCGCCGCTGGCGTTGCTGATGATTCCGCCATTTTTGTTTTTCGTTCAGAACAAGAGACTACCGAATAAGACTCAGAAGGAACTCAGTAGAGAAGAGAACAGACCGCCTTTGGTTTTTATACCTTTTGAGCTTTTCCCCTTTCTTTTAAATTTTGGTTTTATATAGAAAAAAAGGAATTTCATTTGCCCTTTTTTCAAGGTCTCTTTTAAGTTTTAAGTTTTCTTTTTTCTTTTTTCTTCTTGTGGTTTCCTGTAGACAAAGTTAAAGGGCCGTTTTAATTAGCTGGAAAAAAATGACCGTTAAAAATACAGTCTGTATTTGGTTAAAAATTCATAATAATAAATTTATTGTTTATTATATACGAGAGGCGATAGCAAATATATTTTATATTATTTTAGTAAATATATAATAACAAACAATGTAAACACATGTATCGAAATTCATAATAGTAATAAGTACATACTTCCATATATTAAACATAGAAAATAGCTAAATTATTTTTTAACTCTATTTTAAAAATATAAATATACTAAATACATATAAAATTGGATATGAAATGATAAAAATATCCATCATTCTCTCAATTCTTACCATTTTAATTTTAAAAAGATAAGGATAGTTTGATCATTTCACTTTTCTTATTTAATTTTATTTTTTTCAAAGCGTGGAACAAAAAATATTAATATCTTATTAATATTTTTTATATATTATATATTATTATATAATATCTTTATATATAATATATTTTTATATATTAAGATATTAATGTCTTTAAATATTATACATTATATATTTTCCACAACCTTTTTTATATATTATATATATTATTATATAATATCTTTATATATTATATATTTTTATATATTAATATATTAATGTCTTTAAATATTATATATTATACATATTTATATATATTTTTCACTACCTTTTTTAATATTTTAATTATAATTTATTTAATTAATATTAATTATTAAATATTAATATAATAATACATATAAAATTAGTATTGTAATATTGTAGTGTGATTTTATAATATTAACTATGAGTATTAGTTATTTTTTAGGCTC
The DNA here is from genome assembly GCA_030664755.1 of Microcos paniculata. Lineage (NCBI taxonomy): Eukaryota > Viridiplantae > Streptophyta > Magnoliopsida > Malvales > Malvaceae > Microcos > Microcos paniculata. The sequence continues at coordinate 38,276,238 of CP131459.1, read as the reverse complement.
TATATATACACTCATTTTTTTTATTACAATATGTATCCGCTTTCAAAATTTTATTTATAATATATATACATAAAATTATATAATACCAATATATAATTAACATACTAATTTTTACACCCAACGAAACACGGGTCTTTTGTTAATAATAAATAAATAGATGAAGGGAAAAGGAAAAACGCTCCGGAAGTCCCACGAGCCCAACACCAACCCACCAATTATTTCCAAATATCAAGTTCTAATCCATTAAGTATAAAAGATCCAACATAACTAGAAGCCCAAGAATGGCTAAGAAAAGCTCAATCCAAATTCATAGTAATATACCTATATTTTCTTTCGGCCAGACCCATATTGATGGTACAGGTTATGGCAAACGGGCCAGGCCCAGGATGTTTTATCTGTTTTAAAATATGAAATATGCCATCTGTAGTTATGCTACTTCATAAATTAAATCATTCTAGAATTTGACATTTTTTTTTATAGACTCTCGGTATCTAACGAGAAATTATTAGGTAGGTCGGGTCTATTACGTCATTCGTAGACTCAACTAATAAAATTGTGACAACTCAAAAATTATGATATAATTACTAAAACCCTACCACAATTATAATCTAAATTTAAGGACTTACCTTTTAAATTCTCCTTCTTTGTAAAGTGGGGCTAAACCTTTATCAAATTAGTGCCTTAATTTTATGAAACTTTTTGAGTTATCACAATTTTATTGATCGGGTCTACGAATGACGTGGTAGACCCGGTCTACCTAATAATTTCTCGTATCTAACAGTTATATTGGATTTGGAATAATTCGGAGTCAAGCTACATGGACCCCAAAAGGAAAAAACTCGTTTAAAACTATGTTTTCTATTTACAAAATTTGAATTTAAGACTTAATAGTTGGTTTATGGTTTTCATCTAGAGGCAGTTTGGTTTGATGCAATTTAATCACTTTACGTGCAAAGTTAAGGACTATAAAAATTTTACCACGTTTGGTTCAATTTTAATGATGCAAAGTAAATGGTCAATTACAATCAATTAACCTTTGACCATGTAAAGTATTTGCACATGAGAGGTGTGAAAGTATTTTGTATTGCATTTAAATTACTTTGTTATCCATTATTTTTTAAAAAAGATATAAAATAGAAGGATAAATTTGAGATTTAAAGAAAATGTGTTCTAATCAAACATTGTAAAAAACTTTACATGTAATTTAATTAAATTTTTATGTACTAAACCAAATACTATAAACTCACTTTACATGTAAAATGATTGCAGTTCTAAACTTTATAGAAAATTACTTTAGTTTCTTGCAAAATACCAAACGCGCGTCCAATGAAAAAAGTTTCGTCATTTCTCAAATAGAAAACAATAAATTAGTAAATAAATCATGATGTATAAATATAAAATTAATTACTGTGCTTAACTACCAATTATTATTGCGCTACCAAATCTATTTCCCTAAAGAAACACTCATAAACTCACTAAGCCACAAATAAAATCATAAATCAGTAGTATAAAGATGTAACTTTATTCTATAAAGAGAAAAAAAAAAAGAATTTATATGAAGTAATAAAAAAAAAAAACAAAGTCAAGCGTAAAAATTTCAAAATATGCAAACGAGTCCTAATAAAATTAAAATCCCATTCAATTTCCTGTCTAAGAAGTTGAAAAGCAAAGAAAGTGATCTAGAAGTATCATTCTTATCACTTTCCTCTTCAATGGGATGATCAAAGTTCGAAGGCACAATGGTATCCGGGGCAGAATCATCACCCGCAAAATCAGGGCTGTTGGGAGCTGGGGCATCATCCGATGGCTCTTGCAGGCTTTTGGGCAACCCTTGGCCGTGAGTCACATTGATTTGGAAATGCTGACCATTTTGGCATTGCTCACCGTCATAATCACTAGAGTAGAAATAATTCATCCCTTCCTTCACCAGAGGGACTGCTACTGAGACCGGATGAGGCGCCGTGGACGACGGATCGGCGGCCGACCACTCGATGGTATCATTTTCCAGAGCATCCTGATAGTCACATAGCTTGTATGTGGTGAGATTGTATGTTTGCACGACTGAATGGTTATTGTCCGTATTAAAGACTGCATTATCACAAAATAAACACGAAGTTAGTGTTGGAACAACCTATTTATTCCCGAATTTGTACATATTGAACTGAATTTTGGGAGACATATAACATAAAAAACAGCTTGAATCAGGGCAAACTGTAATAATAGTTAATTTCAGACAACAGAGAATTGTCAGAATATTCTTCAGAGTGCAACCCTTTTTTGATAAGTATTTTTCTTTTTTCATTAGTCCCTACACAGACAAAACAATCATCTTCTGCCAGCTAGGAAACAAAGGGTTTCGATGTTCATGCATGTTAGCCTCCAAATCCAAGAAGCTAATTCCCTTACCTTTAGCATTTCAGTCAGCAAAAATTCTTAATAGTGTGGCATACGGCCAACTTCTTGCAGCAGAATCCATCTTTTTATCACTTCAAACTTCCAATTATTAAATTCAAGCAAAATCATGGGAGTTTGAGACCAAAACATCCTTGGAGAGAGACTCAAAAAAAGTAATGGTTGAGATATGCACAGACAAAATGCCTGCATTCTAGGTCATCAGTAATTAGTACTGAGCTTTTTCTTAGAATCTCTTTTGGGAACATGCTTTTTCACTGACAACTATGCTTAAGGGGGAAATCATAACTTATGGTAATTGATTAATTATTCAGTACTTGGCTTTTTCCGAACTGGTATACAACTAATTGATTCAGAAGTTAAAAGAAAGAAAAAGAAAAAGAAAAAGGAAGGAAAGGAAACCTAAAGCTGAGATGAGGTATGAGTGGAGCAAATTTAAACAGAAGTTAAAGGGTAGAAATACAAGAAGGCAATATGGGATCACTAATATTTGGATTTTGGATTAGTCCATTGATTTACCCTGTAAGTCTGTTACAAGTTTTAGCATAAGGAATTCATAATTTGCAGCTTCATTAAGAAATCAGATTTTCTCAGGGAGTTCATATTTCACAATGGATCAGGCAACCGATCAAGTTTTTGTCAACTGAAGATACTTTTTGAAATATTTCCTTAATATGGGTTGACATTTCTTCTGTTAATGGAAAATTTACTAAGAATCCACAGATTTTTGTGAAGACCTCAAATAGGAGTATACAAACATGGCTCATACCAATTCATAAATGCGTACACCAAAAGTGGGAGAGAACTGCAAGTATAAGGAGTTGAAATCTTACTGAGGAAATCTCCCAAGCTGAAGTTCTTGGTAGCTGCCCATTTCTGGTAGTCTACACCAGGCTTTTCGAGGGTGTCAAACCAGCCCAGGGAGTCACCAACTGTGTAGTTCCTGTAAGCCTTAACAGATCCTGAAAAAGAGAGAAGCAGCACAAGACAAGAAATGGTGAAGAATTGCAGAACTGAACAAGTACTGAACCCTGATCTTTGTTCCGTCATTCTTGGTTCCTCTGACGTTTTGGTGTACAATTCAGAAACTCTAGGACTTTACCTCTTAAAGAGTCTCAAAACTAAAAGAGCATTAATGGAATAGCCACACCCTGTGATTTATATATATATGTAGGCTTGCCTTTGCATGGAATTACCAGAATGGTCTATCTTTTCTGATGGTCCCCAATTTTGTCAGATAGTTCCTGTTTCCCCTTTAACAGCTGAGTGAGTGATAAGAAAGGAATAATCCCCCAATCAAGTTATAAAACTTCCTAAAACCTGAATGATTAACTAATCATTAAAAAAAAATAATAATAAAATGATTTGATTACTGGATTGTTTGCAATCACATTATTTTGCATTTTCAGCATTTCAAGAAACATAAAGCCTGCTTACTTACATTCCATTCTCAAATTTTGTTGATAATGAATTTTAACTGTATGGTTTAATTTAATGCATTCAACATCAACTACTATTCCAAGGACAATGAGTTGTATTTTCAACCTACTAATATAAAGTGATAAACAGTTCTTGAACATTGAAATTATAAGAGTATAGACAATTTAACAAAATAATACACGGATTCGAACATTTGATTCAATGATTGATACGTTTTAATCTACGAATTTTAGGGAAATTTTTTCATTTTATCATTTTCTCGAAAACAACAATGCTAAAGAAAAGAAAAATTATAATGCCTGAATGTCGGTCACTTTCAAGTTTCCTCTTATCAAAAGTGGGATGCATACTTCTATAAATGCTAGTTCTTCCAGTATATCAATACGAACACATGTCATCTGCCATGAATGTTTTGTGGTATCTTTCTTTCATGAGGAAAATGACATGACAAAATTTACACCCTCCATCTCCAACTTCAATAGGCCATATGATCTTTCATCAATTCTTATCTTCTAGTTGCAACCCACACATTGTTTTCATTAATTAGTTAATTTATAACACTGAAATTAGTATTATTGTCTATAAATTTCATAAATGACATAAGATTAATATATTTTTAACTTCTATTCCTTTTGAGGTTAACTTGAAAGGAAGAAACTGCGAAGATATTTGTCTGTCTCATATAGCAATTCGGTAGTCATCTCTATTAGGAATTTTGTCAACATTTTTCATTTTTTGTTTTGTCTTTGGAAAGTAGAGAAGTTAGGTGATTTCTTTGATAGGCTGAAGGGAGCTAGCACTGGCAACTCACTGGCAAAGAAAAAACGTCTTAAACCACCAAGAGCCAATAGTTCATTCATTATTGAACATAACCGATTTCCCACTATGTAATTTGTCACCAAATGTTGACTAATATCCTGGAATTATTTTTATTTATAGAAGTTTATAGGGATTGAATACCTTCTAATTATAACATATCCAGGTGTTACCTCCACATTTGATACTCATTTTGCAAAGAGAGTGAAAGATGGATTTAAGATGTCAATGGAGTTGGCTAAAGGGGAAGGGATTGGATTTGTGTAAAAGACACCTGGATTTGAACCTCCATAGGCCTATTGGGAGGTTATCTATAAGTTTAAAACATCCACAAATAAAAGTTTAATAAAATTGTACATTTTTAAAAGGGTTAGTAGTTTACCTTAGCCTTAAGGTTCAATCCAATAATTAAGTTATTAAATAGAATGTACAATTATAAATCACAATAATAATTAAAATGAATAAATTTTCGTTCTTACCCCTTTTTATTCATTCCTGGAAGAAGAAAAAATGATAAGAAAAGAAATTTTTTCAATACAATGATTGAGTTATAAAATAGAATTTACAATTATAAATCACAATAATTAAAATAAATAAATCTTCGTCTTTACCCCATTCATTTTTTTTTTATCCTTATCATTTTCATTCATTCCTACCAAATGAAACTTTAAAGATGAAGTAACCTCTCTTACTATTAAATTTTTGTAACTAATTAAGAAAAAAGGATAAATATTTGGATGGTTTATGCATAAATAGTAGGCTTAGACTTATTAAGTTTATTGATCAAACAGTCCAAGGGATGAACATTTTTGTGTAAAATATTAAGATTTGATTTATTTATAGTATAAGATAAGATAAGAAAACGGACTTATCATGCACTAATAGGAAAGGCGAAGCTGTTCAAGTTGGAGATTGGAATCGAATTACGCTGAATCCATGAGGAATTCAAGATAGCATTATTAATTTCTAGTTTCTACTTCAATACCCCAATAAAAAAAAATTACCCAAAAGTAAAATTAGAAAGTTGGTAGACATGTGAAGGTGATATGATAAAAATGAATGTTGTCGGTGGCATTCGAAGCTGTGCATGTGCCTTACCACCTAATCCTACTTCTCACATGTGCTCGTGTCCATGCGACGCCACGTTGCCTTCCTTTATTTTTTTTGGTTACATTGCTTTCTTTCTTCATAATATCATAATATCATACTTCTTCGGTTTCAATATTCGGTTCTGTCCAAATACAGAAGTTAATCCTAACAAATAAGAACTAGTAATTAAATTAACTACAACGAAATTAATTCTATCAAAATAAATAAAAATCAGGTGAATTAAAATCTAAGAAATAAATTATAGAACAAATGAACGCAAATAATTAAAAGATAAATCAATATGATAAATATGTTAAGATTTAGGCTTTTCTCTAGGTAAATACCCATTTTGGCCGCAGAACTTGTTAGAAATTGATAATGTCCCCCCTAAACTTTAAATTTTTTCAATTGAACCTTGAACTTGACAAATCTGGGACAATCTCACCCTCAGCACAAACGGAACTGTTACGGTCGCTGACGTGGCCGGTCCATTTGTCCACGTCGGATTCTAGTGGGCCCCATTGGAGGTCAAAAGCCGCTTGAAATTGAAAAAAATTTAAAGTTCAGCGGGAACATTGTCAATTTCTTTCAAGTTCAAGGACCAAAATGGGTATTAAGTCATTTTTTCGGGGGACATTGTTAATTTTTGCCAAGTTCAAGGGCCAAAATGGGTATAAGCTCAAGGCCCACTAGAATCTGACGTGGACGAATGGACCGAGCCCCATTGGCGGTCAAAAGCTGCTTGAAATTGAAAAAAATTTAAAGTTCAGAGGGGGGACATTGTCAATTTCTGTCAAGTTCAAGGGTAAAAATGGGTATTAAGCCCTTTTTTAGGGGGGACATTGTCAATTTCTGCCAAGTTCAAGGCCAAAATGGGTATAAGCTCAAGAGCCACTAGAATCCGATGTGGATGGATAAACCGGCTGGAAAAATGCCACATCAGCAACCGTAACGGCTCCGTCTGTGCTAAGGGTGAGATTGTCCCGGATTTGTCAAGTTCAAGGTTCAATTGAAAAAATTTAAAGTTCAGAGGGGGATATTGTCAATTTCTGACAAGTTTAGGGGCCAAAATGAATATTAAGCCATATTTAATTATTCATCTAAAATTTCCCATATGTGCATCTAGCTCAAATTCGCATGCAACTGCCCCAACTTATCCAATTTATCCAACGTCTTTGTATCAATTAAAAACATGTAATTTCGCAGTGTATCTTCTATACTCATTCCCTGCTCCTAAACTTTTTCTGACCAAAAAAAAAAATCCCTGTGTAGATTGAGGTTGAGGCTGAGGTCGTGGTGGAAATTGAGGCAATGGCTGTTGAAAGTCAGGTGGTGATCTCATAGGCCTAGCTGCAGTTGTTCCTTGATCCCTCCATGAAAAGTATGGATTATATCCTCACCTTGGATTATAAGTATTGGAGAAGGGATCATTGTTACCTTGATTTCCATCATATGCACCCATGTAATTAGCCTGCTCAAAATATTGTGGAGTTGGCTCCACATTCATGCAATGTTGAGCAAGGTGGCCATACATGCCACACTGATAGCAAGCCTCCCTATTCCTAGACTGATGAGTCATCAACATCTCCACCTGCTGAGCAAAATTTGCAATTTTAACGGACAAATCACACAAATCAAAGGATTGAACCTGACGTGCAGAAGTTTTAGATTTCCTCCACACTCTCAGTCGAGAATTAGTAGCCAGAGTCTCAAATATATCCTTCATCTCTTCTATTGTCGTGTTTGGGATGCACCACCTAGAAGTGGTATCGACGAGAAACTGACAATCTGGGGTGAGACCGTCATAGAAAAGCTGATAAAGTAAATTAAGAGGATACCCATGATGAGGACACTGACGTACCAACTCTCGAAATCTATCCCATGCTTCGTGAAAAGCTTCATAGTCTTCTTGCTCAAAAGATTGAATCTTCCCTTTAAGCTCACTAATTCTGCATGCAGGATAAAATCTGAGTAGAAAGGAATCTGACACCTTCTGCCAAGTGTCTAAAGAATTTTCCTCTAAGGAGAGCAACCAGTTTCTTGCTACTCCCTTCAAGCAATACGGGAAGCACCTCATCTTTAGTTCATCTTCCGAAAGATCATGGAGTGGAAGACATTCCACCATCAAGTGGAAATCTTGGATGAAATCGATAGCCTCTTCGGATGGTAAACCATTGAAGGTTGGGAGAACTGCAAAGTGTGAATATTTTAACTCATAATTCCTAGCCTTCTTACTTAGAGGAATGCAAAAATGACTGTTCCCTCTAAGCTCACTAGTTCTCCGTGCAGGGTAAAATTTGAGTAAAAAGGCATCGGACGCCTTTTGCCAAGTATCTAAAGAATTTTCTTCTAAGAAGAGCAACCAGTTTCTTGCTACTCCCTTCAGGCAACATGGGAAGCACCGCATCTTTAGTTCATCTTCCGAAAGACCATGGAGTGGAAGAGATTCCACTATCTGGTAGAAATCTCGGATGAATGCAATGGCGTCTTCAGATGATGAACCATTGAAGGTAGGGAGAACTGCAAAGTGGAAACGTTTCAACTCATAATTCCTAGCCCTCTTACTAAGAGGGATGCAAGAACGACCAATATGCCCCACTTGAGGCATCATGATATCCCCCATTCTAATCTGAGGCTGTGCTTGTGCTTTCTGAACCAATGGATTGGCATTTGCCACATTAGCTGCATCCTCTTGATTTCTGTTTTCAGCCATCTCTTTTTCTCTCTGTTTTTATTGTGCGTTGATTTTCGGATCAAAAGGTAATTCAACTGATGACCCTTCAATTCTACGAGTTATATATATACAACCTTAAATCAACACAAAGAAAAAGATAAGAGAACCGGCTAAAATAATTTAAAAAAAAAAGTCTAAAATTAATAAACCAGCAATTAATTCAGTCTTGACAACAGGGCCAAAAACTTGATAGTAAAAATCCGCAAGCGTACGGAATCCCAGAGTATTTCAAAGTGTCAAAACCCAGGACTAGATTAATCGCTGAGAAATAATTTTAGTAAAATAAATAAAAATCGCATGAAGCAAACGCAAATAGTAATTAAAAGATAAATCAATCAATATTATGAATGTCAAGATTTAAGTTTCTCCTTTAGGTATTTAATTAACCAAATTATATAAAATAATAAAATGATTAATTTACTAGATTCTTTCAAATTCACCTAATATTTTTAAGAACCTAAGAATATCTAATACTATCATAATTAATTTGACTAGGTTTAACCTAATTTAATTATATCTGTTTTTCTAGTGCACGAGTTAATGAAATCCTTTTAGATCTCACAACCCCAAATGGTAGCTTTCACAACCCCAAACAATGACTATACGGTGATCAGCATACAATCAGAATTAAGAACAAGAGAAATAGATTTAATTAAAGTAAAATCAATTTATAATAATTAATTAAAATCCCAAAAAGTAATACACCTAAGCCTCAAATGATGGAAAAAGAAAACATGATAATAATAATAATAAAATAAATTCAAAAGCAAAAAAGTTAAAGAGAAGAAATTCTCACACAATAGACACAAGATCTGCTCCGTTGAATCTTTCTCCGGAATCCTCTTCTAAAAGAAAGTGGCTGAAGTCCCAACATACGTACGTACTAAAGCTAGGTATCTATAGTCACTTAGTTAGGGTAATAACAATTGTCTAAGAAATTTAATCGGAATTTAATTGATACTAACTCCACCGCCTGTGCTCGAAAGTAATGGGCCCGTTGTGTAGTCGAAGCGTGACTTCAAATCTGCTTAAATTTTTCACTCCAAAAAAAATTAGATAGGCGTAGATATTGCCTTCTTTTTTTCTTTTTTTTTTAGGTGTAAGATATTGCCTTTGCTTAACGAACAAACAATCGCGCCTTACCTTTCAACTTCCGCGGCCGTAGTTTAGTCGTTAATTCGTTATAGTTTGTGCTAAAAACGAGCGTCTAAAGGCTTGCCAACGATTAGACAACAGCAGCGTATGTTGCAAAATTACGGTCCCGTAGAGTGGCTGAATTTTTGCTTGCCTAAGTTGGATGAATACTCGCATAATCGTCTTCAATCCATACTTGTCTTCTTTTTCCACGTTAGCTCCAAGCTCAACCATGCATGGAACGCGATTAGCACTTTAAAAATGAGATTTTAAGTTTGAATAGTTGTCTCTTCACAAAGTCAATTTTCCCAGTTTATTTATATATTTACACTGAATCTGATGGAATGAGACAAAATTTTAAAACCAGTTTTCATGTCAAAATAAATTGAATATATATGCAGGCCTGAGATCCCTGCATTATGTGCAGACGTGGACTTGTGAGTTGCCAGTAGCATGGGAAACTAAGATGCAAGAACCTGACAACTAAACTAAAGACAACATAGTAGAGCAATAATGCTATCTCCGCCATGTCCAGATAAGGGTTTTGCTTTCCTTGGAGAACTCTAAAGCCAGCATTTATACTTCCTTGATTGCCTGACTGATAGATTCTATTCCATTTAGAAGAGTGCAGCAGATTGTAGCCAGGAGACAACGTCAAGTCATTGTCCTGATCCAACTTTTTGCAGATGATCAAGGCACAAATATGGCACTTGACATAATCTTTGATTTAAGAATATTGCAGAAAATTTTATTTTATGGTGTGCAAGAACTTTGGCATTACATATCCCTGGAACTGCGAATCTGCAACAGCATATATATGTGTAACCTTGGGCAATACAAATCAAATAAGAGGACAAAAATGCAATCACAAAAGTAGATTATGTGATAGGCTCTGAGGTGACACTGCCACAAATTTGTTTTTCTAATTATCGGTGGCATTCATCCTGAAACAAATCTCAAAGCTTCTTCTTATGTCTGATGAATAACTTATTCTTTATATTAGCTCAGTGTCTTTGTTTTGGTCTCGGATTCTGTTGTGTCTTCCTTGTACTTATACCATGAAGCACAAAACAGATAGACAATGAAGTTGAGGATGCTAAGCACAGCCAGGAACCAATAGAAGAGATTCAGATTAGCGTTATTCAAGTTATCATCATGAATCCACCCTTTCTTGCTTGGAGTGATCTTCTCAGTGACAGCGTTTATGATGTTGACAAAGGCAGTGCTCAAGAAGTAGCCAAATGATAGAGATAGCCATGCAAACGAAGTAGCAAGGGATTTCATCCCCGAGGGAGCTTCCTTGTAGAAGAATTCCATTAGTCCAACAATGGTGAACATGTCTGCTAGTCCAAATATTCCATATTGAAAGGAAAGCCAGAATAGACTAATAGGTTGAAAGAAATTTTTTCTGCTCTGATCCCTCCTCTTAACTTCAATTATACCAGCAACACTCATTGATATGATGGAGAGGACAAGACCAACTCCTACCCTCTGGAGTTGTGTGATTCCTGATGGATGTCCAGTGACTCTTCGGGCAACAGGGACAACAATAATCTCATAGAGGGGTATTAAGAATATCATGAAAACTAGAGGAATTATTGGTATGGATGCTGAAGGGAATTTTTTGCCAAAAATATCTGGATCCATGAAGATGCCTTGGAGCACTGAGAATGTCTGCAATTGGGCTAAACATGTGTTCATTATAATGGTGCTGGCTAAGATGGGCAACATCCTTGTCAAGACCTTCACTTCCTCAACTTGTGTCACCGTGCAAACTTTCCAAGGCTCTGGAGTGGTCTCTGGAGGAAGAATAGCAGCCTTGTCCAGTAACCTGGTTAGTCACAGGAATTAGCAGAGATGAAGTTAAAAGCTCTAAAATCTAATTATCCATGTGGCAAGTGACACTGCATTTTAGTAGGCTCATCAATTGAAGCCTTCGGTACTAGAAGAAGCATACCATTTGGTCACTTTCTATGTATGCAGTTAGAAAACAACATCTTGGCATTCACCTGAACTGATTGGTATGAGAGAGCTTTTCATCGTATTGATTTATATGCCTATCATTGATCTCAAAAAGTTCATCGGAACTTTCCGGTAAAGATAAGCTTCTGTTCTTGATTGCAACCACTATAACCTGAAGAATCCACAATTGATCTCGTCAGGAGTCAAATACTATATATGTACTATATAACGGAGAGAGAAGGTGAGAAAGAAAAACCTGCACAACTCTCACTAAAGGGCTGTTCCCAAGAGGTGGAAATTGGTAAAATCGCTTCCCATTGCCAACTGCAATGAATCCAACAATAGCACCCATGGTGCCCATGAAGAAACCCCAGTACCAAGCCTCATTCATGCTGACCGACACTACAAATGAGACACCAATTGCTGCTCCGAAAGTGGTACTTAACATGTACCAGTTAAAGTAAGTACCAAGCTGCGCTGCTCCTTTTGGATCCTTGGGGTCAAACTGATCAGCACCAAGTGCTGGAAGAGCTCCTTTTACTCCACCTGTACCTAAGGCTAATAGAGCAAGTGAACCATAAAACATCAATGCTCTACTGCCTTTGAGACAACCCTTCCGGCAAGTAGGCTCAGGCTGCAGATCCTTCGAATAAGCTTGGATGGTAACCATCGACAGTCCCTGCAAATAAAAGCATGATTATGGAAAGATTGAGGAAACAACCATGGGAAGTATACTGCTTGAACTTATATAAAATGAGACACACTTTGATATGGTAAAACTTACTATTACTTCAAGTGCTCCAAATATCAAAATCGTATACAGCCGGTTCAAGTAAGTGTCTGAAACAAAGCCTCCTAACAGTGTGAGCAGACATACTGACCCCAGGAAGTTTGTAAGAGTATTTGAAGAAGTGGGAAGATCAAGCTTCATTACAGAGCTAAAATACAGAACCATGCTAACCATGTTAGCAACAAACCCAATATTCTCAAGGGCCCCTAGAGCTACAAATCAGAAGAGAAAAATGAATTAGTTCATTTAATTACTTCTCCATCAAGTTACCTAGTAAATCCTTTGCAGGCTTTATGTAAAGAATTTCTTACCGAAAACAAAAAAGCAAGCTCGGAATCCACCTTTCTTAACATTCTGAAACTGAAAAACAACAGTCAATGTATCAGATACAGAGAGGGAGTTGAGGAAAAAGAGATGTAAACGGAAATAAAAGGAAGTAGAATAGAGACTCACCATTTTTGAGGCTTGAGAGAGCCTAGCAAGTTTCAATTGCTTGTGACCGTAAGCTGGATGTTGACTTGATCTAACTCAAGGCATGGCAGCTCTTTTATAAGGAATGGCAAGAGATTCTAGTCCCCAGCTCTATTCTCAAACTCTAATGGAGATTTTATTCCTCATTTTGGAACCCAAGCCGAATTCTCTCTCTTTATCTGTAGTTGCCACTTTTTTTTTTTTTGGGTTACAATCTGTAGTTACTACTTACTACTACTATTATTCCCAGTTTCGGATTTTGTTTCTTTATGTTCATTGATGGTATTGGTAGCCGTTTTAATAACTTTTTTTTAACTTTTGTGCTATATATATTTTTTTATATACTTTACCTTTTAGATGCATTATTATGTTATGTATATATATATATATATATATATATATATATATATATATACCTTCCCAAATTCTTGATTTTGCTTAGCATATTGACAAGGAAAGAAAGATTGCACAAGTACAACTGAGGGAATCTACCACTGAGGGGCATCTCCATGAAGGTTATATATACAAATTTTAAATCAAAATCAAAGTCTTAAAATGATAGGACTGTTTAGGTTTATTTATGATTTTATGCCTAAACAAGACAAGACTTTAGAACCATGTATCATACATTCTCGTCTCATTAACCATCCCTGAAGACAACATGTATGTCTTTCCTCTACCATCGGCACGAAAAGCTTATATACACTTTGCAGCCAGTTAGCAAAATCCCGAGTTAATTCCAAGTAGTGATGAAATTAATTTCATTCTTATCTACCAAAGATGAAAAGACAATACCAGGGTGCATACTTTTTTAACTTAGCTAATAAATATGAGAATCAGATGAAGGCAAAATTAACAGATATAGAAGATATAGCTGAAATTCATTATAGAAAAGGAATAGAACATCAAGGGTAGAATTCAAACATAGAGAGTAATACAAACAGCTTTTCACAAATTTAAACTATACTCAAACTAGCAGAAAATTGTCACTTTTCAACTCTCAAGCAGTATAACGAGGCATTACCACACCCCACAATATTAAGTAGCAAAGGGCTTTTAGTATTAGATCTCTCACATCTCATGAACATCTTCCCCTTCCTCCTCTTCCTCATACTCAACATCATCCTCGGCTGTTGCATCCTGGTATTGCTGATATTCAGATACAAGATCATTCATGTTGCTCTCAGCCTCAGTGAACTCCATCTCATCCATTCCTTCCCCAGTGTACCAGTGCAAGAAAGCCTTCCTCCTAAACATGGCAGTGAATTGCTCACTTACTCTCCTGAACATCTCCTGGATGGAGGTTGAGTTACCAATGAAAGTTGATGCCATAGACAGGCCACGAGGAGGAATATCACAAACACTGGACTTGACATTGTTTGGAATCCACTCAACAAAGTATGAAGAGTTCTTGTTTTGAACATTGATCATTTGCTCATCAACCTCTTTGGTGCTCATCTTGCCCCTGAACATGGCCGAGGCAGTGAGGTAACGACCATGTCGAGGGTCTGCCGCACACATCATGTTCTTAGCATCCCACATCTGCTGGGTGAGTTCGGGCACGGTTAAAGCACGATATTGCTGAGATCCACGTGAGGTGAGTGGAGCAAATCCAACCATAAAGAAGTGCAGACGAGGGAAAGGAATGAGGTTCACTGCAAGTTTTCGGAGGTCAGAATTAAGCTGGCCAGGGAACCTAAGGCAGCATGTGACACCACTCATGGTTGCAGAGATTAAATGGTTCAGATCGCCAACTGTTAAAAACAATGAAAACAAGTTAATTCAGAATTTATCCTTGTAGCATCACAAGATTCAGGAACACGGACAACCACCTTTTGTACAACTAAAGTAGACAGGCATTCATACAACAATAACGTCAAGCATTAGAAACTTACAGCTAGGTGTAGTCAACTTCAGGGTCCTGAAACAGATATCATACAAAGCCTCATTGTCCAGCACCATACACTCATCAGCATTCTCAACAAGTTGATGAACAGAAAGGGTGGCATTGTACGGCTCAACCACTGTATCTGAAACCTTGGGTGATGGGAAGACAGAGAAAGTGAGCATCATTCTATCAGGGTATTCTTCCCTGATCTTTGAAATCAACAGGGTACCCATCCCAGAACCAGTTCCTCCACCAAGAGAGTGGCAAACCTGGAAACCTATTCATACAAGCAAACAAATATATGAATGCAAAAACAAGAAAACAAAAATCCCAAAATTAAAGAAACAAGAAACTGTCAACTTCATAGCTATAAAAAGAAATGGTATATACAGAGCAAATTTTATTTGCATTATTGTCTTAACGATTGCCTATGATGTTTAGGATACTCTAACTTTGAATATGCTAATGGAAACATTAATCCAACTTTGACATCGGGCATGTAGCAAATTAAGCAGACGCATAGCAAAAATTTAAATACGCTTTCGGAAATTAGTGTTACTCAAGCAACAACATTAAAATGAAAAAAAAAAGGTCAAAAAATTTTAAAAATAAATAAATTAAGTTTTATACCTTGGAGACAGTCACAATTCTCAGCTTCCTTTCTAACAACATCAAGAACGGCATCAATAAGCTCAGCTCCTTCAGTGTAATGCCCTTTAGCCCAGTTATTTCCAGCTCCAGATTGTCCAAACACAAAGTTATCGGGCCTAAAGATCTGTCCATAAGGACCGGTTCTCACACTATCCATAGTCCCGGGCTCAAGATCCATGAGCACAGCGCGTGGCACGAACCTTCCACAGGAAGCCTCATTGTAGTAAACATTGACGCGCTCCAATTGAAGATCGGAGTTTCCGGTGTAACGCCCGGTTGGATCGATGCCGTGCTCGTCGCAGACAACTTCCCAGAACTTGGATCCGATCTGGTTCCCGCATTGCCCACCTTGTACGTGAAGGATTTCCCTCATTTTTTTCAGTGCAATATTCCTTATAATTCCTGAGAAAATCAAGAAAATCGTAAGAAAGATAAAATATAATAATTGGGTAAAAAATAGATCTAGGGATTTGGGCTTTACGAGGGGCAAATGCGATGGATCGGAGGATGATAGAGAGTGAGAGAGCGGGGATGCAGAGATGAAGGGAAGAAATGAGGACTTATATAAGGAAGAAGGCAAGAGCAAGGCTGTGAGATCGGACGGTTGATATTGTTTCCCTCCTTTTCCGTTACTGGGCCGTTCGATGCCGTTGGATTTTGGTTTCGACGAGATTTTATGTTTTTATTTGAAAATTTCGGAGCGGATTTTAGGACATCAAATTGACGGAAATGTCCTTTTCTCGAATGACTTCTTTGCCCTTCGATCTTGTAATTAGGGGCGACTACAAAATGTCCCTTTTTTTATGCTTGTAAAAAATATAAAATATATAAATATATATATATACTTGCAAAAAAAAAAAGAAAAAAATGAAAGAAACTTGCTATTGTTTTCTAAAATAAAATATGAATTGTTATACTATGACAAAATTTTCTATTTACTTTTATGATTGAAAATTTAAATTTTGTACAACCCTTATTTATATATTTTTTTTCTCTCTATTTGAAAAGTATAAATGAATAACAAAATTTTTAACCAAATATATTTATATAGTATAAACTATCATTTATGCACAAATTATACGTGGATATATTTTAATTTTTACAATTTGATAATAAAATTTATCTAATACGTGCGCCCTATATGCATAATTTGAAATTGAATGTTTGTATGTTATGTAAATAGTTAGGTCACTATAAGGTCAAAGCTTTCATTTTCACATAATCTCCTATTTCTTGATTATTGTGGGAATCGGCCATAAATCTTTTGTATATATATATATATATGCTATAATTAGTAAGGAATCAAAACCATTCCAAATAAGTTATTGTCCCACCAAAAGGGTAACTTGGTCAGTTTATATTCTCAAATTCTAATTGAAAAGAAAGGGTTTTAATATTCTTTTTCTCAAACCTTAAAAGGTAGGAAACTTTTGTCATGATACATAAGGGTAATGATAAATTTCATTAGAGATATTTGTTTGTTGTATCCACCATGGACCAGTAGGGACAGATAAGGTGGGAGAAAGCTTTTGCTGTAAGGGCCACATGAAGGGAGATAGATAGAGCATGTGACCTGCCAACTATTCTTGTAACATTTTAGACAAAATTCACTCTCACTGCTCACCTCCTATAACATAAATATATGCTTAGTTAAGACTCCTCTTGTCAATTCCTTCACTCACCCCTTTTAACTCAATTTTTTGCTTAGGTTTTAGGGCAAGCATAAGCACAACCCCCTCCCTTATTTCGTTCATATTCATTGCTTCTAAATTGGGTATCTTATTGTCCACAAATCTCAACATAAATGGAAGAAAATTTCAGCATCAAGGTGTATTTTGAATTAAGATGTTGACCCACATTTAATCTCTTTTAAGTGCTCCAAGTCGTATTCATACTTTGCTATAAATGATGATGCAAATGAAACCCCTCCAGACTCCAATATTCAATCATTATATTGAATATCGATTAATTTAGAATCTAATCACGTTAGATACCATATGATGGAAGCTCTTGATGGACGTTTTTGACTATTAATGTGTGTGATCATCTAATAATTTGACTACTCGTGAGAGATAGATTTACACTTATCATATACTTATGTAATGTACATAATATAAGCAAGAAACGTAAACATTGTGGAGATCCTTTGCTTTGGCCTAAAACCTAAAAGGATCCAATTAGAGAAGGCAAAAATGAAACAAAACCAAAAAGATGCTATGGACAAATTTGCTCAAAAATCACCATCAAAAGGATGGACCCAACACTACTCAACAGTTAAGGGGGTGATGTGATTAATAATGACCACCTTATCGAGGCATGACAACATGAAAGTGAAACTATTGAAGGAAATTTTACTAAGGTTTTATCTTACATTGATCACGTGATAAGGGTCAGTGTATTATTTGCTACGAACATGAATGGCATGTGCCCTAGACTGCCATAATGGAACAAATATTCAAGAACAAATTTGAGGCACATGGCATCGAACAGGGACAAACACCATTCAAAGACTCGACGCTACAAAAGCCATTTAGAGCTCTCTGAGCTATCTCTATTGACTGTACAGATGTTTTGAAGATACTCGAGTTTGCTTAAAAAATGTGAATAATAAATCATAGGAAGAGTATGGACAACTAGCATTTGGGTTTATTTATGGATATTTATATCTCCTACTCAAACTCAAACAATTTCTTTTTTGGATAACTCATTTGATTTGATTTTATATAAATACATTAGTATCCCGTAACCATATTGAATCTCAACTAATACAAAATTAAGTCGTTTCGTATTTTAAATGAGAAAAAATATTCTCAAGTTTATTTTCTTTGTTTACAAGACTTAAACCTAATATAGTATTTAAAAAGTATCGAACTCTTCTCACTTAAACCAATAGATATTTGTATTGATTTGATTTTATTTTGAACATTATTAGTTAACAACTTTGTCTGGTTATCATGGATCATGGGTTTTGCTGATAGTGTGAGAACCTTGGACCAGTCGCCAAGGGGAAAAAATTATAAAATGGGGATGCATCATCTATCATTGTACTTTGTTTATTATGCAATTTTAACTTTACATTGATATTAAAAGTATCTTTGTCATCTCTATGGGAACATTGTTCCTACAATAATTACCCACACAGATCCAGTCCACAAGTTGATAATATTGGTTTTTTAGATTTGTAAAGATGCATCTAAGAGAAAAATTACAAATAGCAAAGGGTTTTTAATTAATATTGGGAGGACAAATGAAACACTCTTATCGAACACTATATATATACACACACACTTTGAAAGAAAAGTAAATGGGAAGATAAATGGAGGGTAAGAATAAAGAACATTTATTTTGTTTTTGTTTTCCATTTTTGGAGATCCAAAACAAGAAAATTCTGTCTGAGAGAAACATAGCACGGAATTTTGTTTTTAAATAATCTAACAGATTAGCTGCTGTCACCAACCGGATCCGTGGCGCAATGGTAGCGCGTCTGACTCCAGATCAGAAGGTTGCGTGTTCGATTCACGTCGGGTTCAAAACCCCGGTCCTAATCGGATCCAACTTTTTTGTTGAAACATAGCACGGAATTTGTTTTCTAATTAGCGTAACATATTAGCTTCTATCACCAGCCGGATCCGTGGCGCAATGGTAGCGCGTCTGACTCCAGATCAGAAGGTTGCGTGTTCGATTCACGTCGGGTTCAAAACCCCGATCCTTATCGGATCTATCTTTTTGCCCTTTTTTACCTGTCATGCTGGGTCGAGCATGGCCTAATGGGTAAAGCACTTTCAAGCTGGCCAATGTTGATTGAATACAATCATTTTGGGCTGATCACGACCCGAGTAAAGTAATTTATATTATAACCAGAAACCAGCCCATCTTGAGTACTATCATTTTGGGCTAATCCAGGTCTGAGTTCTGTTAAAAACCCAGAAAACTACATCAACGGCAATCAAGGATGGTCTTAAAAGCAAAAGGCGATCGCGGCCGTTAAATCACTCAGCGAGAAACCTTTCAAAACCCTATTTAACACTTTCTCAAGTCTCTTGCGCCTCCTTTCTCTCTCTATATCTTTGCAGAAACCCTAAATAACTTCTTTAGCTGCCGCATCCGACTCTCCGCAGTCAACAGAGGTAACCCCTTCTCCTCTTCACTTCTGTCTGGCGAACCTCCTTTAGCTTCTTTGCTGGGAAACTGCAAGAAAGGAGCAATTCTCCTGTGCAATAATGTGTATTTTCACTAGTCATTTTCCTGTTTTGCTTGGCTTAGATAACTTTTTGTATGTATATATATGCATTGATTTGGTTTTATATATCATTGGAATGAAATGGGTACTTGATCAATTTCCATTATCTTTAAATCATTGCTTATTAGAATGAAGGAGTCGAAATAGTCTTTTTCTGACTTAGATTTTGTAGGTTTTATTCAGTAATACGCTGTATTCAGGCAACCCATTTCGTTCCTACATTCTGTTTTGTTATCTTTTGTTTTATAGGACTGTTAGATATCTAGAACTTGTTTCCTGATTGGTTTGGTCTGATATCATTTTGATTAGAGATGGGTGAGGAAGTTAAGGCTTTGGTTCCTGAGTCACTCTTGAAGAAGAGGAAGAGGAGTGAAGAATGGGAGCTTGCCAAAAGGCTGGAGCTTGAAGCTGCCAAGAAGAAGAAAGTTGAGAGCCGCAAGCTGATTTACAATAGGGCTAAGCAATATGCTAAGGAGTATGAGGCTCAGGTAAATGTTCTGTTCCATCTGGATTCATTGAAATTTTCTTTATCAAATCTTAAAAGCACCTGAATCTTACACTGGGATCTCTAATTGTCAGGAAAAAGAGTTAATTGAGTTGAAGCGGGAGGCCAAGTTGAAAGGAGGATTCTATGTGGATCCAGAAGCTAAGCTTTTGTTCATTATTCGCATTCGTGGGTATGTAATTATTGTGAGATTACATTTGTATATGAATCTAAATTCCAAAATGGTAGCATTTCTGTTCTAATGTTGTGGATGTTGTTTTCAGTATCAATGCCATGCACCCAAGGACAAGAAAGATCCTACAGCTCTTGCGTTTGAGACAGGTAGCTTGCCAATTCCATAACTAAGGGAAATATGGTTTATGGGGATTGATTTCTTTTATACTTGTCTGCCAGCTGTGTTGTGTTGGTGTGCATGGAGTGCTTTTCCCTTCAAGGGCTGATATGTGTTAAGATACTTGATTGAAAATATCCTTGTTCTTATGTTATGGTTAATGTTGCCATTTCCATGTGCTGGGGACTGGGGTTTGAGATTTTTTTCGAAGATTAGATAGATATTTATTATGTTAAACTTTTTGACTATGTTGCTCATGTATTGTTTGGATTTGTTGAAATGTACCAACGGTTTGTATGTTTTGATATTGCTACCCAAAAATGAAAGTTCATGCAGTAGCTTCTCAATGATTGTGAACTTGATGTATGTCGAAGTTGTATGTTCTGGTACGATGCTGCTTCGGCATGGTAATGCCATGTGTTTCCTTATAACTGTTTTAGGTGATGCTGTGTGTTAATTGTATTTGATAGTGTTGAATATTTCTTTAATTAAATGAATAAAGCCTGAACCTTTTGTTTGCATCTGATGAATGCAGATTTTCAATGGGGTTTTCCTTAAAGTGAACAAAGCAACAATGAACATGCTTCACAGGGTTGAACCCTATGTGACTTATGGGTATCTTTTGCCTTTTCCTGTTTTCACTCTTTCCCTTTCAACAGTTTTATATGTTTTCCATGTCTCATCTATTAATGATGTATGCTTGTAGATATCCTAATCTCAAGAGTGTGAGGGAATTAATTTACAAAAGAGGTTATGGGAAATTGAACAAGCAGAGAGTTGCTTTGACTGACAATGAAATTGTTGAGCAGGTCTGTTTCTCTTCGCATTTTACGGTTCATTTGGTGGGATAATTTACTAAAGATAGTTGCCTTTTTTATTTGTCACTAAAGATAGTTGCTTTTTTTTATTTGTTACAGGCTCTGGGCAAGTTTGGCATCATTTCTGTGGAGGATCTTATCCATGAGATAATGACTGTAGGACCTCATTTTAAGGAGGCCAACAATTTCCTCTGGCCATTTAAGCTCAAGGCACCATTGGGAGGTCTCAAGAAAAAGAGGAACCACTACGTTGAAGGAGGAGATGCTGGCAACCGTGAGAATTACATCAATGAGCTAATTAGGAGAATGAATTAAACTTGGTCGTATTTGTTAATTTAGTGGTTGGGGTATTTTTGGTTTAGTTGGAAGGTTCCTGATCTTAATTTCTTTTGGAAGTTAAAAACAGTCTTTCTTAAAAGCATGAAAAATTGCATTGTGTTACTATTATTCTACTTTGTGACTGAACTTTCTCAAAGTTTTGTTGCCTTAAAGAAATTTTGTTGCTAATACTTGAGATTATTATTTAGTAGTAGAGTTTTTCACAACTGCACTGCTACTTTTAGCATATGGTCTGCTATCTTGTTATCTTGTTGGACAAATGTTCTCTTTGCTCTTTATTAGCCAAAATATTCTGCCCCATGCCAGAAATCTGAGTTCGTTTTGTTCTGGCAGGCTGGGCCAAAATGGCCTGAGTATTTTAAGCAAGTATTTTGATTCTTGTCCCTTGTTCAAGGATCATTTAAGCCTCCGAAGGAGATTGAACATTGAGTCCGATGATGTGTAATTAGTCTTTGATGATGCATTGTGTTAGACCTGTGTTTTTGTTCCCTTGTTAATGATCATTTGGTTATGGAAGATAGAAGTAGGGGAGGCTTAAAACCATTTTAAATATGAGCTCTCCTGTTCAAATTTCAATCTAGGATTCAAATTTTATGACCAAAAAAGAAATAGGTTTCAAGTTTTAAGTTAAATTACTTTATACTTTACAATGGAAATGCCTGTAGAACATTGAGCACATTTCCTCTAGTCATCCCCGTGTTCTTCATTGTGATAACGTTGGAGCTACCTGTCTGTGTTAATTCAGTTTGAAATTGAAACTTTTCAAACTAGATTGCTATCTTTTCTTTGCGCAAACATGTCCACTTCTAATATTACCGATCAACTCCTTGATGGTCTCAGAAAAGCTTTCGCTCGTCAAAGGTTTTTGTTCTTGAATCCCACAAGATTGTTGTAGTTGATGGCTCTATTGTCTAGAGTGTGGCAAGAGGCATACAACAAAAGAAAGCTCAGCAGACAAAGTCAGCGCAAAATTTCTCAGATCAGCAAATCAAGTCTCGTCTTAACATAATTGTTTATATACATATCCAAAAATACAAGCTATTCGATATAAAATAAAATTAATTTATCAGCCGTTATGACTTACGACAACCTACTCCTTGTCATATTTCTTATGTTCCCTCATGGTCAACGTACTTCTTGTATCGCCCCTACAAATTACATCCCAAAGATTCAGCAGCCAGGCCCCTCCTGTAGTCTCAGTTGACCATGGAAAAACGGGTGGCGATTGTTGGAGCAGGAGTAAGCGGCCTTCTTGCCTGCAAGTATGTTCTGCGGAAAGGTTTCAAACCCATCGTGTTCGAAGCAGATGAAAGAGTTGGAGGAGTTTGGGGCCATACCATAAAGTCAACCAAGCTCCAAACCATGAAACAAGCTTACGAGTTTTCTGATTTCCCATGGCCTTTGTTGAGGACCCTTTACAGGACCTACAATGGTGGACAGATGGCTCAATGGGACCTCGGGATGATAACCTGTAAGAGAGAACACAGTCAAAGGGGGAATCGGCCTTTGGCCGATTGGTCCCTCTCCGATGGTTAAGTCAGTAGAGATAATGAGCAGGAGAGAAGTAGAGTAGTTCAGTGTTTTCGTTGTCTTACCATGCATGCTTTGAGATGTGCCTTATATAGGTAGCCTGTTGGGCTGTACTGAGTAGGCCGTTGGTTAATCATGGGTCGGCTAAGTGATTTGGGCTTTGGTCAGTCGGCCCATGGCTGTATAGATTGGGCCTTGTTGGGTTACGATTGTGCTCAACAAGTGCCCCCCAGGCGGCAAAGTGATTACAAAGTGATCGGTTTGACGGCTGTAAAGGATGTGGGTAGAAAGAGTGTGGCCGACAGAAGCGGGTACGGTCGACTGAAGAGAGTTGGTCGACTGAACGAAGGTGGGGTACAGCCGGGTGAAGGGTAAGGGTTGGAAGGGGAGAAATGAGCGGGAAAGGGAAGAGACGTGGGAGAAGTGAGTCCCGAGAAAATTTCAAAGGGATTTATTGCAGAAGGTGTCGGTTGAGTTTTCGAGGTGCCACACGTCAACACAGGGTAAGTGGACGAAGGTGGTATAAATATATTTCTCTCTCCCCATGAATCGCGTTTTGGAAAGATTTTCTGGCTTTTGAAATTTTTGTTGCTAATTTTCTTTGTTGTTCGTCTTCCAGAAGAAGGTCGGTGGTCCATCAGCGGTTTGTCATCGGTTTTTCGGTGGTGAACGACAGACTTCTTGCATTAGTAAGTCTGATTTTGTTTTGTTTAGGTAAAAATGGTTAGTAGCGAGGGTAGTATGAGTGAGTCTAGGGAGGATAGTGGGAGAGCGTTCGCCGGGGAGGAGAGCGCCGAGGAGAGTGCGAGCCATTCGGGAAGAATGGCCGCGGGGGAGGAGAGGGTAGTGTCGGGCAGGGGCGGCGGCAGAGGTACCAGGGCGGGCGCAACGAGCAGGCGTCGGGAAGGTAAGGCACCAGTGGAGGAGGATGTACCGGCCGATGAGGAGGCGTCGCGGCACCGTACAGTGTACTTGAACCGTACGGTCAGGGCGGAAGACGAGGAGAGGGCCGGGGTGGTGATCGAGGAATGCGGGCTCCGCGCATATAAAGTGGCGACAGTAGCGCCAGACCGGCGGCCAGGAACGGTTACACAAGATGGCAATTGTGCCTGCTTTTATGAAGTAGCTTTTAGAGTCGGATTTAGGGTTCCGGCGCCAAGATTTTACAGGGAGGTGCTGCATTATTACGGTATTGCCCCCAGCCAGTTGGTGATTAACTCCTGGCGTATAATAGTGTCCTTCGCAGTCGTCTGTAGGTACAAAGGATGGGTGCCGACTGTAGGAGTGCTAAGGACACTTTTCAAGGTGAAATTCCAAGGGGGGTTTTACATATTGTACAGCCGGCGTAAGAAGCAGCGTAACCCATTCCAAGTACCCGATAGTAACAGAGATTGGAAGAAGCGTTACTTCGGGGTGCTGAAGCCGGCTGAGGAAGAGTGGGGTTTCTCGGTTGAATGGGTGCGCTTGAGCGAGGATGTGTTAGAGGCGCTCAATCGAGGCCCCAGTTTGGCAATGAATGAGGTAAAGCAAGCGCTGTACTTCTTCGAAAAAGATCTGAAAATCAACTGCGACGACTGTGCTCACCCTGCGAGGCTAGTCGATTGCGGTCTAAGTCCACCAGGGACTGGAGGGAGAGCCAAAGAGGGCTATGGCCCACTCGATGTAGGGATAGAAGTGTTGAGCGTGATCCCTCCAATGGGTGAACCAGATGCCGCCGGATCATCTATGCCTCCCTCTGTCGCGCCTGCTCTGCCCGCTGCGCCTCAGTCGCCTGAGGGAAGAGTGTCACCGTCGGCGCCTATGGCAAGGTCGCCTGTAGTCGAGGCGTCGAATGACCCTATATCAGGTAGTCATTGGGTTGGGGAGTATCTAGGTTCTTTGAGTCTGGGAGGTGAGAGTGAGTTTAACTTAACTGCTTTATCGATAGATCCTGAATTAGCTCTGCCGTACTTAGAAACGCCCTTTGGGAGTTTACTCGGTATTGTAGCTTGAACTAGATCTTTGTAGCTTCACAGTAGTTACAGACTGATACTTGTCGTTTATTGCAGGTCCTGAAGAGATGCCGGTTGAAGGTGGAGACGGTAGGAGAGGGTTCAGCGCCCGGGACTTCGCGCGCATTAGTAAAGGAAAACCCTCTTCTCACAGGCAAGGGGGAAAGGGCAAGGGAAAGGCTGACGCCGCTGGATCTCAACCCACTGCACCCTCCGTCGGCCAACGAGCTGCAACCGTCGGTCCGAGAGCGAGTGGTGTCGTCATCCGAGAGGCGGCTCCAACGCGAGAACAGGGTAGCTCTGCCGCGGGGCAGAAGAGAGCGGCGTCACCGAACCCGTGGGAAGAGGCTGCCCACAAGCGTGTAGCCGGCGGTAGTGGACAAAGCTCCCATCAAAGCGTCCCCAGCGCCGGTAGGGTTCAAGCGACCGTGGCCTCTAGGGGACTAGGTCAGAGTGCCACGGGCCAAGGAAGGTTAGCCCATCTGGCCAGCCTGGTAGAGCAGGGTAATACTGAAGCCAACACCTCTAGCGCCGGGCTACAGACCGAACTAGGGCCACCCAGTATGTACGGGGGAAGGGTGTGCCCGTTCTTATATGACAACGCGCTGTTCAGGAAGGATAGCGCGCTGACGCAGCTACACGTTGCTACCGCCTACGCGCTGGAGCTAGTAGAGGGCGTCGATCAAGATTACATGCGCGACAAGATGAGCGCCATGGATTGCTTCTTGTCGGCAGCAGCCTTGCACGAGAGGGTAAGTAGGCTTAGTAAATTCAAGATATCCATGAATAAATAGTGACAACACGCGGGTGTTTGCAGAGTCGAATGCTCAATGCCGCCGGTATCTACCACCTGAAGGCCGACAAGGCAAGGGAGAAAGCTGCAGAGCAGGTGCAGGCGGCGCAGGCAGCAGAGATGGAGAAGGCAAAAGATGAGTTGGCCGTCTCCGAACTGAAGAGAAAGGAGTTGCAAGAGGAGGTGAAGAGGGCCAACGAAGATATGGCGGCTGCTGGTCGCCGCCTGTCAGAGCAAGATGAGGAGCTGAGACGAGTGAAGGCAGAGTTGGAGCGCGTCCAGCAAGAGAGGGATAGCCTTCAGACTCTAGCTGCGGAGAGGGAAAAGGCTCTGAAGGTGGCAGTAGAAGAAGAAAAAGCCACAGCCGGCAAACTGAAGGAACAAGAGGTAGAGGCGGCGGCGCTTCAGGTAAGACTTGTGGTAATTCCCTTTAGGATTTGATCGAAGATCGAAGTATAGATATTGGTTGTAGTGACCCTTCTCTGTTTTGTTACGTTGATCACTTGTAGGCTCGGCTCGACGGGTTGGCGGCTGAGCATGAAGAGCAGATTGAGGAGAGGCTGGGGGAACTCGAGGGAAGCATGAAGGACTATGGGGAGTTCATCCAGCAATGGGTGATCAAGAAGATTGTGGAGGCGTTTCCCCAAGTGGACACTAGTGGAATCGACTTCACAATTCCCGACGACGAAGATGCTCCTATGGAGGCTCTCCCTGAGGTGCGTGTGGCTGAGGTAGTCGTAACTGAAATTATTACTCAAACGGCCACAGATGAGGTGGTGGCGGCCGACCCTACACCAACACCTACTCAGGCGGAGCCCTCTCCCTCAGTAAATCCTGCGACTGAATCAGAGGCGCCAGCCATGGAGGCGACAGCTGCTGAACCGTTTCAACCGACTGAAGGGGGTCAGCCGGAGGGGAATGTGGGTAGTTAGGTTGTGTAAATATGTAGCTAATTCAGACTTGTATAGATTCATTTCAAGGAATGAAGTTCTTTTTCTGATGGAGCCTAGCGCCATGGTAGCTATAACTCGGTTTACTTGTTTGTTGATCATCTGTAACCTATAATAATCGTCTATAACAGTCGGTATGACAGTAGTCCGTAGTCGTTACTATTTGCTTACATAGTCCGGTCACAAGTCAAATTGGTGAGTTGGCAACCGTGTATACTTATATGTCGATTGTAAGAATATGTCGATGGTAGAATATTCAACAAGTAGCTTGATAAGTTTAAATAGCTTGACTCATGTCGCCTGAATGAATGTTGATCATAACAAAAACATTGTAGACTGTAACATTGTAGATTGTAGAGTGTACAACAACATTAGGACTTAGCATGTGGCTCATTCTCGAGTGTAGCTTGGCTTAAAAGTAGAATCTCTTCAGATGTATGGCATTCCAAGCTCGCGGCAGTAGTTTACCGGCCGAGTCTTTAAGTCGATAGGCTCCCTTGCCCAATATTTCAGCAATCACGTACGGGCCTTCCCACTTAGGAAATAATTTCTTATGTTCGCTGGCGGGTCGGCTTGCTTCACAGCTTCTAAGAACAAAGTCGCCCACTTGGAATTGTCGGGCGGACACCTTGGAGTTGAAATATTTAACGACTTGCTGGGACCTATTTGCCGCCTGTAATTGAGAGTTCAAACGGGTCTCCTCCACAAGGTCCAAGTTCAAACGAAGTTGACTGTCGTTGACGGAGTCGTCGAAAGTAGACACACGGTAGGTGGGGACCCCAATCTCAACGGGGATGATGGCCTCCGAGCCATACACTAGGTTGAATGGGGTTTCACCTGTAGTAGTGCTGGCTGTGGTCCGAATGGCCCATAGTATCTCAGGTAGTTGTTCGGCCCATTCTCCCTTAGAGTCGCCCAACTTCTTTTCTAAGGCTTTTACGATTTTACCGTTCATGGACTCTACCTGCCCATTGGCTTGTGGGTGTGCTACTGAAGCGGCCTGTAGATAAATAGAAAAATTATTGCATAAGGTTCGGACCCTGTCACCTTGTAGCTGTGTGCCATTGTCGGTAACTATAACATGTGGGATGCCAAAACGACAGATGATGCTCTGCCAAATGAACTTTTCAACTGCCCGCTGAGAAATAGAAGAAAGGGGTTCTGCTTCAACCCACTTTGTAAAATAGTCACAAGCCACTATCACAAATTTCCTGCCGGCGGTTGCTAGAGGGAACGGTCCCAATAAGTCGAGTCCCCATTTGGCGAAGGGCCATGTGGAAGGGATTAAATGTAGCTCTTCAGCTGGCTTCCTCGGGACTTTGGAAAATTTTTGACATGTTTCGCATTTCCTTACAAATGACTGAGCATCTTTCCTAAGTGTCGGCCAATAAAACCCCTGTCGGATGACCTTCTGAGCCAGTGTTCTTCCTCCCTCATGATTACCGCATACACCCTCATGAATCTCACGGAGGATATAGTCGGCTTCTTGTCTGTCGACGCATCGCAGCAAGGGCCAGGAAAAGGATCTTTTGTAGAGCGTATCATTCAAGATAATATATCGGGCTGCCCGACGTTGTAGAGCTGTAGCTTCAGTCCTGGATGTAGGTACTTGGCCTTGGAGGTATCTGAATATGGGAGTCATCCAGCTATCCTCGTCATTTATCTGATGAGTTATCGATTGGAGCGGATTGGAGGGGCTAGTAGCGTGCTCCAGGATAACCTTGCCGCGAATGGTCGGGCAAGACGAGGCTAGCTTTGAGAGTGCGTCTGCCCGATTGTTCTCTTCTCTTGGGATTTGGTGCAGAGATATGCTGGCGAATTTAGACCACAAGTCTTGTACACTTTTATTGTAGCCGACCAAGTTGGGTTCTCGCACTTCATACTCGCCAAGTACTTGCTTTGCTACCAGCTGAGAGTCGGTATTCACTTTTACATCCTGCACACCCATCTTAGCAGCTATACTCAATCCGGCTATCAAAGCCTCGTATTCTGCAGCATTGTTGGACAGTGGAAAGTCAAACGTCAGGCCATATTGATATTCTTCTCCGTCAGGGCCGATTAGAACAAGGCCTGCACCTGCCCCATCTTTGACCGATGAACCGTCGACAAAAAGGGACCAGGGCTTTTGGTTAAGAGTAGCTTGACCAGCGGTGGATGAATTAGGATGTGGGATTACAAGCGGTAGGTTAGTAGGCCCACTGAAAGTACATTCCGCGACAAAATCGGCCAGGGCCTGTGCTTTAATTGCCTTCCGGTGCTCAAACTCAATACCAAATTCGCTCAATTCTACGCTCCACTTAACCAAGCGGCCAGATAAATCGACCCTGGTCAGTATCTCTCGGATTGGTTGGTCGGTCAAAACCGTGATTCGATGAGATTGGAAGTACTGACGTAAACGTCGGGCTGCGGTTACCAACGCATAAGCGAGTTTTTCTGGTCGACTGTAATTGCATTCTCCACCCTGCAGAGCGCGACTGACATAGTAGATAGGAGAGTCAGTCTGATTCTTTCTTTTGACCAACACAGCAGCCACTGTTTCATCGGAAGCTGCTATATATAAAAACAAGTCATCGCCTGGCTCTGGTCGACTTAATGATGGTGGAGAGCTCAAATATTGTTTCAGTTGGTCGAAGGAGTGTTGACACTCATCCGTCCAGGAGAACTGATCCTTTGTCGTTTTAGTCCGAAGAACTTTAAAGAAAGGCAAACACTTGTCCGCCAACTTCGACACAAAGCGGTTTAACGCTGCAACCCGACCAGTCAAGACTTGTACTTCTCTAATGGTTCTTGGAGGTGACATGTCGACAATAGCTTTAATTTTTTCCGGGTTGGCTTCTATCCCTCTTCGGGAGATCATAAAGCCCAAAAATTTACCTGCCTCTACTCCAAAAGTACACTTTGCTGGGTTTAGCTTCATGTTATACTTTCTGAGTGTGTTGAAGGCTTGGTTCAAGTGCTCCAGGTGTCGGTCAAAAGTGATGCTCTTAACCAACATGTCGTCCACATACACCTCTACTGACCTGCCAATTTGCTCTCTAAAGATGCGGTTGACCAGTCTTTGATATGTCGCCCCGGCGTTTTTGAGACCGAATGCCATTACATTATAGCAATATAGGCCATCTTCTGTGATGAAGGCGGTTTTCTCCCGATCCTCCTTGGCCATGGGGATTTGATGGTAGCCTGAAAAGGCGTCCATGAAAGTGAGATACCTGTTGCCGGAGGACGAATCCACAAGTCTGTCGATAGATGGGAGTGGGAAACTGTCTTTGGGGCAGGCTTTGTTTAAGTCGATAAAGTCGACACACATCCGCCATTTGCCTGTCGGTTTCTTGACCAGTACCACATTGGCCACCCACTCGGGATAGTGAACCTCTCGGATGAACCCCGCCCTCAGTAGCTTGTCCACCTCTTCTCGTATGGCTGAGAGCCGGTCTGGGGCAAATCGTCGTTTCTTTTGTTTCACCGGCTTTATCTTAGGATCAACATTCAACCGGTGCGAAATAACTGAAGGATGAATACCGGGCATATCAGCGGGTGTCCAGGCGAACACGTCGACATTCTTCTGCAATAATTCAATTAGTAACGACTGTTCCTGAGCTGTAAGTTTTGAGCCTATTTGTGTCACCTTGAACGGCTCGCCCTCCTTCAGAGGCACACTGAGGGTTGCTTCAACCGGCTGTGGCTTGTGCAATGCCTGCTCGTCTCTAGTGTCCAGGACTTCGAGGGATAATTCACCATTGTCGACAACTTGATTCACAGATTCCCCTATAAGCATGTTCAATTCCATTGGTTGGGAGCGTTGCCCCCCGGTCGAGCCTTCTGCCAAGGCTGCCAATTCTTCTGTAGCTTCAGCGGCCTTCTTGGCCATGACAAGTGATAGCAGATGGCACTGACGAGCCATGTATTGGTCGGTCTGCATGTAGCCTACGCCACTTGGGGTAGGGAATTTTACCTTGAGGCAATACACAGCGTCCGCCATCCTCGTGTATTTCATCAACGGGCGACCGATTATTGCATTGTAAGCAGAGGGCTGATCCACGACAACAAAAGTGTTCATAACATTCAACACATGTGCACCATCGCCTATACAAATGGGTAGCTTGATCAATCCTTTGACTGGGATTGGGTTATTGCCGAAACCATAAATGGGCTTAGTCGGCTCCAATTGGTCGTCTTTAAATCCCATACTCTTGTAGGCATTGTACAGGATAGCATCGACGGCACTGCCGCTGTCGACCAAAATTTTGCTAACTTCATAGTTTCCAATGATCGCCTTAACGACGATAGGATCGTTGCCTGAGTCTTGAAACAGCTCGGTTTCATCCCATGAGAATGTGAGAGTCCATCCGTCATCTACCTCTTTCCTTTGGGGAGGGGCCTGCAACCCCAAGTGACATACGCTCCGCAGATGAGCCTTTCTTTTAGATTGAGAGTCGGCCCACTCCTGAGTGGCGCCGACAATAGTGTTTATGACCCCATGTACAGCCGGTCGCTTGTGTTCACGACGCTCGGACCGTTCTGTAGGTTGAATCTCTTTATCTGTTTGTGTAGAGTCTTTCCTGATATAGTTCCGGAGGTACCCCCGTCGAATCATGTCTTCTATAGCATTTTTCAAGTCAAAACATTCCTCAGTAGTATGGCCTCTATCATCGTGGAAGGTGCAGTATTTACCTTCATTTCTCACATTCCGATTGGGTTGCTTCATTCTTCGAGGCCACTGGATTCTGTCGGCCATTTCTCCCCGAGAGATACTGTGCAGGATATCTGCGCGAGTAGCATTGAGTGGGGTATACTCTTCCACTCGGAATGAGACAGGTTGATTCCGTCTGATTTGATCATGCCTGGGAGCCTCCGGTCGAAGGCTCTTTCCATCTTTCTGAGATAAGCCTCTCCCACGCGGTCTGTAGCTCCGATCATCTATATTGGGACGACTGTCATATGTGGGACGAATGTGTTCTCTTCCCCTAATATCCTTGGCCGCCTCTGAGGGCCGTCTGTAGAGCTCATCTGGAACATGTTTGTTTTCCTCCAAGTCTGCGTATTTTTGCGCTCTGTTGAACAAGTCATGAAGTTGTTTCGGTTTGCTATCCGTGAGAGAGTACTTCAAATATTCATGCTTAACCCCTGCAATGAAAGCATCGACTGCGAAGTCAGTAGTCAACTCTTCAATGTCGCCGATTGCCGCCTGGAATCGTTCTATGTAGCTTTTCAGTTGTTCTCCTGTTGCTTGTCGAATTGCCAACAATGAGGCAGCGGTTTTTGTTTTCCTCCTCTGACTGGAGAAGTTGTTCATAAACGCCATACTAAGCTGCATGAAGTTGGTGACTGAGGCCGGCTGTTGCTTGTAGTACCAAGTATGTGCTGCCCCTTCGAGCGTGCAGATAAACGCTCGGCATTTGAGGGCGTCTGAAGCTCCGTATAACCCCATCAGGTTGCTGTATTGTGTAATATGATCCTTGGGATCACCCTTGCCATTGTATCTCAACTTCGGGACCTTGAAGTTAGGTGGCGTTTGCTCTTGGCGAATGCATAATGCGAGCGGATCCTGCTCCTCATTCAGCCATTCCATATGATCCTTTTTGGTGATATTGTTGATTTCCATGGCTTTAAGCTTATTTTCAAATTCAGCCTTCAGCCCATCTAACCGGTCCGAGATAGGCTTCCCGGGAGAGGCTGCTCTTCCTTTGGACGGCTGGGAGGGTTCCGGGTTTTGGTTTTCTTCCTGTTCCCGCGCTCGTCTTGGTGCTTCTACCGTCGCACTATGGGCAGACTCAGTCGGTGCTTGTCGAGTAGAAGCCTGGGTGCGTCTGACCGAGGATTCTCTTCGTGGTCCTGGCGCTTGACCATGATGTCTGCGCCAGTTTGATCTGGGGGCGGTTTGACTAGTTTCAAGACGTAGTCGTTGATGCGACTGCTCCTGATGCAGCTCTTCCTCGTTCGGCCGAGTCGCTTTCAGATCAGCTATCGTCCTTTGTTGCTTTTCCACTAGAGTAGTAAGCTCATCCATACGGGTTTGCATGTGAGCCAAATAGGACGTTACGTCCATTACTTGTGGCATTGTTTGCCCCCCAGGTGTAGTTGTGTTCAACGCGAACACCAAAGGTATCTGTTGGGATGATGAGGGATCACGTTGGACAGTTGGAAAGGAGAAAGAAGGAATGTTGGTGGCCGGACTCTCAGCGTTGCTTCCTTCCCCTGGAAATATACTGCGTCGAACTGGCATTTGAGGTTGCGTTCTCCTTTGGTTAGTATCCCGAAGCTGGCTACTGTCATTGCTCTCCGGTGAAGCCATGGCCACTGTCGTTCCCACAGACGGCGCCAAATGTTGAGGACCCTTTACAGGACCTACAATGGTGGACAGATGGCTCAATGGGACCTCGGGATGATAACCTGTAAGAGAGAACACAGTCAAAGGGGGAATCGGCCTTTGGCCGATTGGTCCCTCTCCGATGGTTAAGTCAGTAGAGATAATGAGCAGGAGAGAAGTAGAGTAGTTCAGTGTTTTCGTTGTCTTACCATGCATGCTTTGAGATGTGCCTTATATAGGTAGCCTGTTGGGCTGTACTGAGTAGGCCGTTGGTTAATCATGGGTCGGCTAAGTGATTTGGGCTTTGGTCAGTCGGCCCATGGCTGTATAGATTGGGCCTTGTTGGGTTACGATTGTGCTCAACAGCCTTCTTCGGTGAAAGAATTGTATCCCACTCATACCGAGGTGCTAGAGTATCTTGAATCCTATGCTCGCCATTTTGGAATCTATCCTCACGTAAAGTTCAATTCCAGGGTCACAAGTATCGACTATGTTGGAGAGTCATATGAAGAGATTGGATCATGGCATTACTGGGGTGGAAATGGAATTCCGTTTGGTTCCAAAGGGAAATGGCACATTTCAGTACAAGATACCAAAAGTTGCATCGTTAAGGTATGGTAATTTTCTTTAGCCATCGATAGGCTATCAAAAGTAGATCATGGCTCATACATACATATATGGACATGACAGGTTTACCAAGCTGAGTTGGTCATTCTTTGCATCGGCCAGTACAGTGGCCTTCCGAACATCCCAGAGTTACCCCAAAATCAAGGACCTCAAAATTTCAATGGCAAGGTGATTCACAGCGTGGACTATGGAGCTATGGACGGTCCGAGCGCTGAAGAGTTTGTGAAAAATAAGAGAGTTACTATTGTTGGTTCACGCAAATCTGCAGCGGACCTGGCAGCATTTTGTGCAAATATAAATGGTGAGCATAACTTTTTACTCAACATTTAGCTAGCTTGAGTAGGAAAATACAAAGAAAGAGCAGTTTAATTCATATAAATTGTCCTTAACTTTGCATATCACTTCGCAACTAGGTCCCGAGTACCCTTGCACAATGATCCAGAGGACAGCTCATTGGTTCCTCCCTCCTCACTATATCAAGGGAATATTGGGTGTGGTTCTTTTATGTTTCATACAATTGTCAGGATTTGTTCATAAGCCTGGTGAAACATTCATGCTCGGAATTTTGGCAACCTTGCTTTCACCCTTGGTAGAACTTTACTTTGTCTAGTTACTTGCAATTCGATAAACATATACTTGTGTGCTTATTAGATGCTTAATTTGCCAAACCAATCTGTGGCATTTTCAGATATGGGGCACATCGAAATTTATTGAGTGCTATGTGAGATGGAAACTCCCGCTGAAGAAGTATGGAATGATACCAAAGTACAGCTTTCTCCGTGGCGCCTTCTCATGTCAAGTTGCAGTGTTGCCAGAAAGTTTCTTTGCCAAAGTGGAAGAAGGAAGCATTGTGATTAAGAATTCCCCAAGCTTTAGCTTTCTCGGGGAAGGTTTGATCCTTGATGAGGAAACCAAGCCCCTGAAAACAGATATAGTGATCTATGCTACTGGATTCAAGGGTGACGAGAAACTGAGAAACATTTTCGCATCTCCAATCTTCCAACAGTATATAATGGGGTCTAATCCAACTTCCATTCTTACTCTGTACAGGTTCTGACTTTCCTTCAGCTTTAACTGTTAAGTTCTGAATCTGAAACATCTTTATTTGCTGTTTTAACATCCATTTTTCTTGACTAATCAATGGCAGACAAGTAATTCACCCTCGAATTCCGCAGTTGGCTATAATTGGATTTGTAGATAGTTTATCGAGTTTGTCAAGTTTCGAGATCAGATGCGAATGGCTAGGACAAGTCCTTGACGGTAACATAAAGTTGCCGTGCATTAGAGAGATGGAAAAGGAAGTGAAAATGTGGGAAAACTACACAAACCAAAACACTGGCAAGTATCACAGGAAATCTTGTGTTAATGTGGGTCACGTAGAGGGCCAATTACGCAAAGACCTGGGACGTTAAAGGCTAGAAGAAAACATGGGAACTTGCCGGAAAACCTGCAGGCTGCAGATCACCAATGAGTTTACCCGGAGCCAGTATTTTAGTAGTTGTTGGTTCAGGGAAAATGGACCAAACAATAAAACACATTTCTTGTCTGTAATTGAATGATTGAAACAATAAGAGTTATGTCGCCATGCTTCAATGCCTTGGTATTCAAGTCAATTTACTTAAAGTTTTCTCTAATTCTGTACAAAACTTTATAAAGTCTTCATCTTTACCTTACTATTTCAGAACCAATCTGCTTGCATTAGATTCAGTGTTATTCTTTGTGTAGATGTTAATCAATTTAATTAGAGTTATTTTACATTTTGCTTTTTATTTTTTTCTCAATACTTTAATTAATTCTATTTATAAAAAATATGATATTTAAATATTTGATTTACGGATAATGTATAGAGTACTTATTTTCCCATTTTAGGGAAAGGACTAAAGGAATACGAGTAAATTTGTTAACTTGTGTGACATAGCAGAGCTCAAAATTTCTTCACCGATTTCACCGATCAAAGCCATAACTCCATGGCCGCTGCGATCTCATTCTAAGTTCTAATTGATCATTCATCTCCAAATCCCAAGCTTACATTTTTAACTTGCTTTCTTTCTTTTTCCCCACTATCTAGCACTATTTTCAACTAGAAAGTGTTGATCTTCACATTAAAGACTTGAAGTTTCCACCATTGGCAACCCTGACCAAGCCGTTTGGTCGAGTGTAAGAGATATATGAATTCTCTAAATCAATTCTCAAAACCCTGAAAACCCCCCACAAATCAAATGGTAGGCCCTCCAAGGAAACACTTCCTTCCTTTCCTCCTCCTCCTCTCCCTCTGCATCCTCTTCCTCCTTTACTCCCCTCACCCCAATCACATCTCTACCCAGCCCTTTCCTCTAGATCCCCAGTCTGTCCCCATCTCCCCAACCTTCTCTCTCACCATCAAAGTCCTCACTTTTAACCGCCTGAACTCTCTCAGCCGCTGCCTCACCTCCCTTTCCGACGCCCACTACCTCTCGGACCATCCCGTCCACCTCCACGTATTCATCGACCATTTCCCAAGCCAATCCCAGTCTGAAATTGACCCGAAACTTCAGGACTCTCTGGGCATTCTGCAGTTTGTTGATGGGTTTGAGTGGAAATGGGGTCAAAAGATTGTTCATTACAGAACCACCAATGTGGGTCTTCAGGCCCAATGGTTGGAAGCCTGGTGGCCAACTTCTGATGATGAGTTTGCCTTTGTTGTGGAAGATGATTTGGAGCTTTCACCACTGTATTACAAGTATTTGAGAGCTTTGATTCTGAATTATTATTACAATGCTTCCAATTTCAGTCCTTCTGTTTATGGGGCTTCCCTTCAGCGTCCAAGGTTTGTTCCAGGTACCATTTTTTTCCCCTGGGTTTCCTTTGCTTCGTTTCATTGTCTTAGTTATAGTTTTTGTTTTTGTCTTTGCTTAATTGGCAAATGTTTGTTATTTTGCAAAAAGAATCAAAATTTATTGGTGGATGGACAATTTTGAAGTTCACATTTGGTTGAATTATCTGAATTAATGTAGCAATGATTGAATTTTTGTTAATTGAACAAGTAGATAAATTAGATTTTCCAATTGAAGGTCTGTCACAAGCGTGCTTCTATGATGAGATCGTTCATTTGAAGTTTGGACTCTGGATACACAAAGCAAACAATTTTTTTAAAGAAATAAAATTTTGATAACGTAATGCTTTTAGTGATTACAACAAATGCCCTCTCATATTGTCTATCGACTAGTTATACTATAAAATTGATAGTATTACATTTCGTTATTTGTTCGTTGGAAATTATGCTTTTCCTTTATAATTCCCATGTCTGTCCATGTTTTCACATAATTCTATGTGGCTCTCTGTGATTTAATAAGATAACATTGTTGTGCAAACAACATCATTATTTTTCAAATCAAGGCAAACCAATTCATGCCTCCAATATGCCTTTTCAATCATAGGCTATGCTGACAAGCTGATTGCAGTGCTGTAAAAGTAACATTTCCTTCAGTTGTGCTTTACGTATATATTACTATATATTTATTCATTTGTCACCGTTTGATTTGGTGGCTGTCCAGACTATTGACGATCTCTGCACTAAACATGCTGTTGTGCTATCATCGAATGGTTTGTTGGTTTTGGCTGCTTTGGTTTTAAGTTGTACCTATAGTAGGCTTGCATAATTCTTTTTGCTGGAAATTGTGTAATGCATGTCCTTGCTTATTGTTTTGTTACTATTAAGGCCAAGATTAAAAATACCTTATTTTTGTTTTTAGTTTTTTTCAACATTCCTTATTTATTTTCTTGCACTAACTCCAGGTAAACATGGAAACAAGATGATACTAGATAGCACCTCTGGCCTTTTCTTGTACCAACTGGTTGGCACATGGGGCCAGCTTCTCTTTCCAAAGCCTTGGAAAGAGTTCAGGTTGTGGTACGATGAACACAAGGCAAAAGAGATCAAGCCATTTCTTGAGGGCATGGTAATCTTATGCTGTTTTAGCTCTTTCCCTAATTTCTTCTGTGAACATATTTTGTGTTTATTTTCAATCTAATAAAACCTACATGCTATATACAGGTCACTACAGGATGGTACAAAAAGATGGGAGAAAGAATATGGACTCCTTGGTTTATAAAATTTATTCATTCCCGTGGCTATTTTAATATCTACACTAAATTTCCGGATGAGAAATCACTTAGTGTCTCCCACAGGGATGTTGGTGTTAACTATGGAAAAACAGCAGGGCCAGACTCTCAACTATTGGATGTAAATTATCTTGATTCCAACTTCATGGAAATGAAATCTTTGAGCACTATGAAGTGGTATGATTTCTGTTTTAGGGAAGTAGTTCCTGGAAGAGTTGTAAGGAACTTGAATGATCTTGGGTCTATTCTTCCCTCCGTGCAGACAAAGGAAACTGTTTTGCTTGTCAGCCTATTTGGGGCACCAGAGGCTGTCACCCGGAACCTTCTTTGCCACTTTGAGAGGCTAAATATTTGGAATTACATTTTCATTGGTCCTGCTACTGACTTTCTGTTTGATCTTGCTCGAAGGGGACATCCTGTAATAGATGCAGAGCGTTTTCTCAACAATATCGGAGCATATAAATCAATGGGAATTCAAGAGTTGGATGCTAAGTTTATGAAGGACATTCTGCTGAAGGCTTATGTTGTGAAAAAAAGTTTGCAATTCAGTTATAACACCTGGGTGCTGGATGGAAACATGGTTTTGGTTAACAATGATCTTTTTGTTAAGTCTATTGATTCTGCAAACAACTTCTATGCAGGGGAGAGATTGGACTTTTTCTTTGTCAAGAACTCACCTTCTGCTCATAAAATTTGGACTGATGATTTTATGAATGATGTTGCAGCTATTGTGGATAAAATCTCACCACCTAGAGATAGCAGAAATTTTGCATCTGTAATGGCAAAGCTACTGGAACAGAAGGGACTTGGAGTTAAGCATGTTGATGAGAAAAGCTTTGGCCTGAAAATTGGTAACCAGAATCTTAAAGAAACCTTGGAGACTGATAGAAAGGTAGTTTATTGGTCAACAGAGTTAGAAATTGATTCCATTCAGAGGCGACTTCAAGAATTGAATCTATGGGCCATAGATTATGACTCTTCCTGCGCAGCTGTAGTTTGTCACAAGTCATAGTAGTCACAGAAATTTTTGAACTTCCAATCTGATTCTTAGTTTATTGCTTAATGTCAGACGGTCCTTGAAGCTAAAGGTAAGGCAAAAGGCCAACTTTGGACTTTGACAGAGCGTGAGGAAGTAGCATATTTTGAAACAGAAGAAATTTCACGCATCCTCCTTTTAATGCTGAGATCTGCATAGTAAGCCAAGCAATCAGGAATCCGGGTGGTACAGCATCTACTTTGACAGGAATGATAATGGTAAAAAGTAAAAATAGTTCGCTTGAGATTGTTGTCTTGACTAAAGGAGATGGCAGAGGAGGTCAGAAGTGATGAGAACATGGTGAGATATGGACATGGTATGGAACATAAAGATCTCACTGCATACATGAATCTCTGAAACTGAGCAAGCTGAGCAGAGGTCCAGCATGGGGGCCAAGGCTTCGGGGGGATGAGTTTTTCTTTTGCTGCTTTTTGAGTAGCAGCAATATCAAAACCAGAAAGACATTCTTAAAACCATGTAATCTTTATATTATTCTTCTGTCTTAGTGGAAGTGAAATCGTTATTACATCTTTTGACGTATTTGTTGATCTTGTTCCCAAGCAGTTGCAACTTTAGAGTGTAAACTAAAAGGTTCCGGGTTCCACAAGATCTGAAATTGATAATACGAAACTGAAAATAAGTACCAGATAAATTGAAGAAACAATACTCCTTAACAAAAAAGATAACATCTTTCTTACCAACTCTTTTATGACAATTTCTTAACCATATGATGGACGTGAAAAGACAACAGCAGGAAGAAATACAGGATGAACAAAAGGAATTGCATCAGCAAGGCAAAACCAAGTGAGATAAAACTTTGAAGCCATTGAATAGGAATGTGAAAGAAAATTGAAAAAAGCCCTAATCTAACTTGATATTTAAGCTAAACTTTTTGTTTCACATTCCTATTCAGCGGCCTCAAAACTTTCTTAAAACTTGTCTTTGCTTAACTCAGATGCTAGTTCTCTTGTTCCTCACTTTATTTCTTCCAATTTTGTCTTCGTCTTGCTCAGTGCCTTGCCGCCATTCTTCCTTCTCACCTGTCAATTTGTTTTCTTTCTCGTTTCCTTTCATGCAAAGCAAACAAGAAAAGGAATGAGTAGTTTTCCTTGCCCATACGGGGAAAATAATTTATAGAAAACGAAAACGACCCATCGCAATCAGTCACGCGGTGAGAGGAAATTCCCGGGGATGAATATGATTGGCCACAATCTTTTTAAGTCATGTTTAATTCTTACTACGAAACTGTTTTTTTTTTTTTTTTCCTTTTCTTTTTGAGGTTCAATACAAAGAAACCTTTCAGGCATTAGATGC
This sequence comes from Microcos paniculata, assembly GCA_030664755.1. Lineage (NCBI taxonomy): Eukaryota > Viridiplantae > Streptophyta > Magnoliopsida > Malvales > Malvaceae > Microcos > Microcos paniculata. The sequence goes on along the minus strand of CP131459.1, from coordinate 38,235,969 downwards.
TGATGTTTTTTCATTCTCGTGTCAGCCGGTTGGCAGTTGGCGGTCGGAAATTAAACCAAACTCTTTGAACAGGAGAAATATACAACCTTTAAATCAAATAATATTCGGATAAAATATTGGTCTAAAATTTAAAATATTTAATTATTTATTTTAATTGGCTCAATTAAGATTATAATTGATACTTATCAATTGGTGGTATATTTTATATATTTAAGGATTGGAATTTTTTTTAAATACTGTAAATTTTTAAAAAGATTGGCAGCTTACCCTCTATTACTCTTAAACTTTTTTCCTAACAAAAAAAAGGAATAAAAATTTTAATTGGGTGATATTTTTATTTTTCCGATTATTAAATTTTGTTCTTGAAGAGTGAATTTTCAGAGAAGCAACGTAGAGAATTGGTGGCCGAAAGTTGTTGTAGGGGTACTGCCTGGTGGTAGGCCTAGTCTTTTTTTTGACACTATGATATGGAGAGATTACAATTTTTAAAGGAAACAAGTAAATAAATCATTCAAAATTACAAAATTACCCATGGATTTTATATAAATGATGCAGCCCAACATTTTTTTTTTTGGGTGCTTAGGTAAAGTGGGTATGATTTTACTTAAACACCTGATGAAATTTATCAGTAAATGTTGATGATCGCATCCCACAAACACAAAGTATAATTATCACTCTTTTTTCTTTTGTTCTTAATTTATCTTTATTTATTTCCTCTTTTTTATAAAAAAAAAAAAACTTGAAATCGAAGCTATACAATCTGTTAAAATGAACATTTATTTCTGGTATTACGTGAAAGACTCAATATACAGACTATCCCAAAATTATTCAGAACCCTTTGGATGAATAATTGTTTGTTAATTGCAAATGTAGATAATTTTGATCTATGATATATGACTGCACGCAAACAAATGTGTGTGTAAAATAAGATGAAATCCTGCCTTACAAGACGGGAATGGGATGCAAACTTTAGGAATTTGAAGAACAGCAAGAGAAATTTCAGCAGGCACCAGGTAGGGTAACTTTCAAATTTCCGTTACAAGTTGGAACACGGTTACGCGTTTTGTTTTTTGAATTGTCTAAAACGTTTTGTCTTGCACTGCAAGGAAGTTTTCCAATACTCTCCAACGTATGTTCTCATCGCCAACAAAGAAAATGCTATTGCCTCTCTGTTAAAGTGTTAAAGTCATTTTTGTCCTTAAAGGTATCCTATTATTTCTTTTGTGCCATTGTATATATACTTTGTATAGATCTTTGTAGTAGGGTTTTTCATATAATGGAAGAGGATTCAACTCCTCTCAAATTTTCTCTCTTCCATTTCATAATATTCAACATGGTATCAAGAGCTTTAGCATCATAGTTTGGTTCTTTTTATGTGGGTTTTCTAGTGGTTGTTCCATTTTTAAGAAATCCTTTATTTTCTTCTTCATCCCATTTTTTTTTCACCTGGATTGTTCATTTTCGGTTGTATTTTCACTGTTCTGACACCGGAATCGGATTCCTTGACACTTGAACAACCACCAGCTGATTGATCTCCGTCAACGGCCATCTCACGCTCCACCACGCGCCGTCACCGTCTTTCTTTTTCATCTTACAAAGTTGTTAGCTGTTTTTGGTACTTCCGGCAACCATAGTCGGAAACCGCCACCAGCATCAGCCTCGGCTTAGCTAGACGAGTTTCCAGCCAAAAATTCAACTGATTCCGCCGCTACACGCGCCTCCACGCGCCGGCCAATAGAACCCACGCGCCTCCACGCTCCGGAAACCCGTCTTCACGCGCCACACGCGCCAGCCACGCGCCAGCAGTTTCCAACTTCACTGTTGCCACGTGGCCCTCTCGCATTGGTCCACGTCATCGGTCAACCTGCCACGTCATCGGACACGTCATCAGTCAAACCTGCCACGTCATCGCCAACTCAGCCTTCTGTCCAACCATTTTCTGACACGTGTCTGACACGTCATCGTCTCTGCCACGTCATCAAGCCACGTCATCAGGTTGACTCTTATCCGTTGATCGGTTCATTCTGACTTTGACCGGCCGGTTCAGCCCATTTTTGATCGGTTTTCTGCACTCTTCAACCGATTCCTTAGCTTTTCAGGTGTGCTGATTCTGATTTTGTGGTCCATTTCATCTAGTTCTATCACTATTGTTGACCTTTGGTTAATATTGCTCATTTTATCACAATTATGGAGAAATTGGATTACTCTAAACCTATTCAAACTACTTTTGATGGGTCTAACTATTTGATGTAGGCTGATGAAATGTGTAGTTTCCTTAAAGGTAGGAAATTGTGGCATTTTGTGACCGGTGATGAACCTAAACCGGTGAAATTAGATGATGAAACTGAAACTAAAAAGCAATTCCTTGAAAGATTTGAAGAATGGGATTGTAAAAATCATCAAATCTTGTCATGGCTTCGTAGCACTATCTCATCACAGATCAAGAAACAGTTTGGACGAGTTGGTAGTGCAAAGGAAGTTTGGGATTTTTTAGCTAGGAGATATTCTGTCAAAGGTCGAGCTTTGGGCTACAAATTATTCTGTGATCTTGCACATCTTAAACAACAGCCTGGTCAGTCTGTTCATGAGTTTTTGTCTCAGATGCAATCTATTTGGGATCAAATGACTTTGAGGGAGCCCTCATGGGATTGTATTCAAGATGCTGAGAAATATGCCAAAGAAAAAGAGGAATTCCAGGTTTATCAGTTCTGTATGGCTCTCACTGATGAATTTGAGTCTGTTCGTAGTTCTCTACTTCATAGAGATCCTCCACCTTCTCTTGATGTGGTTATTTCTGAGATTTTGTCTGAGGAGACTAGATTGAGCACCTTGAAGTCTCAACATTCTATGGTATCTACCGACAGTCTGGTTGCTGCAATCTCGTCACCTTCAGCTTCTTTAGTCACATCATCCACTGGTGGTTCTTTTCTTCTGCCACAAAGAAGAAAGTATGCAGATATTGCAAGAAATCTGGCCATGTTATCTCTGAATGTTTCCGTCTACAGTCAAAGAAGGCTTTAGGATCAAATCCTCAAATTCCAAAAAGTTCTTCTCAAGGCTCTACTCCAATCTCTACTGTTGCTTCTGCTACTGAGGATTCTCGTCTCTTGACTGTTTCTAAGGTTGATTTGGAAAACATTATCAAACAATTGATTGATAAAACAGGTTCATCTTCTGTTCTCTCTACTACCATGGCTAATTCTTCTCCGTGGTATTTTGATTCAGCTTGTTGCAATCACATGACTCCTAACTATGATCTTCTTGCCACCAAAAATGAAGCCTGTCATATTCCTACTATTCACACTGCAAACAATTCGATTATGTCAGTTAATCATATTGGAAATGTGTCTAGTTCTGATTTAACCTTGTCTGATGTTTTTCATGTTCCAAAATTATCCTTAAATCTTATTTCTGTTGGTCAACTTGCTGAATTTAATCTTGATGTAATCTTTTCCAACCATGGTTGTCGTGTGCAGGATCCTCAGACGGGAGAGATTCTTGGGACAGGCCGTAAAGTGGGACGCTTGTTTGAATTGGTGTCTTTAAACATTCCACATAAATATTTGACCTCTTTTGTTGCTTCTGCCTCTTTCGAGTTATGGCATTCTCGTCTTGGTCATGTTTCTCTTTCAAGACTGAAGTCTTTAATTTCTAGTGGAAAGTTAGGGTCTATCAAAGCAGAAAATGTTGATTGTACTTCTTGTAAACTTGCCAAACATCATGCTCTTCCTTTTGATATTAATATAACTACTTATCTTGCTCCTTTTGACTTGGTTCATTCTGATGTTTGGGGGCCTTCACCTTGTGAAACTATGGGGGGCTCCAAATATTTTGTCATTTTTGTGGATGATTTTTCTCGTTATACTTGGATTTATCTCATGAAAAATCGATCTGAGATTCCTGACATTATCTCTGGCTTTGTAGCTATGGTGAAAACCCAATTTTCCCTTCCTATAAAAGTCCTTCGCACTGATAATGCCATGGAATATAAAGAGACTAATCTTGTCCATTTTCTTTCTCAACAGGGCACTGTGTTTCAGCGATCTTGCCCAGGAACTTCCCAACAAAATGGCCGTGCTGAGCGCAAACACCGACATATTCTTGATACTGTCCGTGCTTTGCTTCTCTCTTCTGGCTGTCCTGAACGTTTCTGGGGAGAAGCTGCACTCACAGCTGTCTACACCATCAACCGTATTCCAACACCCATCATCAACAACCTTTCACCTTATGAACGACTCTACGGTTCTGTGCCTAATTACAACCTATTACGTGTATTTGGCTGTGCTTGTTTTGTTCAACTTCAAACTCGTGAACACAATAAACTTGAACCTAGAGCTCGTTTATGTTGTTTCTTGGGTTATGGTATTGAGCATAAAGGTTATCGTTGTTGGGACCCCATCTCCAAAAGACTTCGTGTGTCTCGACATGTCACCTTTTGGGAACATAAGATGTTTTCCTCTCTATCCTAGTTTCAAATTCAAAATCCTGACTCCTCATTCTTTACTAATCCCTCCATTGATCTGTTTCCAGATAACCCTTCAGATCCTTCCTTTTGCAGGGATAGTCCAACTAATTCTTCAAGTGATCATGTTATGGTCCCATCCAATGAATCTATCCCCTCTGATGATCCTACACAAAGTTCTTCACCAACTCTTGAGTCCGTCTCTCATTCACTTGATTCTGTACCTTTACGACGTTCCACCCGAGTAAGCCAACCTCCATCTTATCTTCGTGATTTTCATTGTTATTCTGCTATTGTTTCCTTACATGAACCTAACACTTTTTGAGAAGCAAAGTCCAATCCTCTTTGGCAACAAGCAATGGCAAAGAGCTTCAAGCTTTAGAAAAGACACATACTTGGGATTTGGTTGACTTACCTCCAGGAAAGTTAGCTATTGGCTGTAAATGGGTTTACAAAATCAAAACTCGTTCTGATGGGTCTATCGAACGTTATAAGGCTCGTCTCGTAGCTAAGGGCTTTACTCAGGAGTATGGGATTGACTATGAAGAAACTTTTGCACCTGTTGCACGTATCACCTCTGTCCGTAGCCTACTTGCAGTGGCTGCTATCCGACGATGGATTCTTTTTCAGATGGATGTTAAAAATGCTTTTCTCAACGGTGATCTTAGTGAGGAGGTGTACATGCAACCTCCCCCTGGCTGCGATTCTCCACCCAACAAAGTATGTCGTTTTCGTCGAGCTTTATATGGCCTTAAACAAGCTCCACGTGCATGGTTTGCCAAGTTCAGTTCAATCATCACTCAGTTTGGTTTTCATTCCAGCTTTTATGATCATGCTCTCTTTATTCGCCACTCTCCTAGTGGATCTATCTTCCTGCTGCTTTATGTTGATGACATGATCATAACTGGAAGTGACTTTCAAGGAATCATTGAACTTAAGCGCTTTCTTCATCAACAGTTTGAGATGAAAGATCTTGGTAATCTTACATATTTTCTTGGGTTGGAGGTTACTTCCAGTGCTACAGGTTATTTTCTTTCCCAAGCCAAATATGCTACCGATCTTTTATCTCGTGCAGGCCTCACAGATACTAAGACTGCCTCAACTCCTCTTGAAACAAATCCTAAACTCACTCCCTCTGATGGCAACCTTTTGGATGATCATACTCTCTATCGACAGTTAGTTGGTAGTCTAATCTACCTCACCGTGACTCGTCCTGACATAGCTTATGCTATCCATATAGTTAGCCAATTTATGGCTGCTCCTAGGACTACTCACTTTACTGCTGTTCTTCATATACTTCGCTATGTCAAGGGCACTCTTTTTCATGGTCTTCATTATTCTGTTGATTCATCCTTAACGTTACAAGTTTATTCTGATGCTGATTGGGCTGGTGATCCCACTGATCGGAGATCCACCACTGGTTATTGCTTTCTCTTAGGAGATTCACTTGTCTCTTGGCGATGCAAGAAACAGACCGTCGTTGCTCGCTCTAGCACTGAAGCCGAGTATCGTGCTCTTGCTGACACCTGCTCTGAACTTTTATGGTTGCGTTGGTTACTTCAAGATCTTGGTATTTCTTTCCCTGCTGCCACAACTATATTTTGTGACAATCGGAGTGCTATTCAGATTGCTCACAATGATGTCTTTCATGAGCGCACCAAACATATTGAGATTGATTGTCACTTTATTCGTCAGCATCTTCAATCTGGCATCTTACGCCTTGAGTCTGTTCCTTCCTCTGCCCAACTTGCTGATCTCTTCACCAAATCTCATCCTCCTACTCGGCTTCGTGAGCTTCTTTCCAAACTCCACATGGTCTCTTCTTCCCCATGTCGAGTTTGAGGGGGGGTGTTAAAGTGTTAAAGTCATTTTTGCCCTTAAGGGTATCCTATTATTTCTTTTGTGCCATTGTATATATATATATATACTTTGTATAGATCTTTGTAGTAGGGTTTTTCATATAATGGAAGAGGATTCAACTCCTCTCAAATTTTCTCTCTTCCATTTCATAATATTCAACACTCTCATAATTTCTACTAGTTTCTAGTCTTTCGCTTTGCTCCCTGCATGTAGACTTCGTTGTCAATGGAGATACGACAAACTTTCAATACTTCCTAGTGGCCAAGAGGCTAAGGAAGGTCACCAAGTCCCCCTCTCCCATTTGTACATAGTTAAGAAAAGAGCAAAAAAATTCTCCTTGTCGTCGAGGCTTCCTCTCTCTTTCTTCTTCGAATTCCTTCCTTCCTTCTCTCTCTTCTTTTGGGAATTCTCATTCCCGGTCCCTTCCTTTCTGTCCCACATAGAATTAACAAGCAATTATAGTATTGATTTACATTTCACCATCTTTAAAATTAGACTCAAAAATTAAAATCAATACACACACATATATGCGCATAAAATACGATTGGATCTCAATGAGAGATGATATTTTGCTAAATTTTGAGATGTAAATATCACAATATTTGAGTTTAATCCATTTTTATGGGGATTGATAATATAGATATTGAAGAAATAGGTATGAAAGTATGGTGGGGAGCCAAACCTTTTTTGTCATTGGTTTTCTTGGGACCTTTAAACAAAGAAGGCCGAGAATATAGAAATGGCTTAATATACAAAATTATTCTCGAATTTATACAAAATTATCATTTTGACCCTTCAACTTTTATTTTAGAATTTTTGGTATTCGAACTTTTATATTTTGCACAATATATCCCTTGATGATGACGTGGCCTAATCATATATTGACACGTGAAATTTTCTCATTGTGCCACGTCAGCAGGCTACATTGTGCACAAAATAAAAGTTCGAGAGCCAAAAATTCCGAAATAAAAGTTGAAGGACCAAAACGACAGTTTTGTACAAATTCGAGGGCTATTTTATGCATTAAGCCATATAGAAACTGTCATCTCAATGTGCTTCTTTTTCTTCAAGGTTGTACATAAAGAACAAAGTTGGATTATTAGGAATTTGGAAGTACTAATAAGATATGCTGTGGTTGATGCTGGGTGTATCAACATGTTGTAAAATTTTGATGTGTAGACAAAATTATGTGCATACATTGGATGATACTATATATGGGTAACATATTTCAGTTTAATCAGCTAAATTGCAGTGCGTAATTGCAGAGATGATTGGAAATTATCCTTTTACAGTACTACTAATCCTATGGTACTGCTTTGATTCTTCTTTTCTTTTCTACCTCCTTTTTTGCCTTTTTTGGTTTTCCTGTCTGTTTCCTCGTTTGCTACTTTCAAGCTATAATTGGACACACAGGAGCTCCTGTAGCATCAGATAGTGCTAAATGGGCTTGAACTTGAACCTAGTCCCATCGGGCTTGATTTGCACAGGCTGAAATAACACCCATGAAAGAAACTACATCATGCTTCATGCCGATGAGGCCCATTTCAGAAAATAAACTGACAGATTTTGATGAATCAGAAGTTTGAGAATAGCCTTTGATCAAAATATTGTAGGAGACTTCATCTTTAAGGGAACTATTGAAGACATTTTTAAGTCATGTTTGATTCTTACTAGGAAACTGTTTTGCTTTTTTTTTTTTTCCATTTCTTTTTGACGTTCACCACTAAGAAAGCTTTCAGCAGGCATTAGATGCTGATGTTTTCTATCATTATCTTGGAAGATCGGAATTTGATCAAACTCCTTCAACAGGAGAAATATATACACAATGACCATTGAATCATTCGGATACAATATTGGTTTTACATAGAAATTAAATATCGGATACATCTTGATTTATACATTTTAAAGTAAAAATTAAATATTTAAAATATTTAATTACTTACTTCGATTTGATCAATTAAGATTATAGTTGATACTTTTAGGCTATCATTGGTTGTACGTTTAAGGATAAAATAAAATAAAATAAACAATAAATCAAAATCTCTAAAAGGGTTGACGGCTTACTTACCCTCGAAGATAGGCCAAGAACTGAGTTTATGAGCCATAGAAAATGACTCTTCCTGCACAGAAGGGACTTGGAGTTAAGCGAATTGATGAGAAAAGCTTTGGCCTGAAAATTGGTGACCAAAATCTAAATGAAACCTTGGAGACTGATAGAAAGATAGTTTATTGGTCAACAGAGGTAGAAATTGATTCCATTCAGAAGCGACTTCAAGAATTGAATCTATGGGCCATAGATTATGACTCTTCCTGCACAGCTGTAGTTTGTGATCAGTCATGGTAGTCACAGAAATTTTTGAACTTCCAATCTGATTCTTAGTTTATTGTACTTAGTTTGAGACAGTCGTTGAAGCTCAACGTAAGGCAAAAAGCCAACTTTGGCCCTTGACAGAGTGTGAGGCAGTAGCATATTTTGAAACAGAAGAAATTTTACGTACCCTCTTTTTAATGCTGAGATTTGCATTGGAAGCAATCAGGAAGCCCGGCATGGCATCTACTTTGACCACTTTTAGGTGCTAAAGGATCTTGAGATTGTCTGGAGATTCTTGACTAAAAGAGATGACAGATGAGGTCAGAAGTGATGACAAGTGACAATATTGAGATTTGGACATGGTAAGGAACATAGGAATCTAACTGAATGCACCAGTCTCAGAAACTGAGCAAGGTGAGTTTGAGGTCAAGCATGGAGATTGGAGGCCAAGTCTTCGGAATTTTGAGTTTCTCCAAATTCTTTTGAGGCAATTTGAGTGGCAGCAAGGCTAAATCCAGAGAAACATTCTTAAAACTATGGATTTTTTCGTCTTTCTTAATGGAAGTGAAATCATTATTACAACTTTTGGCGTATTTGTTGTTGTTCCCAAGCAGTTGGAGCTTTAGACTGTAAATTAGAAGGCTTCGAGTTCCACAAGATCTGAAAAACGAAATTGGAGAAATATGTACTCATAAAAAGATAAAATCTTTCTTACCAACTTCCCATATGACAATTTAAAAGTCTACCTTCCTCTGTCAGTGAGAAAATTTTGAACCCATTGAATTGGAATGTGAACGAAAAATATTGAAAAAAACGAAAACCCCAATCTAACTTGATATCCAAGCTAAATTTTTTTCCTTCACATCCAAATTCAATGGCATCAAAACTATCTCAAGACTTGTCTTTGCTTCCTCACTCATTTCATCCAGTGTTGTCTTCCTCTTGCTTAGTGCCATGCCGCCATACCTCCTCTCCTCACCTCCTCACCTGTCATTTTTTCTCTCTATTTTCGTTTCCCGTTGTTCAAACAAGAAAAGAAAATGACTGCCTTTCCCCCCTTGATTTTCGATCCCCACACACTTGGAAAGTAATTTCTAGACCAAGAAAACGACCCATCCTCCCAATCAGTCACGCGGTTAGAAGAAACTCGCGTGGATGGATTTCATTGGCTATAACCTAATTTAAGTGATGTTTGATTCTTACTACCACGAAACTGTTTTGCCTTTTGTTTTTTGTTTTTTCCTTTTCTTTTAGGCCTTCTGCACTAAGAAACCTTTCAACAGGCACTAGATGCTTATTTTTTCCTATTATTATCTTCGAAGATCATAATTTGAACCCCCACTCGTTAAACAGCAGAAATAATATACAACTATCCATTAAATTAAATATTCAAGGATATATAATATTAATTTTACGGGGAAAATAAAGATATATATAGTAAAATTATATGTCTTTGATCTTCATTGACACTTTGGACAATATCTATAAAATTTTATTTTTATTCCTTGCGTCAAAGGTGTTAAAGTGGTGCTATCCCAAATCTGTTTAATTTGACTTGTCTTTGGCCCTTATATTCAATTTGGGTGTCTTCACCTATGAGCAATTGGTTTTAGAATGGATGCTTAATATGGAATCAAAGTTCAGGCCCGATTCTGTTGTTCCCTTTCTGATTGTCCATATGTAGGTCCGTCTGTTTCTGTTATTTCTCTCGTGCTACACATGAGGCTGATGTGTTTGACGTATTTAAAACCCTTATATTTGTTGCTCTCGTGCTACACATGAGGCAGATGTGTTTGACGTACTTGAAAGCCTTATACTTTATTCAAGTTGGACCTCTTCATCTATTGTCAATTGATTTTAGATTGAATGCTTAACAAAAAGAAAAATATAAATTAGACGAAATGGGGCAAAAATGGGTGTGTAACATAAGATCGAATCCTCCCTTACAAGACGGGACGCAAACTTTTGAAATTTGAAGCCCACAACCAGAAATTTCAGGTATATAACCTTTTAATTCTGGTGGAACTTGGACCACGGTGACGCGTTTTGTTTTTTCGAATTGCTTAAGCGTTTGTCTTGCACTGCAAGGAAGTTTTGCAATGCTCTCCAAGGCATATTATCACCCTCTCATAACTTAATTAATTTCTAGTACATAAAAAATAATGAAGGTGTGTTAAATAATCCATAGTTAAGGAGTAAAACCCAATAAAGATAAGTGATAAAAATAAAAAGAAAACTATATCTTATTGTGGTTTTATAAATCCTTTTAAATCAAATATAAATACAATCAAGTAATTATTGATTTATCGATGTTTTAATTAGTTGTGTGTCATGTCTATGAAAAAAACATGTAATTACTCGTTTTCCTACCACTCCCTCTCTTCTTTCCTCGAAAATCTCTCTTGCCGTCCAAGGTCTTTCACTCTTTTACACTTTCATGGAGACTTCCTTGTCAATGCAAAATCTTGTTGTGGTTGCTGGTTTGGGCTTCCTTTCTCTTTCTTACTGGAATCCCTTCCTGCCACTTCTTTATCCCATACGATTATCAAGCAATTGAATTATTGATTTACATTTGTACCTTCAATGAAAGATGATATTTCTCGTCTTGGTAAAAAGAAAAGATTTTGGAACCTATAAAATTTGAGATCTGAATGTCACAGTATATGAGTTTAATTCATTTTAATCGGCACTAAAAATATATTGAAGAAATGGGTATGAAACTATGGTGGGGAGCCAAACCCCTTTTGACATTGGTTTCCTTGGTACCAATAAACAGAGTAGACAGAGAATATAGAAATTATCATCTCAATGGGCATCCTTTTCTTCAAGGCTGAATAAAGAACAAATATTGATTATTACGAATTTGGAAATAATAAGAAAATGCTGTGGTTGATGCAGGGTGGATCAACATGTAAAATGTAGGTGTAGAACAAATTATGTGCATATATGATACTATATGAGTAGTATATTTCTGTGTAATCAACTAAATTGCAGAAATAATTGGAAATTATCCTTTTACAATACCACTAATCCTATAATACTACCTTGATTCTTCTTCTTTTTTTCAACCTCTTGCCTTTTCTGGTTTTCCTTTCTGTTTCCGTGTTTGCTACTTGGCTTGCAAGCTAGAATTGGGCAGACAGGAGCTCCTGTAGCATCAAATAATGCTAAATGGGGTTGAACTTGAACCTAGTCCAATCAGGCTTCGTCGATAATAACCACCATCAAGGGCCTTAGTGCTTAATTAAAATTCTTCATCCCTGCCATGTCCTAGACTGGGGCCAAACAGCAATGAAACAGCCTTAGAGCATTGTATCAGGCTGGCAGGTTGGCCATGCCAACAGCAACCCTCTCTCCTCGCTCTGCTCATCTCCCTATTCATTTCAGAATCCCCTTCCCACCATCGTTCTCCCTGACAAAGACAGAAAATGAATGGTGAGTTGCGTTACTCATAAAAATTACAAGCACATGACAACTTAGTCTGCCAAGACTCACTTTTCAACCATTTAGATGCATATATGGAGTTGGCGTTTGCATGCACAATTAAAAGTTCCTTGATAAGCAAACACAGAGCTGCCCAGGATCTCTTTCAACAAAAACTGACAGGATGAACATTGAACAGCTGAACTAAATTTACAATGGATAGAACAAAATTTAACTGTATCCACCAACCCAGAGAGCTGGATCCAATTTCTCCAGTCTCTCTCCAGCAACAAAAGCGTGCACTTGGTCCTGGTTATGAACCCAACTGCAACCAGGGCTCTTTCTAGCTCCCCTTAATTTCATCAGTTCCCTGATCCTGTTTGCCTCATCCCATTTCCCTGCTTCAGCGAATATGTTTGAAAGTATTGTATAGTATCCGCTATTCTGGGGCTTTAACTTGAACAAATTCTCGGCAGCCCAAGACCCTAGCTCCACATTTCCAAAGATTCTACATGCTCCGAGTAAAGCACCCCAAATATTAGCATCTGGGATAATGGGCAGGCTTTTAATAAGTTCTGCTGCTTCCTGCAGCAGGCCAGCACGGCCAAGTAGATCAACCACACATGCATAGTGCATTTCTGTTGGCTTAATTTTCAGAGCCTTCATTTCTTCGAAGTATGTCCTCCCTCTCTCAACTAGTCCTCCATGGCAACAAGCTGATAAAATTACAATATATGAAACTGAATCATACTCAATGCCATCTTCCCTCATAGCTTCAAAGAGGCTGATGGCATTGTTTACTTCACCAAGCATGCCATAACCTAATATCATAGTATTCCATGAGGCAATGTCCTTGTGTCGAATCTGGTCAAAGATCTTGCTAGCGGTCCCAATTCGTCCACATTTGATGTAGAAGTCCAAAAGGGAGTTAGCAACAAAGAGATGAGTGTGAGCATGCTTTCTTACTGCGAGTCCATGAATCTCTTTCCCTTGCTTGAATGCAGTTTGATTTGCACAGGCTGAAATAACACCCATGAAAGAAACTACATCATGCTTCATACCAATGAGCCCCATTTCTGAGAATAGACTGACAGATTTTGACGAATCAGAAGTTTGAGAATAGCCTATGATCAAAATATTGTAAGAGACTTCATCTTTAAGGGAATTATTAAAGACATTTTCAGCAAGATTTAGACATCCACATTTTACATACATGTCTGTCAGAGCATTGGACACAAACAAATCAAGGTTGGATCCCAGATGAATTGTCCTACAATGAATTTCTTTTCCATTTTGAAGAAATCCTACCTTTGCACAAGCTGGCAGAACATTTGTTAAGGTGATAGAATCTGGAGTCTCTCCATGAACTTGCATATCTGTTAGTAGGTCTATAGCTGCTAATTCAAGCCTATTTTGAGCAAAATTGGCAACCATGGCATTCCATGAAACAACATTTCTCACATTCATTTGCTGAAACACATTTGAAGCTTTACTTGGATGACCTGATTTTGCATACATATCAATCAATGAGTTGGAGATGAAAACATCATCTTTAATACCAATTCTCAAACTCAAACCATGAACCTCCTTTGCTAAATTGAAAAGTTCCAATTCAACTAGCACAGGTAACATACTTGAAATAGTGATAGAATCAGGAGTCAGCCCTACCTTCATCATCAACCTAAACATATCCAACGCATCTTTATTAAGCCCCATGTAAGCTAGAGTAGTAATTCTTGAATTCCAAGAAACCTCATTCTTTTCCATCATTTCATCAAAAACACGCTTTGAATCCTTCTTATTCCAACATTTCCCATATGCATCAATTAATGCATTCCCAATACCAACCTCAAAATATAAACCAACCTTAACAACTCTGCCATGAATCTGCCTCACCAATCCTTCATCTCCCATCCCACCACAGACGGGTAACAAGGTGATAAAAGTAACCACGTTGGGCTTAATCCCAGAACTCAAATTCATCTGGGAAAACAAATTAAGCGCCTCTACGTGAAAGCCATTAATGGAAACAACCCCAAGAACAGTATTCCACGACACAACATCTCTCTCAAGCATTTCATCAAACACTTTCCTTGCTTCCTTAAAACTTTCCGTACTACCATAAAACATCATAAGGGTATTCCTCAACAAAATATCCGAATCGAACCCAGTTCTAATAACACTCCCATGTATCTCCAAGCCTTTTTGGAAACATAAAAGATCGGCACAGGCCTTGAGAACAAAAGGAAAAGTATGATCATCAGGTTTTATTCCGGTTCGAAGCATTGTGTTATAAATATGAAACTGAAACCGGTCGTCATTAATTCTGGCAACGGATAACGCACGGATGAAGGTGTTCCATAACAGGGGTGTTTGAGAGAATGGAAGAGACTGGTGGAATAAAAGGTGACAAGTTGAAGGAGAATCGAAGGTGGCGTATCGGAGTATGAGAGCGGCGGAGAGAGGAATATCGGTGGGGAGGACACCATGGAGAATGGCAAAGGCGTGAGTTTGTTTGATGTGGAGTAGCAAGTTGGACTTGGAACAGAATGAGAGGAGAGTTCTAGTTAGACTATTGTAATACGGTCTTACGTGCATGCTGGTGTTGTGGTAACATGTCAAATTGCCTGTTTTCGTGAAAATAATACAGCTTTTAAGTTGTTTAGATTATCTGGCTGAAAAACAGTTTTGAGACTGACTTCAGATTGCATTTGGAATTTTGGATTTTGAACAGCTTAACGCTACCAAACAAGTGTAGCAAGTTCAGAGTCTGCTGTCAAAAAGTTAAAGGCAACTTTAAGTAGAAAACAACATTTTCTTTTCCCTCAATCTTTCAAGTCCATTAGAATTCCAATCCAAGTCAGAAGCCACTTTGACTATATTTATCGGTTTATATATAGATAAAACAATAATGCTAACTGTTGTTCTCTGTCTGCGTCTTTCGGCATTAGCAGATTCGCATGATTGCATTAACCTGCAGTATTAACTCCCTAACCCTTAAAATATGCCGATTCTGGAATGCAACTAAAGCTGGCATTAGTATGCCGATTGTCAACTCGTTTAACCCCGCAACCGTTTCAATAACCACTTTTTTCTTAACCTGTCATCCAATTTCATAAACATCCTGGCCCTCTTCTCATCAAAAGAAAGATACTCACACGCATCAACTATAAGATCATCATCGAAGTCAGGAATAGTCTGAACCATCTGAAACAGTTCATCCAGGCATACCGGCTTGCTTTCTGTCAATGCATCAGCAATCCTACCAATGTTTGCCGCCATATCGCTCATCATCTCTAACATTAGATCACTGGTACGCCTCCTCTTTAATGGCTCCTTGGAATGTGAAGATGATGAAGGTCTAGGTCTAGTCTGCTGAGATGAAACTTGTATGTTGTCATCGGTATTATCATGGCCCATTTCTTCATCAACCGCGACCTGTACCGGGGCTTCCACAGGCTCTTCATTACTTTGAATAGGATTTACAACCTTATCACCTGCTTCAGAACAGTGTCTGCCTGCCTGCCCATTGCCAACAATAACATGTAACTCATTGAAATTATGAATGGGTCGTCCTCGTATGCGGCTCAGATTGGGATTTCTCTGGAAGAAACACATAAAAATTAAGATGACTGAATTCAAAACAACAAATTGCATATAAAGCAACTCAGTGACACGTGTTCTTATTAGCCATTCAGAATTCTATTTAAATTCATGATAGTTCTTTCAACAATTAAAAGAAGAAGGAGAAGAAGAAAGGAGAAACTTTTTTCCAGAAATCATTTGATTTGGCCTTTCCAAGAAACTGGAAAGTGACAGATCATGGTTAACAAGAGAGTTGCATATTAAACATGTAAGGAATGTAAACTTGACTGATCCATGAATTGGTTTTATGAATATTCTTATATCAGTCTAATGAACTGTACCATGATGCAGTCTCTCCATTCAGAGTCATTAGCAATAACCATCTTTTTTCCCTCATCCCATTCAAATCCATGTTGAGAGAGGAGGTCTTTCACAAGTCTGTATTGTTTCTTCCAGGTCCGGAGCCTGTTTCTAATATTTTCTGT
The DNA here is from genome assembly GCA_030664755.1 of Microcos paniculata. Classification (NCBI taxonomy): domain Eukaryota; kingdom Viridiplantae; phylum Streptophyta; class Magnoliopsida; order Malvales; family Malvaceae; genus Microcos; species Microcos paniculata. The sequence goes on along the minus strand of CP131459.1, from coordinate 38,219,843 downwards.
TGACAAGTCCAAGGAGAACTTTTTGTTTAGAACAGAAAGAGCGGCTCTAAAAGCCACCGGCTTAAAACTTTTCTCAAGCTTATTTCCACAGGCCACTTGCTCCACCAACTGTTCTGTCAAGCATCGATCCATCTCATCTGTCCATAATATGTACTTCCCTTTGTCTTTTGCAACATCACCCTGATCATTAAACAACTCCTCGGCATCTGCAGCTCCATTATTTGTAGTCAAATTTATATCATCATTCGTACTATTTAGTGAGCTTTCTGGCAGACCATCGCAACCAAAGATGGCAAATAGCTCACTGTAGTTTGTGATGACCCGTCCTCGAAAAGATCTAGCATCAGGGTTTCTCTGTTCCAAAGAAGGAGGAAAAAAAGAAAAAATGAGAGGCTCAAATAGTGTTTTCTTAGAGAGAATCATCTTCTAAATCTACAAAAACGTCCTTCACCTTAATATGTCTATTCCATGCAGAGTCATTCGCTATGACCATATTTTGTGCTTTATCCCATTCAAATTCACTGTGATGCTGGATCTCTTTCAGTATTTCATACTGTTTCTTCCATGTCTTAAGACGATTCCTTATATGCTCTCTAGTCAAATCAAGCTGAAACCGTTTATTCAAAGCTGATAAAGCTGCCACATATGCTGAAGGTTTTAATTTATTGTCTATTTTACTTTTATTCCCAAGTTTAACTTGCTCCACAAGAACCTTGCTGAGGCAACAGTCCATTTCATATGTCCACATCATGTTCTTTGCTTGATCTTTCGCCCTGCCACCAGTCTCCCCAGTGGACAAATCAACAGCCTCTGCAACCTCATAATCATTGCCAAAGATTGTGCACAAGTTATCATAGTTCCCAAGAACTCTTCCACGGAAAGTCCTGGCATCAGGGTGGTCCTGTTAATGAAAGAGGAAAAGTAGCCAGATGATAAGGGCAATATATGTTGTACTTCAGTCAGAGTAAAACAATCCAACTTAAACAAGGAGCGTTAATTTCTTGCTCAGAAAACATCAGATGGATGCTCATGCACAAGCAAACAGAGTTACACGTGCGAACATGTACAAAGTACAAAGCAAACCATACACACGCACACACACTCACAAGCACCGCTGGGATGCATGATTGAGGTAGGTGTAGGATAATCAACATATAGATATTTTCTGTTTATTTTAGCTTATGTTTTGTTAATACATATAAATATATATGGCAAATGGACATTTTTTCATCAAATTCTAAATTGGTTTACATTTCACTTCAGTTGACATCAATCTGGTTAAATCTAACAGATATCCTGCTTATTCTATATTACACCAAGATTTACTGTTTGCATAAGTACACTTAAATACAAACATAACTGAAACTGTAGTTGGCCACTATGACACATCAAACTAACAACAAATAATATATGAGTGGCTACAGCTAAAAGCCTAAGTTGAATATAATGACCTAAATAAAAAGGGTAATAATAAGTCATTAAGTCTCCTTTATGAGTGGGTGGAATCAGGAAGAACTACAAAAGAAAATGAACAAAAATACAAAACAAGAGAATGGCAGAAAACATAGTTTTTTATTATTTTGTTGGATACTACATAAAATAGAATAACCTAGGAACAAAATAAGAGAATGGCAGAAAATGTAACCCATTTTAGGATAGTGGAATAGCCAAGATAAAATCTTTTGTTTCCCGACTGACATTGAAGCTTTGAAAGAACCCATTTTCATGCGCTTGTAATCAGCGTAAAAGGCCTTTTTTTTTTTCCAAATGCTAAACATACCTTGATGTAGTTGGTCCATACTGCATCATCTGCACTAATCATCTTCCGCGTTTTGTCCCATTCGAAACCAGGATGAGAAATCAGTTGCTTTAAAATGCCATACTGTTTCTTCCAAGTTTTAAGCCGGTTTCTTATGTGATCTCTCGTTAATTCAAGCCCAATTTTTTCATTTAAGTTTGAAATAGCAGCGTCAAATGCCTCCTGCTGTAAGCTACCATCCATGTTAGTTCCATCCTTCACATTCTGGGCAAGACTCTTACCTAGGTAGTAATCCATAGCATCAGTCCACCTCAAATTTTTTATGTGGTTGTCATCGCTCTGAATGTCAGATGAACTGGCAGTGTCTACAACATCTCTATTAGCTGCAGATTGCACGTGAGCTTCTACGCCATTTTCTGAAAAGCCTGCTATTGCTTGATCATCACCAATAATAATACATAACTCATCATAATTGTCAATGTACCTTTCCTGGAAGTGCCTAGCATCAGGATGCGCCTGACAAAACAAAAGACCATCTCATTATTCACAGCCAACTACAATATAGAATTTTTTGAATCCTTGATGTCATAGTAACAGTCTCAAAGCATATGAAAGATACCTTGATGTAATCTTTCCACACAGAAGCATCTGCAACTACCATCCTACGTTTCTCATCCCACTGAAATCCTTTTTGAGCAAGAAGCCCTTTTAAGATCCCAAACTGTTTTCTCCATGTTTTCAGCCGATTCCTTAGATGTTCTTTTGTCAAATCAAGCCCAAATTTTTTGTTTATGACAGTTAGGGCAGCCATATATGCTGAGGGCTTCAAAGCATTGTCTGTCTTATTACCCTTCTTTACTTGCTCAGCTAGTATCTTGGCAAGGCAACAATCCATTTCGCTTGACCAATGGAAGTAATTTCCCTTTTCTTTAACATTGGAACTACGCGTTTGGTATGACTTGCGATACATTTCTGCAATTTCACACGCATACAATAACATCATACAACAATGTAACTATGACTGACAGGAAAGTTAGTAGCAGTCAAGCTCTAATATAAACTCAAGGACTAAAACTCAGCTCAACCCCAATCAATTTAATCACCCAATCTCTAGCTCGGTTTGATTTGGCTTTATTAATAGAAAAATGGGTGTCATACAACTTTATAAACAACAGATATTGTAGGGTAGAATATATCAAGAGATTGAAGAACACTAGTAAAAAAACTTGATTAGACTTGTGAGCCACTCCTGCTAAACATTAAACTGTACTAGAGTTCAACTCAACACTCAGCATCGAACTAATCATTCATGCTAGACTTGCTTACACCCCTAAAACCATGGAAGCGCTGACCACATAGTTCATACCCACAAGCCACATTTTACATTTTTAAAATTTGAAATTAAATTATCAAAAGATCAAAACAAGGCATAATAGTTTTGATGGTTTAGAACATTTGAAGGCCAAAACGGATTACTCAGTTTCATTATTTCATATTCACAAAATAAATAAATAAATAAATAAACAAACGAGCACAACCAAGATGAAATTCCCCTACGAACAAGTAAAAGAATAGGGAAAATTGAGCAACTGCAGAATGCTACATAATTAGCAGCGACAAAAAATCAAAGGTAAATTCCTAGTTTCGTAAATCCTCAGCCTCCGATTGATATAATCTTCCAGGAGTCGAATTAATTTTTCTTTTTCGGATTCTCTCCAAGTTTAATTAACTCGAAAATGCGAGACTTTCTAAGCTAATTATGAAAACTTAAACTAAACCAAGGAGGATGAAATAGAAGCTTGATCGAATGACGTTACCCGCTGTTGCGTTATGCCACTCCTTTCGCCGCCGCTCCTCTTCACGGCGATGGCCGAATTCTCACATTAAACAGTAATAATTAGTTATTTTAATCACTTTCGTCGAACAATAAAATGATGAGGAATTTACTTGTTTTCTTTAAGTTGAAATCTTTTCGTCCATAATACAGTACAGTAAATTTATTATTCCATAATAGTAATAATTATTGAGTAATCATTTTTTCTTTTTAATCGTGTTGCCTTTCTGCCTTTTCCCAGCTGTTTCTGCAACCAAACGGGGACAAATTAGCAGGCCGAGTTAGATGCAAACAGCAACACCAAGAAAGCCCATTTTAGGATGTGGGTATAAATCTAAATTTCCTTGTGGGTTGGATTGCTTTCAAGCCCATATAAACCCATATTAGTAATTAGCAATTCTTTTTTAAAACAAACCAAATTTTTCATAATTACCCACGGTTTTTTTTTTTGGAATTACCCATGATTTGTTAGTTCAAGTAGCTCGACCTTTATTTTTCTTAAAGTAATAGTATCTTGAATTCGAGTTAATAAATTATTATTGTAAAAGTTTTACACGCGTAGTGGATTATGCCTATGGTTATCATCGAAAAATTAAAAATTTTACATAATTATTGTTATATTATTATCTCTTAACTTTACATCTCAAACCTATTTCTTAAAATATTTTTTCTTGAACAACAAGGAAGTAAATGCAAAATTTAAATTTATACTTATAAGGAGAAATTATTAGGTGTGCCGAATGTATCACTTCATCTATAAGCTCGACCTATAAATTTGTGTCAACTCCAAAATTTTTCTAAAATTGAAGCATTACTTTGATAAAAGTTTAGTTCCACGTTATAGAAAAAGAGAAATTAAAGGGTAAGTTCTTAAATTTAAACTATAATTGTTGTATGATTTAAGTAATTGTATCAGAATCCTTGAGTTGTCACAACTTCTTTGATCGAGTCTATGAATGACGTGGTACACCCGACCTACCTAATAATTTATCACTTATAAGTATCCCCATTACAAAATCTCAATATTTGAGTTGACATAAGTGTTTTATTTGCTTAGCTTGAATTTTGGGTTGGCAATCATAATTTAGATATCCAAATCTGACTTGATTAGTCTAATTTGGTAAGGAACTCGAAACTCAAATAATTTAAAACGTAAGTTATACCTAAAGATATTAGCATGTTACCATTAGAAGAAAAAATTTTGTATCTATTTATTGAGTTTTATTTGACTGCTCGTTCGCGGATGTTGGAGATGCCATTTAAGTTATAGACACGGCCAAGGTTCAACGATGCAAAATTAACTTCTCAATTAGGGGGCTGTTTACATGAGTAATAATCTTATGAACTCGAATATTATATTAACAATTTCTTTTAGAAAGAAATTTTGAATGAGCTTGAATTGCTTCGATTAAATCAAATACTTGAATGCTTAATTTTGAGTTCCATTTTTACTTGTATTTAGCTTTGCTCAACAATTTTAACTTCATTACAAGTATTGTAGAAAGTAATTAACTTCAAGATTTTAATTTTTTATTTTTTAAAGTATGATTCGAATCTTATTCATCATTATCATTTGAAAATCTAAACTTATATAAAATAATATAAAAATAAAAAGGCAACGTGTTTCCGTCCTTTGAACTCATCTGATAAACCTTGAACTCATCCCAATATATATATATATATATATAATATTAAATTTGTTGTTTAAATCATGCATAGTTTGAAATTTGAAAAAATTTGGTGCACCTCGAAATGCTCATGGCTCTTTGAAAGTACAATTCTAACAATGCCGTCAGTGCACCACATATATAAATCATTAGCAGTGGTTGTATCCAATCCAACAAACTTGATGTGGTATAAAATAAAATAAAACAATTTGAATTTTTTATTATATTAAAAATAGCACCAATCCTTGATTTTAAAAACAGTTGGAATTTGGAATAGAAAATGATTTGCTTTCATACAACCAAAAAAACCTCAAAATAATCATAATCGATCGTCCCCAAATCCAAAACCGACAAAATCAAATCCCGCATATCGAGTATCGACTCTGAATATACTACTTTACTTATTTATTTTTAATAATTTGAAAAATAAGATTAAGTAAACAAAATCCCAAATCACATCATCTGATGTGTCCACGCTTGGCTTTGACCAACATTCAATATTTTAAAGCCATTTTTTTAATTTTAGCCCAAAATAAATAAATATATAACTAGTAAACAATAATAATAATATGGTAAATGGTCTCGCACTAAAAAACATAAAAAGGAAAAAAGCGGGAAGAATACTTTAATAAGTGGTATGAAATAGATGTTTAATGTATTTTAATGTAATAGTTGTACAATTTTCAAACTTTTATGTATTATTAGTATTAATTATAATTAGATTATTAGATTAGTTTATTAGTAATATTGGTTTGGACGTAAAGTGTATGGATCATCATGATTAAGAACAGGGAATAAATCTGCTGTCGTTTTAAGTTTTAACTGAAAAATGTTTTTTCGTTACGTTGGGTCCCACTGCTGCTCTGGTCAATCGTCAACTACGAATACCGTTTACGATCTCCGGATGACTGCACCCATCGTCAATCGTCACATCCGTCCTCAAACGTTTTCCACCGCCCAGACCTCCCCTCCCTTGTCCCTCTGTCCTCTTTCTCTCCTTCTCCTCCATTTTATAAATTGCTTTTTTTTTTCTTAAATGGTAGGTAGTAGTAATTTTTTAAAATTACCCTCCTTTATAAATGTTTCTCAATTGGATGCTCCGCGTGGGTCCATTGCAAAGGAGTTTTCAGTTTGAAGCATAGGACCGACCAATAAGCATCCAGTTCAATTCCATTTTATTAAACAACCAATAACTATATTGGATTCTGTCTTTTTGATTATATGAGAATCGAATATTGTCAGATTCTAAATAAATTTTATAATTTTTTTTATAAAAATTGAATCCGAAACATTATTTAAGAAACACTATTATTATACTCCTTACTTTAGACTGATAAAGCATTCAATCCAATTCTCAAATTCTAATACTAATATTATTTGTTTTCCATATCTCATGCCACGTTAATCAATTCCTTAGTTACAATAATTTGTATTTATCAATTCATATTTTGAATTCAACATGAACTCAAATCTGTCAATATTATATAATTAAAAATCTTGAAAACTAAATAATTTTTAAATAACGTATTTACAATATAACGCATAATAAATAAATAAACTATAATAAAAAAAAGTTAGTATTAAAATTTCGTTTCAAAGGAAAAGAAAACGTTTTTATTTATTTTATATAGGATTTTCACTATTTTCTTATTTTTTTGTCTGAAATGAAAGGACAAGAGACAGGGTCAACTGCGAGGAGGAAGGACCCAAGTAAATTAATCAGTAAAAACATTGAAGGTACTGTCGAATTTCTTACCAAAAAACACAGGAAGTAGTCCATAGTCCGTAGAGGGCGGGGCGGCTTTTTCTTTCTCTTCTCTACTCTTCTTTTTGCCTTCCCTTTTCAAAAAGCAGAACAACCAAAGAAAAAAAAAACAATTGAAAAAAGTTCCCCTCTGCATATTCTCTTCATTTTTCTTTTCCTCTTCTACTATTTATATTAATTTCGCTACATAATCCAAAACCTTCCATTCCATTCCATCCCATTCCAACTTAGCTGATCCAGCAATCTAATTCCGCTTTTTAAAATTTTCCCATTTTGTCCACATTTTTTCATGATCTGTAAGTAGAAATTCTCCCTTTTTTGTGTTCTTCATTGCTTTACTTTTCCTTCACTTTCCCTTTTTTATTTGAGTTAGGGTTTCCAATATCCAAACACCGCCTGTTTTTATTTTCCTTTTTATTATTTTCTTTTTTTGTTGTTCCTTCTGCTTTTCATGTTTGTCTTGTCTTATTTTATTTTGTATAGACCTTTGAGAATTTTCTGATGTTTACTGTTTTTTGATCTATAACTCTTTTTTCGTTTGTTTATAATAGGAGTAATTAAGTGACAATTTTATTTTGTTTTTACTGTATTTTATTTTATTTCTGATTAGCTACCAAACTACAAGTGACCTGATTGAATTGTTTACTGTAGTTAGATGTTAGGCAACTAATTAGATAATTAATTTACCTAATTGAAGTAATTTAGGTTGGTTTATACTGACCCACATTTTGGTTTAAGCTGATAACAGGTCCTTTTTTTTTTCCATCTAAATAATGATTTATGCAAATTTTTTTTTTAGGAAGTTTGAATCCTTTCTCAGAACAAGGAAAATAACCCTCTCCTTTTTGGTGATCTAACAGAGTTTAGTTTTGGAGCAATGACGAGGGTAAGTCGAGATTTTGGTGATACTATGCAAAAGGAAGCAGTTCCAGCTGTATCAGCTGATGTAATATTTGCTTCGAGTCGTTTTCCCAATTACAAAATTGGGGCAAATAATCAGATTATGGATGCCAAAGAAGATCCTAAAGTTTTGTCCATGAAGGAGGTTGTGGCACGGGAGACCGCGTTGTTATTGGAGCAGCAGAAACGCCTCTCTGTTCGTGATCTTGCTAGTAAATTCGAGAAGGGGTTAGCTGCTGCTGCTAAGTTGTCTGAAGAGGTAACATTCATTTGAAGCTCATTTATTTATGCATTGCATTTTTTTAGATAGATTGTTAAATACATTCCTCAAATTGCCTAATGATATTAGATAGGCTTATATTAGCCTTGTGGAGAATCCTGGGAATTGGAGAAAGTTTGGGCAAACTTCTTATAAGTTGGTCCGTGCTTTCATCTAATGATGATCAAAGGTTAGAGTGGCATTAAAATCAATTCAGTACTAATAGGGTGTTGCCATTTTGTTATGCATTTTGAGGGATCACAGAATTGAAGAAATATGTTGAGTGTCTGAGTAGTCTGTTCATATGAGTGATACTTCCATCTTTTTCTGTTGTTTCTGTTCACAGTTGTGAAGCATCAGGACTATTATTAATTTCTTATCAACAATGACTGCCATGTAAAGTTGTAAACAAATTATAAGCTATCATTTATTGGATTCAGGCTAGACTCCGAGAGGCAGCTTCACTGGAGAAACATGTCCTTCTGAAGAAGCTTAGAGATGCTCTGGAATCTTTAAAAGGACGTGTGGCTGGAAGAAACAAGGATGATGTAGAGGAAGCTATCACAATGGTTAGTGTTCTACATTTTGCTTCTGTGGTTTGACCTTTTTACCTATAAGGTTGATATGCATCATCTCTTTATCATAGTTTTGAAAGTTAAATGCTATATAAAAGCCATTCCTAGGTTTTACTATTATAAAACTTTGCTCATAATCCTGGTGCATGGGGAAGTAATGCTCGTGTTGGAGGATAAGGAGACAATAAATATATGTCCACTTGCCACTTCAGTTGCCACTGTTAGGTTTGTAGATGCTATAATCATTTGTATCAGCAATGTTCCATGCTGTAATTTTTGGTAAAGCACACAGGAAGGGGTTTATTTTAACCTTTAGTATGATTTGCTGTAGCCATCCCTGCCTTTTCCTAAAGAAGGATTTGATTGTAAATGTGGCATGAGAAGTGAATAGTATCTTCTGACTTTGGTTGTAAGTCTTATTATTATCATTATTTATTGTATGGTTAGGTGTGAACCCAACTCTTCTGGGAGAAAACTGTTGACCTTGTTTAGACATATTAGCTTTGAGGACGTCTTTCCTCCACCTTTTGGGTTAAAAAAATGGATAAGATAGAAAAAACTAAAGGGAAAAAAAAGAAAAAGAAAAAGAAAAATAAAACCTTTAGTGCTTGATATGTTCTATTTTGATCCCTGGCTATATCTTTTCCCCTTTGCAGAGTTTCGTCTAGAAATATCGTCTTGGATTCTTGGTTATGTATATTGCATGCTTACTTTCAAGCGCGGCAATAATGACCTTTGAATTATGGTTACTTTCCCCAGGTGGAAGCTCTGGCAGTTCAGCTGACTCAAAGAGAAGGAGAGTTGATTCAAGAAAAGGCAGAAGTGAAGAAACTAGCCAATTTCCTTAAGCAGGTAATGACACTTAAGATAAGAGCTAGATCTTGTATTAGCCCTTCTTTTTTCTGGATTTCACCATATTTTTTCTTTTTTGGCCAGAACACAATAAGTTTATTTAGTTATGTATTTTTTTAGCATCAATATGTCTGAAACCGCTGAACAATTAGATGCATCATTGGATATATGTATGCAATGCTTCCATAAGTGTGTTTTGGGTATGAGAAACACTATAATCACTTACAAGTGTGTTTTGTTTCGGAATGTGTCTCAAGAATGAAAGACAGGAAGGAAAACCAAATATGCTTAGGCCCTGAATAATTTGTTGTTTTCTGCAAGGAATACTTCTCTGATAATTTACTGGAGTAATCTAACTATTTTGGCATGGATCTCTAAACTATTTGCTTGATTAATATTTCCATTTTTTTCCTACATTAAAGCTTAGAGTATATCAATACTTTTATTACTGATTTACTTTTTCATATTGGTGCCTTTAAGGCTTCTGAAGATGCTAAGAGACTTGTTGATGAGGAAAGAGCTTTTGCTCGAGCTGAAATTGAGAATGCAAGAGCGGCAGTTCAGAGAGTAGAAGAGGCCCTTCAGGAACAAGAACAAATGTCTCGAGCTTCAGGCAAACAGGTTTCTGTTTTTCCAACATTCTTTTGAGACTTTCAGAGTTCTGTTATTGGAATTTGGGTTGTTAACAAGCTACCAGCATAACCCATCTAGTTGTATATTTATACTCTCGTTCTCTTTCCAGATTGCATTGACTGTTTAAAATAGTTCATGTGTAGACATATCTTACTTTTATTATCAATAATACACATCTATACTGTTCTTTTGTGAGCCTTTGATGTTCAACATCGCATTTTCTACTTTGTGCATCTTATTGTGGCAAAATCTCTCTCTCTCTTCTTCCCCATGTATATATGTATGTATATGTATTTGCAATGTGTGTGTGTATGTGTGTATGTATGTATGTTTTAAGGAAAAAAAATCTTTCGATGAATTTCAGGACCTGGAAGAACTAATGAAGGAGGTTCAGGAGGCTAGGCGAATCAAAATGCTGCACCAACCAAGCAAGGTTTATCTCAGATCTGTGACTTGAATCTCTTTTCATCATAAGTATGCAAAACATTCTTCTAAATCATTTCAAGTCACAGATAGGTTTTTCTTTTTTACCCATGAAAATTGGCTTATTTTCGTTCACGATGCAACTTATATGCGTCTGCTTTTGGAATCTGTAATCCATTAGCCGCACTAACTCATACTCTTATAAAAACTGCCGGGAAGGTAGCACATCATTGCTCTAAATGCATTTCAAAGGCAGACAACCTTGTTTTTCAAGTAGTTTCAACACCTCTTTGGGGTTGTTACCACATCATTTTCTGGAAATGCAATTTAAAGATGGCTCATTTCTTGCTCAGTCCCTGTTTTATAACGTTAATCATCGGAGATATATTAGTAGCTTAAGTCTGTTTAGTCTTTCTTTTTGGGGAAAAATCTGTCTGTAAAGATGGATATTAAGATAATCACAATTCACAATTGCAAAATGCTCAGAATACAAGAAGACGTGTACGAATATCTTTTACTTTTTAAGTCGAGGGCTTTGTCTGGGCTAAGGTTAAGTATCTAGTTATTTTAGTTTTTGTTGCTGCCATTGCTGTTATTTTACGACATGATTAGGAAAAGCAAGTTTTAACATAACCATAGCTCTCCGTTCCTCTATAGACGAAGAAATGAAAAAGGAAAACTAAAAGCAAATCTTAGCAAGTCTGTTATCTTGACATATGCATCTACATCCTCTGAAGTATGTTCCATATCAAATCAACACCATTTCTGCAAGGTGCTCTATTTGGAATCCATTTTTGGTTGAAATAGTAGATGATTTCAGCTTTATTAATTTGCAGGTCATGGACATGGAACATGAACTTCAAGCATTAAGAATTCAACTTGCAGAGAAGTCTAAGCACTCTCTACTGCTTCAAAAGGAGGTTTGCCTTTCACCTTGTCCTGTAGATTTTATTAATAAGTTTCTTTTAGCCATTCAAGTTGTTATTGTTGTAGGAAGATTGTTTAAAATTGAAAAGTGAGCAAAGCTATGCATCTTTGGGATAATGCATTGATCTATAATTCTGGTGGTTTCAGCATATTGAGGGGATCTTTCTTATGCTTAAAATTTATTAAGACAATTACAGGATACCTGACAATAAAGCAACTCATTCTAGAAAGGGTTATTAAATGTTGAGATTTCACCCATAAACTGGTTTTGAAGAGAAAAAAAGAAAAAGAAAAAAAAAAAAAGCCTTTGCTACTTGAGAAACCATGTTTTCTTGTATAATTTTGATACAAACAAAATCCTTCTCTTGACTAAGAAAGCATTGGCTGACCAACGCTTCAAGCCATACACAAGCAGAAAGTATTGTTTCTGCCTGGTATACTGCTATTGGTTTTTTCCTTTGGATAATTGAAAATTCCGTTGGTCATCCAAAGATATGTAGGAGCGCCGGCTATTAAAAGGCTAGGAAGCAAACATACAAATAGCCAGAAGATTACACAGAGAAAAATCATTCCCTGATTTTAAATTTAACTGCTCTGATCCATTCATTTTCTTCTTATAGTTCTATTCTTTTGGTTTGATTGGTGACTTATTTAATCTTTTCCTTTGTCTACTGATTTTTGCAGCTAGCGAGAAGCAAGAGGGTTGGGGAAAATATATCTCATGTATATGAATTAGATGGTGCTGAGACTTTAGGTTCATATTTACGGATTAAACCTTGCTCTGATATTGCTCCAGAACTTTCCAATTGTTCAATTCAGTGGTATCGCATTTCATCTGAAGGCGGCAAAAAGGAGCTTATATCTGGTAAGATCCTCTTTATGTTTAAGATTGCTGAACAGCAGTGGTTGATGCATGACAAAGCGGTTTTCTTGATGAAAGAAACAATTAATGACATGACACATTCGCTAGTGTCTTCATTTGCTTTCTTATGCGGATTATTGTTTGTAAATATGTTTGAATCATGGTTGTTCCCCCACCGTGCAGTTTTTAGTTACCTTATTAGCCAATCATTGTTTAGTACTTCCTTTGCACTAAAGCTAAAAATAATTGTGGATATAGATAGATATAATTTTGTTAATTTATTAAATTAGTTAGGTAGACTAAATGGTTGAATGGGATGCATTTAACTGAAACTGTTTTTCCAACTAATCAGGACTAGTTGGTATTCAAGAAACTAATAGGTATTGTATATCTAATTCAGTAGAAAACTTTGGTATGGATGAAGTGAGTTACAAATTGAAGATGATTTTACTATACATTGATTAAGTAGACAAACTTCCTTATTCTTCTATAGTTTGGTTGTGGTTGGGGAGCAGGGGTTGGTTTTTCTTAAAAGTAATTATTGTTACAAAATTTATTTTCATTTAGCTACTTGGGAAACATTAATGACATGCTTTATTGAGATCAAGATGCTGTTGTGAGCAACAAAATAATCTGTCATTTTCGGATCCAATTTTGTTCATCTAACTTGCTTTGTGCAGGTGCTAGCAAGTCAGTTTATGCTCCAGAGCCTATCGATGTTGGTCGAATCCTGCAGGCTGAGGTTTTTTATGAAGGCCTGCAAATCATGTTGGCAACTACAGGCGCTATAGATCCAGGTTTGCTTATGCTTTAATTTCTTTTATTTGCTTTTGAATCTGTGGGTTTTTATTCTTCATTTTGTATTGAAAATTTTAACCTTTGCTTCCTTGTTTGTAAGAGCAGCTCCTGGTTTGGGAAACCATGTGGAAGCACTTGTGCGGAAACATGATGTTGAATTCAATGTATGTTGTCCTACTTCCAAAACTTCACTCATTTAAGGCTAAATGAACCTTTATTTGGTTACTTCAGTTAGGATTTGCTCATTGACTCTGTTTTTAACTTTTCAGTTACAGTTTTATGTTTGGTATATCTTTCACTTGAATGTTATTTGTACTTCAATGAATACTAATTGATGCATATTAGACCATTGCTGATCTTAACTTTTTCCCTTATTTTTGCTTGAATTCTAAATTCTGAACAATCCCCCAGACCTTAAAGCTTTAAAATTTTATAAAAACAGTTTTGATTTCCTGTTCCAAGAAGAACTTCCTGATTGGCATCATTTTCAGAGGCAAGGCAAGTATTTGTTGCTTTGTTACAATAACATGAACTTGCTTGCTGTTGACCTTGCTCCTCCTCACTGACCAAATGGGCACTCAGTTGATTGACATAATTTTTTACGGTACTCAGCTCCATATGTGTCTGACACCATCTGAATGCTGAATAGGTTTTAAAGCTTTGCACATGTTGATTGATATTTTTGTCGTCAGTTTTTTACTGGTTTGAGGTGCAGTTGGGAACATACAGAGATTTATCTGCTGTAGAAGTTTTAACTACTTGTTTCTTTTTTATGGTTTCTAATGTATATCTATATTATTTGGTTGTTGTTCCCAAATGCATGGATGATGATTATGTTCTTATGTTTGTGTAAAGATTTTAGCCACTCATTCTTTATATTGATTTCTCATATTATTTTATTGCCTTTTTATTATTTTGTAGGTGGTTGTCACCCAGATGAATGGTGCCGATCATCCATCAGAATCTATCCATGTACTACATGTGGGAAAGATGAGGATGAAGCTATGTAAAGGAAAGACGACAATTGCTAAAGAATATTATTCCACCTCAATGCAGGTATTATGGCATGCTAAGTTTATTATTAATAAAAAGTGCTTTGATGCTTTCAAATGTTAGGAATTTACTGTTGAGAAATACTTCTGTATATCCTACGCATTTTTCCTATTTGGCTTTTCTTCTGAGTGATATTGTTTAGAAGAACTGGTAAATGGTGGGCACTGGAAGAAGGAAAGAGAAATGACATAGAATGAGTATTGCATGCAAACTTGTGGATAATGCTTTCTCCCACTCTTAGAACCAGACGTCCATAAAATAATAAAAGATTGATATTGAACATGATATAGCTGGTATCATATCCGATAAGTGCGCTATGTCATGGGTTGATTGTTTCTTAAACTTTTCTTTATGTTTTAGCTGTGTGGAGTTAGAGGAGGTGGAAATGCTGCCGCCCAGGCCCTGTTTTGGCAAGCAAAGAAAGGGCTTTCAGTTGTACTAGCATTTGAATCAGAGAGAGATAGAAATGCAGCCATTATGCTTGCCAGGAGATTCGCTTTTGACTGCAATGTAAGTGATTGTCCACATTCTGCTTGTATACATCCTATGTAAGAGCAACACCCTATGGAATTTGTTTTTCCTTCTGCTGAATGATTTTGTTTTTCGCAAATGCCAGATCATACTTGCCGGCCCAGATGACAGAGCTTCTTTATGAACCTAATAGACCACCCTAGGACTCTGTTTTGCTAATTGTAATTACTTCGAGTTTTATCATGTATCATGTATCATAAGTTTGTAATAGTAGGACATGACATTATTTGGTTCTGTTTTGGGTTTCACCATTCTTTTTCCCTAGTTTGCTTTTCCCTATCCATTCTCTTGTCCCAACATCAAGGCATTGTTTTTAGTTTGCCTTTTGTATTAATGTAACATATTGAGACCTTACATTTGGAGTATATTTGTTGAATGGTTTATGCATGGCGACTGATGTGTGAATGATGAGTTTCTAATCTGATATAGAAGCCAATCCATTACCTTGCTTTTTCTTGGAAGTTCTCCAAAATAATTTTCCCCGCTTCCTTTGTGCCATTGCTATCATCCACATTCTTGGTTTTGCAACTTTTATACTGGTAAGACAGGAATGAGAATTAGGTGACCATGCTAGCCAAATTTATTATACACAAGCATGAGAACATGTAGGCGAAAATGCAGGATTCTTTTATTTTTTTTTTAAGATATATAAATACTAAAGGGTAAATTTGAACCCTGTTCCAGGACTTTGTACATATTAATCAATCAAACTGGCGGAAGAAATCTTCCCGTGTTGATGAAGTGCCCGACTCCTTCCATTACTACTTCCTGCAAAAGTGGTACCATTTTCTTGAACCCACCATTGTGAATGAATTCCTTTACGCCAGGCTTATGATAAACCAGGTCTAGATCTCCCACAATGAACTTAACTGGTACTTTGACTTCACAACCACCCCATGGGGCAGAGAGTTCCCAATTTCTGTCAAAACAGAAAAGGAGGAAGCAGAAGCAGGAATTTACAAGATGTATCTTTCATTAATCCAATTATTAGTAGACATTAAAAACTTGCAAAGCGTGACACAATGATATATAGAACAAAAATTGGAAAAAATTAAAACATACCGGTTGAGGTTTGGGTAATAGTTGATTCCACCAGTAAAGCCTTTCTTGTCAAATTTACTGACATAGTAGTTAACTTCTTCCTCCGACAACCTAGGCGCAGCATAATTGGGGTATCTGCTGACTGTCCGAATAGGTTGCCTTTGGGGCTTGGGCAACATAACTGGACCTGGAACTCGGTATGTTAAGATGGCTTATATACATAGAGAACTCATGAAATGTAGGATGTTAAGGTGGCTGGCTTATATACTAGAGGACCTAGGGCTGCAACCTGGATCAAAATTTTGGAGTTAGTTCAAATCTGACCCAATCCAATATAATATGGTTTATAATGAGTTGAGTAAGGAACTAGCCTAACTTTTATTTAGATCCAACCCAACTCAACCTATGTTAACATGAGTTGATCGAGTTGACCCACAGGTCTTATAAGTAAAAAAAACTCTCTTTTTTTTTTTTCTCACTTCTATTCTATGTCATGTGAATTATCTCATTCTAAATTATTTATTTGTACAAAAAAAAAATTTCCCTTCATTGGTCAAAAGTTCTTCGTTGATTCATATGATAAATTATTGGAATTTTTGTAGGAAAAATATTAACAAAGAATGAAAAATAATAACATGCATAAAATGGGAACGAAAATTGTTCTTTTAGCTTCATGCTTTGAACTACGCACAATTGGCTGTGTAATCCTGTTTTGAATTTGATTACTCTATATGACCTTCAAAGTTCAATTGACGTGGGCTATCTATAAGCCTATGTTTGGTAGGAGGGAAGGAAATAGTAAGGAAAAGAAATAGGTGAGGAAAGGAAATAGGTAGGGAAAGGAAATAAATTTATATTGCCTTCATCATGTTTGGTAGTAAGGAAAGAAATAAGAAGGAAAGAAAAAAATTTATTATTTCCTTTGTTTGGTATAACTAAGAAATAGGAAAGAAAGAAAATTTATTTTAATTAATATGACCATTTTACCATTATTTACTTTTTAGTTAAAAATTCACTTTCAATATCTTTTACTTGTAATTGTAAATTTTGTAATTAGAAATAAATTTTAAGGGTGTAATAGTCATTTCTATTTGTTAGACTCAACAACCACTTTCTTTCCTTCCTATTTCCTCTCAATTTGGAAGGAAATGATTTCTAAGGAAATTGACTTTTTCATTTCCTTCCTATTTCTTTCCTTAGGTGTATTTCTATCCTACCAAACAAAAGAAAGTTGTATTTCCTCACTCACTTTCTTTCCACACTCTTTCTTTCTTCCATATTTCCTTCATACCAAACACAGTGTAAGAGAAGAATATGTATACAAAGCTGCATTTGATGTTCATAGATGAGTTAAAAACCAAATGCTGTCGACCTCTACCTCTTGGCCTGGTGGCCAAGAGGCTTGGGAGGTCACAAGGCAGGGGTTCGACCCCTGCCATCCCCTCCCCCGGGTCCTAGGATCCCCTATTGTACCAAAAAAAAAAAAACCAAATGCTGTCCATTATTTAAATTGTAAGGTCAGATCATGTCCTAGTAAGTACAAATGAGAACATGGTAGCACAGAGATTGCAAGTTTTTGCTTCCAATCAAAGGAAGCAACATAGATGTTGCCAGCTTGAGCCTTCCACTCACAATCTGCATTAAAAATCCATTTGTTAGACTAAGCTGACTACTTCTAGTTTTTGTACTAGGCAAAAAGAGGAAATGCATTGTAGCCCCATCTCAAGAATGGCCAGAGACGAGAATGTGATTTAAGTTATGATACTATATTTCATTAACAAGGATAAAAAAATTGGAAGGATGTGATTTAAGGAATATAAAAATTTTCCCTTGTATAAATAATTATCGATTAACCATTTTATCACGGAATAAAATTCACACAGCAATGTGGCTTTACCCATAGATATGTAGGCCCAATTAAAATGGGTATGGCCGTATGGGCTTAGAGAAGCATGGACTTCACAAAAAGGGCACCAAAAAAAAAATCGCTCACCAGAAAAAAAAAAAGGAAAATAGATTTACAGTGATTTTACTTTAAATTTTTTGACAATGAGAAAATTAATAAAAAAAATTTAAAAAGGGAAAATGTCAGGTGGACATTGGGTTGGGTGGACCGACTTTTGCCTGGCAGGGAAATGTTTTTTCAGAGAAAAAAATTTCCGTCGTTATATAATAAGTTATATTAATACATATTATATTACAAGGAATAGGATCTGTAATAAAATTATCTCAAAAAATTTATCCAAAAAAACTTGAGAAAAACAATTTTGGTTATATGGAAAACATGTTAATCCAACTTTATCCAATCCGATCTTATCTAATCTAGAATCAATCTGTAGTTTATTCAATCTATCTTAACTCTGTAACTCATGTTGATTTTTATCTAATTCAAATTAAGTTGGGTTGATTTTGGGTTACTCAACCTAAGTTGCACGAAGATCTATGAAAACCATTAACTTAAATGTTTAATTTTGAGTGATTTGCAGTATGTATATAACTTGTAAGTTTTTTATTTGAACGGACCGTTTGGTCAGTGTCTTTATCAAAATATTGTTTGGTCGGTGTCTTTATCAAAATATTATCAGTTATGTTATGGCAAAATAAAAATATGATAATACCCACCAAAAAAAAATATGATAATGTTTGATTATTGTAACTAATTTGTACTTCCTTTATTTTAAAGTAATTATAAATTTTGAGAGTTTTTTTTTTCTCAAAATATTTGTTGCTTTTACAAAATTAATATAATAATATTATAATTTTCTACAATTATCCTTATCACTAAACATATGTTTCATTTATTTTTTTCCTTTGATTATAAGTGAAAAAAATTAAATAAATGATAATATAAAAAGTACACTTTAAAAATAATATTTTTTTTCAATGTTGTGAAACAATTAAAAATATACAATTATTTTAGAATAGAGAAAATACATCTTAAGAAAATATTTTTTTGTCTCACGTGACTATATTGCAACGTTTTGAGGTAGAATTAGATAGATACCCATCACGTGGGGGGTAGGTATCTCGATTGTAACTTTTGTTGCAATCTCACTCCATTTTTGTCTAACAAAAGTTACAACAAAGAATGATGCGTTCCAAATATCTAGAAGTGTGTAGGGCTCTGAATCGGTGAAAAGCAATTTCAACGCAGACTTTTACCCTTTGTTTGGTTGAGATATTTAGAGGGAGTTAGGAAGAGAAGAAAAATTTATTTTATTTGGTTGGGAGGATAGAGGAGGAGGAATGAGGGGAAGAGGATAAAATTCCTTCTAAACCCTCATATTTCACTTCTTAAATTAAGATCTTTTGGGGGCGTGATAATTTTTTGATAAATTTACCTTTTTTTATTATTATTAATAATTTCAATATTTATTAATTATATAATTTATCTCTCTTTTTTTTTCTCTATCAAATTCCCCTTTTTGTTTCATTCCTTTTTTTTATTTTTTTAAAATTATATATTTTACCAAATAATTTCCTAATGTTTTTTAATTTTCCTTTTTATTTAATTTTTTTCATTTTCATGTTTTAATTTTGATTGCTTTATTTAATTATTTATTTATTTATGGTCTGTAAATTTTTATTAGTTTTTTGTTTCCTCTTTTTCTTAATCTTCACCACCTACTTTTTTAAATTTTATTTATTTTAATTTATATTTGATTTATATTTTATATTTTATATTTTTTAAATCAAGAATAATAATAATTAATAAAGATTATTTGACAAAGATTATTTTTTACATGGTATGACAATATAGAAAAAATATATTAATATTAATAGTGATAGTAATAAAGATTTTACATATGAGGATAATTTGATAAAAATATATATTAAACTCCTCTTCCAAGCAAATAGAAAAAAAGAACCATCCTCCCTTAAACTCCTCCCCTCCCCTCCTCATCCCTCCCCTCCCTCATCCCTCCCTTCCCCTCCCCTCCATTCCCCCTTTGAACCAAACAAGCCCTTAGTTAAAGAGTAGGACAAAGGAAAGAGCGGAATCTGCCAGAGTAGGAGACCAACAAAATTGAATAATAAATTCTGACATAAGAATATTAATAAATAATAAATTTAATTAAATAATTGTAAACAATTAAATTAAATTAACTTAAATAATCATTATATAAAAAATATAAATAAAATTTTATCTCGTTGGTTAAGAGATAAAATGAGAATTCACCTCCAATCATTTTCAAAGTTAGATAAATTATAATGTAATAAGAAGGTTATTTTTTGAAATTTTATTATATAGATAATGGATGTCCAACAATGTATTATACTGAATCAAATATGGGTGGAAGAAATTACTGATAATATTAATTTTGAACCAAATATGATAAAAAAAGACATTATATACTATATAATATTTTATAGATAAATGATATAATCGACTGTATCACTTTATTATATAAAATCCCATAATCACAAACAAAATGCCCGGTAAGTGATATCCAATATGCATGTAAATCACGGTGGAACGAGGGAATTACGGTTAGGGTGGACCTTAGAGCGTGTGATAAGGTCCGATCCCCTCCCTGACGCTTTCTATTTTATTTTTGTACGTAGTTTGTATCATTCTCTGGTTTGTCTTTTCTTTTTCAAATTTCTTGATGGCTCCTTTGACAGAAACAATCCCGCCATCGATTACTGACTAAACCACACTCATGAGTCATGAAGCTCGTGACCTCTTTCTCGATGTTTTCAACGAGTTATAGACTTATAGTCATTTATCATACAGTTTTATTATATCACCCAGATATAATTTATAATTCCACTGATAATCTATCTGATGTGATTGGTTTTACTTTTTATTTTCTTTTTAAAATCTTATAGATTATCATTATGATTTTTAAAAAGATAAAATTTATTTTATAAATAAGATAATTTTTTAAATAAAAGACTAAACTTTTGTAATATTTATAAAAGTTAGATAAATTAAGAGAAGTTACCTTAGAAGAAATATAGCCAAATTAAGTATAGGTGGATTAAAAAAATGTATTTTTGTTTCTCATGAAACATTATTCCTATTTTAGTCGGCAGACTTCAATTTGTACTATTCAAATCACCAAAATATATGAAATTATTTCAAATATGGCTGTTGTAATTAAGATTGTTGTTAATAAAGTTGAGAGATGAAACATATACATTGATATTAGCAGCCAATTAGCTTATTATTATTATGGTCTAATTTACTCTAATTACGTTAAGCTCTCTTTGTAGTTTTGTTCCGTTCATCATTCGTTATATATATATATATATATATATGTTAAATATCTAACCTAAAATCAATTGGTAATAGGTCCAACTTGAATATAAGGGTCCCAGGCCAGTCAAACAGAATCGATGTGAGATTTTTCCACTTTAATACTCTCCTTCACGTGTAATCCGGTAAAAACAATGGAAACAGATGGGTTTACATGTGGACAATCAGAAAAGGGACAACAGAAACGGGTTTGAATTCTGATACCATGTTAAACATCCAACCTAAAATCAATTGACAATAGGTAGAGAGGTCTAACTTGAATATAAGGATCCCAGGTCAGTCAAACAGAACGAAATTTTCCCACTATTACAATATATATAAATATATATGTAGAAGATTGTTTGGTCTTATTATCAACTTAGTTACCGGTTGAGATTTACTTTTAAGAGTAGTAGAGTACCCACTGGAATTAAATGAGAAAGCCCCTTTGCTGTGACATTTGGGTATTCCGGGCAAAACAAAAATCGTAAAAAAGAAGATAAAAGTACTTACTATCCTTATTATAATGGCCCGAAGAATTAAACATTATAGTTGTCGCGGTTCGCTTTTGATATGTGGCTGGTTCACGGACGATCTCGTTTGTCATTATCCATTATCAGAATTTCAGAAAACTTAGCTACCTAGGAAGAAAATATCTAGCTGGATAATTTGTTCTCATTACTTTGTCGAATAATACTCCAGGAGGATTCCTATTCCTTTCTTATTGGTTGAACACGAATTGGATGACAAGAAGGATGAGGCCGAGCTAGCCAAAATTTTTATTACAAGGAAAGGCTGAAATACAAGGAGCAGGCAAGCGGGGAACAGGGCTTGAAGGAAAAAAAGTTAATCAAACTGGCGGAAAAAGTCATGGATGTGGTTGCTAATCTCGTCTGGTTTTTCCATGTTAATGAAGTGCCCCACCCCCTCCATCACAACAACTTCATGCAAAAGTGGCACAGCTTTCTTGAACTCATCATTGTGAAGGAATTCCTTAATGCCCGGCATATGATAAACCAGGTCCAGGTCCCCCACTATGAACTTTGCTGGTACTTTGATTTCACAGTTATTCCATGGTGCCGAGAGTTCCCAATTTCTGTCAGGAAAATAAACCAAAGAGAATTGTGGTATGATTGTTATTAATTATTCATCAATCAACCTAAAGTTGGAAAGAGATGTCAAATGAAGCATATATATACCTGTCAAAGTTTCGGTAATAGTTGATTCCACCAGTGAAGCCTTTCTTGTCAAATTTCGAGACATAGTAGTTAACTTCCTCCTCAGACAGCCAAGAAGGCAATGTGATTGGGGTATCTGCTGAATGTCCGAACAGGTTTCCCTTGGGTAACATAATTGGACCTGGAACCCTGTATGTCAGGAATTCCTTTATAACTCTTTCTGTACCAATCTCTGCAAACTCGGCTTCTATTTCTCCAGGTTCCTGTAAGTAACACATATATATATGAATATATATGAATCAGAAACGTTGGCGAATCTAAGTTGAAAAACATATAAAACAGCGTAGAATTAATGTTTTCTTAAAATTGAACTTTGCAATTCACCTAAACTCACGAAAGATCAAGATCTGACCAAAAAAAAAAAACACAAAAAGAAAGAATCTAGGAAAATAGTGGATCTTGGTTACCTGAAATCGACACATGTAATAATCATTCCCATAGACAGCTCTCAAGTCATCAAGAGGCTTCATTTGTGGATCACGTGGAAAATAAGGCACGCTGAGGTTCAACAAAGCTTTCACTTTGTCAGGTCTAAACAAGCACAACTGCCAGGCCATATCAGCACCCCAGTCATGTCCTACCACGAACACCTTCTCTTGGTCTGGAGCCACCGCATCCAAGAGCTCCACCAGATCCCCCACCACGTGGAAGCAGGTATAACTGCTAACCGAGTCAGGGGCATCCGAGTCTCCGAACCCCCTCATGTCGGGAGCCACGGCTCTGTATCCGAGGGAAGACAAAGCATTGATCTGGTGACGCCAAGAGTACCAGAACTCCGGGAAGCCATGGAGGAAGAGGATCACTGGGCCTTCCCCTTTTTCTGCAATGTGAATGTTTATGCCATTCACCTTCACTGTTCTGTGCTCCACCCCTTCCATTTCCTTCTTTTTAGCTCTTCTTACCGCTAGGCCTCTGAGATAATCAAATTGTGTCTGAACTATAAAGTCTAAATCCTTGTCTGGTTCTTGAAATTAGTGGACAAAAACAATGCCGACGACATGCAAACGTAATTACTTAATATATAGTAATGATAAGCTTGTCTAGCAAACAAGAAACGTGTAATAAAATATAGTATGAATATAAAAGAGTTTAAATTAGATTAAAATGATAATTAAGTTTTAGGCATCCCTACATATATTCTTAATCATCATGGGGAAATTTAAAAGAGAAACTGTAGTACTATTGGTGGCATTAAACCAAGTTAGGTAAATTTATTTAGGTTTTACTTAATTACTAGGGTTATTATTTTTTTAAGAGTGTGTTATTTATTAATGGGTCCCTTAGGATTTTACTTGTTCTAGTATAAATAGGTTAATATGTTTAGGGTTTGAGGAGAGGCTAAGAGGTTCAAGGCTATTAAATTAAGAAATACTTAGTTGAGTGGTTGTGTGTGTGATGCTTAAGAGTTGCTCAAAGTATGCCTCGGTAACCCAGTTGGGTTGTTAAAAAAATCATTGTGATTATGTGTAGAGCCTCCAATTAAATTATTCGTTTCAGTTCAAATTAATAAAATTGGTCTTGTGTGACTTTTGGAAATCGATTCATATCGTTCATTCTTCCACTGCGTGTTTAGACGGAATTGTACGAAATTTTACAATTCCAACAACTATCATTTGTTACTTTTTTCCAAATAACTGATGACGTTTCTTTTATTTCTTTCATTAATTTCATAAAAAAAAAAGTGCCCAAAGACAGAAATCTAAGTAATAAAATTTCATCAAGAGATCCTGAATGGAAAAGTGTAAGGGAAGAATAAAAAGAGAAATATGGAAACAGAAGAAAAAACGTAACAAGCATGGTAAAATGAAAAAGATGAGAAGAAAGACAGATTCAGCATATGCATCCCTCCCTAACAACCCTTCTAGATTCTTCCAAGCTAATTAAAGAAAAGCCACCTAATTTTTCTTCTCAGAATCTTCCCTCTTCTCTTCTACCTACAACCTTTTTCTATTTTTTTTTTCAGAATCTTCCCATGCATAATGCCTACCTTCCACGATGTTTTGGACATGATATTTTCAAAAAAAAAAAAAGAAACGAAAAGAAAAAGAAAATTGAGCAGACAACATGTAGCATAGCTCATAGGAGACCTTCAGGATCTCCCCTTTATAGTAGTTAAGTTATTATTAATAAATAATCAACCCACATTTCGCTATAGAAATTAGTATGTTAATTATATATAGATATTTTATATTTATGTGTATATATATAATAAGTAAACTAATGAAAGTTGTACACATATTATACATGGGGTTTAATATTAAAAAATCTCAAAATTATTCAAATTTTTAATTTTTATACAATACGGGATACTACGACTCAGGGGTGAGGATGGCAGGAGTTGAACCCCTGCCTTGTGACCTCCCCGACCTCTTAGCCAATAGGCCAAGAGGTAGAGGTCAAAATTATTCAAAGTTCATGAAAACAATCAATACTAATAAAATATAAAAAGTCCAAGAAAAAGTCCAAGAAAAAATCAAAGCCCATAAACTCAACCCAATAAAGTTAACACTTACAAAGCATAAAACCCAAGAAAAATATCCCCATGATCTCCATCCATATTTTTTATGGACCTCACCAAAATATGTTGAAATATCAATTAAACACCCCATTAACTCATCTAAAAAATGGCCTGAAATGGCCTCAAATTTGAAAGAATAGTGAGTATTATTGTAATTTCAATGTTAACTTTCTATGTATTTAGTACATTAGTATATATGATGTCTCTGCTTGTCTTAATTTTCCTGTCTCTATATTGATATCTATGTTCTGTTGAAACTTTTGATTTTTCCATGCTGAAGGCTATGGAAATGGACTAATTAAGAGGATTCATAAAATTTTTAACAGAGTTTGGTAACAAATGAAAATAACAAAAAAGCCAATGATTTTCCGAGCTCTTTTTGAAATACTTCCTCTGCCCTTAGTTAACTGTCAATTTTTTATCAAACTAACTCTAACTTTAACCATTATTTATAATAAAATTATAAAGTTATAAAATTTTTTAAAGATAAAATTTGAAAAATACAAATCTTTTACTTTTC
This sequence comes from Microcos paniculata, assembly GCA_030664755.1. Classification (NCBI taxonomy): domain Eukaryota; kingdom Viridiplantae; phylum Streptophyta; class Magnoliopsida; order Malvales; family Malvaceae; genus Microcos; species Microcos paniculata. Next base: position 38,194,446 of record CP131459.1, on the reverse strand, counting down.
AAAACATATTTTTAAAAATTTAATCATATATATATATATTATAATTAATGATCAAAATTGGGATGATTTGACAAAAAAGAGACAATTAAATTAGGAAAGAGGGAATACAACTCCTCTTTTTCTGCCTTTGATTTTCTTTCACTGTATATCTTCTATTATAGTACCACTATATATAAACCTTTAATATTTTGACATGTCAATTGCATTCTTGTTTGCATCTAGAGAACAATAAAACCAACACATCCCCATTATCATTTAATTAAGTTGCCAAATGAAGAACAAAAATCTTGGGATCATTTAATTAAAAATCGGAAACTGCAATTTACTTTTCGTGCGTGGTTTCTCTTTTTTGACTTTAATTGTTGTTAGTGGACACTTGACAATAAGAACAAATAAATAAGGACGAAAACAATCTCCAAACACCTTTACCCCATCATCTTGATTAAAACATTCATTAACAAAGTATATACAAACATTCATTTGTTATGAAAGTGGACAAATACAAGTTGTGTAAATTGTCTAAGATGTGAAAATCTGCAGGATGAATAGTGCATATCAAATCTGCTAGATGAATAGTGTATATCACTATTCATGGGGCCCACATGTGAAAATTTCAAACCGTGGGACCCACATGTGCAAAATTTTCAAAGTTTACATAGTAATTATTTCGTCTATAAATTGATATCGAATGAAGAGAAACAATGAGCTCTCTCTTCTGAGCGTTTCTCAACATCTTTTCTCTTTCTCTCTCTCTCTTTCTCTCTCTTGTTCATTTAATTCTGATATACTTGCTTCTTGTTCCAATTTTAATTAACATACTTTCCACAACACGTTATCAGCACGAGTGTTTTAAAGAGAAGCAATTTTGAAGTTTGCACGAGTGTTCTAAAGTGAAGCAAATTTAAAGCTTGGTAAGTTCTTAAGGTTTGATTCCATATAAAAAAATTATTATTTTATTTAACCTTTTTCTTTACACTAAATAATTTGAATTTTTATTGAGTAAAGATTTACTTCTAAACCTAATTTTGATACCAGAAGTTGTCAACCTAATTTTGACACCAGAAGTTGTCAACCTAATTGAGACCATTCGTTTCAGAATTATGGCAAATATTGAAAAGCCCAAATTCCAAATTTTGGATGTAAGTGGCAATAACTATTTGTCATGGTGTCTCGATATTGAACTGCATCTCCAAGGCCAAGGTCTTGCAGCTACCATTGGTGAAAATGGAAATGCTAATGATAAAGATAAGGCAAATGCTTTGATTTTTATCCGTCGGCATCTAAGTGATAGCCTAAAAGTTCAATATTTATCTGTCCGAGATCCCTTGATCTTATGGACAAGATTGAAAGAGCGGTATGATCATACCAAAACTGTCATCCTCCCTCAAGCACAATATGATTGGCAACATCTGAGGTTGCAGGATTTCAAGTCCGTGTCCGATTATAATTCGGCATTATATGATATTGTGTCACGGCTTGAACTTTGCGGTGTTAAGCTTACTGAGGCTGAGCTTTTAGAGAAAACATTCTCCACCTTTCATGCTTCAAATATTGGATTGCAACAGCAATACCGGCAGCGCCAGTTTAAAACATATTCTGAATTGATCTCAGTCCTGTTGACTGCAGAACAAACAAATGAGTTGCTGCTTAAAAATCATGATTTAAGACCTGCTGGCTCTAAGGCATTTCCTGAAGCAAATGCCGACTCAAGTAAGAATGTTGGCCGTCCTAGAGGCCGTGAGCGCAGGCATGGGAATTTTTTCCGTAAGGGTGGTGGGAGATTTAACCGTAATATAAATAACTCCCTACACAACCCTAAAGGTAAAAAGCCCATGAAGAAGCATGATGATAGTACCTGTCATCGTTGTGGAATGACTGGTCATTGGTCACGTACCTGTCGTACGGCCAAACATTTGGTTGATCTATACCAAGCATCCTAGAAGGAGAAAAGCAAGCATGTTGAGACCAATGCCATTGACCTAACTGAGACTGATGCTGAAGTCAATAAGGTTTTGGTCAATGAAAAACCTTTTGAAGTTTCTGATTTCTTTTTATAATGTTGATGAAAATAATAAGTCCCCAGAAATAGATCTTGAGGGTTTTCATCTATGTTTTGCCATACCCTTGGATAATTATGTTACCAAGGAAGATATTAAATGAATATGGTCGTCAATAAAATCCGTAAGGTCTTGAAGTATCAAAGCGGACAATATCCATATTTGTTGGTTTATAAAATCATGAGTTTTATTCCATATTTGTTGGTTTATATTTTGCATCATATTATTAATTTATTAAATTTTATGGAACTTGACACCTGAAGTTGTCAAGATAAATGCAAATGGGACACTTTGAGGAAAAGGAAGATATATGTTTGCTTGATAGTGCTACAACGCATACTATACTTTGTGGCAAACACTTTTTCTCAAATATGACATTGCGCAAGGTAAATGTTCAGACAATATCTGGTCCTGTTAAAATTATAGATGGCTATGGGACTGCCACAGTTATTTTGCCAAATGGCACAACATTGTATCTTGAAGATGCATTGTTGAGCGGTAGATCAAAAAGAAATCTACTTAGCTACAAAGATGTACGTCGTAATGGGTACCATCTAGAAACAATTAATGAGCAAAATAAGGAATTTCTTTGCATCACTTCCTACAAGATGGGCCAGAAGACCATCCATGAGAAGCTGGAAGCTTCTAGTATGGGATTATATTTTGTCTCAATACGAGTTATAGAATCATATGCTACTATGCCCTAGAAACTAATGAACCCTGATGTGTTCGGACTTTGGCATGATCGCCTTGGTCATCCAGGAGCTACAATGATGCAAAGAATCCTTAAAAATACTAGTGGACACCCTTTAAAAGATACAAAGGTGTTGTTGTCCAAAGATTACATTTGTGAATCTTGTTCACAAGGAAAGCTCATTACTAAACCTTTCATGACAAAGGTTGATTATGAATCCCCTTCATTCTTGCATAGAATCCAGGGTGATATCTGTGGGCCGATTCAGCCTGCAAGTGGACCATTTAGATATTTCATGGTACTAGTGGACGCATCCTGCAGATGGTCCCATGTTTGCCTATTATCAACGCGCAACGTCGTTTTTGCACGTTTGCTTGCACAGATAATAAAGCTTCGAACTCATTTCCCAGATTATCAAATTAAAAGTATAAGAATGGATAATGCTGGTGAGTTCACATCAAAGAATTTTGATGCTTATTGTGCTTCATTAGGAATTGAAGTTGAACATCCTGTCCCACATGTTCATACTCAGAATGGATTAGCAGAATCCATGATTAAGCGCATTCAGATTATTGCTCGAACTTTATTGATGAGGACAAAGCTCACATCCTTAGCGTGGGGTCATGCTGTTTTACATGCTGCATCTTTAATTAGATTGCGCCCCACTACTTCTCATTTATATTCCCCCCTTCAGTTAGTCTTGGGCCAGGAGCCAGACATTTCATATCTTCGCACCTTTGGTTGCGCGGTACAAGTGCCTGTAGCACCACCGCAAAGGACCAAAATGGGTCCCCAACGCCGTTTGGGCATTTATGTTTGATTCACCGTCTATTATTCGGTTCCTTGAACCATTGACGGGTGATTTATTTATCGCTAGATTTGCGGATTGTCATTTTGATGAGACAATATTCCCATCACTTGGGATACCAAAAGCTTCCACATATGGAAAGCAGAAAAATGTCGAGATTTTCTCATGGAATGAGAAAAGTTTGTCTCATTTAGACCCAAGGACACCTGAATGTGAAAATGAGGTGCAACGATTGATCCATTTACAAGCTATTGCAAATCAAATGCCTGATGCATTTAATGAGACTGCTAAAGTTACAAAGTCTCATATCCCAGCAGCGAATGTTCCAGCTAGGATAGATGTTCCTGAAGAACCACTCGAAATGGATCTAAATGTCCCGCGCCTGAAGCGTGGTAGACCGATGGGATCAAAGGACACTATTCCTCGAAAAAGAAGGGGGAGGAATTTAGAATCTGCTCCAGATGAGCACATTAATTTTTCTCGAGGAAAGCAAATTACACCTGAAGTGGCACAACATAATATTCAAAGAGAGCATATTGCCCCTGAAGTGGCACAAGTTCATGAGCATATTGCCCATGAAGTGGTACAAACCCATGAAAAGATCACCAACTTTGGGAATACTGAAATTTCCATCAGTTATTGTAATGAGATATGGGATCGAAATGAGATAATCATCGATGATGCATTTGCCCTCTCAGTTGCTCATGAGATTATGAATGATGATTATGAACCTCGGTCTACAACCGAATGCCGTCATAGGCGAGATTGGCCTAAATGGGAGGAAGCAATCCATGCTGAATTGACTTCCTTTGCCAAACGTAATGTTTTTGGGCCTATTACTAAAACCCCCGACAATGTAAAACCTGTTGGATACAAATGGGTCTTTGTCCGGAAAGGAAATGAGAAAAACGAGATCGTGAGGTATAAAGCCCGACTCGTAGCCCAAGGTTTCCTGCAGAGGCCTGGGATAGATTATGATGAAACATATTTACCAGTAGTGGATATAGTTACCTTTCGTTTCCTTATAAGTTGGGTTGCCCAAGAAAATTTTGAAATGCGTCTTATGGACGTTGTGACGGCATATTTATTTGGTTCATTAGATTCCAATATCTATATGAAAATTTCCGAAGGTTTCAAAATGCCTGAAGCATGCACTCCCCGCAACCTATTCTCAATAAAGTTGCAAAGATCTTTATATGGGTTAAAGCAATCCGGCCGCATGTGGTACCAACGTTTAAGTGAATACCTGACTAAGGAAGGGTACATAAATGATCCCATCTGCCCATGCGTGTTTATTAAAAGATCTGAAACCAGGTTTGCTATTATAGCAGTTTATGTCGACGACATGAATTTAATTGGGACTCCTGAAGAGTTATCTGAAACTGCTGAATATTTGAAAAACGAGTTTGAGGTTAAAGATATGGGTAAAACCAAACTATGCCTTGGTCTAGAGCTTGAGCATAAAAAGAATGGAATACTTGTCCATCAGTCAGCATACACTGAGAGATTGCTTAGACGTTTTAACATGGACAAGGCTCACCCATTGAGCACCCCTATGGTTGTAAGGTCTTTTGACCCCCAAAAGGACCCGTTTCGTCCTAAAGAATCTGGTGAGGATATACTTGGTCCTGAAGTACCATACCTCAATGCAATCGGGGCTTTGATGTACTTGTCACAGTGCACGAGACCAGATATCGTTTTTGCGGTAAATTTGTTGGCACGTTTCAGTTCTGAGCCAACCCGGAGACATTGGAATGTGATTAAACATATCTTCCGTTATCTCCGAGGAACCATTGATTTGGGGTTATTCTATTCTAAGAATACTACTAACTCTGGTTTAGTAGGTTATGCTGATGCAGGATATAAATCTGATCCGCACAGAGCTCGCTCCCAAACCGGTTATCTATTTTGCTATAATAATACAGCCATTTCTTGGCGTTCCACTAAGCAAACACTAGTTGCTACATCTTCCAACCACTTTGAAATTATTTCCCTCTATGAGGCCGGAAGAGAGTGTGTCTAGTTAAGATCAATGATATCACACATTCATAATGCTAGTGGATTCAAACCGGTGATAGATTCTCCCACTATAATTTATGAGGATAATGCTGCTTGTGTTGCACAAGTCAGGGGAGGATATATTAAAGGTGATAAGACCAAGCACATCTCGCCGAAATTTTTCTATACTCATGAACTCCAAGAAAGTCGACAAGTTGATGTTAAACAGATTCGCTCTGTCAATAATCTTGCAGATTTATTTACCAAATCTTTGCCAACATCAACATTTGAGAAATTAGTTTATGGCATTGGTATGCGGCGAGTCAGTAAGATGCAAGATTGAATTCCCCAGAAGTGGAAATTTAGATGCTCCAGAAGTAGCAGTTTGTTTTATCTCAGGGGGAGTGATTATGGACATAAGTGCACTGTACTCTTTTTTCCTTCTGTCCGGTTTTTGTCCCACTGGGTTTTTCCGGCTTAAGGTTTTTAATGAGGCAGTAATAGCACGTCCAATCAAGCCACTGAAGTAGGCCCACCTATATTGTCCTGAAGACAAGCACATATTGTCCTGAAGACATATTAGACGGACTTAATTGTATTGTACTCTTTTTCCCTTATGTTCGGTTTTTTTTCCCACTGGGTTTTTCCGACTTAAGGTTTTTAACGAGGCAGTACACATCCAAATTTTAATAGTGGCATTTGTCCAAGGGGGAGTGTTATGAAAGTGGACAAATGCAAGTTGTGCAAATTGTCTAAGATGTGAAAATCTGCAGGATGAATAGTGCATATCATATCTGCAGGATGAATAGTGCATATCACTATTCATGGGGCCCATATGTGAAAATTTCAAACCGTGGGGCTCACATGTGCAAAATTTTCAAAGTTTGCATAGTAATTATTTCGTCTATAAATTGATATCGAATGAAGAGAAACAATGAGCTCTCTCTTTTGAGCGTTTCTCAACATTTTTTCTCTGTCTCTCTCTCTCTCTCTCTTTTTCTCTCTTGTTCATTTAATTCTGATATACTTGCTTCTTGTTCCAATTTTAATTAACATACTTTCCACAACATCATTAACAAAGTATATACATGGAACTTAAGCTTTCTATTTCAAAGAAAGCGAAAACGGCAAAACCTCTCCTTTATCAACAGAGACAATAATTACACAGCCGATATGGGATCCGAATACAACCCATTATCGGAGATTAGACAATAATTTTCTTTCCATTTTTGATTTTTGTTTGTCTACTTTGTATCATTCCCTAGTTTGTCTTTCTCTTTCAAATTTTCTTCACCGCTTATTTAAATCTGAGCAAGCTCACAATCGATAGGCTAAATAGTTAATTCTAGTAACTGACTTGACTACATTTACGAAGCTCGTGAGGCATGCAATTGTCTCTTCTTCAAAGTGTACAGTAATATGAGCGTTTCTAATTTTGACTCCAGAATCAAAATCAATGTTTTTCACAAGTTAAAGACATTAATCATAAAGCATATTCCTAATTTAATCATCAAACTTCAATTTGTACCGTTCCAATCACCAAATTATATGAAATTATTTCAAACTTGGATGCTGTAATTAAAGATTGTTGTTAATAAAGTTGAGAGATGAAACATATACACTGATGTTAGCAGCGACACATCATCAGCAGCCAATTAGCTTGTTATGCTATAATTTACTCTAATTACACTAAACTCTCTTTCTAGTTCTGTTCTGTTCTTCATTTGTTATATATTAATTGTTTGGTCCTATTATCAACTTAATTGTCATTTACTGGCTTAAGATTTACTTTTAAGAGTACCCAACTGGAATTGAATGAGAAAGCCCCTTTGCTGTGACATTTGGGTATTCGGGGGAAAAAAAAAATACAAGAACAAGACAACGTACTTACTACTCTTATTAATGGCCTGAAGAATTGAACATTACTTGTCGCAGTTAGCTTTTGATATGCGAATCTTGGGTTGGTCACAAGTCACAATCGATCTTGTTTGTGATTTTATCGAAATTAATTAGTTTCGACGTGTCATTATCCATTACCAGAATTTCTGAAACTTAGCTACCTAGTACCTACGAATTTTGGCCAAAAAAAAACTACCTAGGAAGAAATTTTCTAGCTGTATATTTGTTTTCATTGCTTTGTGGAATAATATTCCAAGAGGATTCCTTTTCCTTTGTTATATTGGTGGACCACAATATAACACCTTGTCCTGTAGATTTTATTAATAAGTTTTTTTCATCCATTCAAGTTGTTATTGTTGTAGGAAGATTGTTTAAAATTGAAAAGTGAGCAAAGCTATGCATCGTTGGGATAGTGCATTGATCTATAATTCTGGTGGTTTCAGCATATTGAGGGGATCTTTCTTATGCTTAAAATTTTTTAGACAACAGGATACCTGACAATAAAGCAACTCATTCTATAAAGAGTTATTAAATGTGGAGATATTTCACCCATAAACTGGTTTTCATGAAAAAAAAAAAAAGGCCCTTTGCTGTGAAATTAGGGTATTCCGGCGAAAAACAAGTCATAAGAACAAGATAAAGTACTTACTATTCTTATTACAATGGCCTGAAGAATTAAACATTATAGTTGTCGCGGGTCGCTTTTGATCTGTGGTTGGTTCACATACAACCTCGTTTGTCATTATCCATTACCAGAATTTCAGTACCTAGGAAGAAAATATCTAGCTGGATGACAAGGATGAGGCCGAGCTAGTCAAATTTTTATTACAAGGAAAGGCTGAAATACACGGAGCAGGCTAGCGGGGAACAGGGCTTGAAGGAAAAAAAGTTAATCAAACTGGCGGAAAAAGTCATGGATGTGGTTGCTAATCTCGTCTGGTTTTTCCATGTTAATGAAGTGCCCCACCCCTTCCATCACAACAACTTCATGCAAAAGTGGCACAGCTTTCTTGAACCCACCATTGTGAAGGAATTCCTTAATGCCCGGCATATAATAAACCAGGTCCAGGTCCCCCACTATGAACTTTGCTGGTACTTTGATTTCACAGTTATTCCATGGTGCCGAGAGTTCCCAATTTCTGTCAGGAAAATAAAACAAAGAGAATTGTGGTATGATTGTTATTAATTATTCATCAATCAACCTAAAGTTGGAAAGAGATGTCAAATGAAGCATATATACACCTGTCAAAGTTTCGGTAATAGTTGATTCCACCAGTGAAGCCTTTCTTGTCAAATTTCGAGACATAGTAGTTAACTTCCTCCTCAGACAGCCAAGAAGGCAATGTGATTGGGGTATCTGCTGAATGTCCGAACAGGTTTCCCTTGGGTAACATAATTGGACCTGGAACCCTGTATGTCAGGAATTCCTTTATAACTCTTTCTGTACCAATCTCTGCAAACTCGGCTTCTATTTCTCCAGGTTCCTAAGTAACACATATATATGAATATGATTCATAAACGTTGGTGAATCTAAGTTGAAAAACATATAAAACAGCCTAGAATTACTCTTTTCTTAAAATTGAACTTTGCAATTCACCTAAACGTTCGAAAGATCAAGATCCCCAGAAAAACAAAAAGAAAGAATCTAGGGAAATACTGAATCTTGGTTACCTGAAATCGACACATGTAATAATCATTCCCATAGACAGCTCTCCAGCCATCAAGAGGCTTCATTTGTGGATGACGTGGAAAATAAGGAACGCTGAGGTTCAACAAGGCTTTCACTTTGTCAGGTCTAAACAAGCACAACTGCCAGGCCATATAAGCACCCCAGTCATGTCCTACCACGAACACCTTCTCTTGGTCTGGAGCCACCGCATCCAAGAGCTCCACCAGATCCCCCACCACGTGGAAGCAGGTATAACTGCTAACAGAGTCAGGGGCATCCGAGTCTCCGAACCCCCTCATGTCGGGAGCCACGGCTCTGTATCCGAGGGAAGACAAAGCATTAATCTGGTGCCGCCAAGAGTACCAGAGCTCCGGGAAGCCATGGACGAAGAGAATCACCGGACCTTTCCCTTTTTCTGCTATGTGAATGTTTATGCCATTCACCTTCACTGTTCTGTGCTCCACCCCTTCCATTTCTTTCTTTTTAGCTCTTCTTACCGCTAGGCCTTTGAGAAATCAAATTGTGTCTGAACTATAAAGTCTAAATCCTTGTCTGGTTCTTGAAATTAGTGGACAAAACAATGCAGACCACAGGCAAACGTAACGATTTAATATAGTATTCCGTCTCTCCCTATTTACCTATCCCTATTAATCATTTCACAAAGGACAAGAAAAATAGTTAAGACACAAAATTTTATAAATATTTATTTTAATTTTCCTATTTTGTGTCCCTTTTTATAAACATTTATCTTAAATGAATAGTTTCTTAAATAGCAGTGAGAATCAAAATAGGAAACTATTCATTTAAGAGAGAGAGAAAATAGTTTGAAAGGGTAAGTTTAGAAAATTAATAATTAATGTTAGTTACGGATAGATAAAAAGGGACAAAAAACCCCAAAAAGAGACAGATAAATAGGGGCTGAGGGAGTAATAATAATGCAGACCACATGCAAACGTAATGACTTAGGCTCCTTTGGTAACACTACTGCTTTTGGCGGTGACGGTGAGATTTCTCACCGTAGCCTTTCCCCTGCAGTTGCCCACTGTAGCTTCCTCTAAAATCCACGTAGGATAATTGTATCTCACCGTAGTTTACACTTAAGACTTATGAAAACATAAAATTCATCTCATCTCACCGCAGTAATATCGTCAAAGGAAGCCTTAATATAGTAATAATAAGCTTGTCTAGCAAACAAGAAACGTGTAATAAAATATAGTATGAATATAAAAGAGTTTAAATTAGATTAAAATGATAATAATTAAGTTATTGGCATCCCTTCATATATATTCTTAATCATCATGGGAAAATTTAAAAGAGAAAATGTACTATCATTTGCTAATTTTTTCCAAATAATTAACTGATGACGTTTCTTTTATTTCTTTTCATTAATTTCATTTCTGCTTGTCTTTTCCTCTCTCTGTATATCGATATCTCTGCTATGTTGAGACTTGACTTTTCCATGCTGAAGGCCGTGGAAATGAATTAATTAAGAGGATTCATTGAATTTTTAACAGAGTTTCGTAATTGATTCAAATAATGAAAAAGCCAATGATGATCTTCTTGGCTCTTTCTCAAATGCTTCCTCTATCCCATTTCATTTATCTATTTTTTTTAGGATGACTCAATTTATTTATCCTATATTATAAATAAATAATTAATAAATTTCAATTCTCAATTTTATTTCTTATTTTCTTTCATTCTCTTTTATTATTATCGTATTATTATACTAAACTCTAAAAATATTTACAACTATTAAAGATAATAAAGTAATTCAACCTAAGTCAACTAATTTTTTTAAACTTTATAAAAATTAATAAGATACAAATAAATAAGAATGGAAGGAGTACATCTTTTCTTCTTTTGTCTTTGATTTTCTTTCACTGTATATCTTTTCTTATAGTACTACTATATATAAACCTCTAATATTATGACATGTTAATTGCATCCTTGTTTGCATATGGAGAACAATAAAACCAACACATCACCACAATCATTTAAATTGCCAAAAAGAAAACAAAAATCTTAGTATAATCTAAAACTACAATTTACTTTTAGGGGCCGTTTGATTAGGGGTTAAATAAGATAACCCCAGTTATATAATTTTTGCTATCTTATAGTACCTTGTTTGATTCAAGTTAAAAAGATAACTAATGTAATACAATATTACTACCGCATCAACATTTTAGCTCATATTCCCGGAATCACGTAACCCCAGTTCTCTTAGGTATTCTAACATTTCGGGGTTATCTGAAATTTTATTCCTATGTTGCCCTTGATATTTTACATATTGTGACAACATTAGCCTCAAGTCATTTCCAAACTACAAGATTTACCAAATAAAAAGACTTTCTCTATTTATGTCTGTCTCTTTCTGACTCTCTACCTTTCTTACTTTCTATCTCTTTTTCACTCCCTCTATTACTCTTTTCTCTCCCCCCCTTTTGCTCTCTTCATTTTTTGTCTTCAATGACCATTAATGGCCGACTCAAACAAGGAAACTTAGAAAAGATTATGGTATACTGTACCAAAAATAAAGGTCCAGTCATGTCAAGACAAGAATTAAGGCCCTTATAAAGGAGACTTTCTCAAGGCCATTATGATAAAGGGTTAAGGCCCACAACTATACTAGGTAGAGTTTAATTTTATGAATCAAATAAATATTATTAAGTAGCTGCTCCCAGCGAAAAGGTTTATTACTACTTAGCAGGCCCCGCAAGGTTTCCAAAATGTTTTACTGGAGGATATCAAGGGTGTTAGCCACTCCAGATTAATGACTATTGATTAGTTGGGTCTTTGACCCCATTTTCTCACCAAAAAAAAAATAAATATTATTAAGTCATGCATAATTCATCAATTAAAAAGTCATGAAAAAAAACGTTGTCTTCTTAGCATAACAAAGAAATAAACTCCTCTTGGAAGAAGGGTATAAGAGTAAAATATTACTTTTGACAAACATTATAATCCCAACCAAACAGATTAATTTAACATTATCAAATATTAAACCAAATATAATTTAGTAATCTTTAAGGTTATATGTACTAGGTTATCTTTGATGTAGCTAATCACATAACCTAAATTATCTCAGATTACCCGAACCAAACAGTCCCTTAGTGGTTTCTCTTTTTTGACTTTAATAGTTGTTAATGGACACTTGACAATGAGAATAAATAAATAAGGAAAAAAAAAATCTTGAACCACCTTGACCCCATTATTATCTTGATTAAAACATTCATTAACAAAATAAATACATGGAGCTTACTAAGCTTTATTTCAAAGAAGGCGAAAACAGCGAAACCTGTCCTTTTTATCAACCTAAAGAAAAGAGAGAAAGGTGAAAGATTCAATATAATAGAGACTAATCGGACAATAATTGGACTAAAACCCCTTTATCTTTTCTGTCTATTTTGTTTTTTGTTTGTCTTTCTCTTTCAAGTTTTCTTCATGGCTTCTTTAAATCTGAGCAATCTCACAATCGATACGCTAAATATAGTTAATTCTAATAACTGACTTGACTACATTTATGAAGCTCGTGAGACATGCAATTGTCTCACTTTCAAAGTGAATAGTACGTAATATGAGCGTTTCTAATTTTGACTCCAGAATCAAAATCAGTGTTTTTTACAAGTTGGAGCCATTAATCATAAAGGCATATTCCTATTTTAGTCATCAAATTACTTCAATTTGTACTCTTCAAATCACCAAACTCTATGAAATTATTTTAAATTTGGATGCTGTAATTAAGATTGTTGTTAATAAAGTTAAGAGATGAAACATATACACTGATATTAGCAGCCACACATCAGCAGCCAATTAGCTTATTATGCTATAATTTACTCTAATTACACTAAGCTCTCTTTCTAGCGGTTCTGTTCATCATTTGTTATACATTATTGTTTGCTCCTATTATCAACTTAGTGGGTGTTTAATTCAGCTTTTTGAAGAGTTTATCTATTCTAGAAACTGAAGTTAGGTGTTTAGGTTTATAATTTTTATAACTTATCAAAAAAGAAGATTTTTAACTTTCAGCCAAAGTTACAATTCGAAGCTTTTCCCAAAATCATTTTTTTGGGTTTACGAGGAAGCTAACTTTTTTCTAATGAAACTTTTGTATATACCTTTAATGCCCCTACTAAAAATGACAAAACAACTCCACTATTCACTTTTTATTTTTTTTCTCACTTTTACCTATATTTATTTTATTTCAAAATTTATAATTTAGATTTTTAATATTATTATATTTTATTTGAACGTACATTAAATTTATCTATTTATAATTTATATTTGTAAAAAGGTGTATATATATTTATATATAAAAAAGAATTCCAATTGATAAAAAATTTATACATAAATTAGCTTTAAAATATCTGAAAATAATCTATATAGATTAAAAAATATTTATTTATCATTTTTATTATTATATAATTTATATAAATAATATATACATATATATATATATATATAATAGTTAACATGTAAAATGTAATAAATTTTTTAAAATACTTATAAAAAAAATAAAAAGTATCATTTTTAGTAATTTTAACATTTCACAACAGTTTTATAATATTACTATCAAATAACTTTTTATATCTTACAGCACTTCTGTGTTAAATTTGTTAAACGCTATTTTAACTTCTTTAAACAGTACTTATAGATCAGTTCTACTAAAACAACACTTTTACTATAAGCTTCAACCAGATCAAACGGACCCTTAGTTGTCATTTACCGGCTTGAGATTTACTTTTAAGCATAGTTATTAAACTCGAATTGGAGAGTGACCCGTTCAAGGCTTCAGGTCACGGGTTAATTGGTTCAACTGTAGGTCAATGTTGGGTCAATAGAATATATATATTAAAATTATTTTTTATATTTAATGCCTTTATTTATCTTATAGTATAGCACGAAATTATATAAATGAAAGAATGAAAACATTGTAATGTAATTAAAAAATATATAACAACCTTAAACAAATTTTTAAATAATCATCACTTTATATTTAAAGTACTTTCATCATCAAATATCTATCCATACTAATAATTATTTTTAATAAACAAAGTACAAATTCAAGTTTCAACTCTATTGGTAAGTTTTTAGCTTGTTTTTCTCTTTTAGTTTAGCATTTTTAATTTTTTTGTGTAAGTTATAATATGTAAATACCATATTTGCCCTCATTTTATATAAAAAATTTACATAAAAATAGAACTAAAAGGTCATTTTACTTAATATAATTTTAACCCGTCTAGGTCAAAGTAACCTATCCGAGTCAACAGTTTAAACGGATTTTTTTTGGAATCAAACAGTTTTAAATGGGTCAATTGCTTAAAGTTAGCAATCCATTCCGGTTTAGGCTCCGGATTATCGGATTGACCGATCCAATCGCTGGGCAGGGCTGGACCGGATTTAATAACTATGCTTGTAAGAGTACCCAAGCCCCTTTGCTGTGGCATTTGGGTATTCCGAAAAAAAAAAAAAAAAGAACAAGACAACGTACTTACTACTTTTATTAATGGCATGAAGAATTGAATATTACTTGTCGCGGTTAGCTTTTGATATGAGAATCTCGGGTTTGGTCTCCATCGATCTTGTTTGTGATTATCGAAATTAATTTTTGTTCAATGTGTCATTATCCATTGCCAGAATTTCTGAAAACTTAGCTACCTAGGAAGAAATTTTCTAGGTGGATATTTGTTTTCATTGCTTTGTAGAATAATATTCCAAGAGTATTCCTATTCCTTTGTTATATTGGTTGACCACGTATTGGATGACAACATGGATGAGGCCGACCTAGCCGGATTCATGCCAACTTTAGATGTATTAATTAATAATTATTAAATAAATTAAAATTAAAATATTTTTAAAAAAAGAGGGAGTAAAAAAATAAATATATTATAAATACATATAATACATTATACATACATATATATAAAGCTATAATATATAATATTTAAAGATATTAATATACAAAAAATATTAACAAGATTTGATAAGATGGGTCTCACAATTTTTTGTTAGTGGATTATGAGGAGTGAAGTTACCAAATTATCCTCAACCCTTTGGAATGAAATTAATGAGAGATGAAACAATGATAATAAGTATTTTTGTCATTTCACTGATAAATTTATATGTATTGTCATATATAATCTAAAATCTAAAACCCTATATATATATATATATATATATAAATATAAATATATATATTGAAAGGTGTTTTATGACTCAAATTGCTTTTAGGTTGGTCCAGGCTCCAAAGAGAGACCCCTGTTTACAAATTACAACATGCTCTTATATACAGGTTAATTACATACTAATCCGCCACCATAGTTAGACCTAAGCAATGATTAACATTTACCAATATAAGTAAATGATAATTTACCGGTTTTTCATTCAGCTATCTGTCATATTTCTACTAGCACAGGCCACCCTGACATCCTTAAGGAGTGATTCTTGAACCGTGATTCCAGCTTCTTTCATCCCATACAGCAGCTTAATAGCTTTAACACACAACTTATTATGTACATAACCCACAAGCATGGCGTTCCAACATGCAACGTTTCTTTTGTCACCAACAAACTCAAACACCTTCTCAGCATCTCTCACCAATCCGCATTTACCATATAGGTGGATCAACCCGCACTGCACGAAAACATCTGATTCCAAACCAAGCTTGATAGCATTGGCATGAACCTGTCGCCCAGACATGCCGTAGTCATCCATCCTAGCACATGCTTTGAAAACACTTGAAAATGTATGGCTATTTTTCTTGATTCCCTGTCTGCCCATCTCATTAAAATCTTCAATAACCTTGCTGAATTGGTCTTGCCTGCAGCTATTCACAATTTTAGCTGTCCAAGTCACAGTATTATGTCGTGATAATTGGTTGAATACGAAGTTGGCATCATCCAGGCACCTGAAGTTTCCATAAAAGTCTATTAATGACCCACAAAGATACAAATCATTACCAACACCTAACTTGAGTAACTGCCCATGCAATTGCTTCCCCAATTCCATATTCTTTGCTAAAACACATGACTTGAGAAGACATACGATGATCCAAGCCGGGAACCTGAACATAACATTTTGGCGTTCCATGAGCACGAAATAATCAATAGCTTGTTCAAAGTCACCAGCTTGGAGACACGCAACGATCATGATCGCCCAGGAGTTGAAGTCTCTGGGCAACATTTGATCGAACAACTGGCGGGCAATGTCCAGGTGACCGCAAGCAACATGCATGAGAAGGAGGCGGTTGAGCAAGGGCAGAGAAGGCTTGATACTGCTCTTTCTGATGTGGGAATGTAACTCGAGGGCCCTGCTGGAATGGCGGGTGATGGTGCATTCTTTAACAAGGGAAGCGTAGATATCAGCGGGTACGGGAAGGGAAAGGCTATCCATTAAGCGCAAAATGTCGGAAGTTGTGGCGCCAGTGCTTGGGTTTTTCGATGTGGGTTTGCTAGCGAAAGTAGGAGTGGGAGACGGTGTTGGTTTTGAAGATTGTTTCGGAATGCGTAGGGGAAGCTGAATCTGCAGTTTGCATGGTTCTGGGGTGGCCTCCAACTGAAACACGAACTTGTTGGAAGGTAAAATTTTAGGGAGAGCAGGCGATACCATCTCCATTTCTTTTTTTTTTTTTGGTTACATTCGGGGTACAAAGACCCGGTGGAGGGGGGATACCATCTCCATTTCTAATTAATAATGTTTCAGTTCAACCTGTTTGATGGATCAATAGACCATAATGAATGCCTTGTATCTATATGAAAGGCCCGAGCCTGAAGAATGACGATGCATTTTTTAGGAGTGACGTTACCCAGAAATACTTTAATCGGGATAGAGGGGGCCTAGTAAGGCAGGCCCAAAGCAAACTGGAAAGGGGAGACATAAAAATTGAAAAAAATATTGTGATAATTCAAATAAATAAAACTTTGTAAAACATTTTGCCAAAATGGACGTCTACGATGTAATCAAGAGTAAATTTCATGGATTGTACATCAATCCATTCTTGAAAATCTTTTACAGAATAGAACTCCAAAATTTATTCCATTATGAAAAACTATCTAATGTAGCTCTTATGGACCTCTTTTATGTTAAAAATCCTGAATCTCTATCACCAAACGAAACTTACGACAGATGGACATCAGCTACCACCACGTTCTCTTGAGGTCACCCCAATAGATTCTAACAAACCAACTAGAAAAGTGTCTAAAATCTGTAATCTTGCCATCATTTTCAGGTAATACCGTAATAGACAGCAATTCTCTGGAAAATCAATCAAAGCTTCGGTCATGTTAACATAGGGCAGCTGCCAGCAGTCTTAACGGTTCTGGAGATTTCTCAAGTTCCCTACCCCGAAAGAATCATAGAACCATTGAACTGTCATAATGAAATTTAAGCATTTTACACATCTTCAGTCTTCATTCACCTCCACATTGTCTGCTGCAGGTTCTTCACTAAAGAATCCATTGTTTAAATGGTTGGGAGGTGCATGAGATCGTGAAACCTCACATTCACTCTCTGACATTGTTGGATCATCAGTTGATCGGTAAGGAAGCGATTGCAAGAAGTCAAAGTAGGCATACTTGATATCAAATTGCATATCATACCCTGCCAATAAAATTTGCACACGTTATCTTCTGAGAAATCAACCCAAATGAGGCAACAATGGAAAACATTTTGTCCTTACAGTAATTTACAGCAATAGTGCATCCTCTGTCTCCTGGACTCTGTCTAACATAATGAAACCACATACTTGGCCTGCAACAACCCACCAAAACCTCAGAACTATGATCTACATAAAAGCCACTTATCTTTCTCGATATGAAAACAACAATTATCAAAAACCAGAGTACCTTTATTTGAATTTCTTTTCTGTAGTCAAAGAATTAAAATTTTGTTAACAAACAGTCTTCATAGTAGAATGTAATAACATACATAGACATCAGAATATTAAGCAAATGCAGGCTACTGGTTCCATCCCCAATAAAACTAAGACAAAGTGAACATAATTTGATGCTTATATTGCACTGCAAACTGCTTCAAAGAAATCAAAGCTTAGTTGTTTCCTTTTTATTTGTATAGTGAAAAAATATCATTATTTACATCATTCACCTTGTTATTTATGTTTTATCAACTTATAAAATTATAATTTGAGGTTTTCTTATGAAGGTACTCACTTAACAATTTGTCACGAAGGTATTCAGCAGCATAAATTAGATGGTGATGAAATGAAAAACAAATGGATCACTCCAACTGATGTAAACTTTTATAATGATGTGCGTATATACTATCACCAGTTGGACAATGACAAGAGGAGAGGAGAAGAAACTTACAAGTAAAGTATTTCTCCAGCCTTGACAGTAACCTCAAATGGCTTAGGTCCGTTAAAATACAATGGAAATTTCAACCTCTCCTGCTTCTCAGTACCTGTTGCAGGGTAAGGATTCACACTACACCATGGCACATACCGCTGTGGCTCTTCAAGCTCCAAACGAAACTCTTCACTCTCCTGCAAATCAATAGAACAGACACTCAAATAAAAGGCTTTCAAAATTCAATGTTAATCACCCAAATAATAGCAGAAATGGGAAAACCTCGGAATAGGAGTAATGAGCTGCTGGATATTTCCTAATATACATGCGGTGAACATCAGTAGGAGGAAGTAGCAAAAATTGCTTCTCCCCTGAAACAACAGCATAGAGATTCTCATAATGGTCTTTATGGAAAGAAGTCTCCGATCGATGGTTTCCAATCCAGAGATTGACAGCTTCTGGGAGGCACCCCAAAGCCTCTGAAGCCCAAGGAATATGGTCATCACAATCAGACTTGAGTTCCCCATACTCAGTCCTGAAACAATCATTTTGCTGCTGCAAATAGGCTACCAAATGATCAGGAGGTTGACAAATAAGGTCAAGGGCTTGAGGGAAAGGAGTTGGTTGGACGTGGGCAGAGACAAAGCATAGGGAAGAGGGGTTTAAAGGGTGGGGTACGAGGGCGTCGGCATTGCCATGGGGTGTGAGGTGGAGGGAGACAAAGGAGGAGGAGAGGGCAGTGGAGAGGTAGGAAGGGGTGAGCCAAAGGGAAAGGGCTGGCCAATGGGAGATGGCATTGGAGATTATGCAGGGTTTGTTTTGGGATACAAAGTCCCTTAGGAATTGGACAGGTGCCGGGGGAGAAAGGAGGTGGTCCACAGAGTTTCCTAAGCTGATCTCCCTCACTTCCTCCCACAGGGATTTTATTCCTACTTCTTCTTCCATCATTCAGAAAGCTGTCCTTTGTTGGATTTGGCTGTTTTGCTAGAAGTCACTGTAATTAGCCTGTTGGTTATCTAGATTCTAAACAGTTTCAACTTCTTTACTGAAAAAATTTGTGGCTACACCATTTGATTTTTCTCTAAGATTTAATTGAACTCTGATCATCCTTGTGGGCAAGATTACCTTTCTTGTAGTTATACAGGTAAGGCTGACCTGAACGTGAGAAACCTGTGCCAACCCCATTCAACCCAATTTGAAAAATATTAACACTTTAAATAAACTTAATTAAACGAAAGATAATAAAAACCATTTTGATAACTCCATAACTGAAACTAATAACATATCACTTAATTATATATGTAAATAAAAAACTTTTAAAAAAATTTTCAACATTAATAAAGTCAAGACAAAATTATCAAAAAATATTCGATAAGCAAAACTGATTCTTTCAACATTCAGAATTCATAAATTGAGCTAATTACAAACAGTTGGCATGAAATGCAAGGATAAGATAACTAAAACTAACTTCACTATAAACTAAATTAACTCACCCTAAACTAACTTCATAAAACCGAATTAAAATTATGAGCTTTCATGAAAATTCCAACCATTCACGAAGGCATTCTCATCAACATGAAACCAAGAAATTTACATAATAATGATATCTCTCAAAAGATCAAAACAGAAAAAATAAAAGAAGAAGAAAATTAGAACGAAACTAAATTGAAATGAAAAGCTTAGTACCTTTGGGACCCAAAAGGCTAAAAGTTAATTGGAGCTACAAATCGAGTTGAGATCACTTGAGACTTGCTGTTGTTGAAGTCATTCAATCAAACCGAATTTGCTTTTGATCTTTGAAGCGCATGAAAGAGGAGGAGAGGAAGAAGATGAGAAGAAGAACACTGGCTAGGGTTTTATTTTTGGCGTTTGGGTTTAGCAATGATCAATTCAATTAGTATATTGGGAATTTGGGAATTGGAAGAATGACCTTTTATATATCAGCTAAACGACACCGTCTTTGTGTTTCTACTTTTTGAATTTTTTTAATGCTTAATGCTAAAATCTATACTTTATTATATTTTATTTTTATCCCATAACAAATTCTCTTTTAATCCATTTAATCTTGCACACAGTAATTTTCTTACTTGGTTGAATTATAATTTTATATTAAAAAAATCAATGTTGTATGAAATTTTTTTTTATCTCTAAATTGACGATTGATAGTTTTAAAGGTAGATTATTTTGGTAATTTTATTCAAAAAACTTTTTTTTAATACTTTTTGCGTTTATTAAAAATATCTAAATGTGAGAATTTAACTTTTTTCTAAATTCAATGTCTTAAAATTTGTACTGACATTTATTGTTTCTTTTTTGACTTTCTTATTTTTTTCTCTCATATATATAAGTTTATTAATTTTTTAAAATTTTATTTAATTTTTATTTGTAAAATTATAGATGAATATCATATCAATATTTTTTTCTCTCTAAACAAATTAATCAAATCAAATTTTATATATACACGCAGCATTAGCGTGGGATAAATTTTTAATATATATTAAAAATAATTTTATTTATATCTAATACTTAGTCATCATCACATGTTTAGTGGAGAAATTCATTTTTTTTGGCATAAAGAGAAATTAAAGTTAGGATAAGTAAAATTTATCCAAAAAGATAAAAAGCCACAACTAATTAGAGAGGGTCTTACTTACACTAAATCATCTTACAAAAATTGAGATTTTAGGCACCACTAAAATCTTATGGTAGAAGATAGTAGTAAGAACTTTTCTTTTGGTAATAATAAAAACTTATTAGCTTACCTTAATTCTGATTAGATGAATGATGTGCCATTTTTTTTATTGAACATCTAAAAAGTACTATAATTTAAATTTAAAAAAATGTACTTCACGTTTAGCTCAATATCAATAATATATATATATATATATATATATTTATACTCCCTTATAGGAAAGTTCAAGCATATTAGAGGAGGAATGGATGCAATTGTCACCCCTTTATTGGCTCTTCTTTTTTTTTTTGATGTTTTGAGCTAAAGCCCATTAGTTATTCATCTTTTTTTTTGTGCTTCTTTTATTTTTGAAAATTTTTAATATAATTTTTTAGGAATTTTTTTCACACTTAATAAGTCTAAACAAAGGTTTAGCTTGGTGATTTTTATTGGGTTTAAGAAAATTTTTTCACAATTTGGTATCTTATATATGTTATTAAAATTTATTTATTATCAAAGAGTTAATATTTGATTTATATATTTTTATTTAGTTTTTTGGTAAATATTTTTATTTAATTATTAATCAACATTTTCAACTTATATATAATATTTAGATATGTAGTTTTATTATTAATTAATTAACATTATTTATGCATATCAAAATGATTTTTTTATATATTTTGTATTTCACTTTGATTTACATATAATATTAATATATAATTATATATATTGATCTTAAAGTATTATTTATTTCTATCTATCCTCTTATATTTTTAAAAAATAAAATTTAAATACTTACAATTTTAAAAAAAAAATCCCAGGGGGTAGCCTGGGTTACTTTCTAGTATATATATATATATATATATATATGCAATAATATATACGTTAATGCATTATATTATCTATTGTTTAAAAAGAAAGAGATCTTAATCATGATTTTCATGCCTAAAGATGATAATGTCTCTCCACTCTTCCACTCTCAACTTTTGATGGGCTGTTATTCTATATATCAAAATAAAGGTGAAAAATGATAAAAAAAAAAATAACCAATCAATATACCACTTTTTTTAAAAAAAAATTGTGTCAAATGCAAAGTGGATATTCAAAATAAAACGGATGGAGTGTCTATATATATCTATATTGTTTTGACTAAGTGATTCGTTGTTTATAAGCAATGATGCATCTAAGAACTAATAATGTGATTGGTGTGTTTACGAATTTCCTAACCAAATATTAAGAGAATCAACATAACTTAACACCACATGTATCAAAAGAATAAAAGGATTCAACATAACCCTAATACACTTAAAATTAATTAATATTGGTCTGATCAGCTATCAATTTGCTTTCTTATAATTACTAATTACTAATTAATTATAAATGAACATCTTTTGTGCTTGAATTTGTTTATCCATACAAGTATAAGATCTTGAATCTCTCATTTTCCTCTTATATATATATATATATATATATATATATAAATATATTTTAGACAAGCATATGAAAAGCAAAGATTATTTGTTGACAAAAGCCAAAGCTGTCGATCCTTCTACAAAATGGTGGTTGATCATATCTCTCAAGTCTTCTAGTATAAATACATACGTACTCCGGTAATTCCCCATATTCGATCATCAATCATATATATGGAACTATTTTACCCTCCTTTGTCTCTACTCTTCTTCCTCCTTTCCTTCTACCGTTGCCCTTTTTCCTCCAATTTACGAAAGAAAACTATAAATGAAGGCTTTGAAACCAATCCTATATTGGGCAGCCTAGTTGGTTTGTTCAAGAACAGAGACCGTGTTCTCGAGTGGACAACCGAAATTCTCGCCCGCACCCCTAAAAACACTGCCGTCTATTTGCACCTTAACCGTAGAAGAGATTGTGACGGCCAATCCCTCGAACGTCGAGTACATACTAAAGACCAGTTTCGACAACTACTCAAAAGTGATGAATTAACATCTGTTGGAAAAGATTTTCTTGGCGAAGGAATCTTTAATGCTGACAATAATACATGGAAGATCCAAAGAAAGAATATTGCAAGTCATGTCAGCTCAAGGTCGCTTCAAAATTTCGCCATGGACCACCTCAAGTTCAAGATTTCAACACGGCTACTGCCTATCTTCGAGGAAGCCTCGAAAACAAAGCAGATACATCTTGCAGCGGTTCACTTTTGATAGCATATGCAAGTTGGCTTTAAGTATCCACCCTTGCTGTCTTGGGGCTGATGACTCAACTCGTACGGAATCTGAGTTGATCATGAGAGCATTAGATGAAGCTATTCTTCTTACTTTTGGCAGAATTATGTATGTTTTCCCATTTATGATCCAAGTGAAGAGATTTCTCAACATAGGATCAGAGCGGGCATACAGAAAGTCAATCTCCATTGTTCACAAATTAGTAAATGAAATTATAAGGCTGAGAATGGAAGACAAAACTGAGAAAGAAGGTGAAGATTTGTTATCCCTCCCACTTTATCGGCCAAAAAGAAGTCCAGTCACCCGAGTTCCTGAAAGATTTTGTTCTAAACATTATGATCGCAGGTCGTGACACAACTTCCTCAGGTTTGAGATGGTTCTTTTGGCTCCTATCGTTAAATCCAAAAGTGGAACAAAATACATTGAAGGAGCTTGAAGCAATTCGGAGACGCTATGGCAAACGTATTTTTTTACAACTTCAATGAGCACCAAGACATGCATTACTTACATGCAACGTGCAGCAATTTCAGAATCTTTGAGATTGTATCCACCCATACCACTGAACCCCACTCTGTGCCAAAAGGACGATATCTTGCCCGATGGCACGTTCGTTAGGAAGGGTTCGTTAATAACGTACCATTCATATGCAATGGAAAGGATGGAAAGCATTTGGGGAAAAGATTGCAATGAATTTCACCCTGAACGATAGCTCGACGAGAATGGGGTATTTAGGAAAGCGAATCCTTTCCAGTTTCCAGTGTTCCATGCAGCGCCAAGAATGTGCCTTGGAAAGGATTTGGCATACCTTCAATTGAAGTCTATAGCTGCATCAATCATCGAGAAGTTTGCGATCCACATGCAAGACAAGTTTCCAAAGAAAAGGTTATCTTTGATTCTCCAAATGAAAGGCGGGTTGCCCGTCATAGTGGAGGAAAGACGCAAGGATGCAACTAATTACATTAATTAAGCTTGCCAAATTATAGATAGAATAACATTGCCTGGTGCCAGTAAATCAGGCATAAAAGCTGTTTGCAAATTTTTTGTTCCAATTTCCGAATTGATCTTCGGTTTTTATCAAGAATTGGATGTAATTGGTTTACCAACCCGTTTTAATTGGTGTGAGTATTTATAGTGGTAGTGTTACATAAAGATTGCTTAAGATTTAATTTAAGTGAAACTGTAAGACTTGGACTCATGTGCAAAAATCCACTCCAGGTTAGAAGTTAAAATCTGTCCCCAATTCTTTATTAGCTTCTAGCCTGGCTCGTCCTTAGTAATTATCATACGGCCCCGTAATGTCATCGTTTGCTGGCTTTTGCCGCAGAAAGGCGTTGGTTTCATTTCATGCATGATCAACGTCACGACGTGCCATATTATGCTCCCATCAAACATAAGAGACACTATAATCCAACCCGTCACAAACTTTACCCACAGCCACAGGGAAAGCTAACGCTGTCTCTATTAGAGTATAACAAGAGATCCAGTTAACTTGAAATTGTTTTACTAATTCACTTCACATTCTTTGTTTATATTTTTTTTTTCAAAATGTCCTTTTATTTTTCTGTCACGGGCTTACACCGACCTGTGAGGTATTGTCCACTTTGATCCTCTTGGCCTCACGGTTTTGTCCCACAAAAGGCGCCTCACATGTTAATGGCGGTGTGACCCTTTATATCCCAAGACTATTTCTAGTGGGATTCACGGTTCCCCTCTTGGACCGTGACATCCTCCCCCACCCATTCCAGCAACACCCTCATTGCTAGGGGGCCCCACTGCCCTCCGTGGCACATCGCTAGTACCCCCAGAGCTGGCTCTGATTACCAATTGTCACGGGCTCACACCGACCTGTGAGGTATTGTCCCCTTTGACCCTCTTGGCCTCACGATTTTATCCCACAAAAGGTGCCTCACATGTTAATGGCGGTGTGACCCTTTATATCCCAAGACTATTTCTAGTGGGATTCACGGTTCCCTTCTTGGACCGTGCTTGGACCGTGACATTACAAGTGAACGGGGGAGATTGTTAAAGTGTTCACATATGAGTTGGGATCCCACATCACAAAGTGATGTGATATTAAGGTGACTTATATACATGAAGGACCCATGAAACCAATAGCTTAGGCTTTTGATTTCAAGTGGTGTTTAACCCATGTATGTGGGTCACGGTGTGATGGGCCTTAGAGTCTAGACAAGGCCCGGTTCGTTCCCAACATTTTCTTTCCCAGTCAACACATGACAACTAAAGAAAATACTAATAAGATACACTGAATTCAATGACGTTAAATAATTACCATTTACTATTTCTTAAAAAAATACATATTCAAATTTTAGAAATAACAAAAAAATGGTCTAAAATTAATTTCTATGTGGCATCTGTTAGCACTCCATTAAAGACAAACTTTATACTATATTGTTATAGATGTTATAGTCTTATAGATTACATTGTCTCTTTCAACCAGTAAGTCCAATCCTGCTTGTTTTTCTAAATTTGTTTAAAAATTAGAAATAGAAAAACGTTTTCTTTTTCCGACATGCTTTTTGCAATTGTACGTGCTATACACTTTCTTTCATGATTTACTTTTCACTTTTTAAGTTCATAGGAGATTTGATCATTTTTGTTATGCCTAAAATATGATTACCGTGTCTCCACTCTTCAAACTCTCACTTTTATTAATCATCATTTAAATTAATTTTGTTCAAATCATCAGGAGTCCCATTTTGTTGAACCTTTTAATTATTCTAATATCAAATCAAAATGATTTGTGTGACTTATGTTAAACTTTGTAGACTGTTAATTATAAAATTCAAATTGTAGCAACTTAGAATAAAAGAATAAATTATATACTCATGATCACTAATTCATCACTATGATAATAGAAATTACAAAGAAAAAATTGAAAGTTTCATTTTCTTCCAAAAAAAAAGGAAATTACAAATTGGTACATATATTCTACTTACATTGAGAAGCCAAATAATCATATGCGTACATATATAGCGTGATGAATTAATTAGTAATTTAGTATCCCATTATTAGAAGACCATCTTATGTTTACTTGGCGAGAAGGAAAAGGGAAAAGGGTTAATAACTTGGTGATCCATGGCTTGGTGGATTGGCCTAATTAGCCACCACAACTAATGCAATTTATGTATAATTTCACTTTTTTTTTTTTTTTTACAAAGAGGAAGCTGCGGGACTTGAGCTCATCACACTCTTAACTGACTTTTCCGCAAAAGGGCCGCAAAAGGGTGAATGATCAATATGCTCATGCGTAATCTTAAAATTAACATATAATTAATGTCTAATCTTAAGAATATAAGCACATGTACATTGCGGT
Source organism: Microcos paniculata (assembly GCA_030664755.1). Lineage (NCBI taxonomy): Eukaryota > Viridiplantae > Streptophyta > Magnoliopsida > Malvales > Malvaceae > Microcos > Microcos paniculata. The sequence continues at coordinate 38,167,819 of CP131459.1, read as the reverse complement.
TTAATTATTTTGTTTATCCTTAATTAGTTGAAGATTTTCCCTCCTACATGTATACACGTTCAAGATCTTCCTCAAAAAAAAAAATCTAAAGGAAAAGTCAGCAAAGATTGCTGATAAAAAGGCCAAAGCTGTCATATATACCAGTGATCAAAAATAATTAATTAATGCTGGCTCCTCTGTCAGTGTCTTCTAGTATATAAGCACTACTTGCAAACTCCCCATGTTCGACCATCGATCTCAATTCTATATCATCATGGAACTCATTTCCCCTCTTTTATCTCTTCTTCTCTACTTCCTCCTCTCCTACTTTTTCCTCTTCATCATCAATTTACGAAAGAAAACTATAAAGGAAGGCTTTGAATACAGCCCTATATTAGGCAACGTAATTCGTTTCTTGAAGAACAAACAACGTTTTCTCGACTGAACAACTGAAATTGTGGGCCGTAGCCCTACCAATAGCTCTGTCTTTTTGCGCCTCGACAATGGAAAAGGGGTCGTGACAGCCAATCCGTCCAATGTCGAATACATTCTCAAGACCAATTTCGAGAATTACCAAAAAGGTGATGAATTGACATCACTTGGAAAAGATTTTCTTGGCAAAGGAATCTTTAATGCATGCGGATAATGATATATGGAAGATCCAAAGAAAGATTGCGAGTCACGCCTTCAGCTCAAAGTCGCTTCAAAATTTCGTCATGGACCATACCAAGTTGGAAATTTTGACGAGGCTAGTGCCAATCCTAGAAGAAGCATCGAAAACAGGTCAGATATTGAATTTGCAAGATATTTTTCAGCGGTTTGCGTTTGATAGCATATGCAAGCTGGCTTTTAGTACCGACCCTGGCTGTCTGGATAATTCAACTTTGGCGGGTGCTGCTGAGTTCATGGGAGCATTTGATGAAGCTGCTGCTCTTACTTCTGCCAGGATTATGTATCTTTTCCCGTGGATGATCAAAGTGAAGAGATTTCTCAACGTAGGATCAGAACGGGCATTGAGAAACTTCGTTTCCATTGTTAACAAATTCACAAATGAAATTATAAGGTTGAGAATGGAAGGTAAAACTGGGGACAAAGGCCAAGATTTGTTATCCCATTTTATTGGCCGAGGAGAGATAAACTCTCCCGAGCTTTTGAAAGATTTTGTTATAAATATTATGCTCGCTGGTCGTGATACAACTTCTTCAGGTCTGAGCTGGTTCTTTTGGATGCTATCATCAAATCCGAATGCGGAGCAAAAAATATTGGAGCATGAAGCAATTCGGAGACGCTATGGCAAAAGCATATGCGATATTTACAGCTTCAAAGAGCTTCAAGACATGCATTACTTGCATGCAGCAATTTCAAAAGCATTGAGATTGTATCCACCTGTATCAATGGACTGCCAAAAGGACGATATCTTGCCCGATGGCACATTTGTTGGGAAGGGTTGGATCATAGCATACCATTCATATGCAATGGCAAGGATGGAAAGCTTTTGGGGTAAGGATTGCGGTGAATTTCGACCTGAACGATGACTGGATGAGAATGGGGTATTTAAGAAAGAGAATCCACTTAAGTTTCCAGTGTTTCATGCAGGGCCAAGAATGTGTCTAGGAAAGGATTTCGCATACCTTCAAATGAAGTCAATAGCTGCCTCAGTAATTGAGAAGTTTGAGATCCATGTACAAGATAAGCGTCCAAAGCAACTGCTATCTTTGAGTCTCAAGATGGATGGCGGGTTGCCTGTGAAATTGGCGAAAAGAAGTCGCTATGCAACTAATTATAATTAAGCTTGCCAAATTGGGTTTACACTTTATACATATGAATAAGATTGCCTGGTGCCAGTAATCAGGCACAAAGACTGTTTGCTACTGTTGCAGATTTTGTTTATGATTGTATGCGTTAATATTAAAACAATTTTATTTCAATTTATTTCGATATTAAAATAATTAATACTCAAGTTAATTACATTCATTATAAAACATAAAATTAAAAGGACAAGACTTATATGTTTTTTCTCATGTGCTTTTCATGTTAATAGTCAATAGGATATTATCAAGTTTCTTTTAAAACACTAAATATCTAACTATTTTTAAAAAAATTAAATAATGTGAAAGTACACTTGACAATATTTTATTAATTATTGATATAAAAAGCACATAAGGAAAAACACCTAAGTTCTGTTTAAACTAAAATGACCGATAATGGTTTTTTGGTAATCTAGTGCAGTGCCATTCTAGTCAATCTTTTGCTTCCAAATTTGATCATGGGTTTTATCAAGAATTGGATCCGATTGGTGTGACATTAATTAATTTAATTGGTTTACCAATCCACTATTTCTTTTCTCTCCCTTGTGTGTGTGAATAAACGATAATAATCTATCTCTATAAATATCTTCTCATGTTAGAAGTGTTTGCACTTGATCGATAAGAGAACAAACTAACACGAAACTTTAACCTAAACTACGTATACATATCTGTATATAACTATTAGCATGACATAATAATAATAAGGGTAATTTTTGTTATTGGGCCACAATAAGGTAATAGCTGAGTTAATGGAACTTGGAGAAGAAATCAGATATCTGTTTGTTGATCTCCTCGGCCTTTTCTTGGTTGATCCAGTGGGTAACTCCTTTCATCACAACCGCTTCCTCCAACAATGGCACGTCTCTCTTGAATCCTCCAAAGTGAATGTATTCCTTTATGCCAGGCATGCTATAGACAAGATCAAGGTCACCCATCACAAACTTCACCGGAACTTGAATTTGGCTTCCAGACCAGGGTGCTGTCAGTTCCCAGTTTCTTGTGCAAAAAGGAAAAACAAATGAGATCAAAATTGAAACCGAAGGGCAAGAAAATGGAGCACCATAGGGGCCGAAAAAGGAGAAAAGGAAGCTAGGTAGGAAAAATGTTATCGTTAATGTCGGAAAGAATTACATACCGATCGAAGTTGCGGTAATAGTTAAGGGCACCGGAGATGCCAGTTTTCTCGAATTGGGTGGCATAGTAGTTAGCATCTTCCTGTGACAACCATGGAGGCAAGTCAACGGGACCATCCAACGGGTGCCCGAATAGGTTTCCTTTTCGTAAGTAAAGAGGGTCTGGAACACAGTATGATAGGATTTCCTGTACAGCTCTTCCTAGTCCAATCTCTGCAAACTCTGCTTCTATAACTCCAGGCTCCTGCACCAATCATACTCATGAATTAATTATATGTTAACCTTTAGAATAGATGACGTTTTATTAGATAATTAACTAAAGTCTAAAAGTCAATTATTCAAATAAGAAAAGTGATTTTAATTTAATATAGAAATCAACCTGAAATCTGACGATGTAGTAGTCCTTCCCGAAGTAAGCTTGCCAAGTCTCGATAGGTTTAAGATAGGGATTATAAGGCATAAACGGCACACTCAAATTGAACAAAGCTTTAACCCTGTCTGGTCTGAAAAGGCTTAAGTACCAAGCTATGAGGGCACCCCAATCATGGCCGACCACGAACACCTTCTCTTCATCCGGCACGATGACGTCCAGGAGCGAGATCAGGTCCCCCACGACGTCGCAGCAAGTGTAGCTGGCGATGGAGGGTGGTGCATCTGTTCCTCCATAGCCACGGAGGTCAGGAGCCAAGGCTCGGTAGCCAAGTGAGGCCAACCCATTGATCTGGTGACGCCAAGAGTACCAGAGTTCGGGGAAACCATGCAGGAACAGAATCAATGGGCCTTCCCCTTTCTCTGCTATGTGCATATTTATGCCATTTACTCTCTCTGTTCTGTGACGAATCCCGTCCATCACTCTTATTTTTTCTTTTTTCTGTGATTGACAATGAAGGTGAACAAAGACACAAGAGCAGAATATCTGGTTTGTCTTAAATAAAGAAGGTTGGTCGACATGCATTCGATGCAATATATAGTAGGAAAACTTGGCGTGTAAGTTATTTTGGTGAGAAGACTAACAATTTAAGCAAGCTACGTATAGCATTGAGCTTGAGATGAGAGTTTATGTCACATCTTGGTTTCATGATCTCTTAAAAAATTGGTTTCGTATAATCATTTCTTATTAACATGTAATGACCTAGGCATACTTTGCTCAACTATAGTTTAATTTTTTCCCCCTTTTTGGATTAAAAAAGAAGGATAAAAATAAAAAATTAAACTAGCTTGTGACCTCTGGGAAAAGGTATCCGTCGCCATACTACAACCCAAGAGTTCATATCATCACCCATACTACAACCCATCTCGGAGAGAATGTCAGCCATGAAGTTACCCTCTTGGAACGTATGTCGAAAGGAAAGGGGCATTCCCACTCTCGGTCACGTAACCCTCCGATGTCCATGAGTAAAGTTGCCAAAGGATGACAAACTAAAGTACATTCATTCAAATAAACCATTGAATTTTTGTTCTTTATAGTAGCAATAATAATTAAGTTAATGTTATACCCAATTTTCAAATTCGGACTATTAGTTTGATCATTTGATGTGTAGATTTGAGGCCTTGAATCCAGCCCAATTTTCATCAAACCATGTAAACTAGAATATTTTGCCCGGGCATATTTTTTTGGTTAGACGGATTTTTTTTCAATTTTATATTAATAGTTTTATTTAAATTATGTAAAAATGTATGATTTTCAATAAATATATTAAGTAAATATATATTTATTATTTGTGTTTCCATCTTAACAGTGAATTATCTTTTAAGAAAAAAATTAATCGAGCAATATAATAAATATTATATATAAATGAAAATACTATTGTTCATCATAGTGATAATAAATTGTGTATAGATTTTTTTAAATGATTTATTTTAGTTTTTTCTATCTCAAAGAGGAAAAGAAAAAAAGTAATAATTTAATTCTCTCCATAGATATAAATGAAATTATGTTGAATAATTTATATTTAACAATACTAAAACAAAAATTCTCTCTCTCCCTCCCTCCCTCAACCATTCCAAAAGCCCAAAAAGTATTCAAGTGTAAGCCCAAATTCACACAATTTTGGTCCAACAAAAAGGAGAAAAAAACTTATAAATAAAAAATAAAAAATAGGAGCAACCAATGAGCTAATAATAATAATAATAATAATAATAATAATAATAATAATAATAATAATAATATAAAAAATAAAATAACCAAGCTCAAATTCAAATATTTTTAATTTTATCCAAATCTAAGTCCAAACCCCCAAAAGAATAAAGAAAATTTAAATGGAAAAAACAAAACAAAAAAGAGAAAGAAAACTTAAAAAAAAAGGCAACCACCATTGCCACATGTGATATGTCCGCTCGTACCCTTATGCTAAAATGCTTTATGAGGTCTTGTATCCTCCTTTAATAGTTGTCAATAGATATATACTAAACTTGGGCGCAAAAAGGGAAACATCGTCTACATTTCTTATGTGTTAATGCCCGATTAGAATCCAACTCGGCCTGCTGAATGAACTCTTATCGTGTTAGAACTCTTGTACTCTCGATTGATAATTAGAACTAGATAGGAACAACACCCAAAACGAGATGGTAATAGATAAGATAACTAATAATTAATAGAGAGGAGACTCTATCATCAGATTGTAAGTCGTTCAAGCATCTTACCCACAGAAAAATAAAAAAGATAAGATGGTAATTATTATTCTATCTGTCCTTATTTATTTATCCCTATTAATTATTTTACACAGGATAAGGAAGGTAATTAAGACACAAAATTTCATAAACATTTATCTTAACGTTTCTATTTTATCCCTACATCTCTTCCTCATAAACATTCTCACTCCTATTTAAAAAACTATTCATTTAAGAGAGAGAGAAATGAATTTGAAAGGGTAAGTTTGAAAAATTAATAATTAATATTAATTAAGAACAGATAAAAAGAGACAAAAAACCTTAAAAAAAGACAGATAAATAGGGACTGAGAAAGTAATTAATAAACATTTAATTTATTGGCAGTCGACACTGTATGTTGAACAAAAGATAACATCTTAATGATAAGATAATGTGTGTACGAATTCAGTTTATTGCTATTTATTTATAACATAAGTAGACTAACAGTTGAGCTAATGGAACTCGGAGAAGAAATCAAACATCAATTTGTTGATTTCGTCGGGCTTTTCTTGGTGGATCCAGTGGGAAACTCCTTTCATCACAACTGCTTCCTCCAGAAATGGTACATCTCTCTTGAACCCACCATTGTGAATGTATTCCTTCATGCCAGGCATTGTATAGACAAGATCAAGGTCACCAATGGCAAACTTCACCGGAACCTTAATTTGACTTCTAGACCATGGGGCTGTTAGTTCCCAGTTCCTGTGGCAATGAAGACAAAATGGAAAACTAAGATCAAAATTGAAATTGGGGAGGCTAGAAACAACTTTGTAAAATGTACTTAACGTGGGAAAGAACCATACCGATCAAAGTTGCGGTAATAGTTGAGAGGTCCAGTAAGGCCAGTTTTCTCGAACTGGGTAGCATAATATTCAGCTTCTTGCTGTGACAACCATGGAGGCAAGTCAACTGGACCATCCAGTGGACGCCCGAACAGGTTTCCTTTTGGTAAGTAAAGAGGGTCCGGAACACGATATGATAGCATTTCTAGTACAGCTCTTCCTACTCCAATCTCTGCAAACTCTGCTTCTATTACTCCTGGCTCCTACACCAATATTTCCATACAAACATTGATCAGAATCTTTTATTCCTGCTCTTGAAACAGAGCTAAAATTATGGAAAGTAAGAATAGATAGCATTTTATCAGGCAATTAACAATTATTCAAATCAAAAAGAGAAAAGAATTGAACCTGAAATCTGACGATATAATGGTCATTGCCGTAGTAAGCTTGCCATGCCTTGACGGGGTTCATCTTGGGATTATATGGAATAAGCGGCACACTCAAATTGAACAGAGCTTTCACTCTGTCCGGTCTGAACAAGCAGAGATACCAAGCAATGATGGCACCCCAATCATGGCCGACCACGAAAACCTTCTCCTGATCCGGTGCGACAGCATCCAGGAGAGCGATGAGGTCACCCACCAGGTGTAAGCAAGTATAGCTGGCGATTAAGGGCGGCGCATCTGTTCCTCCATAGCCACGGAGGTCGGGAGCCAAGGCTCGGTAACCAAGGGAGGCTAACCCATTGATCTGGTGTCGCCAAGAGTACCAGAGATCCGGGAAACCATGCAGGAACAGAACCACGGGGCCCTTCCCTTTCTCCGCTATATGCATGTTAATGCCATTTACTCTCACCATTTTGTGCTGAATGCCCTCCATCGATCTTAAGCTTCTCTCTCTGCCGAATTCAATGTCCAGCACTTTCTTGAGACCCCTGTATTTATAAAAGGAACAGAATTATTATGCCTTGGCGGGGCGGCGATGTGTTCTGCACAGCCACGTCTAATCCTGGTGAAAATGAGAATCAAGGTCAGACTTTTACGTCCTATGCATCCTGTCTACTATTTAGAGTTGCTATTATTAAGCATATATAAATAAATACTACTTATATCTAAGACGGCCGTGATTAATTGTAGTCAAGGTTGACGGGACACAGGAGCCGAAATTGCTTTGTCTTTATCTGAGAAGGCTTTAGGCTTTATTTAAGGGAAAGATGAAAACGAAAAATTGAAAAGAAAGAAAATATGAGGAGAAATAAGAGAAGAAAGATAAAAATTAAAATTAATTTTTTTTTGCTATATTTGACCGGAAAGATGAAAAAATAAGTTAAAAAATTAATATTCTTTTCTCTTATTGATTGGTGAAAAGAAAAATGAGAAAAAGAAAAATCAATTTAATATTATTTATCATTATATCATTTATTTAATATATTAATGAGTAGTAGTATTATATGTTAGAATTTTTTTATAATAAAAGATATATAAATACTTTTATTTTAATTAATTAGACTCATTTTATTTTTTTTTATTTTTCTTTTTAAATTTAAAAAAATTTTAAATATAAATGATAAAAAAATCCATTTTTATAATTTTTTTTTCTTAAATTTTCTCCAACAAATTACTTTAAAATTTATTTTCTTTCTACTTTACTTTTTTTTTACTTTTCTACCTCTCTACACTCTACTTTTGTCTTCTGTACCAAAGCAAGGCCTTAAGTTGACATTGCAACAGTAGGAAAATTTGGGATAGACTTTTGCTTGGTCCGAATGGCAAATGCTGGTGCCAGCTATGGCGTTGTCGGTTTGGGGAAGAAGACTGACGATTTAAACAAGTTAGCGATAGCCTCTGCCTTTGAGCTTGGGATAAGATTAGAGTCTTTCAGATTTACTATACTCCCGTGACATGTCCCAAGTCTGACACATTTTTCAGCGTTGGGCTCAAAATTGCCACTATTTACAGAGAGATGCTTATAATTAAATTAAAGGTCAAATTTCCAATTTGGACCATTGTTTTGAGGCGTAGAAGTTGAGGCCACGAATCCAGCCCAGTTTTTCTCCTTATTGTACCAAACCCTGGGCGAAGGGAAGCCCGGTTGGACTTCGACTCGGCCTGTTCAGTGAACTCCTTTATTTGTTTATTTATTTTTCAATTTCTAATTTTACATTTTTACTCCTTTGTATTTAATATTTATGCAAAAATATTGCGTCACCTAAACCAACCGCAACTGCAGCATCTCTGAGTTTGGTTTACTCTGCTCTCCTGTATCTTCAAAGCCCAAAGTTTCAGAACAAAAGGCAGTAAAAGTTGAGTTGGAGGCTACTTTTTGTGTTCGGTGGAATTCGTCTTTTTGGCTTTTTTTTTTCCCTTCTTTTGTCTTTTATTACTATATATTTATTATCGAAAACCCAATCTTTGCCTGCTTCATCAATCATCATTCCCGTTCATTTTAAAGGTAAAACTATTTATCCAACTTTCCTTCTGGTTTCTTTTTCAGTTTTGGTTGGCTGCTCAGATGTTTTGTTGTTTTGGAATCTTGTTTTAGTTAATTCTGCTGATTTTAATTGAAGTTAAATATGAGTATGATATGGGATTTTTTTTTTCTTGCAAGTTTAGATGTTGCTATGAGAATTTGTCTCTCTGTTTGAAATTTTTTTTAAACTTAATTATGTTTATATTCTTCTTCAGGGATTGGATTCAGTTCTTGGTACTGTTCCATTAATGCTTTGGCGTTCAATTAATTTTGTTGATTGTCTAACTAGGGGGGAAATTTTGCTGAAATTGTCTTTGATAGTCAAAGAATCCCTCTACTTCCATCTACTCTTCCCCTTTATAGGCCTTTTATTTCTTTGGTATGATCTCATTTGAGCTAGCAATCCGTCTGATTATTGTTATTACATACTATTGTCACTATCCTTTGGCATCCTCATTAATTAATTCCAGATACATTGAAAGTCTCACTGAGTCAATCTGGTGGCTATCATATCATAAATCTGCCATATAGTCCATGTGACAAAGTCCACTGATTGTTCTGGAAAAATACAATGGCAAGGAAATGACTAAACATGAAAGAGCAGAATCAGAAAGTCAAAATTTTCTTGTATTCTTGGTATAAATTGGGTGTCTTTCATATTGGCTGAGTTTTTTTTGAAAATGACTGGGAGAAAATAGGTTTCTCCAGCATTTAGAATGACCTACAAGTAGATGATGGCACTGTGGCCGATCAGTGTCACAAAATATTATCTCACTTTCAGCTTAGCTTGTACATTATCATGTTTTAGTTTGGTTATGAGTCTGTTAATTGATTAGATTTGCTGTGTGTTTTTATGGATTACTTTGGTACAATTCGATGTGGTTCTTATCACATTGCTTTGGTATCCAGACTGCAACCAACATTGGCACTCAGTGCTCCCATAATTTCTGCGCAGAACAGAGATTTTTGGGACATTCAAGTTACATAAGCACTAGCTAGTCAAGCCTCAGGTAACCAGAAAGCTCCAGAAACGGAGATGAATTCTGAGGAGAAAACTCTTGTTGAAATCATAGATGAGAACAAACAGATTGACCTTGCCAAGTATATAAACTATGTCAGCGCCCCTCAAGCTGGTGCCATAGCAACATTTTCGGGCACAACACGTGACACTTTTGAAGGCAAAACAGTAGTGGAGCTAAGATATGAAGCATATGTGCCAATGGCTATTCGAAACCTCAAGTCCATCTGTTCCTCAGCTAGATCATCCTGGGATCTCCATTCTATTGCAGTTGCACACCGTCTAGGCACAGTTCCAGTAGGAGAAACAAGTGTGTTCATTGCAGTATCTGCTACTCATCGTGCCGATGCCCTAGATGCTTGTAAGTTTTTGATCGATGAGTTAAAGGCATCTGTTCCAATATGGAAGAAGGAGGTCTACTCCAATGGAGAGGTTTGGAAGGAGAATACAGAATTTTTGGAGCGGAGGTTAGAACTTGGTAAGGATGGTGGCTGCTGCCGAAAGAAGATTGAGACTGAGGCACATGAAAAAAAGGGATGTTGCAAACTCAAGGTCAAGGTGGAAGATGCAGCAGATAGCAGCACCAGCTGACTTGTAAGAAAATGGAGATCTGCTGCTGTTTATTTTTATAGCCTTATTTACAATTTCCTTTTTCTCCCAATTTGTCAGAAATCTTTTCATTGGAAGATTCTGCACATATCTTACAGGTTGTTTCAACAAGTATTACAAATTTGCCCATATCTAGTTGCAGATGAAAGTTCTATTTGACAAACCTGATAAAATTGACTAAAAATTTATGTATTTAGATTAAGGATCATTGGAAGATTCTGCACATATCTTACAGGTTGTTTCAACAAGTATTACAAATTTGCCCATATCTAGTTGCAGATGAAAGTTCTATTTGACAAACCTGATAAAATTGACTAAAAATTTATGTATTTAGATTAAGGACCTCTAAAATTTTAAACTTGCTAACTAATTATGTGGCAATTCGTTGTGCACTGAAAGTATGGATCTGTACACGATTCCAGTAACACCTGAAAAATGCTAGTAGTATATCATTAAGGATATATGTGCCAATCTGTGATTGGCTATCAACTTTCTCATTCTACTACTTTCGTCATGGAACACAAAAGCATTCAAATATAACAGCCAAATCTGAATTGGCCAAAAGATTCCTCATTCTACAATCCTAATGAAACACACAAAGCATTCAAATATAACGGCCACAGTTAATTGTGTCGATAAACACAAATCCTCCAAAGTAACTATCCTAAGCGGGAATCAAACTCTCCAGGATGTGGCAAATCATCTAAAATAACTCTCCAGGATGAACTGGTAAGAGGCTTTTCGCGGGTGAAAGAAGAGCCACGGCGTTACGATCTGGACTTGAGAATTTCCGATGTACAGCCTTGACCTTACTTTCTGCAGCTGTTGAGTGAAATTTAACTAAGAGTTTTGCACAATTCCTGTTACATTAGGGAAGAACCAGTTAGAATTTTACAAGGAGATTCCTATTGGTGGAAAAATTCAAGGAAAAGAAATTTTGGGGAGGGACAGATTACTTCAGCTGGTCTTCAGAGTAGCCTGTGTAGTGCTTCAAAGTTTCACTCCAGAGGGGGCTCATTCCAAGGGTGCATCTAGCAGCATACACTGCAGCAGCAGCTAACAAGGAAGGGCAGTATAAAATCACAGTTGGATACTGCATCAGGCTGAGCTCAGCAAGGAAAAACACCAAATTCTCCATCTGCATGCATTACCACGCAATATTAATCAAATTATCCTACAACAGAAAATCCTAAAACAAACATGAGCTGCTGGATAGAATTCTACCTTATCAATGTAAATATTAGTATATTTCTATGCAAAAAATTAAAAAAAAAAATTCTACCTTATCATCAGTTGGAGTAGAGGCTTTGATGTACCGAACGAGAAAGACATATGGGGTAGGAACAGTTAGATACCATTCTAACTTGTCCAAGATTGCTTTCTCCATGACCAAGACCTGCTCTCTAGCATAAGCATTGTCTGATATGAAAACAAAATCGTTGACCTGAAGAATTGAAAATGTAAAGTAAGAGAATTGGCAATAAGGATAGAAGCAATACCAATAACACATATGCACACAAAAAGTACCTCTGGTGCCCAAATCTCTTCATACTTGCATGCTATGAGCATTGCACTGATGCCTACTAATTGAAGTTCCTTTCTTGGTACAACCTTCAGTGAAAGGTATCGATCAACAATGTTCAAAGTGAGATAGAGTGTTTCTGGCATAAGGTCAAACTTGCGATGAACTTCGATCAACCAGTCCACAAGGATTGATCTCATCTTTGCATTGATATCTGGCTGTAAATCCATATAGTCATGTACTCGACCATCATTCTGCAACAGAAGACTTATGATGTTTGCATACAGAAATTGGAGAAGTGGAAGTTACTATTAAAACTGAAAAGTTAAAAGATTATTACTTCGGTGAGCTTGTAGAACTTGTAGACATCATCCACATATTCAGCAACAGCCAACTCATTACCAACATCAGCTCCATCAATGTCCTCGATTGAATCATCACCCTTATTGGGGAGTCCACAAGCCGCCTGCAATGAATCAGTTGAGTCCTAAAACAGTAAACAAAAGAAAAACAGAAACATAATCAATGCTTAATTAGCTCCATGCATCATGTATGTATTACCTTGCTTCGAGCAGAGAGGATTGCACTTAGGGTTTTGACTTCCTTCTTTGAAGGCCCTTCTCTTCTGCTAACAGGTCTTCTTTGCTCAGTTTTTTCATCAGAGCTTATCACGATCACATTCTCAGGTTTTGGTTTCTCAACCTTGTCAGCCACCTTCTTTTGGGCTGCGACCACCTTCGTTACTGCAGCAGCACCTCCTTTCCCGCCTTGTGCAATAGCACCAACTCCTTCATTAATTGGTTTCTACGAGTGAAACCAAAAGCAGTTAGTAATTGGGTAAAATTTGCAATTATGACTATCATACAAGTGAGGAGAAAGAGAAAAGATACTTCTTTTTCTCCATCAAACTACCTTTCCCTGTGCGGCTCTTTCACCGACAAGATTGCCTATGTCTTGAAGAACTCTCCGGTTCCTTGCATACACTATCACGTTTTTCTGATTCACTTCTCCTGGAAAGAAAAAGGAAGTCAGATTTCAGGAAAAGCATAACTGCAAAGGCACATCACTTAATTCAGACAGTGATTCAAAAGGAAAAAATTCAGGCAGTGATTCAAAAGGAAAAGAAGTACACAAAAATTACTAACGAAAGTATCATAGGGAGGAAAGATTGCAAACTCATTACATCTTTACTATTGGGAATACAGAATAAAGGATGATAGATTCAAGTCTAGATCATCATGAAAAAGAAAAACCCCACAGATGTCAAAGACTATGGAACTAATCAAACCAATAAACAAGGAACCATAAGTCTTTACTTTCATATGTTATTATATAGATAAGAAACAAGCATAATAATTAAGTTAACCATGCGTCACAAAACAAGATTTCTTTCCTTTTCTTTTTGTTAACTTTTCCTTGATATTTTCTTTCCCTTCAACTTTCCATGGACCAGATGGAGCCTAAAAAATACTAATCAAACAATCCAAATCCAATACAAGAAAATCAGCAAGTCGAACTACAAACACCTTCAAGATCATTCAAAATAAAAAAGAAAGGATTAGTTCAAATCCAGAGCTTGATTCGATCATGAAATCCCATCAACCAAAAACCAAAAGAAGTAGTAACATCAAACAAGAGAACTAGCAAACCCCTCAAAGAATCTCAAGATCAGTGAAAAGAATCCCAAAGTTCAAAATACATAACCCGGAAAGAATCAAGAGCCAGAAAAGAAAACCAGAACCAACCATTATTTTCCTGCTGAGGGACAATAGCTCTAGACGCCATCGCTGGTTCTTCTTCTTCTTCTTGTTCTACAACCTGGCCTAAAACTCCACCAATGCTGGCTAACAATGATGAAAAGAACACCTGGAGACGGTTTCCTCGCGTCTCCCCTTCTGGGTTTTCAGTCGCCACTCTATAACTCTTTTCGTCACTGCAAATACTTGTTTGTCTCTGCTCTTTTCCCCTTGTTGTCTTCTGCTTTTAAATGGACTTTCTCTTTGCTAGTAACAATGAGTTGTTAATATATTTTTCAAAGTTCAGTCCCCTTTTGAAGCGATGTAAAAAAGGAAGGGACGCTTCTCTCCAACGGTCGAATTTCTGAAATACAATTTCGCTCGTTTGATTAACCTGCAATCTAACGGCTATGAGGAGCTTTGTTTTGGAATTTCCTAGCCGTTATTGTACGGGAATGGGGAATTATGGGTTGATGGGCCGAGTTGGCCCTGGTTTCTTTGGGCCGATTTTAGTTGAAAAACCAAGTTTCTTGGGCCGATTGGAGCTTAGAAGCTTTTTCTGGACCAAGGAGCTTAGTAGGTTTTTTTCCTTTTAGTGGTAGGAGCTTAGTGGTTACTAATAACTTAATATCGATAACACCGACAACATCTATGACAATAGATGTAAACTTGACAGTGAAACTACAAAATTCTCATCAATTTAATTTTAAAGGATGGAGGATAATTTGATCATCTCACTCTTTATATTATAAAAATTTTATTTCTCTTTAAAGGATTGAGGTTAGTAGTTATTCCCTCTGTCCCAGAATATAAGTCTTTTTCAACCGTTTTATCAAAACCAATAAAAGTAGTTTTATTTGTAAAATTTTATATTCTTACCTATTTTACCCTTATTTAATTGTATTAAATGGAAGAGAGAGGTAAAGAGGAGACATGTATTAAAGAGAGGTATCTAATCTGACAAAACAAGGGTAAAATAGGAAAACCATAAAATTATTGTCTTAGTTTTATAAAAATGATAACTATTTTGGGACAAAATTTTTTTTCGAAATGGACTTATATATATTCTGAGACAGAGGGAGTATTTTTCTACTCACAAAAATTGTGAAGCCTATCTTATTAATATCTTTATATTATATATATATATATATGTATTTATAATTTATTTGTATATTTTTATAATTTGTATAATATATATTTATAATTTATTTATTTCTCACTCCCTCTCCTTTTTTAAACAATTTAATTTTAATTTATTTAATTAATATTAATTATTAATTATGAATACATATAAAGCTAACATTGAAATTACAAAAATACCCACAATCATTAATTTTTTCGATGGGTTGATGAGAGTTTATTGGACATTTTAATATATGTTAATGGGTTGATAGAGTTAATAGGCTTTGACTTTGTTCTTGGGTTTTATGCTTTATAAGTGTTAGATACTATTTTCTTGGGCAAAGTTTATGAGCTTTAGTGTTTTTTCTTGGACTTTTATATTTTGTGAGTATCAATTATTTTCATGAACTTTATATTTTGAACCTTTTAGTATTAAACAACATACATTGCATATGCACCAATTTGTTTTTATTAAAATATGTGCTAACTTTTATTAGTTTACTTATGATATACACACACAAACATAAAATACTTATACATAATTGACATATCAATTTCTGCAATAAAACACAAGTCCATTACTAGTTGTTAAATAAAATTTGATGAAAATAAAATTAGGCTTTTTTTAGTGTTTACTTGAGATGATTAATTGCTTTTTTTTCATTTTAGAAAAAAATAAATTAATAATAAGTGAAACCATTGAAGCAGTTTTATTGCTTCTAAAATGAAATTTATAATATTTCATGGAAAACAAAGTAAGTTTCAATTAAAGTTATAGTGATTTCTATCCCAATAAGAGTGAGAATATAATTTTGATTCTCCTTAAACATATTATTGAAAGAATTTTATTTTTCACGTTCTTGATACAAAAGAAATTAATTTTAAACCAATAAAATCCGAGAATCCTTCATTAAAAACGACGGAGAAAAAATATAAATTGGACAATAACTATGACTAGAGTATGTCGTATGATGAGGACCGGGCAAAATAGAGTTGGGTGAAACAAATTTTATATGGTTAAAATCTTTGTCATACGAGCAATTCAATTAGTTTTCTGATTTGGTACAATGTATGCAACAATAGTGACACATTGTCACTGTAAAATAATTTAATACTTAGCGCACTAATTATAGAGGGTTCTTTCTTTTTTTTTGGCCAAACACTAATTATAGGGATGAGTTTTACAATTTTCAGAAAATCATTAAATTATTGGGGGAACCAAATGATTCCCTTGATGAAAAAAAATAGTTTCAAGAGTAACATCATGAATATGGATTCGTAGGGTCCTACTCATACAACAAAATTGTTATGCTTTCAAATTGTGGACCTTCACCTCCCTTACTTTCAACTATTTAACTTTGACTACAAGCTCTTCCCAAAATTTTTATTATAATTAAATTCATTTGGAGATTTTATTTAAAGGATCGATCGATGTCGAATTTCAACTATTCAAAATAACTTGCCTTGATATTTTCCAGCTCTTTATCATTTCTTTATTTAGCCGTGAATTAGAAACTTTCTCAATTAAATTCAATCTATGCCATGAAAATCCCTATGACTGCAACTAAAAGGACTGCTTGCCAGGTCCAAGCTCCTTTTCTTGGAATTAATTTGAACTTTTGTAGACGTGGAAATAGAATCGTCCTTTTTGTGACTCC
The DNA here is from genome assembly GCA_030664755.1 of Microcos paniculata. NCBI lineage: Eukaryota > Viridiplantae > Streptophyta > Magnoliopsida > Malvales > Malvaceae > Microcos > Microcos paniculata. The sequence goes on along the minus strand of CP131459.1, from coordinate 38,151,334 downwards.
GTCATTTGTAATAATAAATATTTACCCTTGCGGGAAAGCTAAGCCAAAACCATTTGTTTTGACATTTTCCGTTTTCTGTCTGCGCACTTGGACACCCATCATCGTTTCCCATTTTCCCAATCAAAACCTTCCAACGTTACTCATTTTCTTGCTGCAACTCCTCCTTGCAGAACTCCTTTCGTCTGATAGATTCTCTCATTCTGTTTTTTTTTTTTTCCATGTCAGAGAGCTGCAACTCTCGCCACTTCTCATGGCTAGTGAAATCTTGTTTCCCCAACCAGAACCACAAATCTTTGATAATTACACCTCAGCACCTTCACCCTGTTGTTTCTCTCACCCTTTCTTCTCTTCCCGATGACCTTCTCTTGGAATGTCTTTCCAGAGTTCCCTCCTCTTCCCTCCCTTCCCTTTCTTTGGTCTGTCGCCGCTGGTTCTACCTTCTCCTCTCCCCTTCCTTCATCCTCCTCCGCCGTCAACTCCATCTCCTCCACCCTTCTGTCTTTGCCTTCTCCGCCACTGACTCCGGCGTCTTTGCTGCCACCCTCTCTTTTTCTTCATCTGATCATAACCCTACTTGGGAACTCTCTTTGTGTCTTCCAATGAACAGTCCTACACTTCATAGTATCCCGAGGCTTGTTTCTATTGGACCGAGAATTTACATCATTGGTAGAAATTCCATGCTTAGATACAACGCTTGGACTCAACACGTTATTGCTAAATCCCCTACGCTTTTCGCTCGCAAAAAATTTGCCTCCGCCGTGGTCTTCAACAAAATTTACGTAGCTGGCGGTGGTGGTTCAAAAGCTGCATCCGCCGTCGAGGAATATGACCCAGAAACGGACACGTGGCGCGTGGTGTCTCACTCGCAGAGACGACGCTATGGGTGCATAGGGGCTGCTGTGGATGGCATCTTTTACGTGATTGGCGGATTAAAGATCGGTGGCGCGTATGGAAATGGAGGCGGGGGGGTGGAAGCACATATTTATGCAAGTTCAATGGATTTGTATGATGTGGAGGCGCGTGTGTGGTTGCGAAGCAGGGCGGTACCTGGAGGCGGATGTGTTGTGGCGGCCTGCGCGGTAGCCGGGTACATATACGTTCTAGCAAGCCATGCGGTGGAACTTTCCTTTTGGCGGTTCGACGCCCGGAGAAAATGTGGTAACAGCGGAGGAGGTGGCGGTGGCGAAGGGTTTGGAGAGTGGTGTAGGATGAGAAGTCCACCAATGCCAACTCAAATAAGACTAGACGGAACAGTAAGATTCTGTTGTGTTGGGGTTGGGAATAGAGTAATCTTAGTACAAGTCGTTGGGTGCATTGATGACTTGTTGAGAAGAAGTGGAAGAAGCCAAAGGGGTCTAAAACAAGCCCTGGTTCTGGTCTACGACAGTGTCGGTGGGGAGTGGAGTCGAGCAGCGGATCTGCCGGAGGTTGTACGACGCGCCGCCTGCGTGAGTGTGGAATGCTAACTGGCACAAATGTTGCTAACATGCACCTTTCAAAAGCTTTGGTAATTTGGGTTGTGTAGCGTGAGAAGCAGACAAAATGATAGTCTGTAACATGAAGAAGAAAAAAAGCCAACAATTTTGGGCACATAAAATATTGATTTATGTATTTGTTGATTCTTGATTGAATTCAAAATTTTGAAGCAAATGAAGGATAAAATACTAATTTGGATTTTGTTCATTGGTGGCAGATTCAGGTGCCTTTCTTTATTTACATTTGTATGCAAATGCAATTTGATAGTCTATTGTTCCATTAAATTTATTATTCAGATTCTTGCTATCTGCATGTGTTTACCGTTGACCAAAAAATGGACTAATTTTGTTAATTTCAAGGATAGGAAAAATAGCAAAGTAGGACCTTTTAATTTCCCATTCTAATACTACTAAAAAGTGAACATTAGACTATGCAAACACAAGTGAATTCAATTTTAGCCCTAATCCATGCATGAGATTTGTCCCTCAGGTTTCTTTTCTTTTCTTTCTTTTTTTTTTTTTTCTGTTGAAGCAAGTGAAGTTAAACCTGGATTAAAATAGAATAAGATTCCTAAAATTGGTCCTACTCCTTAATTAATTAAATATAGTAATAAGGATGCCCCAACCTAATGTTCATTCCATTTTCTATTGAGCATTCATATTTGATTTGCGTGCTGTTTAAGAAAAAACCTCTTTGACTTTAACATTTCATCTTATTTCTTATTAATTACTATTACAATAACAATAATACTAAGTATTAAAGTTAATTTTAAAAAGTACTCAAAGTTAGTTTATTAGAAAATATAGTATATCTTGCTCGTGGCAGTTAGAAATTTTTTTGGTTGTGGGTGGGGGGGACTGTTTACGAAGTGCGTAATTAGATTTGAAAACAAACCCTAGTCTTGGGCTAGTTTGCTACAAAGAGGAGCACTTGCAAAATCAGTGGTGGTTCATAAAACTAGGCCCTTACCTCACAATTCAGCGATTCACATTCACCCAATTTACATAGAATGTATATTTAGAAGCTATGGCCGTCAAAATATCAGTTGGCAAATCAAACAAAGTTGGATTGGAAGAGGTGGGAAAAGACTTTTCAATCTGCCATATGTTGTTGGTAAATGAGTACACTTTTGTCGATTATGGATGTCTTTAATCTTTTCGAGGGTATTGGGTCCTCATAATTCACTGCATATTATCTTTACCTAAGAAGGAAACAGGTAAAATGAAAACCTTTGTTACCAATATCTCAATCATATGTTTTTTGTTTTTTTTATTTTCAAAGGTATGCTTAATCTTTTGATTTATGACTAATTCCTGTCAAATCGCAAATATTTAAGGTAATAAGTACACTTTTGAAGGATTAAGCTTATATCCTCACTCTTATTAGGGTAGAGAGGACTATCATCTTTATTCCATATATTATTTATGAGAACCTAAAACCAATTACTTTTCCAAGTCCAAGGACTGACTTCCTAATTTATTTAGCCACAAATATATTGGTTTTTCTTGTTTACCTTGTCTATTTGGCTAGCTATTATTTTTGTTCCTCAACACTGGGATTTGTAATAACTTACATCCTCTTAGGCAATTAATGCTCTTTTATAACGTGGATTTCTTTGTTGTCCAATGCTATTTATCATTTAAGCATAGTCTCTCTTGTGTAATTAATCATTCTTTTTAATTTTTTTTTAAAATGTAATTTTCATTCATTCAAATGAAATTACATCCATAAATAATACTTCCTCCGTCCCTTATTATCTGTCCCTATTAATCGCTTCACACAGGGCAAGAAAATTAGTTAGGGGTCAAAATCTTATATATTTTTACCTTTACTTTCCAATTTTACCCCCTCTCTCTTCCCATCTCGGCCTATGGAAGGAAAGCAGAAAACTCAATGCATTTAAGAAAGACAGAGAAGTTTGGAGAGAGAGAGAGAGAGAGTGAAAGGGTAAATTTGGAAAACTAGCAATTAATACTAAGACATGGACAGATAAAAAGAGACAAAAAAAATCCCAAAATGAGACAGATAATAAAGGACTGAGGGAGTACTAAAAAAGTTAAAAATTACAATAGATTCAAACTTATTATCTTGTAGATCTGGATCTTGTTTCATAATTTGAGCCATCTTGCCTGTTATGTTGAATCTCGAATCTTTTTCATGAGTCTCTAGCACGTCCATCACTGTCACACCCCGATCCAAAGGGGTCGAAATGTGACAATCGCCGCGTGTTATAGATCTTGGACGGCGCGCTTCGCCCAATATCTAGAACACGCAAGGCTTATGATACTCGAGCTAATGATTATCGAATACAATTGATAAATATATAAAATACAACTTTATTTACATTAAAAATTGGTC